>OX402059.1:9577210-10805335 GCA_947859365.1 Archips crataeganus | reverse complement strand
CTCCTTCGACAATGCGATGCCGTCGTTATTAAATAAATAATAACACTCGCACAAAGGGCTCGAGTCGTCGGCAGTCACAATGGGCAAACAAACTGTGAAATAATTTCGATAAATTCTCGAAACGCCTTCGATTGTGCGGTAGTAAAAGGCCCAATAGCAATGGGAGAATCGACTGGTTAAGCCGATTAGCGCAGCATACACAAATATACAGCCTTTCGGGTGCTGCCACCGCTGCCGTTGACACACGTGGGATAGTTTCTTTTTGTTCGCCCTCACTCATTGCCTGTGTGTTATAATGGCTACTCAAGTGAATTACTACTTAAGGTCCAAGAATGTCTTTATTGATCGATCTTGAAATTAAGTCAGTTTTGCGTAACGATTGCATTTGGTTTCGGAAAGTACAGTATCATCAAGTAGAAGATTTCATTATTATCTTTATCAAAACGGTAATGGTGTGCATGTCTCTATCAATAAGTGCCTATGACGTAGCCCTTTATAGCCACAACCTGGACATAAAATATCATTAGCAAAGTGTATAGATACAAGCGTGTAAAGTGCACAACTTTCTACCCATTGCTATCAAGCGTGTAGTTCATTTTCCTTTGGTGTGTGGATAGTAAGGAAGTTGATAGTTTGTTCGAAGTCGGAGTTGTGATTGCGGGGTGTATTGATTTTTGTTGCGGGCAGAGCTTTGCGATTTTCTTCCGTTACGATAGGGTGCGCTTTCGAACGGTAGGTGTTCTGTGGTGAACATATGAAACACAATATTGTTGATGTAAGCGCAATATCTGTATGATGGACGGCCGCGGCGTATCGCGGGCGGTCAGCGCGCAGTCGACTTGAAACTGCGATAACGCGGTGATCAGAAGAATAGCACTATTGCTAACACCTGGTAAGAATAGAACATAATTTTTCGGTCGTATAGCGTTAATATGGAAGATAGATAAAGTAAATCTAAAAATATACTAGTAATATACTATATTAGTAGTTTTTACGGTAATTTTTGTTTACTTTCGTACGGATCTTAACTTAATCAGTGATTCGGTACCTAAAAGCATTATTAACTTTGGCATAAACTACAACAATATCAATGAACTTATTACACACAAACTTTCACTCATTAAAACCGTCTAGGGATAAAAAATATCACTAGGCACTTTTGATGAGTGTGTTTCCGTAAGCTAAGTAATTACTCCATGCTATCGCACAAATTTCAACCTCATTTATTTACCAACTTTGACAAGTAAATGCAACGCAAACGTGTTCAAAAGACCTTACTCTAATCCAATAGGTAAATCAAAGTCATCAAATAATTGTGTAGGATCTGAAGAACATCGTTAGGGCTCCAACGGCACGCGCCGCAGCCATTTTGCGGGCTCCCGCGCCCTTGCACTGGATTTATAGTGCTCTAATAAACACGTTACGAACCAAACGAATATTAATATAGCTGGTCCCGTGGCGATCAAACGTTTTCATTTGCTGTCGACACGTCGTTATGGATTTATGTGGATTAACTTTTAGGAACGTTTTGTTTTGAATAAATTCGGCCTCCCCGCTGAGAACTGTTAGGTGTCAGGAACAGAAAGTTTTTCTTTGTGTGATGAAAAATAACAGATTTCTAGGATAACTCTAAGTATGAAAGGTAAGCGCCGCGGACGGACGGTCATGGCGAAACTAGAGTTTCTTAGTAGGTAGGTATTATAATGTGATTTAATGTGCATCGCGGAAACTCCGCCGCGCTCCGCGACATTCGGGTAAATGTTTAGTTTTTCTATTTGTGCCGCGATTCCCATTTTTCACGTGCCAGCGACAACGCACAGACATAAAGGTTTACGACAGGCCGTCATATTTATGGCGCGTGTATTGTGATATATTTTTTGGTTGTGCGCATTAGGTTTTATCTGACTTTCCGCTAAATCAAGTAGCTACTGGCCGGTGTCAGGAAATGCCCTCGCATATATCATCGGAGGCGGATGCGACCATTTTGGGGTTATGCCGCGATTCCGTAGGGTCGCTCGCAGCCGTCTTCTAGCTTTGCCTTGTCTATGTTGCTAATCATTTTACTACGCGATTTATATTCCTGCGTTGTCTTTTTTTTAATTAGTAACTGTGTGATGAGACGATGTTTTTCAATATGAGAAAATAACTTTTACCGCAACGTAACTTGATTTTGAACTCTGTGGGATTTCGGGGAGGACCGGTTTTTGTTAATTTAATTAATAACTTGACAAGTTGTATTACCATAGATTACTGTATAACCGTCATTCTTAACCGTCCATTCATAATCCTTATAATGTCACTTTATATTCACGAGTCTATATCACGAGTGGCCAGATAGGAGTGTTGGAGATGGGACTAACTCTCTATTTTGTGCAAACATTTTATTTCTTTAAAATGTTCTCAGTCAATATAACAGAGTCGCACTTTTTATGATTAAATCGTTTTTACCCAAGTCGATAGAGAATCCAAACAATTTATCTAAATAAATCTACAAGACAAGCGACTGAGGCCAAAGTTAGTAAAACACCCCTGACAATCTCCCGCGGTGACGACGGTTATCCACGCCTTGTTCATAATAGAACACAACTACCACAGCCTAAGGGAATACCGTAGAATACTTTGACAAACTGATTGATCCTACCAATAAAGTTAGTCAAATAATTTTTAGCTATCCCTTTTTGTTTTCTAAAGTGTGCGTGTTAGGACAGTCAGTTCGATTAAGATGTCTCGCGCCCTTTTTTTCGTAAAAAAAGGGAAAATGAATAGTGCGGGCGGAAATATTACCTAGTAACGGCATTTCCGCACGATAAATCGCCGTCCAATCTGAGGATACTGAACGGGCCTGATCTATTGTATTAATGCTACACTTTATTTTATTAAGCTTTTTATCGGTTGTATTGTTGTTATTATATTTATTAGAATGGATGTAAAGGAATGTCGAAACGGGGTCGAAGTTGTAGTGTTTTTTACTGAATGGATAAATATAACTAACTACCTATGTAATTCTAAGATTTTTTCTCCTTAATTATATCGTAACTATAACTATACGTATAAAACTAACTATTATACATTGAAAAACCGGCCAAGAGCGTGTCGGACACGCCCAAGGTAGGGTTCCGTAGCCATTACGAAAAAAATCAAGTAATAATTTTCTAAGGATTTCGTATGTGTACGGAAATCATCCAAGTTTAGGTATGTTTTATACCTTAGGCTACTATTTACTCTTAAACTACAAATAATTTCCAAGCAATCTTAGCCGCTATAATTTTCCTAGTAAATTTGATATATTTACTACCATTCTGAAATTTTTCAAATTTTTCCACCCAACAGTTTTTTATTTAACCACTTTGTCGGCGTGACTGATATATATATTCATGTCAAATTACAGCCTTCTAGTACTAACAGTCTCTGAGCATAGCCGCGGACAGACAGACAGACGGACAGACATGGCGAAACTATAAGGGTTCCTAGTTGACTACGGAACCCTAAAAAAAAGAAAAGATAAACTGGGACCGGGAATTGAACCTAGGTCCTCATTATTCCGTGATGCATGCTTCACCATATACCTATTTACATTTACACCAACCCCGAGCGTCGGCATACAACGCGAAATTTTCCATTTAACTTATTTATTATTTTCTTAACTTGTAATGTATAAAATTACGATCTTCACTCAGTGCCGTGCAATTATAATTTTCCTTTTCTTAATTTTTATTGTTATTATTTTAATTTCATTTAATTTTTTTCTTTTGACTTGCTTGAATTTTTCACTATTTTTTAATTTTATATTTTGTAATATGGGTTCTGCCTGAAATAAATTATTTTTATTTATTTTTTATTTTATAAAGTAAGAGCGATCTAGTACTTCTTGTATTTAAGTAAAAGTGGGCGGGTCCATATAAAGACTTGATTATGTTTTACCTTATTGCTAATTGGAACGTCAATATGCTACCAGAACTCACAACATTTTTCTCAACACATCTGATAATTAATTTAATTCAATTTTAAAATGTCTTTTTTTGTCTCAAAATTACTGAAGTTTATATCACCGTCATATTCAGCCGAAACTTCAAAACAACTAAATATCAAATTGTCGTCATAAAATTCGAAAGTTTTTAAGATCTTTAACAGCATCTCAAAAATAGGAGCGACCAAGACAGTCAAAAACATTGGACTAGGCTAGTTTAGTCTTCAAAAAAAAAACATTGAAAGACAACCTATACAGGGTTATTTGTAATTCACTAGCATCCTTTTAACCTTAAACTCCTACCACTTAAACAAATGTTTTTTGTTCTACGGCTTTTGTCATAACTTAATATTTTTGGTGTAATAACGTTTTGAAAATTTGAGATTACCTCTTATTTTTACGATACTCTGTGTATTTGTATGGGCAAAAAGTGCTTCATTTTTAAAAGTCGTAAAACAAAAAACATTTGTTTGAGTGATCGGAATTCTGGGTTAAGAGGATGTCAGTGAATTAAAAATAACCCTGTATTTAGACTTTTTGAGATAGAGACATTTTACCTTTTCCGGTCCATATAGTTTTTGAAAGAAACGTACTTTTATTTTTAAGTTATTATACGTTTTAGGTCAAAGTCGTTCTGACTTTCAGTTATTTTAATGATCGGACATATATTTTTACTTATTTAAAGCAGCATGGCAATTTGAAGTTCATTCAAATTACTTAGATCATACACGTGGGTGCCACCAATTTTCTTGACAATGTACAACTTTGATCCTAATTCACAGTAAATTACTGCTCGTCTAGTTTATTCCGTGCTGTAATTCGAATCGTAAAGACGCACCGGCACTAGGTAGGTACCTGTCACCGTTATCTGCAGGGGGAGGCTAAATCAGTAAATCGATACGCGCCGGGGCCGCGCAGCCACTGCCCGCGCGAACTGTTTAAAAAGTTACATTGAAGATGGACTTGTTACTAGTCGCATAATATTTGTGTTGGTAGTCGTGATTAACGGTGATTACTCGTGATATAGTTGAAAAGAAACAAGTCCTTTTGGCCATCCAGAGAACTCTTTCAATCATTTGACCAGAAAAATACCTTCTTCAATCTAATTTTATTCGCTAGAAAACTTTTTGTCTTACGCACAAGTTATCACTGGCCTTTTCATTTGTCATCATGTCATAATAAATAATAAAAACAACATTTCGTTTTATTTGTAAAATAATTATGCTTTCATAAGTCATAAATACTTAGTCTTAGGCAGTCTTCAATAAAGACAAACAAAACTTCAATAAGCAAATTCAAAGTTTCAATTAGAAAAAATATAATGAATGGTGATACTTAGGGCCGGCGCTCACTGATGGCATGGCACGGCATGGCATTTTATTACTATCAAGTTATTTTGAATCTTATTTCAATGACTTTAGAATTCATGTTACTTTATTGGTTATGCGTTGCGTCATCCCTCGGCACGTCGCGGCATCGTGGTATCGAAATAAAGTAACATGAATTCTAAATTCATTGAAATAAGATTCAAAATAACTTGATAGTAATAAAATGCCATGCTGTGCCATGCCGTCAGTGAGCGCCGGCCCTTAGTATTGAAAAAGCGTGTAAACCCGGTTGACTGCAAGCCAAATTAACTACACATGGGCGTGTAGTGTAGTTATATTGATGTCTGTCGTATTTATTTAAAAGTACTTTTTGCGTTTAAAGCAACATGCGACGTAGCATCTTCTTCTTAGTTACTTAAACAAATGCATGTTTGCAATTCGCATTTGTTCAGCGAGAAAACTCTAGTTAATGGACTCTCCTCGAAAGCAGTTTGGCTAAGTGACGTAAAAAATCCGCGCCCGAACCCACAGGAAGTTAGAAATTGATTGGTCCAATATAGAGTAAGTTCCGGCTGCGGCCATCAAATGGCGTCCCGCAGATTGTTGTGAATGAGATGTCACCCCCGTCGCTTAATGAGTGACGTCTTACTTACCACCGGCCAAGCTATTTATTGCGGTTAATGAATTACCTTTATTACTTTACTATTGTTAACATACTTGCGCACACGTGGCTGATCAACCGGCAGCTGTCTGCGCGAATTGTTAGCAAACTTATACAGCTTTCCCTTACGCACATGCTAACTATACACAAGTAAAGATAAAAAGTTACCTAGCTAGACATCCATTTTTACAATGCTGACAATTGCAATGTTTTCGATTTCGTCCTATTATGAGATCTTCCGCTGAATTATCCCAGAAACATGTAAGCTGACCAGGTTGATCATTTCAGACCACCAAAAGAGGCGTTATTTGATTTAAAACATGGTTTAAGACTGCTGTGGTCAAGTTAGGTGGCCATCCATATAAATTATTTCACGCTTAATGCTCGTATTTTCAAACTAATCGGTATAAACGGTATTTAACCAATACTCCATTGAAGCCGGGTAATAGTGGCCGGCCGTGAGTCAGCACCGGGCTAATGGTCATCGGTTTGTTGGTGATGATTAATTACTCTTATCAGGGAGCTGATGGCTCTATGATGGGAGTAGCGCACCCAGATTTTACACAGGTAGCGGACGGACGATGTGTTTCAAAGGGTTAAGGGTCGCTCCCCGACTTCCACTACCGTTAACATTAAGCAGTATAAAAATTGTTTTGGAAAAACATCGAAGTTTAATTTCTGAGTGTACTTTGTACAGTGTGTCCGCAATGTAGTCTGCGAAAAATTCGTCCATTGCTATAATTAACTGTGATTTTTTTGGAATAAAATATACCCGTTTTTATTTTTCAAAATTCAAACTTTGTTCTAGTAAAATTTGATCAACATTGTATTTTGTAATAATATTATGGATTTGTTACTTGCATAACGTCTAGGTCACTGTTTCAACTCTATTTATTATGTAAATGTGTAATAGTAACAATTAATTCTCTTATTAGGGTTTTGCATTTTTATGAATATCAATAGAAAAATACTAATTTTACTTTCATCTGACGGTTTTAGTATGAATAAATATTAATTTATTCATAATGAGTTTTATATGACTTATGTATGACTTTTATTCAACAATTGACGAGTTTAATGATGATTGAAACTCTGCGTACATGCATTAATCTCAAGCCATCACTTTCAATACGAATAGTCACTCGAATCATTTGATCTATTCGCCTTTGAATAAGCCTGTTTCGACACCTAAAAGACGTTAATGACGTCTATAGAATTTCATATGAATGTTAAGCTGCCCGTCAGAGGCATGAAATGGTTTGTGATGCACTGCTACTGTGTATTATCAAAATAAAAATAAACTTTCACACTTTTATTTTCATGCTCAATTGAAAGAATACCAAAACTTAGGGAGAACGGTTTTCACCTCTAGTTTCCTTACGTGGCAGTGTTCGTTTAATAAATTAAAGGAATGACACAAAAAGGATAGTATAGCTACAGCGAAATCAGATCACGACGGGGGGCTGTCACTGGACCTCGCTCGCACCACCAAAAAGTTCCGATTGCGCTACGGGTGTTTGCAAAAAACTTGGCAACTAAAAAACAAATCTAACTTCGTTAAATCTTCCTTCTCTTCTATTTTTATATCTCGTTATAACTCATCGTCACGCTTGGGCATCTGCCATTAGTTCAGTGATAATTTCTATTAATAAACTACATTAAGTTAATCCCGTATTAAATATTTTCTTTGAAACTCGGAAGCCGAAGTGGCTCGCCTATTAGGAGACAGCGACGCGTAGGTAATTCTCATAATTGGTTGTCTATTGTGGATACCACCGGAAAGGATCGACGTCAATGTATCGCACCTAACTAAAGGCATTAGTAGTAGCAAAAATTGCCCGTGAATCTGGCTGAATAGACATTCAGGGCAGACAGAGTGTCGCCGAGCTCTGTGGAACCATAGACGTGTTTTTTTTTGCAACTGTGGAGGTCCGAATTTAAAAAAACTAAGAATATTTATGCTGACATTTGTTTTTATTGTTAACTGACTATTTTAGAACATTATTTTTTTGTAAGTGTGAAATTAAATAAATACGTATTTAGATACTAGATACTTAGCAGTGTGTAGAAGTAGGTAACTGCAAGTTTTTAGCACATAATGGCGAGTGAAACCTTCACGTGAAGACGCGTAAAGTGCCTATAGGTATTGTTTTGATAAGAAATACTGATTTTATCTACATTATTGTTGAGTACATTTACAATATTTAAAGATAATAAGCAATATTGATAACAATGATTTAATGTCTATCTATGTGTATTGTTTGATAACGTTTATCAGTATTTGTTATAAGTAACAATTAATAAGTACCTCGATTAAAACTCTCTTGCTACCTACTATAGGTATTGTAGTACGGTCAAGTGCAAAAATATGCATCGATTGAATCCTCTCATCATTATGTACCGATACCTTAATTCGACCACATATTATTAAGATCTATGCGACATATTTATGAGCAACTTGTATGCACCTATATTTTTACACTTGACTGTACCTAACTCTTATATACTAATTAATCAGCAAATGTAGCTATATTTTGTTTTAGTAACATGTAATACAAGTTGAATAGGAATTTCAATACTTACATAGGTTCGATTCCCGTGTCGGGGCAGATATTTGTATGAAAAATACGAAAAAATACGAGCATTAGCTCTTGCGCTCCACTCTAGGCGGCGCACCAACAGCTCGCCACAAGCCGCCCTGTGATGACTGACTGCACTGGTGACACGACAACACCAGCGGGCGATGAGGTCGTCATATCCCTACGCCTTTTGACTGACTGCGCTGGTGACAGACACCACAACACCAGCGGGCGATGGAGTCGTCACATCCCTACGCCTTTATTATTATTATGTTGGTACGGATTTCCGATCACGGGCCCATGGGGACCCGGTCATTTGAAAGGCATTCATGGGGCCAAAGCCAACATGAAGAGGCCTGTGGTACCATATAATATAAATGACTGCACTGGTGACACGACAGCACCAGCGGGCGATAAGGTCGTCACATCCCTACGCCTTTTTAGAGTTCCGTAGTCAACTAGGAACCCTTATAGTTTCGCCATGTCTGTCCGTCTGTCTGTCTGTCTGTCTGTCTGTCCGCGGCTAGGCTCAGAGATCGTTAGTACTAGAAAGCTGTAATTTAGCATGAATATACATATCAGTCACGCCAACAAAGTGGTAAAATAAAATACAAAAAAATAATTTTTTTAGGGTACCTCCCATAGACGTAAAGGGGGGGTGATTTTTTTTTTCTCAACTAATCCTATAGTGTGGGGTATCGTTGGATAGGTATTTTAAAACCATTGCGGGGTTGCCAACATGATTTTTCTATTCAGTGATCTGTTTGCGAAATATTCAACTTTAAAGTGAAAAATTTCATTAAAATCGAGCGTCCCCCCCCTCTAAAATCTAAACTGTTAGGTGGAAAAATTTGAAAAAATTCAGAATGGGAGTAAATATATCAAATTTACTAGGAAAATTATAGCGGCTAAGATTGCTTGGAAATTATTTGTAGTTTAAGAGTAAATAGTAGCCTAAGGTATAAAACATACCTAAACTTAGATGATTCCGTACACATACGAAATCCTTAGAAAAATATTACTTGATTTTTTTGTAATGGCTACGGAACCCTACCTTGTGCGTGTCCGACACGCTCTTGGCCGGTTTTTATTATTATTATGTTGGTACGGATTTCCGATCACGGGCCCATGGGGACCCGGTCATTTGTAAGGCATTCATGGGGCCGAAGCCAACATGAAGAGGCCTTTGGTACCATATAATATAAATAAGATGGGCGCAACTATGGAGGTCTATCCCCTAATACACCATGAGGATGTGCTAGCGGACAGTCCTCCACAGTTGCCAATCTATTGCCAGGTAGGAATCGACATGGAATTGGCTATGGGGTTGGGATGTTGTGGACAGGATTACCGGGCTATGGGAGTGAGATAACGATATTATTATTATTATTATTATAGATTTATTATTATTATTATTTAATTGAGCTTTCTCTACAAGGGCCATCAGCTTAAAAAGGATACTTTTTTTTATTAGGAAATGTAAAAAGATAACTTGAACAAAGAAAACTCAATTAATCAAAATACGACATACAAGGTAGTAAATAAAATTACCTGCAAGTTTACATATATGTTTAAATGACTACGGAACCCTAAAAAGGCCGAATGTATTTTTGACAAAATTTAAAATGTAACTGTACAAATTGTTATTTATGAGTTAAGAATTAATGGACAGTTAATGAAAAATGTACCTACGAGTAGGTACCTATGTTATAAAGTATCAATTTATTTATGTTGCGTCAGATTAAATAATAATAATAGGAGCATTAACAACAATACTCATACATTCCCCCTGAAATGGCAGTTTATTGGGTAAATAGACTCAATTGAACCCATGTTTCGCTTTGATCTCTTCACACGAGGCGTTCAATCATATAATTTGTTATTCCTGCCAAATCACAGGGGAATTTACGGAAACCGCACTGCGAACTGATTTCACGGACTTATTTGTGTTGTATCGAATTTAGTTTTATGCAACGGCGTAGAACCGTAAAATTTGTAGGCTTTGAACAGCGGAAGAGTATCCCTGGCCATCGCCATTCATAAAACATGTCCATTCATACGGGTTACTACTTCGTACTCTGCGTATGAGCAGGTAAGTAGGTGAAATTTATGAATGAATACCAATTTACTCACTCTTCTTTCAATAGTCTGTGATGACTTACAAAAATATCTGATTTAACTTTGGTACATTAAACGCAGGCCTACAACATGTGCTTGTTGTGTACTTACACGTTATTTTGTTCTTCTTAAAATAGTTATTATTCACTTATTATTGCCTATTTAGAATCACACTTCAGAAGTCTAACATTTTGTTCTAACATTAAAAGTTTGTAGAAAATTCCACAGTAACACTAAGTCTCAGTTGTTAAGCAGTTGTTTCAGAATTTGCAAATCCACTCCAGATGCCCGGATCGTGAATGAACTATTGAAACCAAAACTCAATGGGGACAGATGAGTAATTCCTCAAACGGTCACTCTTAGCCTATTCAAGTGAAAAGGCGGGCACTCCAGACACAAGCGTTTCAATGGTCACCCATTTGCACCAAGTGTTTTACGATGCAAAAAACTTGGTCGAAGTCAGGTACCGTCCGGATGCGAATGCGAAGGACGCTCGTTTCCCACGCTGGACGACAGTTAGTCCATTAAGTGCGGACTTCACTTGTTTATTCATCTTTGTTTGCTGGAACTCAATTGTTAGAAGGTTGGAAGAACAAAACGCCACGTGTGCGGATTGGGATGAGGTAATTTGGCCAACATCTGTTGAGGTCTCGGAGCTTGTTCTGACGTGTTATCGGTGTTAGAAACAAATAAAATGGTGATAGAAATTTGTAAAGCATTTTAGGGATTTGTGTCTTTGTTGTTTACTGTGGGTTTGCTTTTGCATATCGCCCATGTTTCTAAAGTATGGTCAAATATTTCACTGGGCTAATACTTATTATGACACAATGTTATACTTAATTTAGTTTCAGTTTAGTTTACACGACTGCATGGTCTGCATGAAGAAAGGAATGCCATTGTTTTCAGGGTTCAAGGATGTAACCCTGTTAGTACACCTACGCGTTTGCATGCGACAGCGAATCTCTGCGAAACCATTGCGGTAGCGAAACTCTGCGAAAAGGTTAGTACACTAAGGTTGTTTCGCAAAGAAATTCATTCTCTCGTGGGTTGTCGTTTCAGCATGTCGTCCCAGTCATCCTTTTCAGATTCTGAAGAGGATGAATTGTTGTTGCTAGCGTCGGTATTGAAGAGGAAGCGTAGAATCTGGGTGCATGAAATAAATCAGAAACGACGGAACTTGGAGAAAATAAACTATCCCAGTCTTTTCTTGAATTTTCCGCCTTACCACCTCTTTTTAGGGTTCCGTAGTCAACTAGGAACCCTTATAGTTTCGCCATGTCTGTCCGTCTGTCTGTCTGTCTGTCTGTCTGTCTGTCTGTCCGCGGCTAAGCTCCGAGACTGTTAGTACTAGAAAGCTGTAATTTGGCATGAATATATATATCAGTCACGCCGACAAAGTGATTGAATAAAAAAAAGTAAAAAAAAATTTTTTAGGGTACCTCCCATAGACGTAAAGTGGGGGTGATTTTTTTTTTCTCGGCTAACCCTATAGTGTGGGGTATTGTTGGATAGGTCTTTTAAAACCATTGCGGGGTTGCTAACATGATTTTTCTATTCAGTGATCTGTTTGCGAAATATTCAACTTTAAAGTGAAAATTTTCATTAAAATCGGCCGTCCCCCCCCTCTAAAATCTAAACTGATGGGTGGAAAAATTTGAAAAAATTCAGAATGGTTGTAAATATATCAAATTTACTAGGAAAATTATAGCGGCTAAGATTGCTTGGAAATTATTTGTAGTTTAAGAGTAAATAGTAGCCTAAGGTATAAAACATACCTAAACTTGAATGATTCCGTACACATACGAAATCCTTAGAAAAATATTACTTGATTTTTTCGTAATGGCTACGGAACCCTACCTTGGGCGTGTCCGACACGCTCTTGGGCGGTTTTTTGTACGTTATTTTGTAATTTACGTGTCCAACTGAATATAACTCGGGATAATTCCGAATTAAATTCAACAATTTTTCTATATTTTCGGCTTCCATTATGCGAAAAACTATCCGCCCGGACAGAAACAGTAGGACGCGTTGCGATGCGAAACACCACTAAGCGAACTCCTGCGTCTGTGTAACGACCATTTCGCATTCGCCTGCGAAACAGTACCGACAAGGACGCAACTATCTCATCTCGCTGTAGAGTGGTGAGACATAGCATATGGGAAACGCTGCCTGCAACTGACAGTTTTTTCGCTGTTTCGCTACCGCATGCGGATGCGTAGGTGGACTAAAGGCGTAAATGTAGAGCTGTATATCTAGGTTGTATACACAAGGTGAAATTATAAACGTGAAACAAAATTAAGTAGTAATACCTATTTGTAGCTCAGTTAATTCAGTTGTTAAAATAAGTCTGATAAAATTGAATATTACGCCACGCTTCCGCTGTACGTGCGTTTTGAGCTTGAACCCTGAAAACAATGACATCCTTCAGTAAAGAACCGTCACATAGGGAAGCTAATATACCTACATAGATAAAATTATCTAAAAAAATATTGCTAATTTAATAATATTATAACATGTATAAATAAACTGATAACTCTACTTAGACTTGTCAGTTCTGCACTTGCAAACTACATTCTTGACTAAGCGTAACAGGATAAATCTGAGGAGTTTTCGAGTTATATAAGGTTAAGTCACATCCAATGTAATATTCATACGACAGCTAGTAAACGGGTACAAAATAATACTAAACGGGTGAATCATACGAGTAGGTATTGAAAATATTCGACAATATTTATCTATCCTCAAATATCCATTGATTGTTTTCCGACATCCGTTCGGAAGTGTCCAGCGTATGCGCGCGCGCACAATGACGCGCGCGGCCACCCAGAGAGGCTGTGGCCAACCGCGGGGTGTATGGGTGGCGGAAATTACTGGGCAGCGACGTAGCGTGCTGAGAGTATGTACACGTACGTAAATTATAACTTTTTGTCTATCACTTAATACCTATACATAAAAGAGTAACGTGACTTACCACAAACTGTGGTTCAGAACACTTGTCATAATCTAATACCTTTAAACGAGCAATTCTTGTATATATTTATTTATTTATTTATTTATTTATTTATTTATTTATTTATTATTTAAGGAACAGTTACAACTTACAAACAGATATATATATATACTAGCTGTTGCCCGCGACTCCGTCCGCGAAGAAAAGTAGTCTACGACCTATTCTCAGACCTACCGAACATAGAGAAAAAAGTTTCATAAAAATCGGTCAAGCCGTCTCGGAGGAGTTCGGTAACAAACACCGTGACACGAGATTTTTATATATTAGATAATACACCGTGAAATTTTAGTGGTTGTTTTCCCGAAACGAGGTGATTTAGTATCGATTGTACAATCGACTTATAATTACTATTTTGACTAGAGTCAAAAATCCAATTGTGAAAAACGAAAGTCGAAAATGACCGCAAACCAATAGTAACGCTTCGTTAGTACCTAACCTATCGTACGATCGTACGCTACTTGTACCAACGAAGCGTTACTATTGGTTTGCGGTCATTTTCGACTTTCGTTTTTCACAATTGGATTTTTGACTCTAGTCAAAATAGTAATTATAAATCGATTGTACAATCGAAACTAAATCACCTCGTTTCGGGAAAACAACCACTAAAATTTCACGGTGTATATCTCGGAAACGGCTCCAACGATTTCGATGAAATTTGGTATGTGGGGGTTTTCAGGGATGAAAATTGATCTAGCTTGGTCTTATCTCTGGGAAATCACTTGGTACCGAGTTTCAGCCCGAGCGGAGCTCGATTGCCCAGGTACTTAATAACTAATAAACAATAGGTATTATTTAAAAAAAATATGTTAAAGGGGTTAAGTAGTAACAGTAGGTATCTATTGTATCTTGTTTTAAAAAACACTTTCTGTCAAGTTTCTTGCGACAAATTATTCGTGGCATAATCTTTCCAAAAGCGCATATACAAAATGCTTTTTTTTCATCAGGTGAACAAGTAAAGTTATTTAGGTATTTAAGTCGGAATTAATGTATAAATATTCTTTTGGCAATATTTCGAGGTTGTTCTACTGTATGTATTCAATTACATGATTGTAAGTAGTTATTTTAACGCCACTACTACTACCAATGCGAGTCCACCTTAGTTAGGTAGGTTTGCGAACAGACATTTTATTCCTTAGTGTAGTGTTAAGTATCTGTGATATACCTATTCTGATTATTCTGCTAATAATTGTTTAAAAAAAACTATTAATCTTCAGCACAATATAATACACAGCACTACGTTGCAAAGGACAAATTACTCTTATTTTTGTAGAGACCGAGTCCAGTAATTATATATTTAGACGGAGTCATTACTCATTCATTGCCATGTACCTACTATCGATAACAGGACACGCTGGCAGCCTGACAAATTAATTTTAATTGATTGTTTCAACGACAGAAACACACTTTCAGTAACTTACGCGTCCGCGTATTTGGCGTGGCGTGCCAACATTTCTTCCACCCTGCGATAATAAACACCGTTCGTTGTTTGACGGTCAAATAAATTATTTTTAATCTTTACTGAGCTTACGTATTACGCGCTAGTCTTTTAATGACGGTCAAATATTCGCTATCTTTTAAACAGCAAGCTCGTGGCTCTTGAAAATGCTGTGATTAGATTAATTAAATCAAGATGGCCCTAGCGAAAATCCTCGAACACATTTGTTTAACATTACACATTACGCGGCCTTGATAAAGTTATTAAATTTAAAGACTACTTAGGTTCTTCGTTTGTACGAACACAAAATACTTTTAACATATAAGTATTACTATCCTATGGTACTTTCTTTCATCTGTACTGCATTCATCAGTCCTCTATTGGCTAACCACGTCCATTTATCACGACACCTTTAATTCCAGCCCACACAAGCCATTGTGAACAGGCGTTATTCTGTAAACGCTCCTCATTATGAAACCACACTTTGTATAAAAATATGCGCTCGAGTATAAAGGTAAACATTGATTTTTTCCCGCTACCAGAGAGAATACATGTTTGGGCCGCTAGTGACAGACGCACAAAAGAACAATAAGGGATGATCTTGAATGGACCGCACACTCGGCCTCACTGGTACTGTCGAAGTATTACGCTTATAAATTATTGCAATGACCGTCTTATAAGTGGTGGAAGACAAATTGTGGTCCTTGAAGCCACAGGAGACTACCTAATTGAATTAACTAAATGTTACCCACGATTTCATTAAAAATGCGTTTGTTTGCCTACTACTTGGCTTGGAGTGGAAAATCTGAAAAACCTTACTTTTAGCCGTCTTGTTTTTAGGCATTCCAATAACAGTGATCTTTTTTACATCTTTATTCGTCAATCAAATAGTAAAACCGGTGCAAATAGTAAAATAGTAAAATTCGAATTAATCTCATTTCAAAAATAAATTTTATGTAGAAAATATTTAAGGTTTAGTTTTCAAATGAGAATAATTCGAATTGAGTCAGTTTTTATGAAGCGATGTGTTACTCGACTTTCTTTTCCTACATAGATCATCAATATCACAATGAATCATAAAGTAATCACGCGCAACTAAAGATAACGTGACTAATATTATTCTACTGATAGTTATCATGCGCATTATTATCACGAATTAGTTCCTGCTGGCTGTGAAAGCGAATTAAGTACAATTAAAAATTATATCAGTTTATTTTTTAAAACATCGTAAATCCCAGATAAGATAAAAAGGCATAAGGCCGATTGAAGTCGCTGGGCGAAATTGGAATGTCACTGACTTCCGATTTAGCATATGGTAAGAGTATAATGACAATATGTTTTCGATTTGTTTATTTATTAATTTGTTACGCATATTTTTGTTTACGCTAAATAATACAAACAATTAATGTAGAGCACATTCAAGTGCGTTCAGATAAATTGTACGTGAATTATGATAACTGGGTATAAGTACTTGAGTATAGGTAACTGTGTGATAATTTAAAGTTCGCCATATGACTACTTTTATTTAAGTATCTACATATTATGTTAATTATTAACATGCCTCAATGTATTAAAAGAAACAGATAAAATTTTAAAACAAGTATTTCTCCTAACCTAAATCTTGTCTCGTTCCTACGGCGTCATCATTACGAATTTAACACCTTCCACGGTCTTCTCCAGTAACATTTACTAACTCAGTTTTGTCCCACAACATGTTGGGGCTTACAGACATGTAGAGAATCTCCGAGAATACAAATAAGTATGTAACAAGTTGAATTGATAACTTGTGCCAAATTAGGTAAATGATAAAGTATCTACCTAGCTACAAGCTAATGATTGATTTTGTATTGTTTTTATTATGAGAGGGAGGCTAACGTTACGAGCAAGCGGGTCATCTGATGGGAAATGATCAACACCGTTGATAAATATCAACAACTCAAAGAGAGTCACTAATAATTTGTTGCCGGCCTTTAAAGGAAGTATAAACCCTTTTCTTGAATAAACCCTTTTCTTGAAAGCCCCGTTGTCATAGTAGTCTGGAAACACTGGCTGGCGAAGTTGATTCCATAGTTTCATTGTATGTGGCAAGACAGGAAATGCCGACGAAAACGTGCAGTGGTGGACCGCCATTCATGATGGTGACGACACATACTACACTTACACTAGCATTATTTTTCTTGTAGGTATATATATGAAAACTAGATTTAACCCGTGACTTCGATCACGTTGGAAATACCTTCACGAGAAACATTATTTTAATCTTCAAGTTTGGAGTTTGACCAGAAAAAAGGTACCTAACGGTAACTTTTTAAAGTGCAACGTTCGCTCGGACAACGCCATCTATCCATTGCAGACGAAGTTAAGACGGTCATCATGAAAGCCTCAGCTCGGTTGAAGTTCTTCAACGTTCTTGGACAGCGACCTCTATTCTTGATTAGGTACATTTAAAATATTATGTCATCATCATCCCAGCCTATAAGTATTATACGTCCCACTGCACGGCACAGACCTCCTCTCAGAATGAAAGGGGTTGGGCCGTAGTTCCCACACGGGCCCAGTGCGGATTGGGAACTTCACACACACCACTGAATTTCTTCGCGGGTGATGCAGGTTTCCTCGCTATGTTTTCCTTCACCGTTAAATAAATAAAAATAACCGTTAAATTAGCTATCATACCGGAATGCATTACCTTAACGGGATGTCTGTACGTCAATTTTCATCTAAATGCGTTCTGCCGTTGTTGCGTGATTGAATAACAAATATGATAGGAGTCAAAAAGGCGCAATTTAGATATCACATCATTCAATAATCGGTATTTGCTTGGATACAGAATACCGGCGAACAATGTATACAGCGCTCTCTGAAGAAGAAACAGCAGCGTGGTCTATGTCCATCTTAAGTGGTAGATGATTTCGAACTGAAAATAAATACTGATTTTCTAGAATAGAGAGGGCTATACTCGGAGTAATGTGGTTTTAACAGAAGTGCCTAACCTAATAGAACCTAAGTTAGCTAAGCTTCAGATGTTTCAGAGTTCATTAATGAAGTATCTTCCTTTAGTACTTACCTATTACCGGGAACATTAATTAAACCTTGAAAGTCATGTTCACTATATAAGATAAGATTATTTATCACCGCTATTTATTACCAAAATTATATTAAATTAATAACACATGTCAAATTATTCAAATTCAGGTGTTATCTTCACGAACATGATAATTAAACGCAATTATTTTCTAAAAAAAAAGATGGTATCTTCCGAAACACTTACTTGTACAAAATATCACTTAAACAAATAGAAACAAAGCTAACAAATTAAAAAAATCTGTATTCTATGAAAGGATTTGGACAGGTTACAGATAAAATCAGCAGGATAGAAAATACACAGCCTTATCGCTTAATAACCATCTGTTCTAGGCGACCATTTCCGATAATAACTGTAAATAATATCAATAAATAGATTAAAATACAATATAATTCAAATCTATCTATGAACTAAAGTCCACGTAAGTACTTTTTGTTTGATATCGACACGTATCGGTGTCTCATATCAGAGGCTAAATTCAGGAACGGGCCTTCACTGGTTTGGTAGCGGTAATTCAATCGTTTGGGTTGGGTTTGGTTTGAACTGCTATTCAGGAACGCCAAAAATCACTGGCTTGCGAAAGGTTTGGTCTGAGTTTGAGATGAGCCTTATTTATTTGTTTATTTATTTATTTACAAAGCGAATTAACAGGAAAATAAGGCTTATCCCAAGCTCAACCCATTCCGATCCTCTCCCAAACGATTGAAGTAGGTAGGTACCGCTCGCAAACCGTGTTGGGCCGTTCCTGATTTTAGCCCCTGGTTATTTGTGAAAAAAGTTATCAGCGAAAATGGAAATGCGTCGTCGGATATTATAGTTCATGTTTTGCGCATTGGCTACCACGAAATTCGATGTTCATATTGTGCCGTCCCTTTCACTCTTCTGTTTTAAATACTATTAGCGTGGACGGAACGGCACGCTTCGAAGTTCGAAAATAGAATTTCGTAGTATAAAGGCCACCACAGACTGCAGCGCGGGGTGTGCTCGAGACGCCGACGGGGCGGGCCCAGCGCGTTGTATAACATTAAATCATATAGGTACGCTGACACCACCGCCGGCGGGCCGCGCGCGCAAAATGCTGCCAGTCAGTCAGTCAGTGTGTCTGTGTATAATGATTTAGTGTTATACAACGCGTTGTGCCCGTTTCGTCGGTGTCGCGCGCACGCCCCACGCTTCGGTTTGTGGTGGCCTTTAGGCTTGTGACGTGCGGTTTCTTCCCTGCAAGTGCCACGCGACAAGGAACTTTTCACACATGTCAGTCGACCACTAACCCCTATAAGCAATTTGTCACTTGGAAGAATTGCTTTGTGGTTGATTCACGTAACCGCTCACACCCACCTTTGAATGACGACTTCTCCGCCTCCGTCTAGATCATGAGTTCTTTCAACAACACGGACGATTCTCTTACAACCATCGCTGCATTGAAAAAAATAAAAGTTCACGCCCTTATGTGTAGAGAATAGATAAGCCATCTGGTCCTAGCTTGCCTACATCTATTGCCAAAGCTACGGACGTACTTACGTTGGCATTTTTTCCGAATGTATGTAATTTGAGAACTTTACACACACCATTGAATTTCTTCTCAGGTGTGTGCAGCTTTCCTTGCGATGTTTTCCTTCACTGTTAAGCTCATAGTAAACTTCGAACGTAATTTAGCACACGAATTCGGAAAAACTCAGTGGTACAAGCCCGGGCTCAAACCCACGACCCTCTTCTTAAGAGACCATAGGTCAAACCACTAACTAGGCCACCACGGCTTAGCGGCTATAGAATCCACTTATTTTCCTGGCATTATCATATGTGTTAATCTACGTAATAAACTATAGTATAAATCTTCCCAGGTGAATTTTTCGCTTCGAGCCATTATATTAAATTTGAACTTTAATACTATGACGATACCGTTTGTTTTGAAAGATAAGGGCTCGAAGCGAAAAATTCACTTGGGAAGATTTATACTACACCTGTGTACCAAATTTCATCCAAAGAACTAACGTTATTGTCTTCGAGTACGAAGTCGCGGGCAAAAGTTAGTTATGTATAAACACGGTAACATTACACATGAAATTGTGTAGGCTGTTTTAAACGCTCTACTGTTAAGGCAAAATTAATAGTGTTTTAAACGTTGTATGTAGGTATGTAAACCCTTTATTGTAACAAAATAAAGAAAAAAAAAAGAAAAAAGTAAAGAATAATGATAAAAACAACAAATGACGACACTATTAAAAAGTACGGAAATTTAAAGGTATCAAAAATCTTTTACAGCTTAGGGTTAATAAAAATAACCCAGCCATAATCATTCAATTATGTACTTAAGTAGATATGATAAGTAAATCAATTGTGATAAAAACTTACAGTGTCAATCATTAATTAATCAATGAATTATCTAATTACGAATTATGATATTATTAAACAGTCGCCACACGGGTTGGTTGTCACTTGCTACAGTACTGTTCCTAATTTAGCTTAGTAATACATATTTTTTGTAAATATTATTATAAAAGAACCCAAATAGAAATACACGGCTAAATTACGAATAGTGGCAAATGGCTCAACAAACCTGTGTTGTGACTGTTCATACCTAGCTGTGATATATCTAACTCATACAGTGCTATAGATCAGCTTGGCAACAACAGTGGTTTTTTACTTTTTTTTTAAACTGGCAGGCGCTCTGGCCGTGGCATCTCATGTCAACATGTTCTAATCTGGCCAAAACCATGGATGCGGAGAAAAAAAATTAAATATGTAACTACAAACTACTCGGTGCTGGCGAATTCGTTTGCTTCATATTCGTGTTACGCAATGCTGCGGAAACTACGTTCTTGTTGATTTAATCTTTTCGATTACCATAATAATATTATATTCAAAATAACCCTTTTTAATGTAAGTATAATTTTAAATAAAATTTGCTAGACTCTATAGAGTTGAATAAGTGTTTAAGATACGGTTTTTGTAGTAAGGCCGTTTTGTGGTAATAAAGTGACATACAGATGCAGCGTTACTTACATATTTATACACTTATATCGAGCTATGAATTTGCTCATAAAATTGATAATGATATTTAATGGTGTTAATAATATTTTTTTATTTATTTATTTCAGATTCACATCCATAATTTGTCATAGATTAAAAATGTTAGTTACTTACTTTTGCCATATTGCATTATAATTAAAATTATTCATTAAAATGTGAACTAACAAAAACACTAAAAAAATTAAGTACTTAACTATTAAAATTCAAACCCTATATTAATTCGGTACCTATACAAATCTCACAAGTTACGAAAGGAAAGTGGTTTTCAGTAAAATTTCGCTACAGTAAAAACTGCGCTCGCAAAAATGTAAGGTTACATTTTCAGCAAAAGCTTCAGCTTGAGTAAAGCAGTTGATAGACGCGCCGCCATTGTGTGCGAGCAGGATGGCATGCGCACTCACAATCTAACAAGAACAAAAGGCTTTCGTCGCTATTACCTAACGGATCAGGGGGCGTAGTATATGTGAGATAGTGAGATAAACATCTGCTTTTCATATCGCGTCGCTTTAACTCGGTTATTTTGACGTCCATGATTATTTATTCGGTTTTTCGAAGTATGGTGGCTTGAATAATACCTATTATCTACATATTATTATCAAATAAAGTGATTAAAAGCAGCTTGTGAATGTTAATTTGAGTCTGAAATCGTTTTTATTATAAATACATAGCTTTTAGGGTTCCGTACCCAAAGGATAAAAACGGGACCCTATTACTGAGGCTCCGCTGTTCGTCCGTCTGTCCGTCCGTCCATCTGTCACCAGGCTGTATCTCATTAACCGTGATAGCTAGACAGTTGAAATTTTAACAAATGATGTATTTCGGTTGCCGCTATAACAACAAATACTAAAAACCAGAACAAAATAAATATATACGGGGGCTACCATACAAAAAAGTTTTATTTTTTATTTTTTCATAGATTAGTTTTCAATGGTACGGAACCCTTCGTCGAGTCCGACTCGCACTTGGCCAGTTTATTTTATTTTATTTAAGCAGTTCGTATCTTTTAGTTTGTGGTGATTGTAGAGCTGCTAAATAATAGCTACATCCATTGTGCCGTGACGGCAGATCTAGTGTTAGATCCACAGAAATAATAATAAAGAGGATAGAAGTGCCTTAGACGCGTGACCTTGGCGCCGCGCTTGTGACTCGTAGGTCACAAGCGCGCGACTTGTGGCTCAGTGCTATTTGAAACGTGGGTATGACAACAAGTGCTTTAAAATGGTGTTTTGCAGCATTAGCAATTGCAGAAACTCGTCCACGCTGTGTAATTACACTAATAAGGGGATTACATTTCATTGGTATGTATTAATTTAATGTAATAATGCGGTTTATATCAAAATACAACTTGAGAAAATATTTCATTATGAAATATTGGTTTACACGTTATTAACACGGAACTTCATATACCATTGCTACTCATGCTCATAAAAACGCAGATCGTTTTGAATTATACGCAGCAATGTAAAGTAATTTTTGATAACCCTTCCGTCTTGCACAAAAGTTCGTGGTACGGACAAAAAAACAGGTTACGACTAGTACAGACATAATGCCGACGCGGCCAATAAATGGCGCCGTTGTGTAAATGTGGGTATGACTTACGTTGAGTGTTATTCAACGCTATCTCTAAGGTGTAAGGTTCATAATTGTTTGTAAGCAAAAATTTTAGTAATTGTGTGCGTGATTGCGTAGTACGGTTTCGGTCTTTTGCATGTGTGCATTAACACAGTAAGTAGAGGGGATGAAGTAGCGACACGAGTTCCGGAAGAAAATAGGAATTAAGGCATTTCTGTCCTCTTTATTATTATTTCTGTGGTTAGATCTATAGGTTTAAGAAAAAGGGCACACTGAAAATTGCTGCTGACGCTGCATGCATCATCAGGCTGAGTGTGGTCCTTGTTCGCTCTTTGCAGCATTTTAGGTATTGTTAATATATATTTATGTGCGTATGCATGTAGGTATGTGAATTCTTTATTGTACAAAAATAAGGAAAAATAACACTATTGGCAACCGTTGAGATATATTTACAAAGGCGAACTTATCTCTTAGTGGTTCATTTATTATTTATTTTTATGGTTCTTTCTTTATTTTAGATATTGTTGTTTTTTGCTGATTAACTATGTATAGATTCGCGTGTATTTCGTGGTAAGTACATACCTATTAAAAAGCACATTCTCTTGTATAACTATCTCCAGCCTACATAAATAAGTCTCACTGCTGGGTTCCCACCAGAGCCCAGTGTATATTTGAGACCCTTCACACATTGCATTGAACTCTTCTGGAAGTGTGTACCTTTCCCTTTATTGTTCTAAAATTCATCCACGTATAAAAGGTACAAAACAATAAGACTCTTCTTTTCCTCCATATACTGTCATAAACGATCTTATGAAGGCCTGAAAATCCGTCTCGAGTAAATTGAAACTGGAGAGAGACGGCACGCACCGGGGCCCGTATTGCTCCACGCAAGTGTGAGCAGTATAGAAGACACGGGAGTGAGAGCTCAATAACGAGGCGTCCAAGGGTTGGCTGTTTCTCTTACGGCAGCAGGCAATATGTGGAGATTTATGTGCGCCGCCATGTACCGAACATACTTACGAGGAAATCTTACGACGCAGCTTTATTTCCATTGTTTCAGGATTTATATGCAGTGTGGGATCGATGTTATTAAAACAATTGAAAGCTAGTGCTGGAAAACCTCTGAACTTATGTAAACAACAGGATCAAAAACGAGGTGTAACTCTTTTTTTTAAAACACTTTTTAACGAATACTTAATACTTAGTGATTTTTTCATCATCCATCTCGTGTAGATTACATACATTTATTTATAGAGTTAGGCCATAAGTTTCTTGTTAATACATAATTGCTTGTGAACTCAGGTAGTACGTGTAACAGAGTCCACGATTTTTATAGTCGTATGTTGTAACATCAGTCGAATGTAGTTATTGGACTCCTGCGAAAAAGAGTAGAAATTCATTAAGAGCGACACTTTTCGTAATATAATGCTACTATGTTATTTTGTTTAAAATTAAGGCTACCTTTGTGTTTCTCTTTATTTATTTACGTATAATTTTGTGCTATAGCTTAAAATCAGCGCTGGGATCTCGTACCTTAGCGTTGCGAGTTGACAGCTCTTTTTGCTTTAGTTTATTTTCATTTAAGTACTTACTTGTTTTGTATACCATATAACCTGAAAACCTTTCTTTCCTTCCCTTTCAAATGTATTTTGGAACAACCAACTTATTCAAAATGAAGTAGAAATTTAAGTTAGTCGTAGCGATGGATGACGTCGGCTGTCTCGAGTTAAGCGTCTCCATTGTAGAGCAACGCGCGGGCGGTTAACGAGGATGGATGGTGCCGGGTATTGCACGGTAATCCCACAACTTACCTGGCTCCTACTACAGGACGGACCATGGTTTAGCGTTAAGGAGTAAAACAATCTCAACAATAATAGCCAAATGGATTAGCTCGTTGAAATTGAAATGGGCAGGCCATATAGCACAAAGAAATGTCCTCGAATGCAGACCATGGGCTGGCAAGTGCAGCTTGGGCCGTCTTCCAACGAGATGGACGAATGATATGCAAGTTCACAACGAGCGCAAGACGCTTCCAACCTTGGGTATCAATGAGCCCTACGGCTGAAATGATGATGATGATGATTAACCCCATTATAATACTTAATAATACAATAATCTTGCCAACGTCAATGTGCCCACGTTACTGGAGCCATCGGATATCGCAAGAGACCGGAAGGAGTGTCATTGATTCCGTGGAAATTGGGTCATGTCCTGGTGTGGGACGCTACTTGCGTCGACGCACTAGCTCCGTCCCCGGTCAGCGGAACAGCTAACTAAGCTGGTGCAGCAGCAGAGTTGGCTGAAAAACTAAAGGCAAACAAATATAGAAATCTCGGATCCAAATACAACTTTAGTACCATTCGAGGTTGAGACCACAGATCCGGGGGCTCCAGCGCTCAATTTTTTTATAAACAACTCGCAAAAAAACTATCTGATACGACGGGGGAGCAAAGAGATGGCAGCGTCCTCACATAACGTATCAGCATTGTTGTACAGCGAGGAAATGCTCCAGCATCTTTGAGTTCATCCGGCGGGGGAAACCTTTTAAAATTTTGTTGCTACAAAGAAATAAATTCTCATTCTAATCGTAATAATGTGAACTTTGTGTTGACGCTGAGGCTTCAATGTCAAGAAGAATAACAAACAACAACTCGAACAACAAAACAACAATTGGGATTGATCATTTTTTCTTTTTATTTATTTTATCGAAAATATAGAGCATTTTAAGAAACCAATTTGAATATTTCGGCAATTCATCACTCCAATATTTTTTATAATTTATTGAAAATTTGAGATACGACTTCTCGTAAATTACATGCCGCGGCTGAATCTGTGTATAAACCACAGACATAATGACAAAAAAAAAATGTTTCACAATCGATGGTTAGTTGTCATCTGACAATGTCACTTTACATTTTTACAATAACAATAACACTAAAGTTTTTAGACGAAGGCTCTATCGATCATTTATTTTTCGAATGTTCGAAGCTGTCATCCTCCCTGTATGACCTTCTCCCCCCCTACATTCCCCGCCCTGTTAATTTTAAATCCCTCCTTCGCTATGTATATTCCCCCTTTATTATCATTCTGTGTGACTTTATATCCTCTAACAATATAAGACTATAGTTCTAATTAATAACAACATGTTTTGTCTTTGTCGCAGTGTTACGTGTCTCCCACAACAGCGTACGGCCGGAAAAAAAAAAGTCTTATTTTTTTGTTTTTTGCCAAAATTATTTTCTTGCTGCTATCAAACTGTTGGCGTTCTGCAGATTCAACCGCAAACTCCTCATTGTAACTGACATTGGCCCAAGCCTTAAGGCCGCCATTAAGGGGAAATAAAATAAATAAAACACTAAAGTTTCCGATTCTTCCAAGAAAATAGGTAAAAAAAAACAATTTACGGCTATAGTATTTGTAATTGTAATGCACTATGTAATGATAATGCATTCATTTATTGTTAAGCATTTATTATAAAACACAGACTACAAGGTATCCAGATCAGTACAGATGAACAACATGTATTGTATGCATACACTAAACAACTCGATATCACGCTGGAGTGTTTACGAATACACCAATCTATATGGCGCTGGAAGGCGTTTATGAATACGCCTATACTGACAGTATTTTTTGTACGTATAAAATAAAATAGTCAGAAGTGTTCCCTTGAAAGTTCTTTGGCGGATTTAATCCATACTTACTTTAAAATGATCCTCAAAACAATAAGTACATTTTGTAAACTTTGAATTAACTTTGCGGCACCACTTCTCTTGTAAATCTTCTCTAATGCGAGCAATTAATTTGTTTGGGCTATTGACAGAATCATTTCCACAAGTAGGAATGAAACACTTCCTGTATAAATCCATTATTAAAATATGAAAAACGCGAAGAATGTTTTTCAAAATAGTATCCTTAAACTGACAGATGATAACTACTTCGAAGTGACAGAGAGTATAGAGAAACTAGACGGACGGCTTTTTTTTACTTGTTGCAAAGAATTTCAAAGTTAATGCCCACAGAAAGGTCAAACAAAGGTCAAACATTATTTTGCAAAAATACACGCGATCATTTAATATTTTTTTACTACAGTGTTATAGAATGATTTAATAAAGCTATTTCTCGAAATGGTTTTGGAATTAGACCACATTGTAAAAAAGTGATCAATGCCAATTCAACAAGAACAACTCGATTCCTACCGGCTTACCTATCATACGCGATGCCAGTAACGACAAGGATAGCAAAGCTTGTGTAGGTTAACTGCGAGGTATTGCAGCCGAAGATATACTCACTCTCCGGGTCGCCTAACGAAAATGATCACTTCACGCTACTGGTAGTGGTCCCGTGGTAAGGGCCTCCACCTGGCTAGGGCGTGATTAAGCGTGTCCGTCAATGCTGAAACAGGTACATCATTAAGCCTTCAACGGGTATCTTGTTCACGCTGATTTATGCCAATGTTAAATTTGGCCTATAAATAAAACAGTAGTAACCTTTGGCCTTCGCAAAGATTACCAAATGTTATCTACCTACCTAAATATCTATTATGATATTTTTAATCCTTGAGAATCAAAGAAGTGTACTAACAAGAAAAGGTACCCAACTCTGCGATTTGATTTCTTTTGATATAGGTATGTTAGAGAGTAGTCTAAAATAACAGACCCATATTTTTTTTTAGCTGCCCAAACTCAGCCTGTAGTATGAATCTTCCCAGGTGAATTTTTCGCTTCGAGCCCTTATCTTTCAACACAAACGGTATCGTCATAGTATTTTCAAATTTAATGTAATGGCTCGAAGCGAAAAATTCTCCTGGGAAGATTTATACTATACCTATTTGGAGAAATTGTCCTCCAAAGTCCGCTAACGACCGCTTTAGCCTAGTTGGTAGTGACCCTGCCTACGAAGCAAGAGGTCCTGTTGTGTGATGAGCACGAATATTTGTTCCTGAGTTATGGATGTTTTCTATGTATTTAAGTATTTATTTATCTATATAAGTATGTTTATCGTCGTCTAGTACCCATAGTACAAGCTTTGCTTAGTTTGGGACTAGGTCGATTTGTGTAAGATTGTCCCCTAATATTTATTTATTTATTTATTTTAGTACCGAAAAGTGACTAAAAACCCTCTAACTTCTATAGAAAAAATTTTTTCAAGCAAATTGCAAATTATTACTGGTTTGATTATATGTTTGAGAACATGAAAAAATAATGAGAACGTATTTTGTTAAATATCAGCTCAAACCATATTTTCATAAAAAAAACATCCTTCAATGTTTTATATTTCTCATTGGTGTTTTTTCTTTTTAGGTTAATATGACTTTGATCCGATATAACAAAATAAGTCTTCATTATTTTTTCATGTTCTCAAACATATAATCAAACCAGTAATAAAATGCAACTTGAATGAAAATTTTTTTTCTGTAGGTAGAAGTTAGAGGGTTAATAGTCACTTTTCAGTACTTTGGAGGATAATTTCTCCAAATAGGTTGAGTTAGGGCAGCTAAAAAAAATATGCTCTGCTCTACGTTCGCTGCGGCAATTGGTTTAACTTGCAATTAACCATACATTAATCGGGTCACATCGACCCGATACCGCAGCGAACGTGTTAACATATATCAAAATGAATCAAATCGGAGCCGGACATTTGGGTACCTTTCCTTGTAAGAAGGTATTTTTCGAAATTGTCTCGGGATATAGAGCTTATAGCCAGTTTTTCATTTTTCCACATTTTTAAGGCTACTAACATTATTTCTTGAGCTATAGTTTGCCTACGGAAGTACTGCATGGTTAGTAATTTTGGCAGTCTTTAACAGCTGAGATCGTCACCAAAAAGGTTTTCTTTTTCTTTTGCATTTTTTACGCTGTTCGCTGACGCGATATTATCGTGTGCGCTAAGCTAATGAAAGCGAACTAGCGAACTAGATACCTACTTGATATCACATACCTACCTAATACGATTATGACTAAAGCAACAGAATGAATGTAATGTTTATCGGTATTTATGATTGTTTATTGGTATTTCTGTGTATTCTTATCAAATCAAATCGTTTCACACTGCTGTTTATTAAAATCCAATTGATTCCAAAGGGTTCCAAATAACACATCCGAGTCCACCCTCGAGACCAATAAGTCGTCCCTCCCACTTAATCTCGGAGTATCACTAACAAATTTAATATTTACTCTCACTGACTTATCCTTATAAATCGTCGACAATATTAAAACCGCTAGTACATTTTGATTGTTGTGTTGAAGTCACCCCTGTGCTATTGGAGTAGGTGCAAGTGAGAAGTGGCCAGAGTTTTTGAAATGAAATAGAGGATTTTTTAAAGTATGTACGTGCTGTTGCTTGCAACAAAAGTAAAATATCTAAGCTACAAGCGCACACTTAGTTTATTTAGTTCACGTCTACGCGCGACCGGAAGCGCAGCCAATTTGCCAAATAAGTTAATTTCCCAAAAAATAATACATACCAAAACACGCACAACATCAAAATGTACACTTTTGTGACACGACCTACGGCCCACGACCCACGGCCTATTTACTTATCGACAAAGTCTGAGAAAACGCCCTATCTGAGAATGTGCACTTTTTGGGAAAGTGTACCTATTGGAAAGTAAGTGCGCTTTTTGAGAAGTTACAAATTTCAGGAAAGTGATTTTTATGGGACTAAGACGTGTAGAGGTGCCGGGGCCGTTGCTGGCACGATTGCAATTAGACAAAAAAAAATTCTAAGAGCCATTAAACTTTTCCATTGGGTATATAATATAAGTTGTGTTTTATAATGAAACAGGTAGAAGATGATAAACCTTCGTCTTATAAATAAATAAATAAATAAATAAATATCACCGGACAATCACACCAATTGACCTAGTCCCAAAGTAAGCTAGGCAAAGCTTGTGTTATGGGTACTAGGCAACGGATAAACATACTTATATAGATATATACATACTTAAATACATATTTAACACCCAAGACCCGAGAACAAACATTCGTATTTTTCATACAAACATCTGCCCCGACACGGGAATCGAACCCGGGACCTCAAGCTTCGTAGTCAGGTTCTCTAACCACTAGGCCATCTGGTCGTCTAATCTAAGTATATCGCAAAATGTTGTTCCTTGTACCACGGGCCTAGTGCCCCTGCCCTCCTAGTATGCTAACCCATGCTCGGATTTACCAGTAATCCTAGCTCATGTCCGCCTCTCGCAGAGCAGTGCGAAGTGACTTTATTAAAATCTACAATGTACCAAGTTGGTATTAGGTACCAACGTATTTGATAGTCTATAGAAAATCGTCGTAAAAAATCGTGCGTGCAGTTCCTCCGCGCGGAAGAAGTGAAACTTCGTAATGTGGAAATGAAAAAGGCACTTAATTAAGTATACAATATGAACCTTATTGCAATAACTTAAAGAACTGAATTTACTTATGCATCTATGTGCTTAAATTACTCACTAGATGGCGTTTTTATCAAGTCTCATACATTTGCACAGACAGTATGAGTTCTGCATCGCACTATCGAAGTTTTTAACATCCATTAGTATATATACAATGCGAGATTGCTTCGGCCAGTACAACATATACTAATGCTTTCATACCCCCTCCATGGTAGCGTTAAACGTTTAACCCAACCTTGTTGGAAGTCGCATTAGAAGTTTCACTTCAAAAAGTTAATCCTCGATTGATGTTAGATGGAAATTTATCCACATACAAAAAGTAACAGAAATATGTAGTAGCGATATTAAGGTTTTTGCTATTTTTGCTAAAACATTCCATTGGCTACATTACGTTTCATATTTCACGCAATCATACAATATCTAAGTACATACTCAATTATCTAAACATTCTAAATGACATGAGACCTTCGCCTTATATTTACAGTGTAAAGGCCAAAGTATGGTCGAATAAAAAAAATTAATACGAACCCAAATTTTCGGTTCAGCTCATCGTCCTATTATTCAAACCTGACAGTTGTGTTTAGACCTAAGCAGATTAAGCAAAAACACTAAATGTTACCCTCAAGCTACGACAATGTCTCTGTAATTAACCAAATAAAGGGTGACACCACAAAGCCACCGTGATGGATCCGTTTAATATGCCTCACGGCTGGAATACCTCGCCCTGGTTTAAATTAAATCTTAAATATATTAAAAAGCTCTGCAAAATGATCTATCTTCATTACAGTGATGTTGAGACGGTAATTGGTTTTCGGAGTGAACACGCGGTGAGTTGAATTTCAATGCTTTTGCAGTTGTTTATCAAGAACAAAGTAGATGCTAGGCGTTTATGTTTTATAAAGCTTAAGTGATGTTGTTACCGTTTAAAAAATATATACTTGTATGATTGCTGTTGGTGATATGACTGACTCCATCAAACCGATTGGCCAACAATACTTAGAAAGACTTATGATCCCAATGAAAGTCCAGCGCTCACCGTGAGGCCGGCATTATGCTGAGTTGAGACCATTTCGTAATATTTCTTTACCATTTTCTTTTTCTTAGATTTTTACTGCACTAGTGAGATACACCTTTGGCCTTATCTTCACTTTTCATCTGGTGAGATAGAGTTCAATCACAGGTCAGTTTTATGTAAAAAAAATCTCTTGTGATATCATGTTTTTTTTTGGAATCGCATTACTTACTCCTGGTTCACTTAGCGATTAAAAACACACTATCAAATCAGATAACAGACCACCTTCGCCACAGGCGTTCGAAGCCTGTCAAATTAGATTGCTTAACATCAACGAAACCTATCGAAAACCAGAGGTCTCATAGCATTAAGTAAGACGTAATGGCAGAGGGCGAGGCCGGAGGGTCCGCAGGATATTGCCTAATCATCCCCGCGTTCACACCCTAACTGCCAGTTGTTTTAGCATTCATCGCTTTACACCCTGCCCCGATGCCCCGACACATGCGATACCCCATTGTAAAGCTCGAACGATTCTCTAACACGATGAATTAACACTGATTTGTAAATTTAGGCTTAGTTTGTTTTTTAGGGGCGTTTGGGAAATTTAGTGTTTTTGTTTTTTTGCATGTATCATAATGAAGAGAAACGTCGATTTAATATACTGAAAGACAACAACGTAAGGAAACAGGCATACACCTGTGAAGCTACTCAATGGTGTGTGTGTGTGAAGTTCCCAATCCGCACTGGGCCCGCGTGGGGTCTACAACCCAAACCCTCCTATTTACTGAGAAGGTCTGTATTTGTTACGAGGTTGTGTGGCCATAAAGGTCCACGGCTAGTGAGCAGGCCACGGGCTCGTTTGGTAAGATGACATACGGTACGGTGGTTGACTATGTGGATGAAAAGATGACATGAATGACAGAACCGGGCAAATCGGTGTAAAAATTACTGAAGCATTTACCTAACAGTGGGTAGATGGGCGCTGATTTGATTGATTGATAAAGCTAGGCATTGGCTATTCCTATTCTACTATTAATAGCACAAGACAGCAAAATCAGGGTTAAAACTAGGTTAATATTGACTCTAAGTATGTCCGTATTTAATTAGTCCTCTCGTCATCATCAATATCATCATTATCTAGTAGAGATCCCTATGGGCCTATGGCCTAATAAGTATGTACCTATCTTAATGTTCTCAATTGTGTTAGTTTCTTTATTTATGTACAAAAAAGTGTTTAAGTATACAGTCGCTATGATAAACATCGGAAAATTATGATGATGCATAGGCAAATTCGTTTTAAACGCAATCTCCATATTTTTTCACATTTTTTTTAACAATAAACAACCGAGTTAATCCTTCTCGTTCTTATTTGAGTAATTGAATTGCCAGGTTAATAATGCGTAAAACAATCGGAGATTCAGAAAAGTAGCGGAGCCCGTGAACGACCCGCGTTCATGGGTTATTAATCCTGACAAAGCACAGAAGGGTTGACGACGGTCCTCAGTAATATTGTGACGTTTGCCTTTCTGCGTGTATTTTTTTTTACTAATTGCATATGCTTTATTGACCACATACAAATTGACCTGAAAACCCACTTTTACATGTTGTACCGTTGCTTTGAAATTAAACCAGATAACAACAGCAGAAAAGATGTACTTACCTACACAACAATCCGTCAAAATTAATTTGAACGTTAAATCGAAGAGAATATCCACATTGTTATTTGTCATGTAATTCCAACTTTAATGCTCTTTTCTGCAATAGATAGTCCGTAATGTTCAGTAAATATTGTATTGTACAATAACATTACCAAGCCAAATGAGATCGGAAGGAACGGCTCGCTACAGAATGGACCCCCGGCCATACATCATTCGCTCAATGAGGTTACAACAATCGGACAACAAGCCATAGAGCGTTCGTGTCATTGTGTCACGTAATTTTATCAAAAATATCAGGCGCGACAATGGTCCGTCGCGCCGACAAAAGTCGGAAGACCGGATGCGATTCGCGTCGTCTCGCCGCCAACAAACGCAACGCTAGGTTTTTTACGCAATATATCTGCTTCACAAAGCCTTCTCGATTGTTGCGAGATGCTTCCACCCACAACTCGCCAGCCTCATCGCTCATTGCCGCCGACAATCGGAAATGACTTACGAACTTAGCCACTTGTACTTTGATTTTGTAAGTGATTATTGACTCGCATTGTGCAAGAATACACACAGATGTGCCGGTCTTTTCTGATCCATCAGGTACGATTATTTGCTATGAACATAGTGAAAACTCGCATGTGCCCTTAGAATGTAGAATTTTCTTATTTTGCCTCTGAAATGACAGTGTGTACGTTACAAGTCAAATAAGAACCCTTTTGGTTAATTGGCACAGATTGTAGACCATAAAACTGGTACAATTTATAGGTGTACAGACCAATTAATAGCGTGGTGTGGACCATTAACGGAGTGCCAACGTTGATACACACGGCGACGGCGGCCATTATTGGACTTTTACTGTTATCGCATATCGTAACGCCGCTCATCGTGCACCGTGTAATTAGTCCACAATGGGAACTCGCACATTACCACGGTCAATCTCACCCCTAAACGCAAAACAATAACTTCAGTCACCTGAGACACCATCGCCACACCAACAAGCAAGCTCAAAACCACTGGTAAGCTTTACTACGCAATGTACATTGTACATAAAACTTGGCACGGCTCGTAACTAATTGCACGTGGATTCAGAGTGGCAGATATAAAGCGTCAGTTAGTCATCGCAACAATACGATGGGCATGTCTACACAATTGATTTTTCGGTTCACCATTCATGTCAATGCCATGAGGGGGATGTACTTACATTCGCTTTTTGGTGCGATAAAATAAAAGTTACCTACATTAGGGAACATTTTACGTATACTTAATACTAAATCTTTTAGGGCACCGGAATCAATTAACGTTATAACTAATCTACTTTAAGTAAGTAAATCTGAACCAATTTGAGAGTAAAGATGACGATGAATTGACAAATACCTACCTACTTGGTTAGCGTAGCGGTAAAGAGGATTCAGGATAATCTGAAATTGGTCCTATTTTTGATATAACTGCAATTTCACGTACGTACGTGTTCATACATTTATAAAAAACATTAAAGCGTGCATCTAGGGTTTACTAATATTTCGCAAATTATTTTTCCCAAAGTGATTCATTTGGCAAATTTACAGTTTCAGAAAAAATAAACATTTGGGAAATGAAACATTTGCCAAATGAATCAGTTTGGAAAAATAATTTGCCAAACGGAAGTTTTTACACCCTACTCTTGCCAAATTAAAAACTCTAGCAATACCGCATTCGCTGCCGGGTGTCAGACTCAAAACTTCTTTAGGTGCCACAACGCACATGTGCGTTCAAGTGACTGCCAAAATATAACAGCAGCACCAGGCGAAAGTCACGAAAACTCATACAAGTATGCGTTCCCGGCAGTAAATGCGTTAAAAGTCTCTGAGCTAAGCCGCGAACAAACGGACAGACAAGTGAAACTATAACATTTCCTTGTTGACTATGAAACCCACGAAACGCCTCAACTAGATACCTACATTTATTTTATAGATAACATTTTATATTTGATACTCTATACCCTCAATAGCCTCAATCAATTTAAAAGTCGAGATTTGACAAAGATGCACCCTCAAAGGCGGGTGCCGGCCCTTACCGTCTGTCCTGCCTAACAATGCATTCTCTCCTCACAAGAAAGTTAATAGCCAGAGGAAGGAAGTAAATAGTCTTTATTCGATTAGCTTCGGTAGTCGGCGAACTACAAAGGTACTGCTACCGTTGCGCAAGGGAAAAAACTGGCGCATTCGAATGTTAATGCTGGTGAATAAGCAGGAAGTCACATGACTTGCAATTTCGAATTAAGTAGAAATTAGTTTGCCCTAAGTATGTACCAGGTATTGCAAGTCCGTGCGGTACGCAACGTAAGTATGATAGGATTTACATTCTGGTAGATAGGTAGACTGGGTAGGTGACTGTAACAGTCAAGTGTAAAAATATGGGTGCACACAACTTGCTCATAAATATGTATGTCCCATAGCTCTTATGTCGTCGAATTAAGGTATAGGTATGTAACGATGGGAGGATTAAATCGATACTTATTTTTGCACTTGACCGTACAAGTACTAAGTGACATTTGAGAGCGGAATGTTGATGTTTGTTCCCAAAATGATGTTACTCAATTTACATTTTATGTATTCTCTTATTAAATTCAAGAATTTTAGATGAATACGGCATTAAAATGATGAAAGCTGAAATTATGAAGCAGATTGGAGGATTTTAGTGCACTGAAAAGTCGAAGGAAGAGTCAAGTACAATAATATCAGTATCAGCATTTTTAAAATAATTGTTATACTTACTACTTTGTTAATCAAATTATTTATTCATACATACCGCACGGGACTGCTGTGGCATGAAGCAGGGATAAGGTAATTGTTTGTTAGTAACACGCTAAGTAGGCTGCCGTCGGCTCGGCTCAAGCCAGCGGGAGTGAAGCTAATAAACCTTTCCAGGCAGACTTAATTACAGCTTAATTGAAGAAGAAAGGTAAACGGTGCGACGTCAAATGTGATTATATTTACTGACGTTTCTTGAACTCGGTTAAACTCTGGGAAGGGAATTAATGAATATGTACATATGCCTATGCGAAAAAGAGAGACACATAGATAATGCGTGTGTGTGTGCCTTAAGTGTGTGGCTTGTATTTTGCAGTTAGGCCACCTTTAAGAGGTTAATAAATAATAATAATAATAATAATAATAATAAATAACTCAGCGGACAAATTGACACCGATTGACCTAATATCAAACTAAGCAACGGATAAACATATATACTTTTAAGAATAAGAATAAGAATTTGCTTTATTGCCACAACACAAAACATAAATAAAACAATATCAAGAACAATGAACAAAACATTTTACAAATACAAAAAAAATATATAATAATTTAAAAACACTTTTGAGGCAATAGGTCCCAGTCTCAGCATGTGCTGGACAGACAGTCCAGCGCTGGTATGGTGGCAGGGTCGGTTGCAGACCAGACGAGAGACAGTGTAGCTGTGTTTTACGTACCAACAGAAAAACATTTACATGTATGAAAATTATTTTAATATAGATAAATAGATGAATATAATTACACTTAAATAGATATTAAACATGCAAGGCTCGAGCATAAACATTCGTATTTTTCACACAAATATCTGCCCCGCCCGATCGGGAATTGAACCTGTACCTCTATCACAGATTAACAAAAGTCTATAGATACAGTTGGGAAACGAATGTACTTGCGTAGAGCAACGGAGGGGAACTCGCGGGGAGGTGGGCGGCGCGGATCGTGGCCCCCGATCGCGCTTAGTTTGCGCACTCGACGCTGAGGGCAGACGCGACCGTGTAAAGCGAGAGCGAGTTTTACGAGAATCTTTTTTTTTTTTTTTACACGCTTTATATTAGCTTCACCTGTATGTTTTTATATGTATGTTTGTATGTTTGTTTGTAACCGACTCCTTAGGGCACGATTTTGACCCACTTCCCGGTTTCCGATTGAGCTGAAATTTTGCACATATGTGTAAATTGGATGACAATGCAATATTATTGTAACATGGAGCTGATCTGATGATGGTGCTGGATGGTGGCCATAGGAACTATGTAATAAAACAACACAATCCCGTCGAGTTTGGGCTCGTTTGATTCGTCTTGACAAGCACTTTGATCCCAGATGGTAACCAGGGTCTGATGATGGAGCTGGAAGATGGCCAAAGGCACTCCACAATAAAACGACACAACCCCATCGAGTTTGGGCTCGTTTGATTCGTCTTGACGAGCACTTTGATCCCATATGGTAACCAGGGTCTGATGATGGAGCTGGAAGATGGCTAAAGGCACTCCACAATAAAACGACACAACCCCATCGAGTTTGGGCTCGTTTGATTCGTCTTGACGAGCACTTTGATCCCATATGGTAACCAGGGTCTGATGATGGAGCTGGAAGATGGCCAAAGGCACTCCACAATAAAACGACACAACCCCATCGAGTTTGGGCTCGTTTGATTCGTCTTGACGAGCACTTTGATCCCATATGGTAACCAGGGTCTGATGATGGAGCTGGAAGATGGCCAAAGGCACTCCACAATAAAACGAAACAACCCCATCGAGTTTGGGCTCGTTTGATTCGTTTTGACGAGTACTTTGGTCCTAGATGGTAACAAGGGTCTGATGATGGAGCTGGAAGGGGGGTAGGTGGTGGGGTGGGGGGGGGAATGGTGTATGGGGTAAGGAGGTCGGGGGTTTAGAGGGTTGGGGGTTAGGGTGTGGCGGTTGGGGTTAGGGGTTGGGGGGGGGGGGGGGTTACGGGAAATAGGGTGGGAGTGTTGGGGGGTTCGAGGGTAAGTGATTTTGGGGGGTTGTGGGAAATGGGGAGGGTGTAAGAGGCCTAGATGGTAACAAGGGTTTGATGATGGAACTGTAAGGGGGGGGCGGTAGGTGGCGGGGTGGGGAGGGGGGGGGGTTTCCGGGGGTTTGGGGGGTTCGGTGTTAGAGGGGTTGGGTTTAGGTGGTTCGGGGGTTTGTAAAATGAGGAGGGGGTAAGGGGGGTTTAGGGGATTGGGGGTAAGGGTGTGGGGTTTGGGGAGGGTTTGGGGAAATGGGGTGGGGGATGTTAGGGGTTGGGTTTAGGGGGTTTGGGAGTTGTAAGTGAGGGGGGTAAAGTTAGAAAGAAAAAAAATGCAACTAAAAAATAGAAAATAAATAATAGTTTAAAAAAAACTAAAAAACACGCTTTAAAAACTAAAAAATAAATTTTAATAAATTTCAATTCACTATTCTTATAGTGCAGTAAAAAATCTTAATAAGCAATTATTATATTGCAAAATTTGTAAACAATTCTAAATATTGATAAAATAAATAATAATAGTTTAAAATATTTTATTGTAAAAAAAGCGTGGGGTGCTTTTTGAAATGTTATCAAAATGATAATCCTTGACAATTGACACCATGCACCCCACGCTTTTTTTACAATAAAATATTTTAAACTATTATTATTTATTTTATCAATATTTAGAATTGTTTACAAATTTTGATCTGGATATAACAATATAATAATTGCTTATTAAGATTTTTTACTGCACTATAAGAATAGTGAATTGAAATTTATTAAAATTTATTTTTTATTTCTTAAAGCGTGTTTTTTAGTTTTTTTAATTATAGTGCATACTTGTTCTGTGTACGGATGTGCCTCGACAGCTAAATTCAACAAGGATATAAGATTTCATAGATTTCCCCGTGACGCGAGGTAAGTTTATTATTCCTATAATTTCGTATTGCCTAACCAAATATCATCTAGTACTATTATTTATTTTGTATAAAATACTCGTCGTGTACATAGTTATATAGTAAATTTGAGTTGAGAGTTGAGACTCAAGAAAAATTACAATCGGCATCATTTATATTTGGTACTAGCTCTGCTGTGCCCGCGACTCCCGTCCGCGTGGACTGCGAGATCGTGCCCTCCAGATGGGACCGCGTTCGGGGAAGTCCGGCGAGCGATTGTCAGTCATTTCTTCTAAAAACTGTTCGATAAATTCTTAAAATAGACGTATCTTTATTATTTGTGAACCGATTCAAATGAAAAAAACACTAAATGTTAATCCAGGAAAATACCAACATATCCGTGAAAACCGCATCCTTCTAGGTTAAGCCGTTTCTGAGATTTAAAATAAAGTATCAAGAAAATATCTGGCAGTGCAACATATGTAAGTGTAATTAGGTACTTTACATAGGTACCTGTAAATAAATGATTAAATAATAATCACATTTATTTTATTTTTCTTTTTTGACAACCCTTGCACATTTGCGACTGACAGCGTAAGTATCTACACGTGCGGCGGTGTCGTTCGACATCAAAGGCGATTCCCAACTGTATAGACTTTTGTTAAACTGTGCCTCTATCATGAGTTTACACTAGTTTTCAGTGACCTTACTCGCTAGCGACGGCGTAAATGATTTGTATGGAGAATTGTACTTCCGTAAGTGACCGCTAGAGGCGCTGTACAATTCTCCATACAAATAATTTACGCCGTCGCTAGCGAGTACGGTCACGTAAACTGGTGTAAACTCATGGTAGAGGTACAGGGACCTCAAGCGTCGTAGTCAGGTTCTCTAACCACTGGGCTATCCAGTCCTCGTTATTGTTAATTTTATTATCAGTTTTTATCACTTGGTGGTGTCTACTATTAGAGCAAAAAAAAAATTTTATATCTCTCATACTCGGAAAGTGAGGCAAATCATATCTGACATACGGGAAGATATGTATTATTTTCTTCCCAAGGGTAGAAATAAATTAAAAAAAATAAAGGCATTGGCTGTCAATGGAACACATACGCATTCAGCCAAGCATTACGGCATGGAATGATTAAGTATTGAGTTTTTTTTCTTAATTAGTCATATTACAAATTTTATAATGTCAGTGAAATATTATTAAATTAAATTATTAATTTCTTATTTAGTGACTTAAAACAGAAAAGTTAGAAAATGTTAAGAAAAAAACACGGTAAATGAAATGACAATGTTATTGTCCACACAGCCTATCTCTATACAGCTTAACTACTTGGTTCAAATTGGTTACTTACATATTTTATAAATAAATTTACTAAAATACCTACTTTATCTACTGTTTTCATTAATTATTATATTGAACATTCTTAATTTTGTTAAATTAATTATTTCTTAACAATAAACTCCATTGAAATATTTTACAACGACATTATTGACCAGTTTAGACATTTTTATTTATTTATACTTATATTTTCTTACTTTCCTTGTAGTCGAAATGAAAAGCAGAGTGTTTAACTCGGGAAAAACACCAATATCACCCTCGGAATATTGGCACCCTCGCTGTGCTCGGGTGCCAAGTAACCTCGTATGATATTGGCTATTTTCCTCCCTTGTTGAACAATCTACTATATTTCAATAATAAAAATATATTATTCTTTCTTTTTATGTAATGTGTTCAGCAATATCCGCCGGTTATTGATATTTATCTTGAGACACAACGATATTTGGGTAGAAAGGTACCTACATTCGAGAATTTCCAAGAGCTTATTGGAGTGACGTTATAGGAGGTAAGTACAAGAAAAATGTATTTTTATTCCAAAAATCAAGTTATATATATGGTCAATAATGCTGTCAAACTGCTGACTAAAACTGAATCAGTAAGTACCTAATTGTCAAAAACGGATATCACGCGGAACGCCAAAAGGTTGAATGTATACCTAAACGTTTACGAGTTTTTATTACCATTGTGACTTTCAAAAATAAATCCGCACTCTAAAAAACACAATGATAATTTGTCATCGAAGAATGACTCGGAGGCACCTGGCCCCCACGCGACCCCTAGCACCTATTGAGGATGCCTTTACAGATTCGCGACGCATCGACTATTGTCAATATGATTGTTTAATTTATATTATGTGAACTTCAAATGTTGTATAAGTAGTTCCTCAAATATGTGCAGATGCGGAGGGAGGCGGGGACAAATGGCAGATGCAAGTCCCCCTTCTTTGGGTTTATGTATTTTAATGATTTTGCACAATGCATAGTACGCGAAGGAGTTTATGATAACTCGTCTAACGGAGCTGATGAAAAAAACAACTTCATCACAAAAATAATAAAATAACAATACCTTGTGGCACTTTATTCGTTAAACAAAGAGGTCGTTGAATTAAAAAAAAACTCGTTTTCGAATATGGCAACCCGGTCGACGGTGGCGCCGGCAGAATTCGCGGTCGACGAATCGACTTCCTGTGCAGTGTTTCCCGCCAAAATGGATCGCTTCCGATGCGTATTTGTCATTTTTGTGTCACAACTCTGTGGAGTAGCTATTGTTTGGGTAAAATTTGTATAAAATAAAGAAATAATAATCGACATTAATTATTCAAAATACATGTTGATATCTAAATTGAAGTTAAAAAATACACTTCTTGAAAGCAAACTATTCATAATGAATTGGTATCTTAAATGTTACCTCACAATCTTGGCAATATATATAGTTGTTATTTTTAAACTATCCCGATAATTCTCGTCTCATAAACTTCTACTCCTACTGAGGCAAAAACACAAAAAACAACAGAAAAATAACGCCGGACTTAGGAATTTAATGTTTTAAATAACTTGGTTTATTTGGTTGTTTTCAGTTTATCCTGCCTGTAGAATAATATTAAACGTTAAAGTTAAAGTCAAAATATCTTTATTTGAATAAAGATATAACAAGCACTTATGAATGCCAAAGAATCTACTACATACAGATCAAGAGATTCCAGTCTCATTTAATGTTTACATTTAAAACACCTCTAAAAATAGTACGCAGGTTAGTAATAGTATATTTAGTGGTACCACTAAATATAAGTCTTGCAGTATAATTTTAGACATGACCTTTCCATGGATTTCGTATTGGCATCATATTCGCAATCCGTTTACTCGTAACGAAGCCGTCGTTACCGGTTGGAGGAGAGATTAATATCATTGGGGTCTCCCTTATCATAATTATTATAGAGTAGAGGAGAGCACTTTCGGGGCAAACTTAATGAGGTTTGATTATGGAAACGAGTTTCATTTAGTGCAATGGTAATAAAAGGCGACTTAGTTTAGTTCATTTTGTTGTATTGCCAATCATGTAAAACCACTAAGAACAGGATGTTAACGCACGCTTTCCTTCTACCAAAAATATGACCGACATTGCCCACATGGACAAAAGGTGGCAAAAATCTACAATAAAGATAAATTAAAGGCAAGGCTTTCTCATACCAGGTACTTAAGTATTTTGTGCATGAAACAGTAAGTTAAACGAATTTAAAGTTAAGTAACTAGCTATGATCTAATCGTGAAGTAATTTAACTAGGTATTTTTTAAGTAAGTAAGTAGCTTTATTCCTGAGATATGTCTTAGCGTATACATATAGATTTCGTGCATTCAAAAAATATTTAAATTATTTATAAGTACTAGGGGCGTTCAATAAAAAGTGAGAATGAGTATGTTATAAACAACTTTTACTAATTGTCATTTTATTTTTCGACATAGTCACCTTTTAGCATAATACACTAGTATATCTTTTTTTCTAAGCTTAAAATTCCATTTTTAAAAAATTTCTCATCTTGAGTACTTAAAAAATTTTGTACTGCAGCGACTACCGCGTCGTCGTCTTCAAATTTCTGGCCTCTCAGGTATTGTTTCAATCTCGGAAATAGGTAGAAATCACTGGGAGCGACATCTGGTGAATACGGAGGATGCTTAAGGATATCGAACCCAGCATCACGAATTGCAGCCATTGCAACGGCGGACTTGTGTGCCGGGGCATTGTCCTGGTGGAACAGCACAACTTTCGAGAGTTTACCTCGCCGTTTTTCGCGGATCTCATTGCGCAATGTTGCTATTTGTTTGGCGTATAATGTGCCCGTAATAGTGGCTCCATGCTCGAGATACTCAATCATTAATACCCCTTTACCATCCCAAAAAACAGAGCCCATGACCTTACCGGCAGATGGGCTCACCTTGAATTTCTTCGGAGTTGGAGATGATGACCTTTTCCATGTCATAGACTGCAGTTTCGTTTCTGGGTCGTAATGATGGAGCCATGTTTCGTCCATTGTTATAAATCGCGCCAAAAAAAGTTCCCGGTCTTGCTGCATCAGGTTCAAAGCTTCTTGACAAATCTCTAGTCTAGTTTGTTTTTGCGTGTCAGTAAGCATTCTTGGTACCCAACGCGCAGATACCTTTTTCATACCCAAGCGTTCATGTAAAATATTATGCACGCTCCCCGTTGAAATCTTTACATTTTCAGCAATAAAACGAACCGTGACACGACGATCCGCCAAAACTGAGTTTTCGTCTTTTTTCACAATTTCTTCAGTTACTGCTGTAGTAGGGCGTCCGGAGCGGGGGTCGTCCAGTGTCGATGTTCTTCCACGTCTAAATTCGGCGCACCAACGTGCGACTGTCGAAAACGGAGGAGCATTAGACCCTAAAGTGTCCCGCAAATCCAAATTGACTTGGTCCGTAGAAAAATTTTTCAAACACAAGTATTTGATAACGGCGCGCAGTTCAATTTTCTCCATTTTCGCTAACGTACTCAATAGCATTGCAAAGAAATTACCGTATATTTTTTTAAACAAAAGACAGTTAGTTTTTTTTTTTCATAGCAATCAGCTAGATAGATTAGCTTTACCGGCCAGTATTTAATTTCGTAATATTAAAAGAGTTTGCATCTCATTCTCACTTTATATTGAACGCCCCTCGTATTTACTTTATCAATAATTTGTTGTGCAAACGTCGTAGAAAGTTGTGTATTGTTATTGAGTTATTCGAAATAAGTATGCTAGAAAGTCATATGTCTTTCCCGAAAGAATAGCTAAAAAACTACCTATATCCAATTTCTGTTTGCTAAGTTAGATGTCGCGATACCAATTCGGAAGAGAAGCTAATGGTGTCACATAATTGTGAGAACTGATTGCGTAATTAGCACGACAAGTCACAGAGGGCGCGGGAATCGCCGGCGAGCAGCCCCTGGTTTGTTTTTTACCACACCCGTGGGACTATTTAATTACTGATGTTTGCGTTAGTGTCAATTTTACTAAATTATATTTGTACACGCTTTTATGATTGCTTTGACTTAATAAGTGGGAACTTAACTTTTTCACTAGTAATTTTTGTGCATCGCATCATACTTACTTTTGATACAAATTTCCGTGCTTCGAAAACTTAACAAAAGCACCTAAATAAAATCTTATGTTCTTTGCTACACAGCATTATACATAATATGTATAAGTAATATCTGACTTCGGTATTTATTTTACTGATTTTGCAAAAAAAATCACAGTGCCTTTTGATGAAATTCATGAATGTGTTTACAATTACTTTTTGCAACAAAAAGATCACATTGCTCTACGGGTTAAGAAAATACACACTGCTCTCCAACCAAACAGTAAGTAAATATTGTTAAGAAAAATCGATACTACCGCTTTATTTGCTTAACCTTAAGCAATGAACAACCAGCAATGAGCCTTTAAAGTTATTGAATTGAAAGAGGAAACAATGAAAATTCTTCAATAATTTATTTCAATTTACGCGTTCCGTATTGTTTCGTTGGGAGGGCGGCGTTCCCGCGCTTCCGCGTAGCTTCCGACACGTGGCGCGCCATCTTTGAATTACACCCTAGAACAATCACCGGTGTTGCCAGCTACGAATTTATAAACATTAATTTTAAAAGTTTGTTTTACGCGATTTGTGTTTGTAAATGTTGAGTGTCAAGGTCTACATTAATTTGCTTGAATTTAATGTTGGGTTTGATGTATTTAAAAGTTGATTGTTTTTTATGTCACACGTCATACTAATGGGTGTTGATGGAAATTATTTTGATACGTGTTGCTGCTGCGTGTATAAAATCATAGGACGTATGCAGAGGACATTACTTAAGTTGAAAATCATGTAGGTACATTTAGGTTGAAATTAAGTATAATAATGGCGTGACCGTAGTAAATTCCGTTTTTTATTTAAACTTGTTTCTAGCGTAAAAAGAATACAAATATAAAACAGTTTAACAATTAAAATGTCTAGTGTGACTTTGTTACACGTTTCTTAAAATGGTCACAGAAACAATAAATGTAAATAGGTAGGTTGAAGTCTCTCGGTAGAGGGCATTAACATAGATGCGCTTTATCACTGCCTAATGTGATTATAACAGACTGAAGTGTACGATGTATGGGAAAGATTCGTCGCTAACTTCTAGACCAGTGATGGTGTAGGGGTAAGCACGCAGCACGGAACGCTGAGGACCTGGGTTCGATTCCCAGCATTGGTCTTTTTTCTGGGGTTTTTTCTGTGCATCTATATTTCAGTTTGTATTTAGTTTGAAATATATGGTTTCACGGGATGACCGTAAAAGTAATAAAAAATGAAGTTGAAGAAAATAAAAAATAAATAGAAAAAGATACTTCATACTTAACTTGTAAAAGTTGGCCTAGTAGCGCCATCTCTTGGTCCAGGTGAGCGGGTAGCTCCGAAGGAGTGTTGAAGTCTCTCGGTAGAGGGCATTAACATAGATGCGCTTTATCACTGCCTAATGTGATTATAACAGACTGAAGTGTACGATGTATGGGAAAGATTCGTCGCTAACTTCTAGACCAGTGATGGTGTAGGGGTAAGCACGCAGCACGGAACGCTGAGGACCTGGGTTCGATTCCCAGCATTGGTCTTTTTTCTGGGGTTTTTTCTGTGCATCTATATTTCAGTTTGTATTTAGTTTGAAATATATGGTTTCACGGGATGACCGTAAAAGTAATAAAAAATGAAGTTGAAGAAAATAAAAAATAAATAGAAAAAGATACTTCATACTTAACTTGTAAATAGGTAGGTACATTTAACCATTAGGACAAATGAAGTAAACGTTTTATTTTCTTTCGAAATAAATAAACTAAAATTTTATTTTTTACATGTACAGTTAACCAAAAACGGTGATAAAAAAAATCGTGAAGAAACCTGCATAAACCTGCGAAGAAATTCAGTGGTGTGTGTGAAGTTCTCAATCCGGACTGGGCCCGCGTGGGAATTACGGCCCAAGCTCTTTCATTCTGAGAGTAGCCCTGTGCCCTGCAGTGGGACGTATATAGGCAGGGATGAAGATGATGACATCTTTTAACCTTTTTCTAAATGCTTCCCATGTCACTCCATTCAATATATCACAATTATCAGCACATCCCGCGGCCGTGTCGGTGCACGGCGCCCAAGACAAACAGCAGTTGACCCGCGGCAAGCAATTACTGCAACCATTACTGTAACGAACGGAGCAAACATTGCTACGGGGGTGGGACGCTACAGCGCGCTACGCAACATGCTTTTATTTTTATTATTAACTACAAGCTTTTATTTAAGTTGGCATGTATGTATGTAAGTTTAGTAGTTTATTATTATTATTATTATTATTATTATAGACGACCAGATGGCCTAGTGGTTAGAGAACCTGACTACGAAGCTTGAGGTCCCGGGTTCGATTCCCGTGTCGGGGCAGATATTTGTATGAAAAATACGAATGTTTGCTCTCGGGTCTTGGGTGTTTATATGTATTTAAGTATGTATCTATCTATATAAGTATGTTTATCCGTTGCCTAGTACCCATAACACAAGCTTTGCTTAGCTTACTTTGGGACTGGGTCAATTGGTGTGAATTGTCCCGTGATATTTATTTATTATTATTATTATTCAAAATTTTACAAGCCTACCCACTTTCATTGGTCGGATTAACATATAATTTGGTAGGTCCCTGTATCTTTTTAAACTTAAACTTTGATTGATTACAGGGTGATTCTTCGAGGCCCCGATTTTCGATGTCCGCGGGCTAATTTTAATGAACCCTTCAGTTTAGAAGTTTGATTTTTTTTTTCAGAGGTATTATATATCTGTATTTAACTGGGACTTATGTCAGTTTTTGTGTAACTGGTTCTAATTATTTACAAAAAAATAATTAACACCATGATTTTTACTACTCTGTCGTGTCCGTTCCCCATTTTCATGAAAACATACGATAATATCTCGGAATCAGTGAACTGTAACATTATGTTGAGTGACCACATTCAAAGAATATTAGTTGTTACGTAATAAACAACTGATGAATAATTTTTACTTGTAGTATTAACTTTATAGCTGAGGAAATAAGATGTGTCCTGCGGAAATTCTTTATTACTCTGGAGCGCGTTTCAATCAGTTGTTTCATAAAGAAAAATTAAGAAACTGGTGATAAATTCACATTTTTTTTACTCGCGTTTCGAACATGTCTAGTAGTGGATATTTCAGCTGGTGCAATTAGCTCCAGAGATACGATGGTAAATATTTTATTTCTCTGTCCTTGGTTCAGGTAACATTTTTATTACTCTGCCAGGTTTTTAGACGCTTGTATAACCCTTATTTTTTTTGAATTATGCTTGATTCACTGCTTTTAGTACTACCTTTCTATAGTATTAACGGCAACCTTCCAGAATGTTCGTATTATGAATCATCAGTATTTTTATTTACTTTTTTTATTCCTCTGTCCTTTATTCCTATGGATAAATGGACAATGAAATAAAAAAAAATACAGTTTTCATTGTAGTTTTTGAATAAAAGTACAGTTTACTTAGTTATTTTGAAATAAAACATGCCTTAACAGTAAAAAAATAAAATTTCAAGGTAGTTTTATGTGACGTATTAAAGCGGGCGGTTAGATTTGCCGGTGAGTATGTAAGTACAAATAATAAGCACAGAAAATGTTTTCAAGAAAAATTAGGTACCTAGATTGTTAATTTTTTTTATATAATATAATTTATTTACACATATTCTATATAAATTAGAAATATACATTAGGAAGTAATAACATATAAAAATGGAAACTAATAAATTAGTAAACTATGAAAAAAAAAATGTCAAGTCAGTCTGTCAGTCGGAGTGTGGTAGGGCAGCACCATTGTTAATTTTTACGTCTAATTACTATTTATATTTTTTTATTAATTATTTAACGTATATTTTTACTACTATTTTTATTCCTCTGGACACAAAAACTAAAATGTTAATTATTTTTAAAATGGTGTCATAAAAATGAGTGCCAAAACAATATTTATGTTACTGAACAAATCTATTTTCATGGGAGCTTGAATTTTTCTGTCAAATAAGTAAAAAAAAATACGACAGAGGAATAAAACAAAAATCACGACCTCGAAGAATCACCCTACAATAAAAGTAAGTATATAATTGATTCATTTAGGCGTTAGGTACTATACGGAGGTGTCGGAGGTCCATATCGAAAAGCTAAAGAATTATAGTGCAAAAAAACGGATAACTCGCGTCTTAAATCGAGTTTAGTTCGAAATGTTTTAGACTAATTCTTAGCCTTTCCACTCAAAGAAAGAAATAAGAGAGTAAGGGTCACAAATTAGTCTGAAACATGTTGAGCTAAATTGTTTACATTGTTTCTCAGCTGTTACCATTTATAAGCTAGTAGGTAATAGCGGGTAGTGGTAACAACAAAGTAAAAAAAAATGTTATAGTTCAATACAACTACAGTCAACAAAAAGTGCAGTCAACAAAATCTTCTAATGTTATACACGACGGCTTCTACTTAAAATCTTCCAAAGTGAGTATAGGTGGGCCTCTAAGATGGAGCGACGACCTAGTTAAGGTTGCGAGAACGTGCTGGATGCGGATCGCGCACGACCAATCTATTTGGCGTATCTTAGAGGAGACTTATGTTCTGCAGAGACGTCTTTTTTGTGATGATGATAACGATGAGTATTCAGATTCAACAACAACAACTGCGAGTTGGCCTACTGTACTTTGTATGCACTTGCAAGGAATGGATGCTAGCCGGTGCCGGGGCCAGCGCCGCGGTGTGTCACGGCAAACATTTGCTGAGCCGCGCCCGCGCACGCGTGCGTGTACCTTGATGATTGGCGTGTAATCACTTTGATTTTTATTTATCGAAGTCTCTACTATTAGACAGTAGAATCTGAGTAGATTGTAATAACTGGCCATTGTCAATGAGGAATTTTGGGGTGTTCTTATTAAAAATCACGAGTAAGTACTATGTATTAATTTTTATAAAGAAAAAGTATCCTTATTTTTTTAGTCCGTATTGTGACTTTTTCATACAGTTTATTGGTCGTCACAAAACCGACACAAGAAAATTGTATGGAAAATTAGGAAAAATCAATCAATCTCTTGATTCTGAGTAAGAAAGCCCCTAAAATTTCCTCATAAAAATAAATAAAGGTTACCTACTTATATCATGTTTTTTTAAATTATCAGGTTGTTGGTTTGAACTCCCAACCCCCCCTGCATGGCTACGCCCGTGACACACATAAAATAAACACACAAATAACCCCCCAACCCAACTACCCCTTTACACACACAATTATTCCTATGGATAGATACAAAATAGCTATAAAAAGCTACCTACGTAGTTAAAAAACTCGGGGAACAAGATGATAGATAAGTTTTCTTTATTCAAAGTTTCAAAGTTATGATGAAAATAGTCTTCGAAATTTTAAAACGTAAGGCGGACTTGCATGGACCAGAGTTAGCTACTAAAGTTAACGCCGAGTTAAGTTCTAATACGGGGTTAACGATTTATTTCTTAACTCTATATAAGATAAGCACATTTTAGAAGTGTTTTCGATGCTCAATTTAATACGACAGCCGTAGTCACGTGCAAACCAAAATACAATATACTTCAGTGAATACGTAATAAAGATTCACCATTTTTTTTATTTACTTAAGAAGCTCAAGAGATCCTCTAATAATTTCTATCGACAATAAATTAAAGTCTTACACAATCGCGTTGTTTGTACTTAGTTGTAGCGCTTGTCGGACGCACGGAACCGCTCCGAATTGACTGATACGAGTACGAGCATTATGTCGGGAAAGTTTGCACTAACAATGTGTAATGTTGCCATTTGTATGCGAAACTCCGGCGGAAGCGAGGCGAGGGATTGCGCAAGTTGCTATTGTGGCGCCATCTACAACTGTCCGAACCACTGACGTGTTTCCGGGCTCTCCTCAAAGCGTCTTGAGCTGTCAAGACTGAGGGGATGCCTTCTAGTTTCCTTGAGGGTCTTTTTATTCATTTTATTCTTAAAGATTTATTTGTTTGTTTTGAGGGTTAGGGGTATATTGTTGCATGTGAGTATAGCCAAATGTTAACATTGCTGAGAAGTAGTTTGTTTTGTGTTTCTATGTAAACACTTTAGTGTACAAAAAATTGATTTGTGTTTCTATGTAAGAGCGCGCGCACACAGAGAGCGGTCTGGAGTTCCGCGTTCTTTCAAATGTACTGAGTCCCTTACGATTGCTGTGTGCGTTATCGTAAGGGACTCAGTACATTTGAAAGAACGCGGAACTCCAGACCGCTCTCTGTGTGCGCGCGCTCTAAACACTTTATTGTAGAAAAATAAAAGCAACAAATACGATTTACTAACTTTATGAAATAGGTACATACATATATAGACGAACATACAAAAACATACATGCTCAAAAACGACCTTTAAGAAATATTTCGATTCAATTTAACCTTCAAGACGTGAGATATGAGTGGAGATAATTTTCTATGAGAGTCACTTCATTAATACAAGAAACACCTAAGATACTTTACAACTTAAAGTGAAATGAAAGAGTGCACGAAGCGATTGCTTGTTTTCCAAAAATTGGTGTTTGTAATTTTTCCATTTACTAACATCCGAAATTTGAACTATAAATCGTTCGTAGCCTCTACCTACTTACTATACGGTGGCCAATTGTTATTTTGTTTTTGGTTTAAGGGTATCTTGCCAATGAGACAAGTAATTTAAGTTTTAAAACGTTTTGTTATCTTTTTTGAATACATACTAAAATGACTGCAACCTCTAAATGAGTATCTATTATAAGATCACTAGAAATCTGAAATGCTCCTCTCGACTGCTCAGGGTCAAGTGGAACTGCAAGTGACCCAATTTACCCGCAATTTATGTGGCGTGCAACGATTCTACACCTGAAAATAATTTCATTACCCCTGGGTAAACGTCAACGCAAAATGAGTTTATGAGCAGAATGATAGGAACAGGTTTGAGATAAAACATTTGATACGAATAAAATTGTCTAAAGCTAATTTGATCTATTGAGTACACCGTATGGTCATATCGATCATTACGAGGCCACGGAAATATCAGGATGGTCATTAGAATTAGAAAGTTTCTTACGGAACTTCTTCGAAAAGTAAAAAATCTGTGTGTGGGCTTAAATCTCGAAAACGCATTTTTTCCCAAAGGAAAGACCTAGATCGATTGTTTGCCCCCAAAAATCCACAATCAGCAAATTTCATCCGCGATCCCATAAATTAATAAATAAATAAATAGAGAACAATAAAATTGCTCGTTTAAAGTTTTTAGGCTCTGTTAACCCTTATAAGGTAGAGGCGATTTAGCGACCACATGCATTGAGTTGGAAAATCAACCTAAGTAATAGATTTCACTATATACGTCACATTAGCACGCTGAAGTGCCAATGGGCCGGCCATATAACCCGAAGAACCGATAACCATTGTTAGACGAGTTCTTGTGTGGAGACCACGGACTGGCAAACGTAGCGTAGGACGTCCTCAGACTCGGTGGAGCGATAATCTTCGCAAGGCAGCTGGATAGAGCTGGATGAGAGTGGCCGAGGATCGTGCTCAGTGGCGTGCCATGGGAGAGGCCTATGTCCAGCAGTGGACGAGCATAGGCTGATGGTGATTATTATGATACGTCACAATTGCCATTGTTATTGTCGAAAATACGACTAGCTTTAAAAATATCTTTGTCAGGTATGTATTCGATTGCTGCTTTTGATTCTGTGGTAGTATGCTCCAGTAAATGGGGCCTTATTGGGTTAATTCGTAGCACGACTTTCACAAACAATACCTTCTCGACTATACCTAACGCGCTGTGCGTAATCTCAACCTTTCTTCCTGCTGTTTACATAGCCCACCGTATGTACAGGTTTTAATATCTCATGAAGATAAAGAAAACTAACTAACACTGAGTCGGGCGGCGTGGGCGGGCGCTATTCGCGGCAAGGTCGCGCGATATTGTGTTACAGCGTACTACGACCAGCCAGCCCAGACCTTCGACAGCCGAACTGCCTTTCCCCGCCTCATCTATTTCCATCTATTTCCCGCTGGCTTCACGGAACTGAGAGATCTATAATGTTGGCAGTGGGAGCGCTTCCCACGCCTATCGACACGCGTCACGCCCGCCGGATAAACGGACAGTTTTTATTATTGTATAATGTACGAGTCAATTTTTTTTTTTAATTTATTCTAGAAAAAAGAAAATTAAGTATACATATTAATTATAAACAGCGAGCGAAAATCGCGAATGATTTATCTGTCGCTGATTGTAACACGCTTCCAGTGCATCATCAACATCATATGGTTAGATAGGCGATAATTAAAGGCGTCGTTATGTTTACGCTTTCTAATGTGACCTCTTCTGATAATAAACTTTTCATATGCGAAGATGACGCTGTGTTGTTTTTTACATTTTGCAGCTGGTTGTATTGTGGTATTTTTGAATTTGCTTGGTGTGCAAAAAATATTAGGCCAAATAAAAAAATGCAAAAAGCCGGTAACTGTAAGTAGTAATGCAAATAAAGAATTTGTACAGTCGACCAAGAAATTACTTTACCATTGTAGAGTTCAACGTTAGTTGTACTGCTTAAATCATCAGATCCTTACTCACAAGTCCAATGTTACAATCAGTTTTATTGTTAGTATTCTGATGTAGGAACTGTCATAAAAAATGGTAAAGTACCTACTTACTTACTCTAATATACTTGGTAGGCAATATGTATATCAGCTTCAAGGCAAATAGGTTATATTTTGACCAAGAAATTAGATAAATATACCCTATATAGCCGTGGTGGCCTAGTGGTTTGACCTATGGCAGAGGGTCGTGTCGTCGGTTCAAATCCCGGCTCGAATTCTGAGTTTTTTGGAATTTATGTGCGAACTTACATTTGGAATTCACCATGAGCTGATGAAAACATGCGAAGAAATTCAATGGAGTATGTGAAGTTCCCAATCCACACTGGGCCCGCGTGGGAACTACGGCCCAACCCCTCTCATTCTGAGAGGAGGCCTGTGTCCTGCAGTGGAACCGAACGTATATAGGCTAAGATGATACCCTATTATGGTTATACTGATTTCCGCCCTCTGAGCTCACCTTGTCGAAAACGAATAAGCTCTATTCATCGACTATCCATCCTGGCACAAACAAAATGCTGAAAATAGCAACGTCCACTTCAATAAAATGAAATCCATCATTGACGTGAACAAACAATATTGCCATGGGCGTATTTTACGCCGTAGCATGCTCGTCATCGGCTATTCTCAAATATCTAAAACGTGACCAGCCGCGACGCCGAGTGCCAAAACCAGCCATAAACAAACAAACGCCATACCGCAGCGTTTCATTGATGCGGTCGCTATGACAACAGCTTTTCAGTGTTTGTAAACAATATTTTGGAATATATGCGAAGTGGGTCTATTTGTGGATATTATTATACGGCACATTAAAGTCACCATGAACTAACTGCGTGTTTCAATTTTGCTACTAATTCTATGAGGTTTTCTGCGTAAATAATAATAGTATATCTTGCCAACGATCAGAAAATAATTATGAAACATACAAGAATACTGGTTTACCCGTGAGAAGTGGTTGTAAACGGTAAAGCGGTCCACACAGCGCTTTTCCGTTTTTTGCTGCATTAATTTTTATACAAAAGTCCAGTTTGCGACACACGGCGATGTAAAATGTGTCTTACACAAATAGGACTTTTCTATGAAACCAAAATTACGCGACCGAAAATACCCGAGTCGCGAAATACGACCCAAAAAATTAAGTTCGATTGGTAATGTTAATGTAAGTGCAGCGGTCAGTGATAATATTATTAAAATTATTTGAAGAATGTCCCACTAACAAGAAGTAGCAACTATTGAAGTTCCTGAAACTGTTCTCAGAATCCCATGTCTCCAGCGTCCGCATTGCGCTCAAGATTTACGACTAAATGCTCAGTCCGCTTTACATACATATTTATTGGTAGTAAAATATCTAATGCACTGTGTCTGTTGCCATTCCTTCGCGGCTACATAATGTAATGTAACTACTACTTATGAAATCATCTGCTTGTTTCCATAACATTTTTATCGTCTAATTGCCTGGTAGAATTTAAATGTGAAATACGGCATTAAATGTTAGAAATTACATGAGTAATGCTGTGTGTGTTTTGAAGTAAAATATGTATGTACTTACTTGAAAATGGCAAGCATTTCCTAAGTAAAATTTTTGATCCATTTTACTCGTTTTCAACTCTTTTATGGCGTACTTCTGGGCTTGTTTGCATTTTAGGTTTTCATTGAAGAACCCATGTGTGGCCTCAGCGTTATAAATTATCTGTACATTTCAGTACTTTGTCGCTTAACTCTGTAATAATCTATTAAGGGACATTAACAAGTTAAAGCGACGAGGCACTAAAATTTGCAAATATTTACATAAACCTACGAAATTACACAAACATTTACAGCATTTACAGCAGTTGAGTTTCAACACAGCACGTGTTCTTTAACAGCACGTTGTGGAATCTTTTGAGATTTGACATTGCGTGATCTTGAAAATTAACCGAAACAAAAGCAGCGAAATTATGCCCACAAAAACTTCAAGCAACCGTGTTCTCGTTTACAGGTGAGCCAAAAGCTGTTAATCTTCAGTGCAAGGATAAAAGGACAGTTTAAGCTTCTTAGTTTTAAATAGCACCGCAAGCATCGTAATTAACACCGCACGACTGTCAGAATCAAGCCTAATTAATATATTTAGCGCTGCATACAATTAATTACTCTTAGCAGTGCGTAATATCAGCCATTACTATAATAATACCTGATATTATAACAACGGTCTGCGTGCCAGGTGCAGTGGGTAGGCCTAGCCAACTCGTAAAGAATGCCTATACAGAATGACAAATACGTCGATGTAAAATAATAAATAAACAATCGACGGTCCGGCCCTAAACATTAGTTATTACAGTACATACATTTACAAAACTATTATTTATATTCTTCATGGTGTCTTTACCGGTCTAATAATATCTCTTTTGTTTTGGCTAGCTTCGGCTCCACGTCATAGAAGGAATATTACGAGTACATAATTAAAGCGAATGGCAACATAACACGTGCTCAGCTGATATTGATGTTGAAAGAGCCAAAGTGACGTCATTCAGTCGTTTTCACTTCCAGTGTCTGATCATGTTTAGGTACATTTAGATTCCAAAGCTTGAACAGGATTATAGAACTGGTTTTTTTTTTTAATAAAGCTTTCTAAATAAGTTTAATAGTTTATCTCTTAGGACATTGTATGCATTAAGAAAATACTGATTGTGAGTTTGAGACGTTATTTATTGTAAAACGTTGATGCCAAGATTTGATACACAAAGATATGTTAAATTTTGCTCTTTGAACGGAAATGATATTTGTTTCTCTGGAATTCGCTAATATCAATGTCTGTTCTTGAGATTGGAAATGTTATTTTCATTTATTTGATCGCGAGCCAAAATTCGATAAAACGTGATATTTCGGTGTAAAAATACATAAGTATGTGCCGTTTTTCGAGTGCCCCAACGGCACGGATACCTACCTAACCTAAATACGCAATAACACGTAACAAAGACGTATATATTTTGTGCTTCGTGTTTACAACGAATCTTCTTAATAGCTACCAACCAGGACGCTAGTTCACTGCAATGTTGGTTTCTTTTAATTTACTATGAGAAATAAAAAGTAGTTAAATTATACCGATGTAAACCCAACACACAGTGGACTAAGGCCTTGAAAAGGCCTACTGTTTTCGCTAAATCAGTTAGAACGTACTTAATCACAGATTCTAATAGACAAAAAAATACTACTGATTATGGGCTTTGACTGTTCCCTTTACTTTACATGCTATAATAAAAAAATAGACATTTCAACTCAGCCTGTCTCTTGTCAAATAAATTCCTGAACAATGGCCAGCATGCTCTTCAAAAAGAAATAGTAACCGAAGTAGACATCGAGGTTATTCTGATCGATGGTTTTGACCTTCCCGGCGCCTTCACAAAAATAAAGAAAATATCAAATTAACTGAACCGACGTTTATTCCCTCGGCATAAATTAAAATAACGATAACATCCGGTGCTATATCAAAACCATTGACGTTACTACAATCAATTTATTTTATATGAAAGCGAATTTTAATCAAAAAACAACTTTATGGAGCTTTAACGATGTCAAAATGAACGCTGGGTTGCCAAAAATCACCGAAATGGAGCCACCGAAATCAAATGAGATCAATATGTCAAGGATTTTGATATTCTTCATCAAGAAATAATAATTATGTCTCGCTGACGATCTAAATACCAAACGTCGTACTTACTTAGTATCTTGAAAAGAAGTGATGATTATTACACAAGTATCTCTAATGTTTAGTGTTTTCTCGTATTTACGTAGAAAGTTATTCTAAACATGAGTATAATAAAAAGAAATGTTCCAAATCTATCTCTAGGGAACCCTGTCTCCCAAGTACGCAAAAAATTTCATTGAAAAATGCCCCTGAAATCTCGATTCCCCAGCCTAGACGCTCGTGAGTCACGGAATGGCACGCCAGGTGAATCATCTGTGAACTTGGATCCGTTTTCAGGTGAAACGGCACTATTTTGGGCCAGCAGTGCACTATCATGCGTGGGGGGTCATTTACATAGACGGAGCTGAGTACGCGCTGTGGTCGCGAGATGTTTCCCATAGACGTGACTTTATAACTTTTATCACAGATATTATACTTACTTAAGTACATATTAATTTCTAACCATTTGTATGTCGATGATAGTTATATATATGTAGAGCCTCGTGCCTAAGACACTGACTTTCTTACGCCGGCTCGAAATTTCAAAAAAAAATACAAAATTGCTTATGTAAAACGTTAATACTCGACTCGTTTTACTCAAGCATTATGAATCTTTCCTGTATTCCTATTGTATGATCATTGGCCTTCGTTTTTAGCTGTACATAATGTGTTTTATGTGCTTATTGCGATGAATTACAACTTTTTCATGTATTTTTATTTTATTATTCTTTTTTTTCCTTTTAGGAGGGTTGTGTTAAATGATGTGTACAATTATTATTGTGATGTAATGCACTGTAATGTCTTAGATTAAGTCACTAATTGTAATTTCGTTAGCTTGCATTATGTTATTGTACCCAAGTTAATAAAATAAAATAAATAAATAAATAAATACTCTACTTGTTAGAGTGAGTAGGTACTAACATGAATTTTGGAATTTTTTAACTTTAAATTTGGTACAGTGTAAGTATACACTCCATGACAAAAAAACAATGACTATTCAATAAAATTAATAAAAAGCACATCCAGCTAGACTTAGTTCACATCTACAAAAATGAAGGTGATCAACAGAATGAAAATTTCGCTTGAACGTATTATTAGATCTGTGAAGAGGATAACTAAACGTATGTAGGTGTCGAGTAGGATCATTTCAAAAGACTCCGGCAGCATTCTATTTTAGTGACTATTATTCCTATGTTTATTTTTGTTTTTTTTTTCAGCGCTTTCTGTAACTATATTAGTGAAGGTCACGAAATTTGCAATTAGGTACCTTACCTTAAAAACGAGTTTCAGTTGCCCGCCTTCCCAGTTACTCGACTTAAATTTAAATGGGAAGTTGGACACTAATACTCGTAGTCATTCATGTTAACAAAAGCTTTACTTTCTAAAAAAAAAAAAGCTTTACTAACTGGCCAGAAAAATAAACAGGTCATTTATATTAATAAAAATAGCCATATGACAGCAAATAAACTCGTAAATTAACGCGTCTGTGACGCCATGTTTACGTTTCTACATAACATCTTGTTTGTTATTAAGCATGGAGGATAAAAGTGCGAGTGCAAAATCTGGATATAACACCGTTACGTATGAATAGCGCGTGGTATTAACTCCAGCTTTGAACAGGAAAAGGATCCTTCTTGATGAAAACATAAAGTAAGTTTTTAATGATACGATGCTGTAGAGTTAGGGGAAGTGATGGTTTGACAGTTGCAGCGTCCGGGAGCCTCGGCTGTGGGCGCGATGGAAAGAAAACATGACGCGAGACGCAGATTATTTTTGAACAAATAGAACAAAAAAATTTTATGATAAAATATAGCTATTTTTTGTTATTTTTTTATATTATTCTTATGTGCGACCTTGGGCAAGGTCCATACGGTTCGCTGACGCCATCTTACAACACTGCCGCTAAGCAGCAGTTTTTGCGATTTGGCCAGTGCTGCGCCGGTGAATTTATTGCCATATAAGGTTCTTATTACCTTTTGGCTCTCTAGGCTGGTAACCACGTTCATGAACGGTTGTGCTCGTGTTCACTTACAATCGGGTTTAATTCTAACGCTAAGATTTATTTAATCAATTATGAAAAATTTAATCAATTGTTTATTTACACGGTTAGAAAACAAATAGAGAGTGGTTACGAGGCGATCATAACGTTAACATTACCTACATATTTTCGATCACTTACGCTTAATATGTACCTAAGTATGTAAAAAAGTAAGATTGCCAGGTCGGTCATAATTATTAAAAACTAAAAAGCTGCCAGGTCAGTATTTGAATAGTAGAGTTTAAATTTTTACCATGACCTTGTAACTACCGCTACTAAGTACTTGGAGCTTTTAAAAGTTGGTGTAGCTAGAGTATAAAACATCATTTTATTGAGTTCGTTGTATATTTTCGTCGCATGCTAGAGCTTGGCGTGCCAAGGTTGCCTAGGAAAGTGGTCACGCTGGTTTTATTTATGCTGTAGACGAAGCTTCTAGGTTGATGTTATGGTCACGGTAAGTAGGTACGTATGTACTGTACTGTATTTTCCACCGGCAGAAATGTACTAACTTTAATCTGTAGATACGTTACTTAAATTACCTATTAATAAAAAAATGTCTAGAACATAGAACTAACACTAAGAGGAATAGAAATGTTATAGTGTGTATCTGTTCAGCATCGATGTCGCCATTTTTTGTCCTTCCTAATAAATGTGTACTTAGTTACACTTGTTGTGTTTTATAGGTTTTCATAAATTATGGCGCTCGCCAAGGAAATGTAACCCAATATTTTGAGCAGTTTTGAGTCGTTACAGATTGATTTGGAGAAATTAATGTGGCTTTATAGCCATAAGTGCGCCTCACGTTTTTAGCTCGCGTGTCATTTTTAGTCCTCTTATAATCTACTTAATTAACACTTGCATATCAACTTCTACTTACCCAGATAGGCTAAAAATGGGAATAATAAGACCAATTCACAAGAAAGGTTCACACACAGATTTTAACAATTATAGACCTATAACCATACTGTCATGTATAGATAAGATAATTGAGAGATACTTAGGAACTGCACTGAACAATTTTTTAAAGGAACATCAAGTAATAAATAGTAAACAATATGGATTCCAGCAAAACAGAAGTACTGCTCAGTTATTAGCAAAATTCACTAACGAGGTCAATGGCTATCTTAATGAGAGGAAACAGGTGCTGGCTCTTTTCATTGACTTCAGCAAAGCATTTGACATCCTGGATTACGTGACGCTTTACTCGAAGTTACAGCAGAATGGTATACATGGCCCCCTGCTTGATTGGTTCCAAGATTATCACAAGAACAGGCACACGTTGGTCAAATTAGCTGATAATTTAAGTGACCATAATCGGTCCGACCGAGTACCTGATCTACGTCAATGATATGTGTTATATATTTGGCGAGGGTTCTGTGTACCAGTTTGCTGATGACACGTGCATAGTCACCTCTCATGAGGACATACGCTGTGCCCAGGAAGCAATGCAATACAATTTTGACCAACTGTGCATTTGGGCCCACGATGTTGGACTTGTCATTAACGCTAGCAAGACCAAAATTGTTCACATTAAGTCACCTTACAAACAAGAAACGCGGATCCCTAGAATAGTGGCTCATGAGCACGCCTGTTTACACTACCCGCAACATCACAAATGTAACTGCCAGCCGTTAGAGGTAGTTTTGCAGCACACGTACTTGGGCTTGATTGTAGATAGCAAATTTAACTGGAAACCTCACATAGATCACGTATGTAATAAATTAAGATCCATTGCAGCTCAGCTAACGATATTAAAGTATAAAATTCCATATAAGATACTACGAACACTATACCTAGCATTGGCAGACTCTGTGATTGACTATGGTATCAGCAGTTACGCTAGAACATATAGGACTTACTTGGAACGGATATTTAAATTGCAGCTTGTATTACTTAAGATAATTGTACCTAATCAACTAAAGCTTCGTTATAAAGATGATTACTGTGGCCTTTTTAATCATTGTAAAGTAATCAACGTTTTTAACAAGTATAATATATCCGTTTTAGCTGAGGAATGCGAAGTGATAAACACCTTGGAGCAAAAATCTCGTCCAAGTAATCTGCGCCGATTGAAGTATTGGCCAGCATATTATTATAATTTGCCTAGTACGAATAATATCTATGGAAGGAGAACGAATGGTTAGGTATCTAATCCCTAAAATATTGAATACCCTTCCAAAAGATTTTTTAAATGATATGTTGAGTGCTGTCACTGACTCCAAACGGTGTAAAATAGCTTTAAAAAAATACTACCTAGGCTGTAATAACCAGGTTTGATCTTTATGTACCTACCTATAGCTTAAGTTTGTACGCGGATTGAAACGCGATGACTCGCCAGCTATTACATAAACCCCTTAGGGGTTTTCAATAGTGGCTCGTAATTTTCCACTCATTTGTACCACTTTGTTTATATTTAATAAATTAAAAAAAAAAAATAGTTCTGTTGTCTAAAACAGAGCTCTCAATTTTTTACTACTGCGGCCCCCTTTATATTCTGTATTTTTTCGAAACGGTCTAGTACAAGAAAAAATACTTAGTTAGGTACGATTCGTTTTAATACGTTTGCAGCTGACCCAAGCATACCGTTTCGGGATTCCGTTAGAATTGTGCCGTAATGCCACGTAATGCCCTACTGGGGCGTCACAACGCATAGTTTGGGAACTCCAGTGGTCATATTGTCTAACGCGTGGGTACTTGCCATCCCTTTCATCATCTTATACCTACCGTTTGACGGAAAGAAACAGTGAATGCGATATAAAGCGTCCGCGCGTTAGACAATCCTCTTGCTATATTTCATACTAAATACAAACTGAAACATGGATGCATAGAAAAAACCCCAGAAAAAAGACCAGTTCTGGGAGTCAGGCATTCCGTGCCGCGTGCCATTCCCCTACACCACCACTGGTCAACCAGACCGGGATGACCGTAAAAGTAATAAAAAAAATGAAGTTGAAAAATAAAATAATACAAAAAGATACTTCATATCAAACTTGTTAATCCTCTTGCTTTTGCGCGATTTTGGCTTACGGAATAAAGACTGCAGTAGCATTCCTCACCCATGGTCCATTGAACTGCTAAGATGATTATTGGAATGGCGATATTAATATTGGTCAATTGTGAAAATGCAACTGCAATGCATTTAAATCTGTAATAGGTATAGGCGACAGCAGAAAATTGAGTCACAAGCTCGAATGTTTATTACATTCGTACCTAATGATGTTTTAATTATTGTAAAACGGAGTTACATTTGCAATTTACCATGAGCTTTACGGTGAAGGAAAACATCGTGAGGAAACCTGCATACACCTGAGAAGAAATTCAATGGTATGTGTGAAGTTCCCAATCCGCACTGGGCTCGCATGGGAACTACGGCCCAAGCCCTCTCATTCTGAGACGTATATAGGCTGGGATGAAGATGAAGGGGTTTCTGCTGTAAGCTGAACAGGACCATCATCAACCGCGCAAATATCTGCTGTCTGTTGCGATTGATACTAGCCTACGCAGTGCGATGAACAAGTTGTCGGTACAGAAGAAATGATGTCAAGGGTGACAGTGTGTGCGTCTAATTCTATTTGTTGTTTTCTAGGACAAAGCTGATTTCCGCATTCTAGACACAAGGCCAGGAAGATTATACGACAGACAGAACTTCAAACTTTATTTTCCGAAACTTTAAAGAAAGTTTATAGTATATCCTGTAGATCTTGGAGGCTATATACAATATTTATATTAATTTGCCGATGCTAAATGCATAGCGGTCAGTTTTACTCTTGTTTTCGATGTAAGGCTGGGGTTTTATGAACAGCGATAAGCTTTTGGTGTTGATAGTTTTCGCGTTAAGTGACGATAAATAAATACAGTTTATAAGTGATCGATAAATTTAAGCAGAATTATTACAATGAATTTATCGAGTAAATAATTGAATTTTTGTTTCCAGATTATAAAAACAATAAGGGTTCCGTTTTTGCTATTTTGGCCCTGGAACCCGAAAAATCAACAATAAAAAAACGATATTTTGTTAAACAAGGTTCTTTAAGTATTCTCATTCAGTAATTTACATTAAAAATACACCGAATAATCAATCTTCATTTTCTTTCTCTAATTCATCTCTTCAAAACCAAACACTCGATGAAACGCCCGGAAGCCTCCCAAATTGTCCTTGACCTTGTAACTTTTTTCATATTTACGAAAGAAACCCTGAGATTCCTGCAGTGGTCAAGCTTAGTCCAATCGCTGGATGGCAGAGTACAGCCTTGGGCAGTTGGGCGGGCGGGCGTCACGGCGGGGCGGGCGGGAGCCCGCGGGCGCTCCGCCGCCGGCCAGTGCGCGCCTGCCCCGGTCCGACACTCGACGTCGGCTCGTCAACGAACACACAACCTTTTATTAACGACCATTTTAATATCGGTAAGAAAAAGAACCGAGTGACTTACCTAAGCTATGCTAACCCTACAGTGTACTCGCGGGTGCTATATCCGAGTTTGGTACAACAGTGCGGTACAGCGGTAAGTCGATGTTATTAGCAGTGGCCGAGCGCTTTAGTGGACGACCGGGACGTGGATTTGAAGAGGCTGGAGTTCAATTGTTTTAATTTAGCAAACAGTGAAGCAAGTTCTACGTCACCTTAAAACGTGCGTGTCATAATAACGCGTTATCTTGGTTAGTTTAGTGTTTTTTTGACATACCTACATGAAGTGCACACGTAAATCATCGAATATGTAAAATATTCTCGATTAGCTGATTATGTAAATTTTATCATCAAACATTTCCCAAATCGATTCGATTGTGTCCGAAAAATTAGACTATTATGTCCGAAAAATCAGACTCCTTGTTATGGAGAGGCAATATTACAATCGGTTCAATATAATGGCTCGATATCAGGTATCGATGCACCTGTCGGCAGTATGCAGAGAATCTGATCCAAACGCTATTTTCGGCCGCTCTCGGCGCGCGCCAAATTTGCGATCCCGCCAAATCGACGCGCCTTGTGTATTTTCGTAATCGTTTCACAACCAACTTTTCTTCAAGTAATTTAAATAAAAAAATACGACAACATTTTATCGTGATCTACTTCCTACTCATCGTAAAGGAAACAGACTAACGTGGTTACAAAAAGGCAAAAACATATTTGACATTGGCCTTCGTACTTGATTGTAAATCTGATGAGAAATGAGATTTTTTTTTTATATTTATAGTTGTTTCACAAAGGAAGAGGAAATGGTTGATCGTTATCTACTATTGTTGTTTCCGGTGAAGATTTTCTTTACATTTTTCGGGCAACCTCTACATATTCATTTTAAAAATAATTTATAATTAAAATATTTCTGAAAATAAAATACTTTTGGACAAGAAATTATTATTTTAATATATTATTAGCCCTCTTAATCTGAGAGGAAGCCTGTGCCGGCGTGCCCTGCAGTGGGACGTTTATTAGGCTGAAATGATGATGAGTAAACGACTATCGAGTAAACGATTACAATTTCAACAATTACAAAATGCAAAACATTATTACAAACATTAGTAAAGCATTTTTAACGTAGTGTAGAGCTCGCAGAACGTAGCGCGGCGTAGCACTTTCGTAGACCAACTACAGCGTAGTGCTACAATCTAGGTACAAATCATGATAGGTAATAAAAAAACACATATTTTTTGAGGGTATTCCTATAAATTATAATAACGGCTAATCTATATCTATATAAATAATCTATCTATATAAATAAAAATAAATCACTGAAATGTTTGTACACGCATAACTTCCGATCGACTGCACCAAATTAGATAATTCTTTTTTTGTTGCGTTTGTTACTGTCAGGTGCAGGTTTTTATGAAAGAAATTTTAGAAAAAGTTGAAAAGGGGCGAAGCCCCGGGCGTCAGCTAGTACATAATAACGAAATCCTTGCACGGTAGGCATAGTTGCAAATGTTACGTTAGTTGCCTATCTAAATTTTTATATTCAGTAAATGTTTCTTCAGTTCATGCTTTTATCTACATACATAGCTACCTACGTCTTCAAGAACATCAGTGGGTGCATTCCAGGCTCGTTCGTATCTATCAAACCGTCGTTCTTGACTTGAAATACTGATGAATGGTAGCTGTTCTATATCCGAACCAATGACGTAAGCTATGGAGCGGAGCAGAATCCATGGTACCTACCGAGTGGGCGAGAATTACTGGCCATTTAGCGATAGGTTACGGATATTTCCGTAATGTTAAACAACTATATGGCTCAATGGTTACGATTGGTGCATACGCGCGTGACGTGAAGTATAAACAAATGAGATTCATATGTTTACAGACGCCGCGTAACTAAACGTCAAGTACCCTACATGTTAGTGAAATTATGAATGCTCGATTTGCTAGGTGAAATTAAATAGTTCTAGAATTTCAAATGAAATGCGTATTCGCTTAACTCCGTTATTCAAAGATATTACTTTAATGAATAGGTCGTAATATCGGTTTCAATATTCAGTAATGAAATTTGAGAATACGAAGATCATTTCAAGGTACACGAATGCCAGAAATAAGATGAGAACCGATTAGCAAACCCCTATTCATTTGTCGTCGCTCCAAAAGCAGAGCTTGCGTAATCGAAATTGCGGCAGGCCGCTGACTTGTCCGCGGTGAAACTCGCAACAAGGTCGCGACAATCTCGAAAATAGCTCAGCGACGAGCAGACATTCGTAAAAACGGGCGTTTTCAAGTTTCCCCGTCGAGGCGAGTTGGCCGCGGCCCAAGAACACGCCGCCGCGGCTTCGAGCGGCTATTTGCGGCCCCACGACACCTCTCTACACGTCATTGCTCTATTTACGAGGAACGGGCACGCTATTGTACTCAATTATGTCACCTGAACATAGCTCTTCGACGTATATATTGCTCCGCACAAGGTTAATGACTGGAAATCTAACACAAAATTAACCAAACATAAACAGATGAAGCTCTTTGACGAAACTTAACGTGGTCTATTTCCTTACAGAATACGAGCTCGACATAAACCATCAAAATGTTTAAAAGTCATTTAGAAATGATTGGCAGAAATGAGACGGCATCGAAGAAAGCCAGATTTTGGCAATCCTTCGTCCGATCTCTCAAAGGTAAGAAATGCATCGATCTATATTCACGTTCTTCTCACCCCTTCGTCTATTTCACCTTACTCAGGTGAAGTAAATAATCCAAATTCTTCCAAAAGAATAACATACCTAAAATGGAATATCAGCTTACCTATCATGATGGCCGCTCCAAAAATCTAGAAGATTCCTAGGTTATTCACGTTTGTTATTAAACAGGTTCATCTATTTTTCTGGGCGTTCTCTAATAGCCACATAAAAGCACAACTCAGATAATCTTCTAAGTCACTCTAAAATAATTAAATAACTTCCATTTATCTGGTTTATCAATCAATCAAGAGCTAATATAGTCCGTCTACTGCACCTAAAACGTAGGCCTTCTTTATGTTACACCACAACTATCTGCCATATCTTATTGATGAATACAACACTAATCCAATTCAACTCCAGGATCGGAAGACATCAGAGCCGAGGAGAGGTACAAGCCCACGCGCCGCAGCGTGTTCCCCGAGCTGAGCTACCCCTACACCAAGTCTATCTACGACGACCCCGTGGGCGCCGCCGAACGCATCTCCGTTCCTGGCTATCGCTACCTGCCGGTCCACCGTGACGTGTACGGGTACTCCCCACGCCCCATCTACGCCCACAACTATCCTCGCTCCCTCGACCGGTACAGGCCAGGTTAGTACAATTTTAAGTTTTAATTTTTTTTTTTTTTTTATACTTACACAAAATCGGAAGTCAAAAAGATTCCAACAATATCTAGTAATAGTAGGCTATCGCCTTGCTTGGAAACTTTTGAACTACCGGTAACATGTACATCGCAAAGACACATTAACATTACACGATGCTGGCCAATCTTTATGATCGAGATGCATTCAATTGAAGATAGAAGAACTCTTAAGTATTACGAGTATACTCGCTATAGTGAATGGTTTATTGGATTGGACTGTATGACAGTTGGTACATATACTTAGGACGAAATGTATTCGATTATAGAAGTCCTTAGTGTTAATTGAATAATATTGGCATAATCGGAGTCACTAACGTACTTATGAAACTACATCAAATTTTGACGACACTGAAAATTTTCCTCATTAAACTAAACCCATTGTCAGTCATATGGCTGCGAACTAAATTACTTGTCAGGCTGTGTTGTAAACAGATCCAACACGAAAATAGAACATTGTTCTGAAGTGTTGAAAGATGACCCATTTACGACACAGGAAATCGATAATGATTGGCAAGTGCATCTTAACAACAATAACAATTCGGTGTTTTGGCAATCGACACAAATCTAACACTGTTAATGTTAAGATTCCACACACACATTGATTAAAACTTATATTGGTAGATAAGAGTGCGCACATTTTAACTTGTACAAAGAGCTTTATCGTAATTATCGTTAGGTATCTATCGTACTTATGGAAAGCGTGCTTTAACTGTGACATTAACAAGCGGACGTAGGTACACCACCATTAACAGTGTAACGTTAGTTCAACTTTAATTGTTTCAGCATAAAACATCCACGGCCAGATATATTATAATTTGGAACATCTTTCACGGTCGCTGCGCCACTCTTGTTGTTGTCATTCTGTGACTTCATCTTGAGTCGGAATCAACTTCTTATCTGAAATAAAATCAACATTTATTTGTTTCATCGTTTTAACTAAGTGGCTGTTACTACGTAAGATCATTATAATATGAGGAAGTCCTCTGTAACGTTGCGGTTAAACCTGCTGTTGTCACAATTAATTTGTAATAATGTTTTATAAATAAATAGTTGGAAATTAATATATTGACGTGAACCCTGTCGGAGGCTTGAAGATACATGATATGATAATTCGAAAGTTCGATTAACACCACATGGAGCCAACACAAACACACCATTATAAATATTATAATTTATCAAATTGATGCGACATGTTTACAACAATGTTTGTGTCCGAACTGTTTTACACTTTTGCGTTTGTAATAATGTAATCCAGTGTAATGACTTGTATCTTTCCGATGGCATTGAAGAACTGTCTGTTGCACATTGTTATTCTGTCATAATCATTGCGCGATGCCATCGCTTCTGCAGCACTTCCGTGATAATACTTATGTTGGCATATTAGATGTTGTGCTTGCGGGTTGCAACTTACATATATATAAGCTATCATGGCTAATAATCGCATGTGTCATAAATATATTAGAAATCACCTCTTATACTTAACATCACTCCACACATATTTAGTCCATGTATGTTATATCGACTTCACTGTTTATATTCTGCCAATCTTCCAGCGTTTGTCAGGTGACGCATTTTGTTTATCGCTGTACATATACCCTCTATTTGTGTAAATTTATTAATTAATATTCCCCATATTACTCGTACATTATCTTACAACGGATGTAATCAAGAGGTGAGTTCTACAAAACTGTATATAATTAATTATGTATGTATAGAGATTCATTATCATTTATCCTAACGCTTACGCTGATAAAACCTTACTAATATACGCCCCTGTAATATTTTGTTGTTAAATATTATAATGTCTAAAAATCTAAAAGCCCATATGAAAATGGATAAAAATTTAAGTTTGAACTTCGAACTAGAGAAAACGAGTGGTCTTTCAAAACATAGTATAACTCTCATAATATCTATCTTAAAAATCCTACTTAAAGGGCTCTTCAGAGTGTGTTTGAGTCAAAATTCTTTTTAGCTGTTTCTCGCTTAACCAAATGAATTTGTGTTTGCGCAGTATACCACGTCCCGAGGCGCGTGCGCCGCGGCGTTGACCCCTTCGACGCGCACAAGGCGTGGCAGGACCATCTGGACCGCTTGGCCGCCATCGACCGTCTCTACCCCTCTCGCTACGGTCTCTACCTTAAGGACCGGGCATACCCCATCACCGACCTGAGCGCCCCCACCGACCCCATTAAGCCCCTGCTGAAACCCCTGAACAGCCTGAAAGGAATCGAATATGAACCCGACAACAAACCTCACTGGGGAACAGGTAAATACTAATAAAACCTGCACGTTACGCCCTTAGGATAAGTTATGAGCTCCATGCGTCATCCTCGATAGTGACGGTCCACCCGAAGACAAATTATGGTCTTACTAATGTTTCTTAGAGAAACGACTTTTTGTTATGACGCTTTCGTCCCACGGTGTACTTCTGCGTCGCGGATGATACACGCAGCTATCATTAGAGTAAGTGCCACTGCAGTTAGTCAATTTGTTCCTCACAAAAAATATCTGCAAGGTCCTTCCCTAGTGTCTCGGGAAGACTGATTATTTTAGTAGTAAACAAACAGGCTAACTGTTGTTCAGCATCTGATCGACATTATAAACTGTGATTCGATTATGTCCAACGGTACTTGTTATCTTGTCTTTTTAAGAGGTAATACTTGAATTATTTATGTTGGATTTGTCGGCTGCAGTGCATCATGTGGAATCAGTGTATCGTTAAAGCTTATGGCGACTCTGTTCACCTGTCAGATTCAATCGTCATTGAACCTGATTTGAGTTCGAATTTGATGTCCGCCTTATCTTGTTAGAATTATGAATATTTACAACAATATAATGATTTGATTAGTACCTGAAGTAATCTACTGATCTATATTTATTTTCTTACCACCAAACCATTTGTCAAGAAAAATATTGTTTCGTTTGAAATGTAAGTACATAAAACCTTAGATTGAAGACCAAATTCTAAATTATTTTGTATTTACCATTGTATATTAGTTCATTTTATAAATTTATATAGGCTGTAAAATAACAAAGCGTATTAAATATTTTGATATCAGATATTAGCAATTGTTTATATACATATATACACATCATAAATTTACTCTATGCCTAGTACAAAAAATATTAAGTTAACTAACCCGATACGAATTTGTATTAAAACATAAAAGACCAACTAGTGTTTTTGATTTAGTAGTTTAGTACCTTGTTATATACACATAAGTTAGCTTCAACATGAAACTTGTGTCCCACACAGTGAAAATACACTTATAGCAAATGCATTAATTTTGGTAATAGGTCAATTTTACCCAGCACATGCATGAAGCCGCATTTGTAAATATGCAAAGCAATTGACATTTTAAATTATAAGAACAACTACACTCTGAAATATTCGAACTATCTAAACGATGAATAATAGAACTTTTGGCGTAAGCTTTTAGCAAATGTCCGGTTCAATTTCAAAGAAGCGTTGTTTCCTAATTTAGTAAATTTGGGGGAAGGAAGCATTATCAGCGACTCTCGCAAATTTTCTCGTTTCTATGCCAGTGATATTCTGATTGGTACTGATTGTAAGACTTGGTATGAAGGAGCGTTGCCGGAGCGGTTATCGGATGCGATCAAAACGGATCCCTTTTTCGCTGAAGCCGAAAAATGGGCGGGTTTCGATCGTTCGCTCCGAGGGATGTCGCCCACGCCCGTCAAGCCCAGGATCAGCTCCCCTCGGGACTGCGAGGTCGCTTACGATGCCGACGGTAAGGGCAGCAGGCACCCCACTGTACCTCGTCAGCTCATCTAGCTCGAATCCCCCCAGCTGGAACCAAAAGACAAGCGAAGAACAACCCTGTTGAGTAGATAGACGATTTCGCAACAATACCAGCATCGCTTCCATTTCTGTAGATAGAGGCTCTTGATTACCTCGAGATTTTTTTGTGAATGAGACATCGAGACATCTTTATTCACATCTTTAATCTTCTATACCGTTACCTGCGTTCTGATCTCCTTCGAGTGTATGTGTTCTTTGGCAAAGAAACAAAAATGTCTTCAATCAGCGCATAACTGCAAGCATGCTGCATGCGTCATTTACCATAGATGTAAGAGCACCGCATGCCGAGCATCAAGGAGTCATCATCGGCATGACTGTGCAACATTTATAAATGTCTTTTTCATTATCACTTCAGCCACACTGAATAATTTAAGCATTTATCGTTGGCATGCAATGTAACGTCAAGGTGTATGAAGCTTATAACATGTTTTGAGCTATGACGAAGTACAGCGTGTCTGCTGTCCGGATACTGACGTGTGTGGCGTGTAGGTGCGCCGCTGTGGTCCGCCAGCGGGCTGCGCCGCAGGCCGTGGGCTGACATTTTCAACCCGAGCCCCTCTCTGCCGATCTCGGCGATCACGCGGGACCCCTTCTGGTACGACTGGCCCGAGCTGAAGCCCGTGGCGCGGTGGGACCGCAGCCCCTCCTACATCCGCGACTCCTACCTGTCGCCCGTCAAACGCACCTTCCTCTGGGACAAGCACCCCGTCAGGCCACTAGGTTAGTGGATCGCTGTAAATATGCCGACGATTCGCACAGCTTGCTTACGAGCTGTAAAATATGGCCTCTAATTGCCTTTGAAATACTCATATTAATTGACATCAAATTAAATACTTATGATTCTAGGTTTCTTTGGAATGCCCGAAATGCACTTACTGAGTTATAGATGATCCTCTTGTATCGTAACAGATTTAATGGTCAACGACGCACTCACCGTGGGTGACATAAGCTGCACTATGCCCTTCATGCGTAGTCTATAAGTACAAAAATCAGGTATCTGGCGATGAAACAAAGAATTATGGTTTATAGTCCTATTATTTTAGTTAGATTGTTGTGGTTCAATATAATAAAATGTAGCTATCCTATTTGAAGTAAAATATTTCCCTATCCTTATTTATATGCCTGCACTTTTTAAATCACAAATGACCATGAGTCTTTTTGACATTAAATCACTTTTTCACAAGTTGGTGCCTAGTTATTTCCATTGCATTATAGATAACTACTTACATTGTTAAGACAACAGATACATCCATATAGTTTGTGTTTACATATATATATATATTTAGTCGCCAGTACCTATGATATCCCCTAGACGGAAACATAGATAGAATCAATCATATCACCATCATTTTACATATTTTATGTTGAGGTTGCCATAGTTATTGTACAAAGCTTATTCAAGAGGCTGATTTTTTAAAACACATCTGTGAAAAAACAACTCAAAATTATTGTTCTAAATTTGTGCCAAATTAAAAATACGAGTAGAGTAGTAGAAAATTACAATTCTCACATTAGAAAATTTAATAAGCAGTAGTTATGTAGCAATACTCAGATTTTTATTACTTCCATATGATTATAGTATACCTGTTCGAGTGATGTGATTTCAAAAATCGGTCACTAAGTACTCATGTTCTTAGATAATTACTAATTTACAAAATTAAATATAGGTACAACGAATACACTTAACTCCCTAATGATCAATGTTGTTCATTTTTTCTTCTCTTACTCATCGCATTTTTACTTGCACTTTCATTTACCTACTTAAGTGGTTGGGTTATATAGATCATCTAAATAAGTCTAATTCAAATCAGAACACCTTCCAATGTGCTTGTTTAGACTCGCATATAAATATGGTCTTTCTGTTCATTGTGATTCCTGACACACTTGACACTTTCGCATACCTACCTAAATACAGTCCCTGTCAAGCTGAGGGAAAATTCAATGAATGACCAAATTGACCAATGGCGAATACCCGAATTTGTGTGTATCAATCGTTCTGGCTATGTGTCTCACTTTTTATGTTACATTGGAGAAGTGTTTTGTTTTAATTTATATTATAAGATCTCTAGAAATTGAAATTTTCTAATTTTGGAGTTAAGTTTCTATTAGGTCCATAGAGTTGTAGATTGTAGAGCAATAACTTTAAAAAATCGTAAAAAATATATCAGTTCTATGGGACCTATAGGAATAAATAGAGCCTAGAAGAAAAAAAATTTTTTTGGTAATTGCTCACTTTGTTCTATCAACATATTAATATTAATAATGTTTGTTTGACGACCGCTTTAGCCTAGATGGTAGTGACCCTGCCTACGAAGCAAGAGGTCCTGGGTTCGAATCCCGGTAAGGGCATTATTGTGTGATGAGCACGATTATTTGTTCCTGAGTCATGGATGTTTTCTATGTATTTAAGTATTTATTTATCTATACACCGTGAAATTTTAGCGGTTGATTTCCCGAAACGAGGTGATTTAGTATCGATTGTACAAGCGATTTATAATTACTATTTTGACTACTATTTCCACTTAATTATAATAAGTAGGTACCTACTTGTTTGATATTCGGAGACCTTATAAATCTCCAGCTCTTTATATTATTATTATTATTAATTTTGACCTTGGAGGCTTCTTACACCTCTAATGATTATGTAACTAGTTTACGTTGACATTTAGAGACTATATACATCTCTGAATTATTTAGATGAAGTATTTTTATTTATTATTAACTCAGGGACTTTATACATCCCTTTGCTATATTTAAGGCTGTATATTGTTAAGCTTATGGATTTAAACTTTTATATTTTAATTAATACTTTATTAACTAGTCACAGGCCCGCGACGCCGAAGTTCCCAAGACGGTCCCATAAGGCTTATGGGAACGGAAGCGATACATGCCCTCGGTACCGCTCTGCTTTCAAAGCATAACATGAGTGCGTGCGAGCCAACTTTGGGGGCGGCAGGCGTAAGCTTGCCTTTGAAATCCAAAAGTTTAATGGTTACTTGACCTGAAATGTGTTTTAACACATTCATTTTTAATGATTGTGACATTGGAAGACTATCTCTGATATATATATATATATTTTTTTTTTAACTATGGGACCCAATACATCCCTGTATTGTTTTTTTATATAATTATTATTATTTTTTATTTAATTCTATATTTGTATGGTTTTTAGTTTGTAATTTATTATATTTTAATTTGAAAAGATGACTTCCTGCCAAGTTTCTTGCGGCGCATTCTTCTTGGCAATGATGGTCCTTACGAAAGCGCTGGTAGTTTAAAAAAGTGACATGTAAAAGAGCCCTTTGCGGCCTATTTGCAGAATAAACGTTTTGACTTTTTTTGACTTTTGTCTAGAGTCAAAAATCCAATTGTGAAAAACGAAAGTCGAAAATGACCGCAAACCAATAGTAACGCTTCGTTGGTACCTAACCTATCGTACGATCGTACGCTACTTGTACCAACGAAGCGTTACTATTGGTTTGCGATCATTTTCGACTTTCGTTTTTCACAATTGGATTTTTGACTCTAGTCTAAATAGTAATTATAAATCGATTGTACAATCGAAACTAAATCACCTCGTTTCGGGAAAACAACCACTAAAATTTCACGGTGTATAAGTACGTTTATCGTCGTCTAGTACCCATAGTAAAAGCTTTGCTTAGTTTGGGACTAGGTCGATCTGTGTAAGATTGTCCCCTAATATATATTTATTTTTTATTTTTTAATGTATAGGTACCTACTTAAGTATGAATATTCTGTCACAGTCTGATCTTAAACTATTCATATTTTTGAACGCTACTTAAAAAATGCAACCATTTAAATGTTTTAATTTTAATATTTTCTTTGGTCTACCTTTTTCCGACAGTTTGTTAATTCTAATATTGTATAGATGGGATGGCTCATATGTGATTATAGAAAGACAATGACCTGTGAGCCTAGCCTGCTAGGTTTTATCGCGGATATGAAGAAGTACTAATATATTATAATATAAGTATTATAATTATATCCTATTTTTAACATTTACCGTGCATGCGTGCACGAAAGGGGCCTATGAACGCGGTAAATTCTAGTTTTTTTTTGGATCACAGAAAATCTATATTAATCATAATTTATTTTTCCAGCTGCTGCTTTCTAAAGGACGGGCATCGAACCTTCTACTTTAAGAATATACTTATGAGTACATTATACAATTTTTATAATACCTATCTACATATTCGATGAATCATACTGATGACTATGTTATCAAAATATGACAACATAATTAAGTAATATTCATAATCACATTATTAAAATATTCGTTTTCTAGTGTTGGAAAATAAATACTTACTTAATTAAAGATCTCAAAGACTGCAATAACATAGTCACTGCCGCGGAAATTTAAACATTTGTTACTCAAATCTTGTTTTTACTATAAATTATATTTTTATGTACTTCAAAACTAAAAAAAAAAAACTAAATAAATACTGAAAAAACAATGCGTTTTTATTCTCCTCTGGTTAGTTTTTGTGTATCAGCAGGTAGGTACAGCACAGTGCGCGTTTGGCAGCCGCCGTGACGGGTGACTCCAGGAAGAAGGGCTACGGATTAGCCCGAAACATGTCGAGTTAAACTCGGTTGTACATGTCTTAGAAATACCTAATCCTTGACTTTATTGTAGTATATATTTAGGCCCTGTCCTGTACAAAAACTCGACAATCCTCGAAATAAGTACTCGTGTTCCAGCGAAGTCACATACTAGGGGCGTTCAATAAAAAGTGAGAATGAGTATGTTATAAACAACTTTTACTAAATGTCATTTTATTTTTCGACATAGTCACCTTTTAGCATAATACACTTAGTATATCTTTTTTCTAAACTTAAAATTCCATTTTTAAAAAAGGTCTCATCTTGAGTACTTAAAAAATCTTGTACTGCAGCGACTACCGCGTCGTCGTCTTCAAATTTCTGGCCTCTCAGGTATTGTTTCAATCTCGGAAATAGGTAGAAATCACTGGTAGCGAGATCTGGTGAATACGGAGGATGCTTAAGGATATCGAACCCAGCATCACGAATTGCAGCCATTGCAACGGCGGACTTGTGTGCCGGGGCATTGTCCTGGTGGAACAGCACAACTTTCGAGAGTTTACCTCGCCGTTTTTCGCGGATCTCATTGCGCAATGTTGCTGTTTGTTTGGCGTATAATGTGCCCGTAATAGTGGCTCCATGCTCGAGATACTCAATCATTAATACCCCTTTACCATCCCAAAAAACAGAGCCCATGACCTTACCGGCAGATGGGCTCACCTTGAATTTCTTCGGAGTTGGAGATGATGGCCTTTTCCATGTCATAAACTGCAGTTTCGTTTCTGGGTCGTAATGATGGAGCCATGTTTCGTCCATTGTTATAAATCGCGCCAAAAAAAGTTCCCGGTCTTGCTGCATCAGGTTCAAAGCTTCTTGACAAATCTCTAGTCTAGTTTGTTTTTGCGTGTCAGTAAGCATTCTTGGTACCCAACGCGCAGATACCTTTTTCATACCCAAGCGTTCATGTAAAATATTATGCACGTTCCCCGTTGAAATCTTTACATTTTCAGCAATAAAACGAACCGTGACACGACGATCCGCCAAAACTGAGTTTTCGACTTTTTTCACAATTTCTTCAGTTACTGCTGTAGTAGGGCGTCCGGAGCGGGGGTCGTCCATTGTCGATGTTCTTCCACGTCTAAATTCGGCACACCAACGTGCGACTGTCGAATACGGAGGAGCATTAGACCCTAAAGTGTCCCGCAAATCCAAATTGACTTGGTCCGTAGAAAAATTTTTCAAACACAAGTATTTGATAACGGCGCGCAGTTCAATTTTCTCCATTTTCGCTAACGTACTCAATAGCATTGCAAAGAAATTACCGTATATTTTTTTAAACAAAAGACAGTTAGTTTTTTTTTTCATAGCAATCAGCTAGATAGATTAGCTTTACCGGCCAGTATTTAATTTCGTAATATTAAAAGAGTTTGCATCTCATTCTCACTTTATATTGAACGCCCCTCGTAGTTATACGTCTGGCAATTATTTAGTATTTTATAAATAAACATGAGAATCAGCAGGAGATTTGAATTACCTTCCTGTCTACGAGTTAATTAAGCATAATTTACCCAAGGCTGGTAATACTTTATGACCATGTAATGTAGTAAGAGAAGTAAATCTCCTGATAATCAACTCCATAGATAGGTACTTATATTAAACATGCGAAAGTGTGTCTGTCTATCTGTTAACTCTTCACGCTTAAACTGCTGAACCGATTTAGATGAAGCGGGTGTCTATGGACAGTGGTGATCATTTAACATCAGGTGACCCACTAGTTCGTTTGTCTGGCCTCTTTAACATAAAAAAAAAAAACATAAAAAAAAATTGGTATGGAGATAGTTTGAACCATAGAATAGATTTTATCCCGTAAAATTGCATAGCTCCCGAGGGATAGCGACAAAATTATTCATTGCAGACGGCGTCGCGGGCAACAGCTAGTACAAAATAAAGTAAGCAGTGATTGGGTAGGTATCAATGAGGGAGGCCTATGTCCAGCAGTGGACTTCCTACGACTAAAATGATGATGGTGAAGAATATAAAATAAAAATCCCGTTTTAAAATTAATATAACTATGTCGACATGAAACAAGGCAAGTAAGTTAACGACCGCTTTAGCCTAGTTGGTAGTGACCCTGCCTACGAAGCAAGAGGTCCTGGGTTCAAATCCCGGTAGGGGCATTTATTTGTGTGATGAGCACGAATATTTGTTCCTGAGTTACCTATGGATGTTTTCTATGTATTTAAGTATTTATTTATGTTTATAAGTATGTTTATTGTCGTCTAGTACCCATAGCACAAGCTTTGCTTAGTTTGCGACTAAGACGATTTGTGTAAGATTGTCCCCTAATATTTATTTATTTATTTATTATTCATGTACCTATACGGGAAAAAATCACCCTGCTTTACGTCAAACGTGCACGTTGCACGTTATTTTTTTACATATACCTACTTGCATTTCTGTGACTCAAACACGAATACTATAAGTCTGTAACATCATCATCATGACAATTGATGCTTCTATGAACGTCGATGAATCTACCACCGGTAGACCACATATTTATAAATATCTGGTCTTAGGAACCATGTCATCGATTTTAGAGACAAGATTAAAAATTCCGTAGCCATTACGAAAAAATCAAGTAATATTTTTCTAAGGATTTCGTATGTGTACGGAATCATCCAAGTTTAGGTATGTTTTATACCTTAGGCTACTATTTACTCTTAAACTACAAATAATTTCCAAGCAATCTTAGCCGCTATAATTTTCCTAGTAAATTTGATATATTTACTATGATTCTGAATTTTTTCAAATTTTTCCACCCAACAGTTTAGATACTTTAGATTTTAGAGGGGGGGGGGGGACACGGTCGATTTCAATGAAAATTTTCACTTTAAAGTTGAATATTTCGCAAACAGATTACTGAATAGAAAAATCATGGTAGAAACCCCGCAATGGTTTTAAAAGACCTATCCAACGATACCCCACTATAGGGTTAGCCGAGAAAAAAAAATCACCCCCACTTTACGTCTATGGGAGGTACCCTAAAAAATTTTTTTTTAGTTTTTTTTATTCAATCACTGTCGGCGTGATTGATATATATATATTCATGCCAAATTACAGCTTTCTAGTACTAACAGTCTCTGAGCTTAGCCGCGGACGGACAGACAGACAGACAGACAGACGGACAGACATGGCGAAACTATAAGGGTTCCGAGTTGACTACGGAACCCTAAAAAACTGGATTCATAAATAAAAAAAAAATCAAACTTTGTTCGGAAATCGAACTCGGCCGTGTTGAAGAAAAATATTTATTTTTTAACCCCCGACACAAAAAGAGGGGTGTTATAAGTTTGACCGTTATGTGTGTGTGTCTGTCTGTCTGTCTGTCGGTGTGTCTGTCTGTGGCATCATGACCGATTTGGATGCGGTTTTTTTATTAGAAAGCAAATTTCATGGTGATGGTTCTTAGATATGTTTCATCAAAATCGGTTCAGCCGTTCCAAAGTTATCAGCTCTTTTGTTAGCTGTGGAAGGGATCTTAGACGCATAATGGGCATTTACTTTATGTTCAAATATACGTATGACATAATTGCGTTGGGGGTTTTTAAAATTTCCAATTTATAGTTATTCAGTCCCGGTAAGCGTCAGTCGGTAACCAAATCCAGAAAGTTAAATTTGATCCAGTTATCGTGCTCAGATTAACATAAAATATATACACACTAGCTTTTTCCCGCGACTTCGTCCGCGCACAAAAAAGATATAAAGTAATCATCCCAATCTCATCCCGCGGGAAATTCCATAATTCCCTTTTTACTGCACCTTTATGATCCTAAAGAAATGGTTACGGAGATAGGGTCCCATTGAAGTCAATATAATATAAAGCTCGTTTTTTCCTTATCCCGTGGGTCTTTTCGAAATTCCTAAAATTATTTTTTTTACTTTTATGCCAAATTGCATGCCAAATTTGAAGTCACAAATAATTATAGTTACTGAGATAGGGCCGCTTAGAAGCGTTGGAGTGGGAGTATCGAAAAACCCCTTCTTAGTGTATCTTAATTACACTCAAGCTTCATCAGGTTAAGCTGTGCATTGCTTTGGCAGCATCTTGAATTGTACCTACTTATTACGGATGCAGGAAGTTTCCCGATGACTACTCCTCCCGACCCGCCGCGCCTATAGGTACCACATGACGACGATCGAGATAGCAACAGATACAAATTTAAAAATCTATTAAGATAACGCTAGTCTCGTTTCATACCTCAAAAGCAAAAATAGAACCCTTATAAGTTCACGTGTGGTTGTCTGTCAGCCCGTGTGTTATAACCGATTTGCTCCGAAACTACTGGACCGATTGAATTGCAATTAAAATTTGGCACACATAATTTCAAGAATTTTCATGTCCACAATATTAAATTTCAAAATCGATGCCATTTTCGTAATTAACGTCTCAAAAAACCATAAAAACGACACCCATATTGATGGTGTTTCCCGTCCGTCACGTGGGATTTAAAAATCGTTGTTGTTTTCGTAATAAGCGACCCGATAAACCATAGAAACGATACCAATGTTGAATTTCAGACTTTGTCACCCCATTTCCCCCTTTTAGGGGTTGAATTCAGAAAAAAAACTGAACCACGTGTTTACTCATTTATCGTTAGGAGTACCTACTCCTGTGAAGTTTCGAATAAAATAGTCGAACTAATCTTGTTTTCCCATACAAACTTTGGACCCCCGTTTCATCACCTTGGGGGATAAATTTTGAAAAATACTTTCTTAGTGCACTCCTAGACCTTATAAGGAACCTACGTAACAAATTTGGAATCTCTAGAACCAGCGGTTTGGGCTATGCGTTGATAATATCAGTCAGTCAGTCAGTTTCTTCTTTTATATATTTAGATTATATACATACACCGTGAAACTTTAGTGCTTGTTTTCCCGAAACGAGGTGATTTAGTTTCGACTGTACAATCGATTTATAATTACTATTTTGACTAGAGTCAAAAATCCAATTGTGAAAAACGAAAGTCGAAAATGACCGCAAACCAATAGTAACGCTTCGTTGGTACAAGTATCGTATGATCGTACGATAGGTTAGGTTAGGATGGATTGTAAAATCGATACTAAATCACCTCGTTTCGGGAAAAAACCACTAAAATTTCACGGTGTATGCAATAGATTGGATGATAATGCAAATAAAGTGAACAAAAGTACAGTCAGCAAAAAAGATTGTGTTAAAAATGTTTTTTTTTACAAAAATCTTTTTTTTTTGTTAATCTATGAATGCAGTTTTTTCTGTTACTGAAATTGATGATATGGTTCCTAAGAGCAGATCTTTGTACCTATGTCTTATAATTACAGACTTGCCTATACTGTTCTAACTAAATGTACCTACCATACCACCCTATACATAGGTATATAGGTAAACTACAGCTCTAGGTAAAATTAACAAAAGGTTCCCCCCGCGGCATGGACCCAAAGACACTGGCAGCATTACTTACCTCGCTGTATAGCAATGCTGATACGTTGTGTGAGGAAGCTGCCAGCTCTTCGGTCTCCTACTATGGCATCACAAAGCCGTTTAGAAAGTTTTTGTATTGATAGTTATTACCCCGACTGTACAATTAATTATGATATATCAAATGAAAGGGCTTGTGAGCGATTGAAACATTTTTCGGATTCCGTCCGCAAAGAATAGGGCTTCAAAAAATAGCCTGCAACCTATTCTCAGACCTGCCGAATACAGTGAAAAAAGTTTCATAAAAATCGGTCAAGCCTTTTCGGAGGAGTTCGATAACAAACACCATGACACGAGATTTTTTATATATTACATTTTTCTTTCCTATTGTGTGTTTACTGTGAGACGGTGGGTACTGACTGACAGCGCCATCTTTATTATTTTATGAAAACCTTGACAGTTTGAATACGAGTGCGACAAAGCGACATACAAGTTAACGTGGCGCCCTCAAGTAAAAATTTGTGTAACCACTTTAAGCGGCTGTTACAACGTGGTAGTTTTGACGTTTCGACAGAGGTCACTCCGACACCAACTATCTTCATCAAAACTGATGTAAGGCACCCACTTTACATTTTAAGGCCACCACAAAACATACCGCAGCGCGGGGCGTGCGCGCGACGCCGCGGAGCGTGTCCAGCGCTGTTTATAACACTGAATTAGATATACGGTGACACACTCCAGCTGCGCGGCACAGCGTATATAACTGTGTTATACAGCACGCTAGGTATGCTCCGTCGTCGCCGCACGTACGCCCCCTTTCGGTCTGTGGACGGCTTTAGCTGCGACGTCATTTGACAAAAAGAAATAGTGTTGCCATTTTTGAGCTGCGATTATTGACATCTCTATCATCTCTATGGATTGTATGTCACACAATGCCATTTTAGTAATATTTTTCATTAGTTTTGTACTGTTGCAGTAGAAAAACCAACCTTATTTTCTTTATTATAAGGTTCTAACTTTTGAAATCAAATTTTCACAACACAACTCAAGCGTCACTTATCAGAACTTGATCTGATCGTTGATGTTTGAAATTTCAATTCAATCATCCTTTCAAAACACAAATAATTACATTTGATTGTGCCTCTATCCATATTATAGTGTTAAAATGGAAGAAAGGGATGAAGAAAACATAAGGAAAGCAATGAACAATTCAGAAATAACGTTCGATAATCTAGTTATCTTAAAAGAGTTCAGTAACATTGTAAATCATGTAAGGTGTGTTGAAAGTGTTATTTTTGTAATAAGAGTTTGTTTTCAATTAAATTGATTTATTTTATCTATAATATATATTTTAGCGACGAAGAGTTTCTCCAGACAGTGCCTAAATCAAAAATGAAGAGAGTTAAATGGATACCAATGTTCAATTGTCTAAAACAAGGTATTCTTGATGAGATGATTCAGGAAATGAATTCAATGTGGGCCTCAGAAAACTTGCACCAAAAGCTGGAGATCTTACAAAAACAATTAAGGAAATACAGCCATTTGGAAACAGGCACAGTTTTATGGTAAGTTAGTCCAGTATAGGTTTTAAAGACTATTTAGCTAGAATCTAGGTATTGAGTAATACTATTGGTTTCTTGGCTATAATGTTGGCCCCTTATTTTACACTTTCATATAAACAATAAACATTTTTTCACTTTTCTTTACTTAAGATCTTGATTTCTTAACCCTTCGGATGCCTTGTACCGGATCTGTACCCAATTTAAGGCTTTCTTTTTGTATTTTTTTTTAAATCTGTATCATTGGATTTATATGAAACTGTTGAGGCTAGAATGCACAACTTTTTTTTTTTTACTTTCGGCATACGAAAGGTTAATTGACCCAATGGCATATTATAAAAAAAAATACATATTTTTTTTACACAAGTTTAAACCCTAATACCCTTTAAACCCTAATTGCTTGTGGGTTTGGCCGAGGAGATATAATTGGAGTGAACCGTTTTTCATGGTTTGTAAACTATATGTCAGGCAATGCTTTGTATGTGCCGCCAGTTTTCTTCGTAATAGACTTCTTTGAATCAAAGCAGCCTTACAAATTAAGTCATGGTAGCCTAGTGGCATACCACTGGTTCAAAACCTATAGCCTCAAGCAGAAGGTTGTGGGTTAGAGCACTGGCTTGCACCTCTCAGTTTTTTGTGGGAAATTGGTTTGAAATTTACCATGAGCTTTACAGTGAAGGAAAACATTGTGAGGCAACTTGCACACTCCTGCAAATACATTCCATGGTATGTGTGACATTCCCAATCTGCAATGGACCTGCATGGGAACTAAGGCCCAACCAAACACTCTCATTCAGCGAATATGCCTGTGCCCTGCAGTGGGACATATATATAGGCTGGGATGATGATGAAATTGAGCAATTAGTAATCAGAAACTTTTATGCTAAAACAAAGTATACTTATTTATTCAAATTTTAGTTGAAGCCAGGGACAGGTTCTCATGATGAGAAAAATTGCATACTACCTGTAGGATAGCAATAATCTAATTATATTTAGCAGTTGCAGGGAACTCCTAGTAATGTGAATTTTAATGTTAATGCCCTGATTACACAGGCAGTACTAGGCATAGGCGATGTGGGCCACTGCCTATGGTCTTGCAGTCTGAGGGGCCTTGTGCCATGAAAATTTCTTATTTAACCCTTTGAACGCCAATAACACCTAAAGGGGTCGTGTACTGCCGTGCCTACCACGCCACCGACGCTTATAGTGGTCATGACGTTTATTGTCAAAGAAACTTTGACACGCAAAATTACGATTGAAATTTGCGTTACTTTTCGTCTACACTCGGCGTGATGGTGACACATTTGTACTCGAAATGGGGCATTCGAAGGGTTAAACATCTGTAATCATCCCACATAAAATTGATGTTGTGCGTCACCATTGTGATTACATTGTGAAGGTTCAGACCTTCTAATGCCTGGCTGTTTCTTAGTTTTAACAGAATAAATAGCAAGTGAGGTAACAAGTTAGAATAAATAACAACAAGTTACATTACAGCAGCATTTTCAAGATCTGTTTTTAATTATTTTGACATTAATAATTTGTGATAGCCCACTGCAGATGTCACTTTATATTAGTAATAAATATGTATTTTTTTTTTTTTTAGGAGACCTCAACTAGGCAATGTGAAGAGTCAATTAAAAGCGCATGATGCTGCTAACTTGCAAAAACAGAAAAAAGTGCTAGAAAGTCTTGCAAGAGAATATGAGACCCGAGTCAGCAGGTTGAAGAAAATTCTCTCAGCCAAAAGGGGTTACATCAAAGCTTTACAGATGGATGTACAAAAGTATCAAAAGAAAAATGATAACACCGTGTCTAAAATAAGTGAGAAGCTAGAGAACCATCACCACCTTGCTAAAGTCATTGTCACTAAGCCAGATATTGAGATAGATTGGACAATAAATGATTTGGAAGTTGACATGAAAATTGAAAATGCATGACAAGATTATTGGAATAAAATTTATATTTCAGAAAATTGTACACACCTGAGAAAAAGTACAGTGAATTTTAATAATAAATATATTTAAACTCAATGACTTTCAGAAACTATGTGATTATATACTTCTACTAAGATGTAGATGAAAATAGAGAGTAAAATATTTTAATGTTTTGACATCACACTAAGTTAACAGAAGTTAAATTTTGCAGTGAATGTTTAACAGCTAATTACTTAGGTCAAGGTACACAAAATAAGGATAAAGCTAACTTGAATTTGATAAAGAAAAAGCTTTCCAGTGAATGATAATGATAACCCTTAAAAGAGAAAATTATAATTATGTAATAGAGTTCAAAATGTCCACACACCATCCATTACATTACATGTTATAAAAAAAACTTTTCATAAATGCAAATCTAACTGAAAATAAAACAAAAATAAACTCCTTATTATTTTAATAGTAATATTTATTCATGAAAATTATTTGACATTGTTAACATAGCTAAAAAATAAAATTGTACAATGCAAAGTTTGCATATAATTTTATGTTATAATATATTATAGCAATTGCACTATTGTTGCGAGGACTACACTGCGCCTATCACCTCAAATGATAATGATTTAACTAGATTTCATATTACTGTAAGCTGCGACGGAAAAGCCTCAATTAGGAGATCAAGATGCCAATTTGTAACAAACAAATTTAAGAATATCTACTTATTTTGTAAGAGTAATACTGGAGTGCAAAATAACATTAATTTCACTGGGATTGCTGAGCTTTAATGCTTGCTGTGAGACTGAGCCAGGATTATCAGAGCCAGCTCCAATTCAACAGACTTCGGTACTTTATAAGTTACATCAGAAGTAGTTTAGTAAATAGAAATCTAAGAGACGATTCTTTTTCAATAAAAACAAATTAAATTTAAATAAAAATCTTTCAATCAACTATTATCGTCACTTATACGAGACCTATAATAATATACTTTACATTTATAGGCACATTAGTTGCAGAATAAACAAAGCAAATGTGCTTTCGATCCACTACAACTCAATAAACTTGTAATGTGAAAATGGAACTACGATTTTCTGTCCAATGCCCGCATCTTTAAGATAGCTTGCCATTTCAAAACTCTTTAATATCAACAATTAATTTAACTAGTACACCAACGCCAACAACACAAAAGGGACAATCCGATCTAAGACATTGTGTTATATGAGGGATCGAAAAAGCAAAAAGTCACGAGGCATCGCCGAATAGATCATGTTTGCTCAATCTTCACAAAATCTCTGTAGAACTAAATTCATAAATTAATATCACTCACATTAATAATAAAAATTAAAAATAAGAAGGCACAAGCAAATTGATAAATAATTTTAACAATCCATGACATACTCGGCTCTGTCCAGCGACCGCACTAAAGTAATAAAGTAATTATAATACATGATATAATCAATTATTTGTAGCATTCCTCTCACTGTGCAGCACACTGGATCCCAAACGTCAGTTATTTCTTTTTAGGTGGTGACCGCTGTGGCGTGGCTGGTCTCCCACTGTTGATACCATTGTATTGGTATTTCGCCTTTTTCTCAGATGGTTTCAATATCTATATGAAGGGATTGTCGTTATTAGTTTCTTGGTTGAAAAAAAAAACATCAGTGGTAAACTAGCGATCCTTTTTAACCAACTTCTTCTCAGAGGGTTTCAATATCTATGAAGGGATTGGCGATATTAGTTGATTAGTCAAAAAAAAGCATTAAATCAAAATTAAATGTAAGGTCTATATACCTGGAAAGAGCACATAAGTGTTTCATCAACAGACATCATGCCTCCAGCATTATCAAATTCACCACAGTAGTTGGGTGCCGAGAACAGGGTCACGAGTTGTCTTTTCGCAAAGAATTCATATCCATCCTCAACCACCTGAAAATCATAATAATTGGTCTAGAACAAGATCAGACTAAGCAAACAAATACTGTAAGTAATAGTGAGGTCACACCTTGGTTTCCCATAATTTAATAAGTCATAATGTACAATTTTCCATAATTATCTTTAGTCATAGTGATTTATTTCAGAAATAGTATTTTCTTCAGGATTTTTTGAAATGCCTTCCTGAAGAATGGAGTAGGTTAGGTCAATGAACTGAAACAATTACTTTGCTCACCCGCGGCTTAGGTTAGGTTAGTTTAATAACAATTCCGAAGAAATTACTGTTTCCGAAATAAATCACTTTATGACTAATGAATTATGTAATGATATTTATGGAAAATGATACATTATGACTTATGAAATTATGGGAAACCATAGAAAGCCAATAGTCAGGTACCTGGTGAGCTCGACAAATGAGATCCAAGTCATGTCTATTGAGAAATTTGCTGACAACATCTGGGCCAAACGTGAAAGAAACTCCACGATCGTTTTCGCCCCATCCTTGCACATCTTTGTCTGGATCTGACCACAACAGGTCGCATAGTAAACCTGTCGATAAATAGCGATATTAAACCTTCTGATATTCAGGAGCAAAATGTATCAAATAAACTAGTGTTTTGGTATAAACCTGTATCAGGCACATCAGTGGGTCTCATTATCCTCCTGATCTGCTCCATGCCTTGTAAATCTGGCGAGAGACCACCGTGGCAGCAGAATATCTTCTCATCAATGATAGCAGCGATCGGCAAACAGTTGAAGCAGTCCGTGAAAGTCTTCCATAGTTTTATATTGTATCGGCGTTTGCACTCGTCATAGAAACCTGTTGCAACAGAAGCCTTAAAAGGAGTTTTATAGACTTAGATTAGAGGCCAGTTTATAAATACTTACCTTCTAATTGCTTAATCAATCACTGCAAAGTTCTAATTACAAGTAGATTGTACCTATTAATTTATCCCAATTTAATGATAATGTGAAAGGATAATTACCATAGATGCGGTTTATACTCGCGCATTCGTGATTGCCTCGTAGAAGGAAGAAGTTCTCGGGATATTTGATTTTGTAAGCCAACAGGAGGCATATGGTTTCCAAGGACTGTTTGCCGCGGTCTACGTAGTCGCCGAGGAAGAGATAGTTGGCCTCTGGTGGGAAACCCCCATACTCAAAGAGACGTAACAAATCTGTGTACTGGCCATGTATGTCACCTAAAAAATTTGGATGTTTTAGAGTGGTAGACACCAAGCTTCATCATCGTCCATCTTCAGCATACACAACAATAAACATTTTCAAACACTTTATGCTTTAAAACTTTAAAAGTATCCAATTAGTTTTTAAAGAAATATTCACTGGAACGTGTGTTTATCTTGCTAGTTTTCAAGAGTTAAAATTAGCAGCTATTCATAAACATGTCTTATTTTATGTTTCATACATCACATTATTTAAGACCCTGTTTACTTTTGTTTAAGTATGGATGCAAGCTCCAGGTCTCAACCGTTTCACTGTTGGTATCAGTATGCATAGAATCTATTTTTGTAAGTACTAAAGCATCTGGCAGACTTGAGGTATAATCTTAGACATTAATCTTTCAATATGTAAGAATCTAGCTAGAGGTTGTATATAACACTGAATATCTAAGTAACTAAGAAGGTAAGTAATTTTTTCAGTATTCTATTTAGGAAAATGTACAATCGCCCCAGACGTCAGCTTGCCATTTTCAAAACAAATTTGCTTGCAGCCGTTGATGTTTATTGGTATGGATTGGTATGGACAGATGTCTAGGCACTGCATGCAAACTGGGCTTTTAAGGTGCCAAGCTGGCGTCTGGGCCGATTGTACAATAAAATTACAAATTTTCTCCGAGTAATATACACCGTGAAATTTTAGTGGTTGTTTTCCCGAAACGAGGTGATTTAGTTCCGATTGTACAATCGATTTATAATTACTATTTTGACTAGAGTCAAAAATCCAATTGTGAAAAACGAACGTACGGAACGTACGATAGGTTAGGTACCAACGAAGCGTTACTATTGGTTTGCGGTCATTTTCGACTTTCGTTTTTCACAATTGGATTTTTGACTCTAGTCAAAATAGTAATTATAAATCGATTGTACAATCAATACTAAATCACCTCGTTTCGGGAAAACAACCACTAAAATTTCACGGTGTATAACAATTATGTTTAGAATATGCATAGTTGCATTAGCATGTAATAAATATGATAACTTGATAAAAGTCTTTTTATTAATAGTAAATTTATAATCACATATTGAATTGTAAATTTTTGTAGGGGTAAGACTAAAAACGTAATTATCTCAGTGAAGACCACCAACAGTTCAATATATCTACAATATATGTTTAATGCAATGGCCAAAATTGACATAGTAAGTGACCACTTAAGTGACCTATTGCTGGGCCTTTTGCAGGGCAATTAAAAGTGATCCAAGAGACAACCCATTAAGAACTATTATGTAGATAACAATCCAACACACAATCACACATCCAAGACAGATGCCACTGACCATAAGGTTGGTGTTTACTTATATTTGATGCAATGACTGTATAAGATGCCTTCAAACTGTACAAGCTATATAGAACAGATAGAGAAAAACTACTTTACCACAAATCTTGAGTGGTGCTTCCAGTTCCAGTAATATTGGCTGCTGCAGGAATATTTCCCTTGATTTGGTGCAGAGTCCACGCACCTCCGACTCTGACATCTGCACCGTCTTGCCGGGTCTGCATCCTCGAACTGTGCCAACATTATACAACTCATGTTAAGTGGATTACAGAGAAGCCTGCCTGTAATAAGGCTGGCATTTAATTGGCTAAGTAACAATATACATACAGCTTGTGTAATCTTTTAATCACAAACAATGTTACAATACATTTAGAATGATTCATTGCAGGCTCAAAGAATTGATTTATACTTATTAACCCCTTGCATCATATAATCATTGTCAGATATATAAATATGAGTTGTTACAGTAAAATACATGTGAAAATGACTATGTTGATTGTAAGCATTATGTGTTCATTACTGGGCAGCTCTTTACTAACTGTGAATAAGGTACACACAGTTAATAAAAAAAAATATTAATGCAACTAATATCTTATAAATATGTAACTACAACACTTATTGCAATTGAGCTTACATATTTTGGAACAATCAGTAAAGAGGTTTTAGGTCCTTGACTGTACTGTAAATTGTGAAATAATATTAATACAGCAATTTTAGCTAATGGTAAATGATTTAAAGAGGATACACCCTCAACAAAAGCTCTAGAAAAATATCTCTCCAGCTGCTTCCATGGATTTAGGCTTTAAAAAATGTAAGTTTTCAGAGTGAACAAAATAATTTCTTAAGCAGGCAGGGAAAAAATATATTTTCCCAGTATTTGATAACCGCAATAAGCACTTATGATTTTTTTACTGAAGCCTTTGAGACCGCATTTCCTCTTAAAGCATCAGGTGGATATAAGGGTGAATATTCAAGCCTTTTGACTGCTCAGTTAAACCTCATTACCATCCAATGATTACCACAACAGAAGAATAACTTGCACAAAATATAATCAATCAAACTAGATTCAGCATCAGTACTATCTAAAGTTTTCATTAAAAGTTAACCCTAAGCATTATCCTTTTTAATAATATTTGCTGAGATGGTAATGAAAAAAAATGTTATAAAAGTGCTGAATATTCACCCATAACTATATGTATGTAAAACACATCAATCTCATATACCACAAAATGAAAAATACATGACAATACCACAAGACGGCAGAGAATTACCATATACAAGATATGGTAAGGAAGCCATTAGACATTTTACAACAATAGGCATTTTCAGGCAAGACCTTCAACTATTCATACATTTATACTTAAAATTCATTATCACAATGCATGCTATAATTTCAGCACTCTAAGTACAATTGAACAAAATCATGGAAAAATTAATACTTAACTTTACATACAGGGTTAAATAAGTGTTACAAATTAATACTTAATTATCATTATGCACATGCAGTTGTAAATAAAATAAAAAGGTAATTTACTTTACTGACATAGTTAGTACATAAATATGAATAAATATATTTTACAATTATTAATAAATTTCAATATGGTATACATATTTACCATATTATTTAAGTATATAAAATAATTGGGGATGTCTATTTTTTTGCAATGTATAGTAAATCGAAAACCATTTCGAGATAAATGCTTTCTAACTCGTTTTCTGTAGTTATTATTTTTTTATATAACGTAATGAATTTATTAAATAAGAAATAAGCAATGACTTTCATTTGACATTGGTGTATTTTGCGTGACCGGTCGTACTTTATTGTGTGTGGTTAGATTCTTCACAATTTACGCGTGGATTATACTACTGAGTTTGATTTGGACCCGCTGTCTGACATCTAGCACTTTGACAGTGCCAGTAAAGTGACACAGTGTATAGTGTACCACGACGCAAAAATAATTAAAGGGGTTGCCTTATCGTACGCATTTAGATAGATTTAGAAATTTGGCATTGTGGGAGCCCTCAATTATAATGTGACGTCATCAACTAAAATAGTTTCAATAATTAATTTTGAAAAAAGTAGAGAACTAAATGACAAAATATTAAAATTAGTTTCTTATAATTGACTTTTCTATACAAAAAAAAATATAAAAACCACTGGTAATTTTTTTTAGACATTCCCAATTATTACTAAAAATATTAAGTTTGTAGGAGTACAGCATATGGAGCCAACCAGAAATATATACTTATTATTTAGATCATAGAATAGGTTATTTTTAGCATGATTGGAATCTAGATCATATTGCAAAAGGAAATAACTCAATTAAAAATTGTTTTGGTATGGGAACAAACCACTTGTCAGGTAGATTCAAACAGAATAGTCAAGTCAATAATAAAAATAATCTAGCGTAATACTGTGGCCAAGAACTAAGCAGATAACCATACATTCAGATGAAAAGATGTCTTTCAATTTCCCTTTCCGCCTTGCAGTTTCCTGTTGCACTCTGTATACTGTTGTAACCCATCAAAAAGCAGCGTAATAAAGTGAAATAAACATGTTTAAATCAAGTAAAGTAACATACAATGCGAACAAAGCATAACAATAAGCTCAAGGAAGTGTTCCATATAATTTGACATCAATGATCAAAAGTATGAGAGTTGCTGGGCTATCGAAACATTATTCAATGAGTAAATCCGTCGTGACAACGAGAATAGTCGTCAGCATCTCTAACGGACGATCATCAAAAGTAGAACCAGATAAGAATTGAGGATAATCGATTTATTTATGAGTTTGACGTTTCTATACCTACATACTTGTGATAATTACGCAACTAACAGCACGAGAACTTGGATATATTATTTTGTTTTTTAATGTTTCCGTTTCGACACGAAATTTTACACAGTAACGAGTAAATAAGTGAATCATTACCTTCTAAAAGCCTGTGAATTAGACTGTCAACATTGAGTTCGTCAGCCATATTTACTACACGAATAATTTACGTCAAAATCTTTCGACAACCACCGCCGCGAGCAAACTTGGTCCTCCAATAAGAATGGACGAAGGTATCAGCACTTCCGAGCCTTGTGACTATTTCAAACAATGAGTATCATTTTATAACAAAATATAATAATTTAAAAATTAGCGCATTGCTTACAAGCAATGCTTATTTTATTTCAAATTTCTAAAATAAAACACTAAAATGCAAAAATTTAAATTGCAATTCAAATGCATGTTGTGTTTATCTGTGGTAGGAAATACAAGATTTTTGGTTATGACCAGCCAGTGCTGCCATGCGCAAATATTTACTAAAATCCACTGAAATCCACAAACAAACTACATAGACAACATGTATTAGCTTTTAAATTTCCACTAGGAACACAAGAAAATGTCGCTGTACTTGGCTGTCAAGCTATTTTCTCATCGTAATGTGCCGTTCTGGCGCATAGTATGTATGAAACATTATGATTTGGCGTGCGCGTTCTATTTTATTTTAAAAGAGATTCGAAGACCGTTCAAAAATACTTCATGGCTGTCTATACGGTTTTACTGCGCTCCGTTGCTTTCGGTATTTCGTAAACATTGGCAAAACAACGCGATTATTCAATGAAGTGTGCGGAGAATCGTCGTTATCGCGATTGAGCAAGGTACTTAGTGCGTTACGGGAGTAGTCGGGCATCGCCGAAGCGGTTTCTTGATGGAGGAGAAGATGGAGAGTGAGCAGAGCTACAGCGGCGAGAGCAGCAGCTCGTCGGACAGTTGCAGCGCGAGCGGCAGCGGTAGCTCGGAGCCCGACGACGAGCCCACGGAGCCCGTGCGCGTGCTCGGACAGAGCCTCGAGCTGCCGCAGGACCTATGCGAGAACCACACACTCTTCAAAGAGTTCTTCTCCTACAAAACTTGGGAAGCTCTAGAAGATAAACACAAGGAGCATCTCATGAAGTATCTGCCTCAATTTACACAAAATGAGGAAGAGGAAAAGGAGAAGACTATTAAGATGCTCTTTGATCATGAGCCCTTTCATTTCACTTCACCTCTAGAAGTATTCTATAATAACTTAAAACAGGGTAATTACAGGCCAGATATTGCCAAGATGAGAAAGTTCTTGCTAAAAGCTAGAGCTAAACAACAGAAGCATAAGGTAATTAATTATTTAAATAAACAGGAGATGACTTGTTTACAAAACCTTCAACAACTCCCTCATTTGTGTTGATTACTTTCAGATAAAATCTTACTATGCTAAACTAATGCCAGAAGTGTTGATATCTCGGGAGCGTTTGCTGGCTGCAACAAAGGCGGCCCCTCCGGGACCAACACCCCGTTTGGCTCCATTGCCACCAAAATCTTCAAGTAAAAACAACTACAAACCACTATATTTAAGAGCTAGGCAAAGGTATTTTGAGGAGCTAGCTGCAATCAGAGGCGAGGTAGGGGGTGATGAATCTGAGGATGAGAACTATCCTGAGGGGCCCCCAGAACCATCCAATAAAAAACGGAAACAAATGCACACTGTTCAGGTAAAGAGTTTTCCCTAAATATACTTCTACTTCTATGTTGTAAATTGAGTAAATAATATTTGTATAAACCCTTGTGTATTTACAGAATATAGAGAGCAATGTATCTGGCACTCTTGGAGGGATAGAATCTTCACACCCAACCTCTTTGGACTGTCTTAAGAATGTTCTTGCAGCTCACAGAGCAAGGAGACAGTATAGAGAGGTAGCAGACTTGTTTTTATTAATTACTTAAATAAGATAATTTTAATTACATTCAAGTTGGTTATGGCTAACCGATTTTGTTTTGTTTTTATTTACTTGATGAAGACTTTAATAACTGTTGTAGATTTGGTCATCAAGAACTAATAAGTGACTACCATTAGTGCTCTAGTAATGCAGCTAGTTTCACTACTTTCCTGTATACCCCGTTTCACCATCCATTGATCAAATTTATTAAATGTGATGCCGTCTCTGTTTGTTTTGTTCGAATAGAGGGAGACAGCATCACATTTATCCGTCAGTTAAAATTAATCAATGGGTGGTGAATGAAACAGCCCCTAAGAGTGCTAAATTTTTGAATTTGAACCATGTGAAATGGATTAACCTCAAGCCTCACGGCTAGTTCTCAGCAAAATAAATTAATTATGTTTACAGTTGTTGTCTAATACAGTTTTGGTTAATAGGCTAGTGCCTGTCCCAATGGCAGGAACTTGTAATGTCTGCTAGTTCTTAACCTTTTGTATGCCAGATCGTGGATCCGCGCCAGATTTAATGCTATCTTTTTGTATTTTTATTTCAATCTGTAATATTGGTACTATTTGAACGAAAGAAAGAAAGAAAGAAAATACATTTATTTACAACATCACAAGACACATCTATACTAATATTATAAAGCTGAAGAGTTTGTTTGTTTGAACGCGCTAATTTCAGGAACTACTGCTCCGATTTGAAAAATTCTTTCAGTGTTAGATAGCCCATTTATCGAGGAAGGCTATAGGCTATATATTATCACGCTAACACCAATAGGAGCGGAGCGGAGCGGAAGAATTTTTAAAAATCGGGGGTTTTTGAAGTTAACACCAATAGGAGCGGAGCGGAAGAATGTTTAAAAATCGGGGGTTTTTGAAGTAAAACTTCTATAGGTGCTAATCTCAGGAACTACTGCTCCGATTTGAAAAATTCTTTCAATGTTAGATAGCCCATATATCGAGGAAGGCTCGAATCTTCACGCTAACACCAATAGGAGCGGAGCGGAGCGGAAGAATGTTTCCAAATCGGGGGTTTTGGAAGTAAAACTTCTATGTCTCGGGAACTACTGCTCCGATTTGGAAAATTCTTTCAGTGTTAGATAGCCCAGTTAGATAGGGCGGGTTGGGAGCGGTTGGGGGGGCGGGTTGAGAGCGGGTTGGGGGCGGCTTGAGAGCGGGTTGGGGGCGGGTTGGGAGCGGGTGGGGGGGCGAGTAGGGAGCGGGTTGGGGGCGGGTTAGGAGCGGGTTGGGGGCGGGTTGAGGGAGAATTTGGAGCGGGTTGGGGGCGGGTTGAGAGCGAGTTGGGGGCGGGTTAGGGGCGAGTTGGGAGTGGGTTGGGGGCGGGTTGAGAGTGGGTTGGGGGCGGGTTGGGAGCGGGTTGGGGGCGGGTTGGGAGCGGATTGGGAGCGGGTTGGTTTATTATGAAGTTTCACTTATTCCGGAAGGATCTAAGGAGAGCCATAATTGATGAAAAAGCAAATTGGATAAAAAAATAAGCTGCCCAAATTACTAATTCCACGCGGACGGAGTCGCGGGCAAAAGCTAGTCATCAATATTTTACAAAACAAAAGGCAACACTAAAGCTAAAGATAGAATGTGTCATTGCGGTTGCAAATCGGACACTGGCTCAGCATAATGCTGAGGCGTTTCAAGTACCCCAGCGCTGATTTTCAGCCAGTACCGTTGGTGACACCCAGATCAGATTTGAAACAAACAAGACTCAAATGCAGATTTTTTCTTTTACTTTTGGCATACGAGAAGTTAATACTTAATTTATTGCAGAGCCATCCAGAACTGAACACAACAGGCTTAACTTTAGAGGATATAAAACAAAGAGTAGCTCTCGTCAATGGTGCAAAAAAACTAATGTTCGGAGGACAGAAATCTGAGATGCCTCCACAGAAACTAAAAAGGGGACCAAAGAAAGAGTCAAGCCAGAAACAGATGAAATCCGATGCCAAAGCAGTTAAAAGAAAGGAGGAAGAGAGTGTTGAAACTAAACCCTTGTTACCAAATATTAAGATAAAATGTGAACAAGAAGAGTCTGACTCTGAAAGTTCCTTTGTGGAGTCAATGGCTGCCAAACATCCTAAAAAGTCAGTTGATAGTGTTGAAATCAAGCAAGAAATTGTAGACCCTAAGTATCCAGACACAGCCAAGTGAGTTATGCACCATTAATCATTTTAAAAATAAACCAATCTTAATTTTATGTGGTTACTAGCTGACCCGGCAAACATTGTTTTGCCATATAAACCTACCGGTATAAAAAATAGCCTACAACATATTCTCAGACCTACCGAATGTAGACCAAAAAGTTTCATAAAAATCGGTCAAGCCGTTTCGGAGGAGTTTGATAACAAACACAATGACACAAGATTTATATATATTAGATTGATGTTGAATAACAAAATATTTTTTTATTTAAATTTCAGCTTAAACTACAATGATCCTAAACTGGATAGTGTCATAAAGCAAGAGCCAATGGATCCAACTTTGGCATTGCAAAATGCCGCACGACTTGTTCAACCAGTGCCCATCAAAATTGAAGATCTGGATGGAATTGGTAAGAAATATATTTCCTGCTCCCCAAATAATCTCAATAGATTAGTCACAAATTTAAATAACACATTCAAGTCTAATTTTACTACTTATTTGGTCCTTACCAGAGCTGCACCGTTTTTTAAATGACTTAAGTGGCACGCCATTATTTGTGTTGTTTTTCGCATTAAAAACCAGCTGAGATAACAAAATTAAAAGTTTATTTCCCTAAGTAGTTAGGCCGCTAAGGGCTCTTTATGTATTTTTGACTCTACCAATACTTTTGGAAAGACCATGATTGTCAAGAAGAATGCGCCGCAAGAAATTTGGCTCAGTCATTTTTTTTGAAAATAAAAACTATTACAATTTACTTACTTTATAATACACAACCACAAATGCATTAACAAGACGGTGTTTTACGAAAAAGTGTAACTAGCACAGCAAAACCAGAACAGTACTCCACTGGCAGGATTTCATTGACCGAGAGATGTATAGGGTCTATGTGAACTCTGGAGGGAGTGTATTAGTATGAGATTGTGTTGTAGTATTCATGTATTTGCTGTTGTTATGTTTATCTGGGTGGCTATTGTGTGGCTGTGCTATTTACACTTGTTAGTAAAATGCTGTCTTATAATTGTTCAGTGAGTTTTCTTTGTATAATGCTTGAAATGTATTCTGTAATGTATAATGATAAAATAAAATTGTAATCTGTTTTTAGAAAAAATGACTTAGTGCCAAGTTTCTTACGGCGCATTCTTCTTGGCAATAATGGTCATTCTGAAAGTGCTGGTAGACTAAAAAAAATACATGTAAAAGAGCCCTTAACACCCTACTTACAGATATAAACTTTTGATTTTGATGTTATCGTAAATTGTTAGGAATATACAGAAGTGCTGTAGTAGCCTGTGTATCCTGGAGATAAAACTATAGTCTTCAACAGATATGATGGCACTACCTGTGGAGCTAGCAGATGATACAGGCGACATGCCCCCGGAGGAAGCAGATGAACCAGACACCGACGAAGCTCTAACGGAGACGACACATGCCAACTTCCTATCTCTCGTCAGGGCGCTGTTCCCGGCTCGGACTGCGCACAGGGCTTCAAAACAGCAGCTACATGCGAGATGCACAGCAGTCATGAGGTCACCGATTGCGCCCCTTAATACGTGGTACAGCTGTAAGTTGAGAGGATAAATATATGGCTCCTATTATCTAATTTAGCAATCCAGTGTAATATAGCTAGCCTGGCTCAGGTCATTCTTGCCTAAGCACCCATAAAAACTAAAATACAGTAGTATTATGCAATGTCAAGAACGTTTCAGGATTGATGGCATTATATGCTTTTTGCATTATAGGTAAACAACTCTAGTAGTTTTCTGGGATAAAAACTATCCTGTGTCGTGTCCTTCCCAGGGTCTCAATCTCTTCATACCAAATTTTATCTAAATTGGTTCACTGGTTTAAGTGTGAAGACGTAACAGACACAGAGATGTTATAAGTAGCACACAAACCAAGAATTAGTTCAGCCCGGTTCCGCTGCGGAGAACGCCGCTAAACTCAAGCACGCCAAGTATGCGGCTCTGGCATCAGCGTAAGAGTTCGTACCTGTAGCGGTGGAAACAGGTGGACCTTGGGGTGCGGAGCCGCGTCTTTTTGTGAGCGAGGTGGGCCGCAGGCTGAGGGACAAAGGGTGTGATCCCCGTTCGGGTTTGTACCTGGTGCAAAGGATTTCCTTGTCTATTCAGCGGGGCAATGCTGCCAGCGTCAAGGGGACCCTTGGGCCGGGCGCGATTCGGGACGGGGATTTTTGTTTTTTTTTTCTCGCTTTTAAATTATTATTATTATTTGTTTTGTTTTAGTTTGAAGGGTTTATAATTTTTTTTTATTTAATTGATTTTATTTTAATTTGGTTTTAGTTTCATTTAATTTAATTTATTTTGTCTTTAATAGTTGACAAGAGTAAACGTTCTGTAAGTTAAATAATTGTTAATTCTATTGTAAATATTTCAATCTGTTAAGTAGTTTTAGGTGATTACGATTAGATGATACTATTATTTGTGATTGCTTTGGTAAATAAATGACATTTAATTAAAATATAGAATTAGTTAGATGTAAAAGTCTAATAATGTCCAGTACAAATACTCATGCTTGAGTCATGCTGTATACCTAACTTAGCAATTAATATTTAGTAACTGTTGTCTGTGACACCGTGTGTGAAGAATTCGTTTATCGCTATCCCGCGGGAACTGCAATTTTCCGGGATTTAAACTATCCTCTTTCTAAATCAGTTCAGCAGTTTAAGCGTGAAGAGGTAACCAACAGAGTTAATTTCGCATTTATTATTTAAGTATGGACTAGCAGATACATTTAACTTTTTCTTCATATTTATATAATTTTTTTACAGTGTCAGATGACTGGTGTGCCGAACTAGATTCGGCCCTGGACTTTCTTGCTGGCGAAAGAGGACCACATCCTGACGATTTTGTGCCATACTTGCAGTATATACCTGAAACGCAGGTAATTTACAAATTCAAATCTGTACTTAACATCATTATTCATTATGTATGTTAACAGACATCTGAGACTAATTCTAGTGCCAAAGTAGTAGAGTAGTTTTCAGTTACAATTATGACAGCACACTACTAGGATGTATGTCATTATTCAATTTGTATAACATTACTCTACTATCTGTGCTTGCACAAGCTAAACGCCCGAAAATTAGTTACACATTGAAATAAAATACCCTTAAATAAATATCTGCAATATATTTTCCGCCAAACAGAAATCAAAGCCGATTCAAATTAGCAACGTTTACGGTCCAAAATCGAATGTTTTGACAGGGTTGTCAAATGGTTTAAGGGTTAAAAAATTTACAACGGTGTCAATGGTTTATAGATGTACCAGTGGATTGGCGCAGGGAGGGATTGCGATGCTATCCTAGGCCGACTGTGTGAGCGATGGTTTCGCGCTGTCTCGCCTACTCCACCATCGGATGAACCCCCACCTCCGAGGTACAAACCTGATCTTAGCGTAAAAGAATTTCGGTTTTTTCCACTGTCTTACCACGTCTACTGGCAAAGCTGTTAGGACACGAGTCTCGACCGTTATTGTAGCTTTCGGTTGCGTATTTTCAGATATCCAACGTCGTGGGTAGTACGTCCACTGACTAGCGCAGAAATAGCCGATTTCCGCGCTCAGGAGCGAAAACGTTACGCTGCCGCTGCAAAACCATTCACTTATATCCAGCATGGGTAAGTCACTGTTGTTTGAAACTCTTTGGTTCAGTAGTTTCAGAAATTACGAAGGCGTAATTTCTAATGGTGGCACTTCACTTGGCGTTGCGTGTTCGCGTTGCGCTATTGCCATCTCCGTCTTTCACTCTAGAATCGGCATAGTGCTCCTCTCTCGCACACGCAACTATTTCGTGAAATACGCCAAGTGAAGTGCCAGCATAATGGTTATGGCAAATTATTCTTATTATACTGTGTTATAATAAATGAAAGCTAAATGAATGATTTACCATAGGCAAGCATTACGTATTTTCAACATTAACTGAATGCTGGCGGATCCCGCGCGAAACTGTCACAACCGCCACAGACAACGGTTTGTCATCTATGCAACGCTCCCCGTAGACTTAAGGTGACCGTGCGGGAGCCACTCTAAGGAGTAATCCACACAGAAGAGAACTGGGTCGGGGGCGGGTCGCAGTCCGCGTCGTTTGTTCGCAGGCCTCGTCTCCGCCCCGTCTCTTCTGTCTGTTTTGGATCGCGACGCTTCTATACATTTAGTATGAAAACTGATTCAAGGGGCGCCGCGACTGCGACGCGCCCCCTTCCCACGTCTGTTCTGTGTGGCTTGCGCCTAGGGTGACCAGATCTGATTTCCGGTTTTACGGGACAACTAATAATAATAAATAATAATAATAATAATAATGTTTAATTGACAATAAAGACAATAAATAATTAACAATAAAGTACAAATACAATGGAAGCTCCGAGCTAGGTTGAAAACTGTGTTACAGAAGTCAGTGTCCTCTCCCATTCATGCGATACATTTAGCCTTAAATGAAAATAAAAGATGCGTGCGTGTGTGTGTGTGTGTGTGTGTGTGTGTGCAACTGCATTGATAATATGGGATTCGAGGTTAAAAAAATACGGGTTAGGCTGTTTTTTTATTAAAAACCAACACTTATTTTTTTAGTACAAAATTTAGGCATACCTAAGCTATTAAATTAAATGCTAAATTTCTTAATGAAATACTTTAGAAAACAATATTAAATATTCAATAACACGATTTTTATATTATCTGGAAAATAAATTGTGAAATAATCAACTAAATAACCCAAAACCGCTGTGTGCGAGAAAATAAATATTGTTTGTATAGGTATTTTAATTATTAAATGCCATTGAATCACAAAATTACGGGACAATGTAATGTCCGTCTCTGTTTCTCCAAATTATGGGATACTGAAAATTCCTGCCTGAAATACAGGACAACCCGTAAAATACGAGACATCTGGGCGATTGCTAATATTATTAGCTTGTACATTTGTAACTTGTTCTTTATTATGCAACATATAAAAAATTTTAAATAAAAAATAAAACCGCCTTCAAAAAACACCCAAAAAAAACTTGGAAATAAAAAAAAATTAAATAAAAAATAAAACCTCCTTCAAAAAACCCCCAAAAAAACATAAAATAATAATTGATTGAACCGACCACAATAAGCATGAAAATATCTTTCTACTAATCTGTTTGAAGTTGGTGCCTCAGCACGAGCCAGCAGGAGTGTAGAAGCCCTATAATAGGTATGTAGGTAAGTTAGATTACTAGGTCCACTCCTGCTGGCTCGTGCTGAGGCACCAACTTCAAACAGATTAGTAGAAAGATATTTTCATGCTTATTGTGGTCGGTTCAATCAATTATTATTTTATGTTTTTTTGGGGGTTTTTTGAAGGAGGTTTTATAATTTATTTAATTTTTTTTTATTTCCAAGTTTTTTTTGGGTGTTTTTTGAAGGCGGTTTTATTTTTTATTTAAAATTTTTTATTTTTTTCTTTTTAGTTGTTGCTAATGGCCTGGACTGGCACTCTTTACTGACTGTACTTTTTGCCTCTGGTTACCAAAGTACTTATCAAGACGAATCAAATGAGACCAAACTTGATGGGGTTATGTCGTTTTACTACGGAGTTCTTATGGTCACCATCCAACTTCATTGTCAGACCCTGGTTACCATCTAGGACCAAAGTACTCGTTGAGACGAGTCAAATGAGTCCGTACTCGATGGGGTAAGTGCCGTTACTTTATGGAGTAACTTTGGCCACCTTCCAGCTCCATCATCAGACCCTGGTTACCATCTGGGATCAAAGTGCTCGTCAAGACGTTTCAAATGAACCCAAACTCGACGGGGTTGTGTTGTTTTATTACAGAGTTTCTATGGCCACCTTCCAACTCCATCATCAGATTAGCTCCATGTCACAATAATATTGCATTGTCACCTGATTTACACATGCATGTAAAATATGAAATCAATCAGAAACCGGGAAGTGAGTCAAATTCAACTTGCAAGATTTGACCCGTTGAGGAGTTCAGTTGGCCATCTGCGGTCTTCTTCATCAGATCTAGTTTACCAAATGACACTTTATGAATGCAAATGCTCGATTTGTCACTGAAAATACTAAAATCGCTTTACATTTCCCTTGAACTTTTGAAGAGTTCCTTCAATTCCTCATGGATCCCACCATCAGAACTGGATTCCGGTAACAACGGGACCAACCTTGAAGCATATGCTTTCAAACAACGAAAGAATTTTCCAAATCGGTTCATAAATGACGGAGTTCTGAGGTAACACACGTTAAAAAAAAAAAAAAAAGAACATACAACCGAATTGAGAACCTCCTCCTTTTTTTGAAGTCGGTTAAAAAGTACAAGTTACTACCAAAGCCACTAATAATATTTTGATCACACTTGCTCGTCAATGGTGTTATTCCATGCCTGTATACTAAATGTCAAAGGCCTAATTTGTTCTTAAGGGAGTTATGGATTTACATACAGTTTTTCTTCCTAAGGGAGTTCTAACTTAGTGTTAAAATTTGCAAACAAGTTAGTAGGTATGTCATTTCAAACTAAGGAGGTTTCAAGTCAGCCTACGTTTTATTTATATCTTAAAAACTTAGCTATAACCTAATTTTACAACACAAAACTTGTCTACGCTTCATGAAGCTTCGTTATTTTTATATTTCAAATTTATATCAAATAGTTTTGCAATAATTTTAGGAAGTATTTTTTTAACATGTTGGCAGAATCTGGCCGTATGACCATTCGAATTCTAAACTAAACACAGTTTACATTATCTATGGTAGATGACTCGAAAAAAGTGACAATCTGTATTGGCGGGTAGCCATTATTTTCTTCAGTTTAAGACAAAATAGTTTTATTTTTGGATTGTTTTTCCTCATAATGTGATGAAAATCATTGTGTGTATCACGGGCAGTAAGGGGATTACAAACTCGAGTAATTAAAAGCCCTCCGCCTTCGGCGTCGGGCTTCTAATAGACTCTCGTTAGTAATCCCCTACTTACGGCCCTTGATTCACAATGTTTTATTATTAGCTGGTACTTTGTTATGCAATAGGGCCCTGGTTAGTGATGTGCCGAGTCGCTGTTTTGGAGGATCGAGTCGACTCGAGTAATTTTATGTGGTATTCGAATCCTGACTCGATTCCGCGACTCGAGTCAGTTAATATGTTATTCGAATCTTGACTCGATTCCGCGATTCGAGTCCAGTGAAAACCTACTCGAGTCTATGTTTGGTATCTATTCGAATGTTGACTGAAGTCAAGAAATTCGAGTCCAGAAATCAAGTCCGTTACCAATTTTATAACAAAAAGGAAAAATCGAAAAGGAGTATCTTCAAACAGCATAGTATTCTTTCATTGTTAAGTAAAAAGAGATTGAATTCAAGCGAGTCAATCTGACTAGATTCGAGTCAGTTGTACTCGCATAATAGAATCGAGTCAGCGAGTACGAAACCGATTCTCTCTGACTCGAGTACCGAATCGAGTCTGGCGTACTCGAATCAAAATATTTTTGTACTCGAGTAAGCGAGTCCTAAGCAGGAATCGAGTCTGACTCGAGTCAAGCCGTACTCGGCACATCGCTGGCCCTGGTCACCCTACTTGCGCGTACACTGACCGTTTAGTGTTGTTTGTGTGCAGGTACCGGGCGGTGGTGGGCGGGTGCGCGCGCGCGGGCGCGGGTGGCGCGGGCGGCGCGCTGCTGGCGGCGCAGCGGCCGCGGCACGCCAGCATGCTCGCGCTCGTGCGGGACGCCGTCGCGCGGCTGCCCAACGGCGAGGGCACGCGCCACGACGTGCTCACGCTGCTCAAGTGAGTCACATGCGCTGCGCACCCTCCCTTTATTTGGCATAACATTTATTTACGAAACTGTTTTAGCATACGGACTTGGCATAATCGGTTTTCGCCGAATGCTAATGTGGCAGAATCCTTATTTGGCGTAACTTGTAACATATCGAAAATGTGTTAGTCCGAAATTATGTTCGCATTGCTAGCCCGAAATTATGTTCGCATACGAAAGGTACCCGACTCCGGCTACGAATTGATTTATTTTGATATATGTTAGAGAGTAAGTCTAAAATAACAGACACGTATTTTTTTAGCTGCCCAAACACAACCTATTTGGAGAAATTGTTCTCCAAAGTACTGAAAAGTGACTTTTAACCCTCTAAATTGTAAGAAAATAAAATAATTAAGCAAATTGCCAGTTATTACTGATTTGATTATACATATGTTTGAGGACATAAAAAAATAATGAGCATGTACCTACATAAATATTTTGTTACATCAGCTCAAACTCATATCTAATACTAGGGGCGTTCAATAAAAAGTGAGAATGAGTATGTTATAAACAACTTTTACTACATGTTATTTTATTTTTCGACATAGTCACCTTTTAGCATAATACACTTAGTATATCTTTTTTCTAAACTTAAAATTCCATTTTTAAAAAAGGTCTCATCTTGAGTACTAAAAAAATCTTGTACTGCAGCGACTACCGCGTCGTCGTCTTCATATTTCTGGCCTCTCAGGTATTGTTTCAATCTCGGAAATAGGTAGAAATCACTGGGAGCGAGATCTGGTGAATACGGAGGATGCTTAAGGATATCGAACCCAGCATCACGAATTGCAGCCATTGCAACGGCAGACTTGTGTGCCGGGGCATTGTCCTGGTGGAACAGCACAACTTTCGAGAGTTTACCTCGCCGTTTTTCGCGGATCTCATTGCGCAATGTTGCTATTTGTTAGGCGTATAATGTGACCGTAATAGTGGCTCCATGCTCGAGATACTCAATCATTAATACCCCTTTACCATCCAAAAAAACAGAGCCCATGACCTTACCGGCAGATGGGCTCACCTTGAATTTCTTCGGACTTGGAGATGATGGCCTTTTCCATGTCATAGACTGCAGTTTCGTTTCTGGGTCGTAATGATGGAGCCATGTTTCCTCCATTGTTATAAATCGCGCCAAAATAGTTCCCGGTCTTGCTGCATCAGGTTCAAAGCTTCTTGACAAATCTCTAGTCTAGTTTGTTTTTGCGTGTCAGTAAGCATTCTTGGTACCCAACGCGCAGATACCTTTTTCATACCCAAGCGTTCATGTAAAATATTATGCAGGCTCCCCGTTGAAATCTTTACATTTTCAGCAATAAAACGAACCGTGACACGACGGTCCGCCAAAACTGAGTTTTCGACTTTTTTCACAATTTCTTCAGTTACTGCTGTAGTAGGGCGTCCGGAGCGGGGGTCGTCCATTGTCGATGTTCTTCCACGTCTAAATTCGGCGCACCAACGTGCGACTGTCGAATACGGAGGAGCATTAGACCCTAAAGTGTCCCGCAAATCCAAATTGACTTGGTCCGTAGAAAAATTTTTCAAATACAAGTATTTGATAACGGCGCGCAGTTCAATTTTCTCCATTTTCGCTAACGTACTCAATAGCATTGCAAAGAAATTACCGTATATTTTTTTAAACAAAAGACAGTGAGTTTTTTTTTTCATAGCAATCAGCTAGATAGATTAGCTTTACCGGCCAGTATTTAATTTCGTAATATTAAAAGAGTTTGCATCTCATTCTCACTTTATATTGAACGCCCCTCGTATATAAAAATCTCGTGTCACGGTGTTTGTTATCGAACTCCTCCGAAACGGCTTGACCGGTTTTTATGAAACTTTTTTTGTCTATATTCGGTAGGCGGTCATAGGCTATATTTTTTATTTTTCGCAGACGGAGTTGCGGGCAATAACTAGTTTTCCTATTAAAAAACACCCTTCAAAGTTTTATATTTCTCATCGTTGCTTTTTTTAAGTACATTAGGTATGAGTTTGAGCCGATATAGTATAACAAAAGATAATCCCAATTGTAAATAGGTCTTGTTCCGGTGGTATTCTACTTCAACAACAAGTTAAATCATCCAACGATAGAAATTGTGAACACCCCAACGAAAGTAAATATATAATCCTTGTCTGTCTACCCTATAGAATGTCTCAGTGGATAGCGGCGTGCAGCGATCAGGCATTGCTTAGCGCGTTATCGACGGCACTGGACCGTCTGCTTTCGGCCAAGCGTGATCCTGTCGTTAAGTACGACCAGAGAACTGCCATCTGGACCTATCTGCACCGGAACAGGTAACCCAAGACGTAATAATGCTTTCAGTCTTGCCTTTCCCATTTTCGCCAGGGCTGAAATTAAATTCATACATAATTTTTTTGATTATATCATAAAAAACTAGCATCTATAAAGTTCTTTCTCTTTATATACTTAAACGTTTATTATTATTAAACACATAGAAATATTAAGAAAAAATAACAATAATAAATTAATACTATAACTATAAATAAAATAAAATAAAACTAACTTAAACTAAAACTAAATAAAATTAACAAAAGGTTCCCCCCGCGGCATGGACCCAAAGACACTGGCAGCATTACCTCGCTGTATAGCAATGCTGATACGTTGTGCGAGGTAGCTGCCAGCTCTTTGGTCTCCTGTAGTGTCACAAAGCCGTTTATAAATATCTTTGTAAAGACTTTTTGCGCTGGAGCCCCACGGACCAAAGGTCTCAACCCCGAATGGAACAAAGTTGTATTCAGAGCCAAGACCTTTGTATTTATTTTTCTTAAGCTTTTCTGCCGCTTCTGCTGCTGCACCAGCTTGATTTGCTGTTCCGCGGATGTGGGACGGAGCCAGTGTGTCTTTCTCTTTTAGATATACTATTTTCGTATGTATTTTTTTGACCCTTAAAATATTTGATTCAAATGAGACTAGGCTGGCCATGTCTGCCGCATGCGCCCAGAAAGGTGGGCGCGAGTTACTACTCAATAAATGCCCCAAGATGGTTATCGATGCCGCGGTAGGCCAAGGCGGAGATGGTGGGATGACTGAGACATGTTCTCGGGCGACGTGCCAGACATAAGTGCAGACAGGACGACTTAGAAGTCTAGGGGAGAGGCCTTTGCCCAGCAGTGGGACACAGGCTAACTAAATAAATGAATATTTAAAAAGCGGTCATTTTCTTGAGCTGTATGCTGTATGAGCGGACTTTTGATGTACAAGATGTGTATAATGTTAAAAGTTTTTTGCGCTTTCCTTGCACCTGGCTTTTCTAAGACATACCCCCTTATTTATAAAAGTAACAAACCTGACATTGCAAAATGTGAATTTTGCCTTGGCGAAGGCAAATCAAATTCAATGAGATTCGATTTGTGGCATTCGAACATGGCGGATGTAGAGAGTATCTAATTTTGGTATTTCTGTTTCTTTGGCTAGTCTACACTATCTACACTAATATTATAAAGAGGAAAGATTTGTATTTTTGTATGTAATGAATAAACTCAAAAACTACTGGACCGATTTCAAAAATTCTTTTGCCGTTAGAAAGCTACATTATCACTGAGTAACATAGGCTATATTTATTGCTAGAAAAAATTAGAGATCCTCGGTAAATCTTACTAAAACCAACCCAAGGTGTAAAAAAATTAGCCATAATATGTCTATCATCGCATGCGCTGCGGAAAGTATTGATGATAGAACAAAAAAATGTTCTACAATATTATAGAACGTATCAATATCTACAAAAAACTTCGCGAGACCATATGACCAATTATTGTAATTACGTCACTATTACTACTTTTTTACATTTTAAAAGATGATAGAAATGCCTATCAAAATCAGACCATGTTTTCCACACCTTTGTATTAATTCTTATCCAAATTAATTATTTCGTATTCAAGACTGGTTCAATACCTGTTGATTTCTTTTTGAATTATCGAAATCGGACATTGCGTTCAAAAAATATTACGAAATTAAAAATGTCAATATAAATAAATGCCTTAGTTTTTAATTTTGGAAATTATGACAAACTAGCGACCCGCCCCGGCTTCGCTCGGGTGCAATTATGCATGTATTATACATTATAAACCTTCCTCTTGAATCATTCTATCTATTAAAAAAAACTGCATCAAAATCCGTTGCGTAGTTTTAAAGATCTAAGCCAGACAGACAAACGACAAGACAAGCGGGACAGACAGACAGACAGCGGGAAGCGACTTTGTTATAATACTATGTAGTGATAGTGATTGAGTCATGTACGTACGTTATAATTAGCATACTTATATATAAGTTTAATTATCTTTATTTATCCCAAAATGTTTATAAAGATAATAGATTAGTGTAGAAATAAACATTCCAAATAAAATACAGATCATTTCGGTGGGACCTGCCTGCCAATTAAAAAAATTAGGGTCAATTTATGATTGCTCACGGACATGAGGTTCAAAGTAGCTTTACGTTTCGCTAAGCATGACATTGAAAAGGTTAAAAAAGCCACTAGAGAATTATAAGAGTAGATTATTATAGCTAGACCGTTTAAATGTGTCTTCGCCCGCGCGGTACAGGGGCTGGGGAGTTTGATTAGAAAGGGGCCGAGAGAGGTGCGTTTCATAAAACAATTTCATAAAACTGGCGAGATCTACTACAGCTCACAGAGCCAGCAGTCTATCCATACTAATTCCATACTAATATTATAAATCCGAAAGTGTATCTGTCTGTCTGTCTGTTTGTCTGTCTGTCTGTCTTTCTGACTGTCTGGTCCCTCTTCACGCTTAAACCGCTGAACCGATTTAGATGAAATTTAGTATACAGATAGTTTGAGTCCCGGGAAAGGACATAGAATAGTTTTTATCCCGGAAATCGCCCTTTAAGGAGGTGAAAAGGGGGGTGAAACTTTGTATGGAGAATCAATAACCACTTAACCGATTAAGACGAAATTTGGTATGCTTCCACGCATCCTTGATTGCTTGCATGCTTGCTTGCTTCCATGCCTGCTTGCATGTCTGCTTCCATGCCTGCTAGCATGCCTGCCTGCATGCTCGCTTACATGCCTGCATGCCTGCTTGCATGCTCGCTAGCATGCCTGCTTGGATGCTCGCTTGCATGCTCGCTTGCATGCTTGCTTGCATGCTTGCTTGCATGCTTACTTGCATGCTTGCCTGGATGTTTGCTCGCATGCTCGCTAGAATCCTGCTTGGATTCTCGCTTGCATGCTTGCTTTCATACTTTCTTACAAGCTTGCTTGCTTGCATGCTGCTTGCACGCTTGCTTGCATGCTGCTTGCACGCTTGCTTGCATGATTGCTTGCATGATTGTTTGCGTGCTTGCTTGCGTGCTTGCTTGCATGCTTGCTTGCATGCTTGCCTGCATGCTAGCTTGGATGCTTGCTCGCATGCTCGCTAGAATCCTGCTTGGATTCTCGCTTGCATGCTTGCTTTCATGCTTTCCTGCAAGCTTGCTTACATACTGCTTGCATGCTTGCTTGCATGATTGTTTGCGTGCTTGCTTGCGTGCTTGCTTGCGTGCTTGCTTTCATGCTTTCCTGCAAGCTTGCTTACATACTGCTTGCATGCTTGCTTGCATGATTGTTTGCGTGCTTGCTTGCGTGCTTGCTTGCGTGCATGCTTGCATGCTTGCTTGCTTGCTTGCTTGCTTGCTTGCTTGCTTGCTTGCTTGCTTGCTTGCTTGCATGCTTGCTTGCATGTTTGCTTGCTTGCATGTATGCTTGCTTGCATGCTTGCTTGCATGCTCGCTAGAATCCTGCTTGGATTCTCGCTTACATGCTTTCTTGCATGCTTGAATGCTTCCTTGCATGCTTTTTTGCAAGCTTGCATGCTTGCTTGCATGCTGCTTGCATGCTTGCGTGCATGCTTGCTTCAGGCTTGCTTGCATAATTGTTTGCTTCTCTGAAATATTTATGGTTCACGCTAGCAATGTCGCGGGTAAAAGTTATATTAGATAAAGTGATTCAAGAGGAAGGTTTATAAGTATAATACATGCATAATATAGTTGTACCCGTGCGAAGCTGGGGCGGGTCGCTAGTTGTAGTATAATTTTGATAGTGTTTTATGCGGCGATTAACCTTAACTGTTACAGTGATTTATTGAATCAGGCGTTACTTTGCGGAGGTCCATATTAATGAACTAAAACAATTACTTTGCTCACCCGCGACCTTACAATAGTTACGTTTATGCAAGAAATGTGCGTTCATGCAGTTCCTCCACCTCCACACTGTACGAACACACACAAATCACATAAACCCAACCATCACCACCACCAAGCTACACTGACGCGTTTCGAACTCAACCAGAGCTCATCTTCAGAGTTACCACAACCGTATGCTATGCTACCAAACGTTAAACTAACAAACCAAAACAAATGTTTTAACTTGTCACTGTAACTTCTCAAGTACCCACTTTATTTTTCTTATTCTCAAACTACCCCACAAAAATTAACTTTTATTGACATATTTAAAACTACCTTGAATTTTTTTGTTTATTTATTTATAAGGCATATTTAATTAATACTAACTGTTCAAATTCGACCCAAGCCGCAGTAAAGGAGAAGATACTAAATTTACCTGTTCATTAATAATAGACCCCATAGTGTTGTACCTAATTATTTCCATGCATTCCAGAGCATCCAGACGCAACCCCTTGCCGCAATAATGTAACACTTCATAAGAATCTGAATCTAACAATGAATGATTTGATTCCAACAAATGTTTTGCAAAATTCGATCTATCTGGATGCTCATTCCTATATGCCGAAACATGCTCTTTAAATCTAGTATTAAAACTTCGGCCTGTCTGTCCTACGTATATCCCATTGCAGTCATTACAAGTAAGCTTGTATACCCCCGATCTAGTTCCCTTATCTACCTGTTCTTTGTGGTTACATAGCCTAGAGTACAAAGAGTTGTTAGTCTTAAAGGCAACATTAATATTGTTTGATTTTAAAATGCCATAAATCTTATCAGACAAACCCCCGACGTAAGAGATGCTAGATCTATATTTGTTAGTAGACTGAGAAGGTAACGCAGCGTAAAGCATGCTATTTACTAACCGTGCCTGCTTCTTTTGAACTAAACTATCTACCATTGATTTTGTATAACCATTTGAGATCGCTATCTGATAAATAGTACTCAACTCTAAATCATAATGTTCCTTAGAAAGAGGCACAGTCAACAATCTATTAACATAACAATGGAAAGCAGCCAGTTTATGCTGCCACGGATGATTAGAACAGCATAAACTGGCTGCTTTCCATTGTTATGTTAATAGATTGTTGACTGTGCCTCTTTCTAAGGAACATTATGATTTAGAGTTGAGTACTATTTATCAGATAGCGATCTCAAATGGTTATACAAAATCAATGGTAGATAGTTTAGTTCAAAAGAAGCAGGCACGGTTAGTAAATAGCATGCTTTACGCTGCGTTACCTTCTCAGTCTACTAACAAATATAGATCTAGCATCTCTTACGTCGGGGGTTTGTCTGATAAGATTTATGGCATTTTAAAATCAAACAATATTAATGTTGCCTTTAAGACTAACAACTCTTTGTACTCTAGGCTATGTAACCACAAAGAACAGGTAGATAAGGGAACTAGATCGGGGGTATACAAGCTTACTTGTAATGACTGCAATGGGATATACGTAGGACAGACAGGCCGAAGTTTTAATACTAGATTTAAAGAGCATGTTTCGGCATATAGGAATGAGCATCCAGATAGATCGAATTTTGCAAAACATTTGTTGGAATCAAATAATTCATTGTTAGATTCAGATTCTTATGAAGTGTTACATTATTGCGGCAAGGGGTTGCGTCTGGATGCTCTGGAATGCATGGAAATAATTAGGTACAACACTATGGGGTCTATTATTAATGAACAGGTAAATTTAGTATCTTCTCCTTTACTGCGGCTTGGGTCGAATTTGAACAGTTAGTATTAATTAAATATGCCTTATAAATAAATAAACAAAAAAATTCAAGGTAGTTTTAAATATGTCAATAAAAGTTAATTTTTGTGGGGTAGTTTGAGAATAAGAAAAATAAAGTGGGTACTTGAGAAGTTACAGTGACAAGTTAAAACATTTGTTTTGGTTTGTTAGTTTAACGTTTGGTAGCATAGCATACGGTTGTGGTAACTCTGAAGATGAGCTCTGGTTGAGTTCGAAACGCGTCAGTGTAGCTTGGTGGTGGTGATGGTTGGGTTTATGTGATTTGTGTGTGTTCGTACAGTGTGGAGGTGGAGGAACTGCATGAACGCACATTTCTTGCATAAACGTAACTATTGTAAGGTCGCGGGTGAGCAAAGTAATTGTTTTAGTTCATTGTTACAGTGATCTCAAAATTCTATATTGCTCTCGTGTCTGACATTTTTAATGCGCAAGTTGTCTCCACGTGGTTTCTGGAATTTTACTATCAAGTTGCAAAAACTACAATCACCCTACAACGTCGCTCCCAAAGAGAGCAATTAACTGACATTGGCACAAGCCTAGTGGCCGCCATTAAGGAGGAAGAAGGCAAATTCAATGATAGATAGACGCAGATGAAATTGACGACACTGACCAATGTCCTCTTTTCATTCGTGTCTAGGAGCGAGGAGGATTGGATCAAGTCGACGGCGCGCGGCCGCAGTAAAGTCGCCGCGCCATCCGCCCAGAGCCGCGACCTGCGACCACTCACGCCGCCCGCTGCTGTAAGTTGCGACACGTATTTAACCACCAACGTCATTATGGATAACAACATGTAGTGTGCACAGAAAATTTCGAAGTCACATATTTTCTGAGTAAAGTAAAGCCAGGTCCTTTAATTGAATTAGGTTTTTTCTTGGAATCCTACTAAGTAATATTATAATTTCGAAAGTTTGTGTGTGTGTTTGTTGCTCTTTGAAATATAAACGGCTGGATGGGTTTGGATGGAATTCGTTTTTTTGTCTAGATAATTATTCTTTACACAACGTAAACGTAGACCATGATGTAAATTATGGAAAACCAATGGGAATTTAGTAAAACCTATGAGTTTCAATATAACTACCAAATACAAAAGCTCCACGTGAGCAAACCCGCGGGTAAAGGTCAGTGTAGTAATAAAAGCATGCTTAGTGGTGAAGTCTATTGTACAGATTTTAAAATTATTGTTTGCATGACAGCGAAGAAATAATAAAAAAAAGGGAATAGCATGTAGTTGTACTACGTTGTATGCTTAAAACAAGAAACAATAAATCAAAATTCTTCTTCCTGACGGTACTTTTTGTTAAAAAAATAAAGATGCTTAAGACTGAATAAAACCTATTTCAAACGAGACTTTTTGTTAACTTGTAGAATTTTGAGATATTCACTGCCATAATAAGCATTGTTTTTCAACGCAGATGGAGCTGGAAGTGGGAACCGTCGAAGAAGTGATCGACAACGTCTCCGACAGCGACGTGGACGTTGACGACAGCGGGGCTCCCCCCGCGGCCCCCACCCTCTCCTCCGCCCAGCTCCTCATGCAGGCCACGCTGGCGCAACCCCAACCCCAACCCCAACCCCCGCCCAAACCCAAACCCACCCCCAAACACAAACAAACCAAACCAAAAACCCCGAAAATAAACGTGACGCAATCGAAAACCGCACCCGCTCAACCCAGAACGAACACCGCGCAAACAAAACCAGTCACTCAAAAAGTAACCCAAGCGAAACCAGCGTTGATGGCCCAGTCTGCAAAACAAGCGAGTTTAGTCGCGCAGGCGGTCAAAAGCAACCTCATAGCGCAGGCAGCGAAACAGGCTAACGTTACCACGCAACCCGCTAAGCAAGTAGTAGCAAAAGCGGTGCCTAAACCAGTTAACGTCGTTAAACAAGTGCAGAAACCTAATGCGTCACCAGTAAATCAACCGGTCAAAGTGCCTGTGAAGCAGAATGTGCTCTCTCCGTCGCCGAAACCGGCGAATCCAGTGGTGAAACAGGTGGCTCAAGTTGTTCAGTTGCCAAAGTCTTCGCCGTCTGTCGTGCCGCCGCCTCAGAGTTCGCCGTTAATAAGGCAGCGACCTTTGCAGAAAGTTGAAGCGCCTCAGGTTTCAGTAAGTATTGTTTTAGTGTTAAGAAACTACTAGAAATCTAGAAATTTGACTACATGGAAATTCTGCTCTTGAGAAACTTGCAACTTACCAAGATAATAAAATTATATAGTTTTCTTCAGTTTAGTTATTACTCTGGTAGAGACAGTCATTAGTAATTACTCTGGTAGTTTACTATAAAACTATTTCTAAAAGATACGTTTTCCTTCTAGATACCTGTTTCAATAGTCGTAAGCCAACCAACAGTACCTTCTGTTTCGGTCGTACAGCCGGTGACATCAATAACACTACATCCTGGTCAAACTAAGGTATTTAGACTTCCCTAAGCTATTATACATTTCAGTTAACTTCATATAACTTAACCTATACCATGTACTTTTTATTACCTAGCAGGTAACCCAAGGCACGAGGTCGTTGCTTATAAGGCCGCCTGCAGTTCAAACAACGGTAACGGCGGTTGTTTCTACACCCATATCACAGGTTGGCTTCTTGTTATTTTCGGTATTTTAAATGTAACTTACTGAGTTATATGTATCAATCACATTTCCAAATGTATGGTGGTGTTATACACAACAATTCTATTAATATCATATATCTGAAAGTTTGTGCCGATCTTTGGGTGTTTGAATGTTTGTTAGTCAAAAACGCAATAACGGCTGAACAGCGTACAGATGGCCCACGATCTAAATTGAGATAAAGGATACTTAATATCCCGGTAAAGTCCCCTTTTTGTTTTAAACATTGTCTTTTTACGGATTTCAAACACGGACGAAGCCGCGAAATAAAACTAGTATGGTTATATTTAATACTGATGTTTATTCAGGGTCCTGCAAACTCGAGAAGAGGCGTGGTTCGGGTGCTGAGTCCCGCGACGCCGGCCTCAGGCAAATCTCTCATCTCGCCGCGAGCGCTCATGCAGCAAGGTAGGCCACATACGAAGTATACGGGATATCTAGTATACAAAAATGTATAGAATTTTTTACCTTTATTTTACTTACAGTTTCTACGACGACTGCGAAAAAGCGGGCCTCAGTTCCGAACAGCAGCTCGATCACGACGCTCGCTCAGGTTAGTATGGTTGAGTTCAGATGTAAATTAGGGCTTAAAATGTAGTTAAATTCCAATAAACAATTTGTGTGAGTAAATGTCAAGTGGTCAAGCTCAGTTGACCTCTTTGCAAGAATCCGAGACCATCTTGATCTGTCACTATTTTATATGTACCTATATTGTTTTACTTACAGAAAGAAATAGTGAATGTGATAGCTTATGTAAGAAAATAAGTGGTGCTACAAATTAAAAAAGGCAAATCCAAGGGGTTTTATGACAAAGAAACGCCTAAGGTTTTACACTCAAATTAGCCCGTGTCTTACGACGACACTTGCAAGCGTACCTAATGAGAAAGAGATTGGCATAACAGTCTAAACCAGTAAGTGATACCCAAAGTGGTCTACATCGACTCCCAGGGATCAATAAAGTCCAGCCGAAAAGGAAACATCTTTGAAGTCGATTACTTTAAAAAAATATATTAAGTAGGTAAGGGGTCTATCTTAAACCAGTAAATATGCCTAGGGGGTCTATGAGACAAAAAAATTGGGCACATCTGGTTTAAACCGTTTCATCGGCAGGTTGTGTATGTAATGCATTTGTGTCCAGGGTCCGGGGAGCATGGCGACGATGGTGAGCGCGGCGGTGGGCGCGGGCGCGGCCGGCACGCGCACCGTGCAGCTGGCCGGCGGCCGCACCGTGCAGCTGGCCGCCAACCAGACCGTGCACCTGCCCGGCGGGCAAGCCGTGCAACTCGCCGCACGGGCGCTCCAGCTCTCCTCCCTGCTCCCCGCCCGCACCACCAAACCCGCCCCCTCCGTCCACATCCCCGTCTCCACCGTCCAGCTCACCGGCCAGACCGTCCAGCTCGCCACCTCCGGCGTCCACCTCGCCGGACAGAGCGTCCAACTCACCCAGCACACCGTCAAACTACCCGGCGGCCAGAACATCCAAGTCGCCGGACAGAACGTCCTCCCCCAAACGGTCCAACTCCCGAGCGGCCAAACCGTGCAACTAGCCGGAAGAAACTTACAAACCGTACAGTTGGCCGGACAGAACGTACACCTGTCCGGACAGAGCGTTCAGATGCCGAGCGGCGTCCAGTTAGGATCGCAGACTGTCCAACTGACAGGGCAGACCGTTCAGCTCGCCAGCGGGCAAACGGTGCAACTTTCTGGCGGGCAAACTTTACAGTTGCCTAGTGGTCAAACCGTGCAGTTGTCGAGTGGTCAAACGCTGCAGTTGGCCAGCGGGCAGACTGTGCAGCTCGCCAACCAGGCGCCCAAGTCGATGGCGCAAGTCGTGCGCGCGCAGGGCGTGGCCGACAAGCCAGCACAACCGATCGTCGCCAAGCTACTCACTAATGCACAGGTAAATATATGCAAAACTTATGACAAATGGGTCATTATTCGAGTGTTTGTTCCGAATCACTTTCTCGGACACTTTTGTAGTAATGGCAAAAGATTCTGATTCAGTTTTTAATTATGTGGTAGAAGTACAGGTCCTCTAATAAATAACCGAAAACGCCATCAAAATCTACAGCCGATTCTTAGAAAACGTGATCATGAAAGTGAGGCGGTTGAAACGCTCGAATAATGACCCAAATGCCTTTTTTAGGGGCTGTTTCACCACTTTTTTTAAAGTTCGGATTAGCTAAATCATAACCTTATTTGACAGATGAACTTAAAATTTCTGTTTCACCAGTCTTGATTAGCGCTAAGTGACGGACAAACTGTTTTTTAATTTGACCATCAGATCAGGTGGCATTTAGCATTTTTATCCGTCACATAACTTTTTAATTAGTCAGTTAATTTTTTTGTGGTCATGGTTGGAGAGCCCTTCAGCCGGTTTCAGAAAAATAAATCAAAGTATTTTTTATATTTTAAAGAAAGAAGTCATTCTAAATTGCAAACGAGGATTCAAATATCAAGATTTGAATAAAAAATATAGGTACGCTTTTAGTATGTAAAAATAAATCCAAAATTTCGTAATATTTTTTAATTACAGACTTTTTTTCAGTGGCGCAATCGTTTGTTCTACGTGAACTTGTACATCGCCATTACAAAACAAAGTTAATCTGCCAAATGGTTTGGCGCCACTTTTCGATTCGTTTTACGTGATTTTATTTTTCTTTGTTATTGTTAACAAAGTATCGTAAATAAATACCGTTTTTGGATTAATTATAATGTTAAACATTTGTTTATGCAAAAAAATAGATGCATTTAAAAATTACATAGTTTACGATTTCTTTTGCTTTAACAATGAGCGACTCTTTGAACGAAAGTGTGCGAACAGGAACGCGTGATCGTGAAATGTGACGTTGCCATACCCCCTCTATCTTAAACCGACGATTAGTTAAGTGGTACTTAGTTTGCACAGGATCTGAGTGGTGAAACTGAAAAAAAACTAGCCTACAGATTTGTCCAGTACTTAGTTTATTCATTGGTTACGTGACCAGTAGTTTGACAATAAGGTGGTGAAACACCCCCTAAATCAATGAATAGCTGTTCAATTCTTATTTATTTTATGCACACATTAAATAATCGCGATTAGTTTAGAGGAGTTAAGTTTTACATTAAAATGATGTCTTCCAATAATTAGGGCAATGCTACTGCTTTTCAAGCAATCTACAGAACTACTCGTATTATTTAAAAAAAAATACTTAGAAATAACTTGGCCCCTTATTCTTATTTTCAAGGCATCTTTATATTATAAATCTTAATTTCTGATTATTTAAATCTCTGCACAAGCAAATTAGAAAGGATTTACTTTGAATAAACCTCCTATCTCAAATCAATACGTAAACCAAATTGAACCTTGATATACTTTTAGTAGAGTTCACTTGGCAGATTTTCGATTTTAAGATACGAGATTTTTCAAAGTAGTGACGATATGCCATACATAATGTGTCGTTTTCCATAATTTTCATTTGTCATAAAGTATTCCTGAAACAGATTAGTCTCTGGTTTGTTTTTTTTTCGGCCTTGCTTTTTTGTCGCAGTACTCAGTCCAGGTTAGGTATAAGTCCATGACTATTACATTACAGGGTCAGATGATATCCCTGGAGAGCATGATGGGCGGTCGCGTGGTGAGCGCGGCGGGGGTGGCGGGTGCGGGGGCGGGCGCGGTGCGCGCGCGCGGCGCCGTGCGGGTGCTGGCGCCGGCGCGCCCGCTGCTGCTTGCCGCCGCCAAACCGCTACACAACATCATACTGCAGGTACCTCGACTCTAATTATTTGTAAATTTCAGGCTAATGTATACTTCATTTAATTTATAATTGAAAACCACAACATCATTATATTGCGGCTCGTCAACTATTTATTAAAATAAACGGATCACTCACGTCTCAAAACGAGTTTAACTCGACATGTTTCGGGCTAACCGGGTTTGTGTTGTGTGCACGTTTGGCAGCCGCCGTGACGTGCGACTCCGAGAGGAAGGGCTACGGATTAGCCCGAAACATGTCGAGTTAAACTCGTTTTGAGACGTGAGTGATCCGTTTATTTTCACTATTTCTTACCTAGCAAATAGTACAGTACAATAGTCTGGGAGCCGCAAAGTAAAATTGTTTTATTTAATGTCACTTTTGCGTGTCGTCAATTGTTACTCTAGTACAAATTGTAAAGAGATTACAATTCACGAGCCGCAATATAATGTTGTTGTGGTTTATAATTCTAAATTAAATGGGAGTTTAAGTAATAGGTATAGGTAACGCCACGAGAGTTGAGGTCACGCACACAACAACATGTCATGTAATGACAGCAAGTTCAACAGACTACAGTGAATTACAAAATGGATTGAAAATTTCTTTAACCTATTTCGTTAAGAATTTTTTAGGAAACTACAGTTCAAGTTAGCTCAAACAAAACAAAAAAAAAATCTTGATCCATTTTATTTAAATCAGATAAGCTTATTTTTCGCTATTTAACAATACCGATTTTTTGTTGCGAATATTTCTTATCAGTTTCAAATTGTGTTATTGAAGTTAAATAGTATTGCGTAGGTATTTCATCATAAGACCATATAACTCACATTTTCATTCACTCACTCATTTCATTCATTCAATACTACTTTTTTTGTAATGAGTACTTTATGGAGCTGTGTGTGTAATCATTCGCCTCAACTCTCGTGGCGTTACCTATAATAGCGGGCTATTTTCCGCAACTAGACCTTCATGTGCCCCTATTTTGAGTAGTTGGCTATAGGCAATATTCGTGCCAGCGTAGCTCCTTGAGGAACCCTAGCGGACCCTTGATGTTGCCGACGACTTCCTGGAGCGACGCCGGTGTTCCGAGGTGTAGTGCCCTGTAGCTAGGTGCATTCCAGTAGAATGTGTGTGGCCGTCTCTTCCGCCTCCATGCATGCTCTGCACAGGGGGCTGCTGTATGTAATACATATATTATGTAATATTATGTATTTCGGATTAAAGTAACGAACGAAATGAAGCCGTGGTGGCCTAGTGGTTTGACCCATGCCCTCTCAATCACGGGTCAGTGTTATATGAAAAGAAAAAGATGCTTCCATAATAAAATTCGTGTTGTTTTTATTTTTAGCAAAGCGACGGGAGCGCTATTCGGGTGACGTCGAGTGGCGCGGTTAGTTCGTCGCAAACTATAGTATTAAGCAACATTGGTACGTATAATTTTAACTAGAGCTGTTGGAAATATGTTTATTGCAATGTTTTATTTTATACATATTCTGTTTCAGGTTCACAGACTGTTACAACGCCAAGTGCTTCGGCACCGATGTTAAAATTACAACAGGTGGGTATTTGATTTTTTTCTTATGTACATATATATAAGTGACTGTGTTTGGGAAAAGGGACCACTTTAGCGGTATGGAGTTATTGATATATTGTAAAACTAGGTAAAATTAGCTATTCAGTGAAAAAATAATCATTTTCCTAGGTGCAATCATTATTTTTTTATAAAGTTGAGAAATTTTAAAGTTGAGAAAATTGATTTTAAAGTTTATGCTCGTGAAAAATACACTTCTACTAGGAAGTTATGGAGTGGTTGGTACCAAATTAATCTACTATCATCAAAGATTAAATACAGACATCAATGGTCTGAATAACTATAATGATTTGGAAGGTATTCAAAGAAGAACTTGCAAGAGTGGAAAAAATCAAGTATCTTAATTACTCATAATCTTGAAAATAAAAAATAACGTGTTGTCACTATGTTAAATAGTGCAGTAAATATTTTTCAATATTAAAGTAAGTTTTTCTACATTATATTAATTTCTAAGGAAAAAAATAATTAATTTTCTAAGTCAGGTACCACTTTGTCACTAAACTTTACACTTGCAACAAAAATACAAAAATTACAACTTGTCAAATTAAATTAATTTAAATACAATTATCCTACCGTCTAGTCAACGCTAGGTACTTCCCTGTATGCCAGCGATCGGGATTAATGAAAAAACTTCGCTTGTAAAATATTACCTCAAAGTGGTACCCTTGGTACTAAACTTCGTGACCTATTAGAATACTGAAATATTATAATTAAATAGGTATTATTTTACACAGACTGATATTTAAGGTGTTAATAACCGATTAGTAACAAAAACCCATTATACGTAATTTTCGACTAATTTTTAAAAATGCATATAATATCTCGGAAACTAAAATCCTCAAAGTGGTCCCTTTTACTAGACACAGTCACATAAATTATTTTTTTTTACATGGTGAAATCTAAATTTTGATACGAAATTAGAGTTAGAACTCAGTTAATGCTGGAGAATATAATGTGCTAACTCATTTGTTTTAATTGGTCCATACTAGTTTGTGATTTCATTTCAACTAAGTATGAACATCCTGAATTTTAACAGACTAATGTTAACAATTGAGTTTCATTATGTTGCCTAGCATTAACTGAGTTAGGAATGCTAATTTTGTATTACCATTTAGATTTCACCCTGTATTTTCGTAAGACAACGTCGTGCATAATGTACAAAATATCACAAATTAAAATTATCGTAAAATTACATTTTAGGTCAATCCGATACAACAAGTAAAACTTCCTCAAGGAATCAAAATACAGCAGGTGAATTATCGGCGATTTGCATGTTTTTTTCCTACGGTTTTCTGGGTTGAAGCGCGAATTTAATTGAACTTGAATCGCATGCACTTTAAATAAATAGTTAATTAATTATCTGCACGTTTGATAGTTAACTAACACATTGTATGATTAGAATGTTACTATTTATAACTTTTTTTTTTATAACATTACCTTTTCATTGAGACTGATATAAACTATTATATAAAATTTACTAATACCTAGACTGGTATAAATTAGTTGGTGTGACAGTATGGTGCATATGGTGGTGTATACTGGGTGTTAAGATGGACGACAAACTTAAAGGGGAGGTGGGTGGGTTAGGTCACCTACCAAACATGGAAAATGAACCTACTTAGTAAAAGTAGAAAGTGAAACTACCAGTTTGGAGACATTAAAATTATTCTCAATTTTTGGAAAACCTATACCGCACTGAGTTTTCCAACTGTGGTATTCGGAATTTATTAACATTTTGATGCTAAAATATTCACCATTTTTAAATGTCTATTAAACGAGCATGTTTTGAAGCTATTGGGCTTACCAGCGGTCTTTTTTTTTTCATTAAGAAAAGGTCAGTTCAGGTCAGGTCAGGTCTTGACAGTTACAGTGAGGGGCCCCATCCCGGGGTGGTCAGTGGGCGTTGCGGTGTCTCTTATTCTCCCGCGGCGTTCACAATGACAAATAAGGGAATCCGTGTGGTCGTTAGTGGGTATGCCTGGTGAGAGGAGAGCCCCACATACTCCCCGTTTCCCTGAACGGGGAGATGCATAAGGTGCATTTTCCACACCAAAAAAAAAAAAAAAGGTTTTGACAGTTAAGTAAAAGGGGCAAAATTGAATTGAAATAAAAAAAACTAAAATAGGTAGTTGTTTTTTTATTGCTTTTATCTGGTTAATTTATGATTGCAATAAAAACAAATGTAAATACTTAGTTATAAAGTAGGTAAAGTAGGTAGGTGGTAGGTAGGTAGGTTGGTGCTGTACTAACTTAGTTTTTAAGAGTTTTGATTTTTTACTAACCATTTTGTTGACATTTTGTTTAATTATGTAATAAGTATGATTAAATGATTAGACATATAAGTAGGTACAAATACCACAACTGAAAAACTTGGTGTGACGATTCAGAAAAATCGAAATATCTCGAAGCTGGTGACACTTTTACGAATGTTTGTTCTATGTTTGATGGTAATTTGCGTATCAACCTCTCCCTTAAATTTGTCGTGCAACATAAAAAAAAAACAGCTGCATGTATACAGGGCGTTTGGCAGTCGAGTGTAGGTGTTTTAAGGGGTGATAGTTAGGGTCATTCTGAAAATGTTTGACCACATTTACTATTATGCCAAATTGCACGGTTTTTGAGACATAGCCATTTTTTTTGAAAAAGTAAAATTGAGGGTATACGGGATATTAAAATTAAAAAAAATCTGGCAAAAAGTGAAATTAAAAAAAAATTGGCTATATCTCAAAAACCGTGCAATTTGTCATACTCATAATAATAAATGTGGTCAAAAATATTCAAAATGACCCTAACTGTCACCCCTTAAAACCCCTACACTCGATGTTTACTGTTAAAATAACGACTTCTCTTACTTGTTTATCTTCGTAAGGCCCAACCATGCCCAACATACTAAATTTAGTACATTCGCCAAAACAAATTTTAACTTTTCCTGACTGACAATAAGATTCAAATTATGATAGTCTAAATTTGACGTGAGTCTTACGAGACTATTCCTGGGTTGTTAAAGTCGCTCAATATATTTAAAGCGAGAAAAAATATATATACATAAGTACAATGATTATTAAAATTTGATAATCCATCGCCATCGTCGTACTGTAATTGAATATTGCTTATGTAACGCGTCTTATTGACGCAGGATGCTTTTTTTTTTACACTTTTATAGCTTTAATCGATTTCCTTTTTTCTTTTATTGTAGATAGCAGATTTATGGATAATAGTGAAAGTTTTTGTTTTGAATTATTCCTAAGATTGCATTTTGAGTATTTGGATATGGAGCATATAATTTTTTTATACAAATACGTTACCACACTTTTCTAAGGGTATTTCTGAACATTAATAATCGAGTACTCCACTTGGCCTTCAACCAGGTATCAGCTTTGCCCTTCGTTCAGTTAGATACTGTATTAATCATTCAGTATTTATAGAAAAATAATCATTTTTAATTTATCTCTTTGGATCGGCCTGAATTTACACGTTACTAAAATACAATAACAATAAAAAAGTTTTCTCTTAATAAATAATGAATGTTAATTATTTGGCCATAGGATCGGAAACTAATAACAATATTATTATAACTAATCACTCGGCCAAAGACTATTTCGATTTTTTTTTAATTTCAATATTGTTTTATTTCTCAGGCGGGCGCAGTGACGTCAGTGGCGACATCTAGTGCCGTCAACACGGTACGAAGTGTTCTCATGGACGGCCAACAGCTCAAATTGGTAGGAGGGCGCCACGTGCTCGCGCGGTTACTGCGTCCAGCCCACCCCCCGCAGTGAAACACTTCTTAAGTTTTTAACAGCGTTTACTGCCATAGCTAGCTATAGTTAGCCATTGCTCGTTGGTGGCTAACTTCGTTTTATGCTCCTGTTTGATCTCTTGTCTTGTCCGACCGAGAAAATAAGGACATAAATTCGCTTGTTTTTAGCGACTTTATTCAGGAAATGAGACACTTTCAAGCTGGTCTCATTTATAATTCGTTAAAATACGACCAGGAGAAAATATTGAAATTATCTAATGAAAAAGAAGTCTGGGTTATCATGTATTAATGTGTTAACATTTCTTAGTTACGTTTACTCTAAGGTAAGCCTTAATTGGCTTTTCATCGTTGGATAACCTTTTTGGGGTACACATGCAATGAATAAGACTTGTATAGGTAAACAGTGGTACTGTTTTAAGTGTTAATTCTAAGGCGTTAGACATGATTGGTCCTATTTTCGATTCGTTTTATATTGTTAAACGTACCTTTTAAAATTTGGTTTTTACTATTTCGAGGTACGGAGACAAAGATCTGTATCCAAATAGTGGTTCCTACTTTGACCGATATATACCAGTAGGTAGCAACGTAAATTATTTCGTCGAAGACTTTTAACAGTAACCTTTTAAAATTAACACTGAATAATTGATATAAACATTAACGATTTGTATATTGCCATTATTTTTCCATCTCTAAATAAATTAACTAATTTACCTACTCGTATCATATTTTAGTTAGTTATTATTATTATTGTATAAACGCTTATGAGAAGTGTTAATTAGTTGTAAAGTTTTTTTAAGTTTAAAATATCCCGTATCACACGTCTAGTATAGTGTTTTATGTATATAATAGCAGTGATATTATGGAATATTTATGTTATTTATTTACGACGGGGTGCCGTCCGAAAGATCTGTGCGCCAGATGCAATGCGTCACAACAGAATCATTATTTATTTTGTTGTTCTCATATTATTACCTGTTTCGACATAAAATTCAATTACAAATGCAATATAATTAAGTCAATTTCAATAATTATTGGTTTCATTTGTCACCAACACGCACTCTGTCTATCGTTGCAGTGCCATCGAAAAACTCGATTTTCGAAAAAATGACTAACCTATATAAAATTGCCTGAACGAGGCTCCTTGCGTAAATACAAGTAATTAAAACAAGAAGTTGAGGTGGGAAAACACAGTTTATTTCATTACGTATGTACATGGTGTGTGTAAAACAACAGCGTATAATATAAAATCGCGCTCACTGCATCACAGAAGAACAATTTTCTCACAAAAGCTAATAAAACTTAACTCCTATTGATACATTAGTGTGCGAATCATTATGCAAGATATGAAATGCTTGCTAGCATGATTGAGACAGTGATTTCCGTGGCGATACATTATACCAAACGGTTACTTGTAATGTAACTTAAGGCTACTCAGACGCGAGGCAGCGGGCTTGCCTCGTGCCGAAGCGGACTTACAATTCCAACTACAGGGGAATCACATTCGACGATACTATAGAGGTATCACATTTGAATTTCTAACTAGCCCTAACTTATCCCCACTTGTCGATCGCCCGATCTTACATTCGTATTCTAACATTGAATTACATACATAAAAATAGATTTACATTAAATAAGCAGCACATGAAAAACGTATTGCTAGCGTAAAAACAACATAAACTAATAGTGCCGTTATAAAAAATATTTATCAACGAATCGCTACGTTTCTATACGTATTAACACTAAAATCATACAAACGCAATCCTATATCAGTCTTATGCCTATTATTAAAAAGAATTGAAAATTAATAAGATAAATTAATCCTTAACCGGGCTCCTCTATTCTTCTGCTATAAATCAATGGTATATGCCTAGTATGGACAGATCGTGTGCGTGTGGACTGAGGGACCACTCGGTTTTTAATGGTTTTAGACAGTTTTAGTAAGTGTAAAATTTAGTAGTAGTAGCGAATTAATTTGTAATAAAATCCTGGAATTCGTAAAGAATTCACTAAAAAGTTATTCAGCCAAATGTGTGGTCCCTCAGTTCACACACTGAACCTTCCACTTCTGGGCAAGTGTTTAATTTGCTGGCTTATTTTGATGTTACAGATTTAGTAAAAACATGTCTAAACGCATTCGTAATGACCGAAACGTAATTTGGCAATGATTATACACTAAAGCAGTCTTCCTTCTTTGGTCCCTGAGAGACCACATAAAATAACTAATAAATCGGTACATTTGTACAAAAAAAATGTATTTTTCTTTGCAAACATTAGTAAAAATCGCAAGGAAGATTATAAAAGTTAAACAAAAGCACAACTATTAATAAATTTCGTCAAATTTATATTTGTTTGTGGTCCCTCAGTTCACACTATGAATTAATAAAATAATTAAAATATCCTAAAATATAAACATTATGGAAAGGTTTGTCGTACTGAGGTTTAGTTAAAAGGTTTGACTACATTTATATATTTTTTTAACGTGGATTGATGGCGTATAATATAAGATAAATTGTTTTTTAATATTTCCTTAGTAGTGTTTATTAGGGTGTCCACACAATGAAAAGCATTTACTAACGTGAATCATTTTTAAATTCAACTTTTTATATTTGCTTACTAACATTAAATGGACCAAGGAAAAACTGCATACAGCCAAAACTACATTTTAGATTCTGTAAGCAAAATTACGAAATTAAAAACAAACTAAGTATATGGTATCAGATTTGGTGCGGTAAAACATGTAGCTCGAATATACTTGCCCTGCGTATTATGTTTAAAGAATAAAAAGGCGGCAAATTAACTTGAATTGATGTGTTTGGTTTGTTATTGCTGTGTAATAGGCAAATTAGTATTGTGTTGCAATGGATTTGTTATTTATACTCCTGTTTTCCGTGTTGTTTATCTGGTAAGTTCCTCCTTTAAGCAGCATTATATTCTATTAGTATGGTTTGTCATTCATCAGTTGATGGTAGAGCTTGTCCAATTTAAAATGACGCGCGCCCAAGAATCGCATTCACGCACATCTGCCAAGAGAAATATTTCTCTATTGTAGCTTAAATTGAGTTTCAAATCCTGTGCGTAAATGCGGTGATTGGGCGCGTCATTTTAAATTAGACAAGCTATAGTAAATCACTACAAGGCACTTTTTATATCGATACTAATATTATAAAGAGGAAAGATTTGATTGTTTGTTTGTTTGTTTGCATTGACTAGGCTCCGAAACTGCCGGATCGATTTCAAAAATTCTTTTGTCGTTAGAAAGCTACATTACCACAGAGTGACAGAGGCTACTTTTTACAGCGGGAAAATACCTTTTCCTACGGGAAAATTAATTTTATCGCGGGCGAAGCTGCGGACGGAAGGCTAGTAATATTATAAAGAGGAAAGATTTGTATTTTTGTAGGGTCAACAGAATAAATAAGTGGTAATTTCTGTACCTTGTTGTTACCAATCGTTTGACAATTTTGTATGACATTTCAAACATGACGTTAAAATGACACCCTAATAAACACTCTGCTAAGGAAATATTAAAAAGCAATTCATCTTATATTATACGCCATATTATATATTACGTACGTACGTATAGTACGGCAATATAAAAACGCGAAAAGGCGACCTGGCAGACCCAGACGGCGATGGCGAGATGAACTGGACTTCTTCACGGAGGACTGGCCCTCGTATGCAGCGGACAGAGAACAGTGGAAATGTTGGGGGGAGGCGTTTGCTCAGCAGTGGGACAGAATAGGCTAGTAATAATAGTAATAATAATATACACCATCAATCCACGTTAAAAAAATATATAAATGTAGTCAAACTTTTTAACTAAACCTCATTACGACAAACCTTTCCATAATGTTTATATTTTAGGATATTTTAATTATTTTATTAATTCATAGTGTGTGAACTGAGGGACCACAAACAAATATAAATTTACCTATAACACATGAATAACAAACCAAACACATCAATTCAAGTTAATTTGCCGCCTTTTTATTCTTTAAACATTATACGCAGGGCAACTATATTCGAGCTACATGTTTTACCGCACCAAATCTGATACCATATACTTAGTTTGTTTTTAATTTCGTAATTTTGCTTACAGAATCTAAAATGTAGTTTTGGCTGTATGCAGTTTTTCCTTGGTCCATTTAATATTAGTAAGCAAATATAAAAAGTTGAATTTAAATATGATTCACGTTAGTAAATGCTTTTCATTGTGTGGACACCCTAATAAACACTGCTAAGGAAATATTAAAAAGCAATTTATCTTATATTATACGCCATCAATCCACGTTAAAAAAATATATAAATGTAGTCAAACCTTTTAACTAAACCTCAGTACGACAAACCTTTCCATAATGTTTATATTTTAGGATATTTTAATTATTTTATTAATTCATAGTGTGAACTGAGGGACCACAAACAAATATAAATTTGACGAAATTTATTAATAGTTGTGCTTTTGTTTAACTTTTATAATCTTCCTTGCGATTTTTACTAATGTTTGCAAAGAAAAATACATTTTTTTTGTACAAATGTACCGATTTATTAGTTATTTTATGTGGTCTCTCAGGGACCAAAGAAGGAAGACTGCTTTAGTGTATAATCATTGCCAAATTACGTTTCGGTCATTACGAATGCGTTTAGACATGTTTTTACTAAATCTGTAACATCAAAATAAGCCAGCAAATTAAACACTTGCCCAGAAGTGGATGGTTCAGTGTGTGAACTGAGGGACCACACATTTGGCTGAATAACTTTTTAGTGAATTCTTTACGAATTCCAGGATTTTATTACAAATTAATTCGCTACTACTACTAAATTTTACACTTACTAAAACTGTCTAAAACCATTAAAAACCGAGTGGTCCCTCAGTCCACACGCACACGACAGATCTATGCCTGTCGTCATAGTCTCATCGATGAAAACATTTTATAACAAGTTTAAACTTTCAGTCCGACGCAATAATAATTAAGTCGCTTTTTTTACTGAATTTTTAATTTATGTATTTGTGAACGTAGTGATCGGCCGAAACTTCAGCCGCGCCGAAACTTAAGGGTCCTACCACACAACCGATTTTTTTTGTGATTGTACCTACGTTGTAGCGTGTTTGCCACGATCTCGCTCCGCCGTAAAATCGCCGCACTTGTGGACTGGTAGGGCCCTAATCGTTATTTGTCGCACGTCGGTCGGCTAATGTGCGGCAATTACACTACTTCGTTCACCTTTCGTTGTTTCAAACTACTTCGGCGATCGAATAGCATCTTCACAAAAGTTTGTTCGCCTACTGCGGTAGCCATAATTACGCGTTGGCAGTTATTTCTCACCGAATGCGACCGACTACCGTGTTCTTTACACTGTTGCGATCACCGCATGTGGCATGCGGCGATCGACTTAATGTTATTGCCGCATAACTTGGTGAGTGCGAGGCTAACTGTTAATTTGACATAATAAAAAACCATATTTTATACATACGATAAAAGTTGGTTGAGTATTTTATTTAACACGAGTTAGATGTATGTATACTTAGCATGTATGTATGTGTAGCATGTAGCATTGTTAGCTATTTAAGGCGGGCTTCCGCGGACCAGGGTAAACTACTTAACTCTGAGTTAAATGCTAACCCAGGGTAAGTACATAGTGTCAAAATTTTCGGAACTGTCATCCCTAACCCAGGGTTAACGATTTATTTTTAACCCTAGACCATGCAATAGCGGCCCTTAAAATACATATCTGAATATGTTTTGGTTTCGTCATAACTTCAGACTGAGTCCAAAAATACGGTTTCTGTTTCGCCTAAATGACAGTTTCTGTTGGATATTTGACACTACAAGCAAATATACGTCACCGGGCCCAGTTAAAGATTAATTTATATAATTAAGGTGACGTTTAAATGGTATAATAATTAATAATATATTATTAGGTACACCAAGATTGATATTTTCATCTTATTCTACCGTCAGACTACACAAAAAATAAATAGGTACGTATGTATACTTAGTGTAGACTTAATACCACAGGGTTTTATTAATACTGACGAGTCATACAATCGAATTTTCAGAGATATGATATACTTGCATAGTACGAATGCTACCTTCGTCTTTATGAGAATGTTATGGTGTTTGTGTAAGGTAAATGATTTATATGTTTATGTTAGTAATATTTAAATTTATTAATTTAGTAGTAGCATTGTTCACGCTTTACTATAGGCATTTTAAAACCAACAAAATCAAAACAACTTTTTATTAGTTCATATCCAAAATCTGGAGACTGAACTTGTCTATCCGCTGATTAAATTTATGTATTTATCCACTACAATATTATGTTCAATAACTTTACACATACCACGATATCCAGAAAGAGTTGAACTGAGAAAAGCTCCAAATAATTAAGATTCTAGCAAGCTCATGAGTATTCTACATTAATGTCAATAATATCGTATCTAAGTAGTATAATACTTAATAATTCTTAGTACCACGGCAAATTACTCTCATTAAATAGTTATAGATTACACTTCGTAACAAAAATAAGTTGGCGACTTTGGCATTTGACGCATACCTAATTTACAGTCGAATATCTAATGTGAATACAAAATATACTTACATATTATATCGTATCTCTGAATATGAAGTCCTCTCGGCCGGTCGGTACAGAGACCTCTAAAACGCACATTATATATACAAACAATAGGCACTGAATGTTTGATATATGATCGGTGGTTGTGTCTGAGGACGAAATAGCGAGGTCAACGACTAAATCTGCGTCCGAGAAATACACTATGGCAGCTAAATCATTACAAAGTGCGTAAACGAATGCCTCGTGTACATCCGAGGACAGTGTACGTCCCTATTTCATTTTATCATTGCATTATAGATTTGCTATGTTTTGTGGTCCTAGGAGGCGGGTGTGACAATATGTTTCAGCCTTTCTGTTACCGTTTTACGAATCCCCTTGTCCAACCAAAGCGTTTAAAGGACTTCTACACATTTCATTTCCATCCCCGAAACATCGCTTGTTCGCAAAGCATAGTCGCTGCGTCGTGCCTACCCGCGATATGTACAGAAGGCATTCTTAGATGGAGTTGAACAAGCTTGAAGCGTGGTGACTGAGCCGCTCACTCCTCGGCTTCCTCTGGGTTCTCGGCCGTCAACAGGTTGGTGTTGTCGTCAGCCTGAAGGTCTGCGGTCAGCTGCGATCAAAAATACTAGTGTCAATGTAATACATTGATAAGGGGTTTAGAGTGCTTTTCCTCCGAGAAGTGTTTTGCAGCTACATAATATTGCGCGGATGTCAAAGCTCACTAAGAGACAATGTGAACGTTTCCACTAATGCTATGTAGCCGTTCGAGGGAGATGCGCTATGAAGATGTGCAGCCGTATGGTATAGCTATGCGAGGAAGATGCGCAGCTCCAGATATGCGATGTATCGACAGTAGGGACCATCCATAGCCCGCATCCGCAGCACGCATCCAGAGCCTCTACCATGAGTTTACACTAGTTTACGTGACCGTACTCGCTAGCGACGGCGTAAATGATTTGTATGGAGTATTGTACTTCCGTAAATGACCGCTAGAGGCGCTGTACAATTCTCCATACAAATAATTTACGCCGTCGCTAGCGAGTACGGTCACGTAAACTAGTGTAAACTCATGGTAGAGGTACAGAGCACGCATCTATCCATATAAATAACATAGCTTTGTTAGTTGAACACGTTGCCCATGCTATGTGGACCAATGAATATGATTGATGGATATCAAACGCATCAATATCAACGGAGCATAGCACATCTCTGGTGGAAAGTCGCCTTTGCGAAGGCGGTTTACCAGATATAGGTACTTAAGCTTCAAACAAGTCGTAATAAGTTGTACGTATGCCTGAGAACCAAAAAGTACTTATGACGAAAGCTGGCTTTAGTTTATCTTTGTACAACAAAAACTGCCACTTTTATTTGATCAGGCGTGTGATTCTCTATGAGTTCCAATCTATTCGACATTCCGACTCCCTTAGCAGGTAATTATTTCGTAACGCTCTTGTAAAATAAAATTGACGTGTGCAGGTCTAAGATACGTGCTGAGAAATTTCGATAGCACGATTTAGAACATAAATCACGTCACCACGAAATTCGATTTTTGAACTCTGCATCGTACCGTTTCGTTTACGCTAATAGTACTAAACATATGAGTGAAAGGGATGGCACTACACGAAGTTCAAAAATCGATTTTCGTAGTAGCCCCCCATCACTAGCTCTCGTGTGTCTATGATGATGACTAGGTGGCGCTACGGTTGATGATGATTTATGATTTATTAGACTTGTGATAATTGTAACCGACCGAGGATCGCCAATTTTATTTGTAAAGTAAAATGACCTAACACAATAACCAAGTAAATCATTCATGAAAGTGTTAAAGAAATCCTTTCCGTTTCGCCATTCTCGTATGATTGTGCCAACAAAAAATAACTCGTAATCGAATTGAATGAATTCGGGACCATATTGTAAATCAGTTTTACGTAAAACATTGTGTGTGCGTTGCGCGAATTCATGTTGATTGAATTTGATATTCTTTCCACGCAGCGGATCAACGCGATACGTAAGCTTATATTTCGTGAAAAACATACATAAGTAGGTACTTAGGTACATTTGTTTACTTAAACGACAAACTTAATTATTATTAAAACTAGTAAAACTAAGCAGCTTAACAATTCAAGTAAAAACTTACAGATTATAGTATAAATCTTCCCAGGTGAATTTTTCGCTTCGAGCCCTTTATCTTTCAAAACAAACGGTATCGTCATATTATTAAGGTTCAAATTTAATGTAATGGCTCGAAGCGAAAAATTCACCTGGGAAGATTTATACTATACCTAGGCTACGGATTATGAGTAAGTAATTTAACTAGTGGCGTGGGTCTATAACAACTCGAATCTGAACGGGCAGCCAAATTTTTTTACGTGACGTCAGTAATGAAAGTAAATAAGTACTTATCAAAAATTGTGTAGATACCTACATACATATGTACATAGGTCCTATACGTATCCTATATAAGTATTTTCACTCCGGGTTGATCGTCATCATGCCAGCCTATACCTATACGTCCTATTGCAGGCCACAGGCCTTCTCTCCGAATTAAAGAGCCTGGGCCATAGTTCCCACGCGGGGCGCAGTGCATATTGGGAACTTCACACACACCAATGAATTTGTTAGCAGGTATGTTGCAGGTTTCCTCGCGATGTTTTTCTTCACCATAAAAGCTCATCATCACCATTTATTTATTTATTTATTTATTTGGAAAGAAGATACATATCATCATCATTTCAGCCGAAAGACGTCCACTGCCGCCGCTGTTGCCACTGCTGTAGGTAGGCCTCCAACAAGATGGAGCGACGCGACCTGGTTAAGGTTGCGGGCGGAAATGGATTGGATGCGGATGGCGCAGGACCGATCTGTTTGGCGAGCCTTGGGGGAGGCCTATGTTCAGCAGTAAAAGCTCATGATGAATTTCAAATGTAATTTCGCACATAAATTTCGAAAAACTCGGAGATGCGAGCCCGGTCTCGAACCCACGACCCTCTGCTTGAGAGACCATAGGTCAAACCACTAGGCTACCATAGCTATTTTTACTCCGTACATACTTAACTACATAGTAAAGGCATCAGACTGTGGGATATTATGAAAATTAAAAACATGAGTACCTATCTAGTTACTTATTTATGTAGGCCATCTGGGTGGTTCCTACTTTAACAATGGAAGTCAGAGTTCAACAGCTCGACCTATGGCAACATTTTCATAACGCTTTTTAGTACCTACTCTGCCTTTTTAAAGCGCAACACACACAGAGAGCGGGCGCGGGGCACGCGGGGGACCTGCGCGGGCCCGCGCCCGTCGCCCGACGTCACAAAAAGCGCGGCGGGCCAGTGCAGTGTTGCCAACAAGAGTAATTGACACTTCTCATGCTCTAAAAGTAGGTCAATATAGCCTTACGAGGCGGGAGTAAAGTGAGTGCTTTAGTCCCTAGGGAGTAAAAGTAATTATTTTTTTAATTCATTTCGAGTGACTTAGATAAACCCAAACAGTCAGTACTTGCTTAGTGGCAAAACAAAATAATAAAAAAATAAAGATTGTGTGGACCATTTTCACGACGAAAATGTTACGTTCTTAGTCTACGTGGTCTTCTATGCTTTTTCCGCACAAAAGGTGGCGCTATTCTATTTTTTCCAGTTTGTGTATGGGCGGGTTGGGGGCGGGTTGGGGGCGGGTTGGGAGCGGGTTGGGGGCGGGTTGTGAGTGAGTTGGGAGCGGGTTGGGGGCGGGTTGAGAGCGGGTTAGGGGCGGGTTAGGAGCGGGTTGGTTTGTTATGAAGTTTCACTTCTTCCGCGCGGAGGGACTCCACGCACTGTTTTTTTATTAAATCTTTTTGTACTAAACTGACTATTTTTTTCTCGCAATCGAAGTGAAAAATAGAGTTTTCACCTGGAGACTAAAAGTCAATATAAACCCTCGGATTAATAGACACCCTCGCTAAAGCTCGGGTGGCTAACCACCTCGGGTATATATTGGCTTCTTTTAGTCCCTCGATAAAAAATATACTATTAAAATATGCTAGATAACAGTAAAAAACAACACTGCACTGGCCCGCGCGCTGTTTGTGACGTCGGACGGCGGGCGCGGGCCCGCGCGTACCCGCTCCGCGCTCGACCTGCGCCCGCCGTCGTGTGATGTCGTCCATACACCGCCATGTAAATACACCATTCGCGGGCCTGCCGCGGGCCCGACCCGCCCCGCGCCCGCTTTCTGTGTGTGTTGCGCTTTAATGACAAGAAGACGCTCTTAAAGTCTCGATGTGGTCGTTTACGTTTGCTTTATGATCTCTTCTTCAAGTAGGTACTTGAGTAGTATCATTAACAGGTTCCCTATAGCCATACAAGAGTGCATTTTCACTGTCGTACTTAGGTACTTTCTAAGGTTTCTTTTAGTATTATGGAAAGTTATATCCGAATTTGATCTATAACCAGTACCTCTACCATGAGTTTACACTAGTTTACGTGACCGTACTCGCTAGCGACGGCGTAAATTATTTGTATGGAGAATTGTACAGCGCCTCTAGCAGTCACTTACGGAAGTACAATTCTCCATACAAATCATTTACGCCGTCGCTAGCAAGTACGGTCACTGTAAACTAGTATAAACTCATGGTAGAGGTATAGAGCTCGGACAGGTCATCGCAAAAACAAATACGAAAATAAAACAAGATCAATAGGTAAGGTTATTAACTATCTCTAGCTCTCTTATGGCGAAAATGGCTGTGAAATATTGTGTACAGTATGTGAAATTCGTATTAAAATGGAGTAGATTCAATTTAATCATCAGAATTAAAAAAAAATGTTGATGATAAAAAAATTGTATCAAAAAATAGGGACAGGTTTTGCCCACCTAAATGCACTTGCCCAATAAGTCCATTTTCCCAAAAGTACCTACCTACACTTATCCAAAACGCAAACTTTCCCAAAATGGACACGCTTATGAGACGGCCATTTATATAGGTAAGTACTTACCTAATAATATGCACTAATACGGCTCTTTGAAAAATTTTACGTTCTGGGAAAATTTACCATCAGAGAAAATGCTCTATCTGAGAAAGTGCTCTTTTTGAGACAATGCACCTTTTGACAAAGTGATCCTTCTAATCAAGTGTAGGTACGTTTAGAAAAGTTGCACATATTCAGGAAAGTGAGTTTTAAGACTGCCTCAGAGCAACTTATTGGCCGCGGGTCAACTTACCCCGATGTGCGCGGCCGCGGTTTGCGTATGCTTGCGCTTGCGCACGGCGAGCGCGAGTAGCAACACGAGTGCGACGGACGACAGCGCTGCCACCAGCAGCGGCAGAAGCAAGTTGTCGCCGGGGGAGTAACCCTGCCAAAACAACATACAATTCATCATCATCATCATCATCCCAGCCTATACACGTCCCAGTACAGGGCTTGGGCCATAGTTACCACGCGGGCTCAGTGCGGATTGGGAACTTCACACACCATTGAAGTTCTTCTCACGTGTGTGTAGGTGTCCTCGCGATGTTTTTCTTTCACCGTAAAGCTCATGGTAAATTTCAAATGTAATTTCGGAAGTAAATTCCGAAAAATTAAAAGGTGCGAGCCCGGCTCGAGAGGCCATAGGTCTAACCACTTCACCACGAAAAATTTTTTTTCACTTCTCATGCTCATAAAGATCGTATTTATGCTACATGTCACGGATTCACTGGCGCTGCTTTCGAAGGGCATGGCGGGGTAGTGCCCTAGGGACTCCAAGCTCGGGGGACTCCAAAAACCCATTTTACCCTCGATTGAACTAACTAACTACCCTCGCCTGCGCCTCTGGTCTGGTGGCTGGTCTGGGCGTTTTAAGCTCTTTTACAATCCATTAACACGAAATTAACTTTTCATCACTTTTTATAGGTTTTCGATCGAGATTCTATAATATCACCGACCACCGTTTGACAAATCCATCACTTCACAAAATCTCATTCATCCTCATCATTTAACTTATTTGACAATTCTTTGTTACCTAATAACCTAAAAAAAATTAAAAACTCTAAAAACATTACGTTCAGTTAGGTTAATCACATAATTAAAAACTCTCGAATAGCAGATAAGTACTTACATAAACTTATGTACCTAATTAATTATACCTACTTGTATGTTTGTAGGTACTTAGATACCTACTTACTTAATAAAGGTTTGCCCAATGAAGATACACAGTCTACACAGATCTTTACGTAAATTGTATGAGTGTTAAATATACGAGGGGCGTTCAATATAAATTGAGAATGAGATGCAAACTCTTTTAATATTACGAAATTAAATACTGGCCGGTAAAGCTAATCTATCTAGCTGATTGCTATGAAAAAAAAACTAACTGTCTTTTGTTTAAAAAAATATACGGTAATTTCTTTGCAATGCTATTGAGTACGTTAGCGAAAACGGAGAAAATTGAACTGCGCGCCGTTATCAAATACTTGTGTTTGAAAAATTTTTCTACGGACCAAGTCAATTTGGATTTGCGGGACACTTTAGGGTCTAATGCTCCTCCATATTCGACAGTCGCACGTTGGTGCGCCAAATTTAGACGTGGAAGAACATCGACAATGGACGACCCCCGCTCCGGACGCCCTACTACAGCAGTAACTGAAGTAATTGTGAAAAAAGTCGAAAACTCAGTTTTGGCGGATCGTCGTGTCACGGTTCGTTTTATTGCTGAAAATGTAAAGATTTCAACGGGGAGCGTGCATAATATTTTACATGAACGCTTGGGTATGAAAAAGGTATCTGCGCGTTGGGTACCAAGAATGCTTACTGACACGCAAAAACAAACTAGAGTAGAGATTTGTCAAGAAGCTTTGAACCTGATGCAGCAAGACCGGGACTTTTTTTGGCGTGATTTATAACAATGGACGAAACATGGCTCCATCATTACGACCCAGAAACGAAACTGCAGTCTATGACATGGAAAAGGCCATCATCTCCAACTCCGAAGAAATTCAAGATGAGCCCATCTGCCGGTAAGGTCATGGGCTCTGTTTTTTGGGATGGTAAAGGGGTATTAATGATTGAGTATCTCGAGAATGGAGCCACTATTACGGGCACATTATACGCCAAACAAATAGCAACATTGCGCAATGAGATCCGCGAAAAACGGCGAGGTAAACTCTCGAAAGTTGTGCTGTTCCACCAGGACAATGCCCCGGCACACAAGTCCGCCGTTGCAATGGCTGCAATTCGTGATGCTGGGTTCGATATCCTTAAGCATCCTCTGTATTCACCAGATCTCTCTCCCAGTGATTTCTACCTATTTCCGAGATTGAAACAATACCTGAGAGGCCAGAAATTTGAAGACGACGACGCGGTAGTCGCTGCAGTACAAGATTTTTTAAGTACTCAAGATGAGACCTTTTTTAAAAATGGAATTTTAAGTTTAGAAGAAAGATATACTAAGTGTATTATGCTAAAAGGTGACTATGTCGAAAAATAAAATGACATTTAGTAAAAGTTGTTTATAACATACTCATTCTCACTTTTTATTGAACGCCCCTAGTATGTAGAACCTTGATAATACCTAATACCTTTAACAAGTTAGGTATTCATGAAGTATCTTTTTGTATTTATTTTTTCAACTTCATTTTTTATTACTTTTACGGTCATCCCGTGAAACCATATACCTATTTCAAACTAAATACAAACTGAAATATGCACAGAAAAAACCCCAGAAAAAAGACCAATGCTGGGAATCGAATCCAGGTCCTCAGCATTCCATTCATTTTGTATTTAGTTTGAAATATATATCTAATACCTATTATACTAATTAATTTTAGCATTTGGCACAGTACTTTTATTGCAAAACAAGCTTCTCCAATTTGGGTATAATGAAATGAACCCGGGAGCTGGGTCATTGGCAAATAAAGCTTAAGTAACTAAAGGCTTTATGGGTTCTTCCAATAAAGGCTAATTGAATGATATTAATAACACCGCTAGAGCTCTGCAAAATGTTTCCATAAAATCTGTCTCTTTCAATACGTATTACGCCAAAGCAACACTCAATTAATTATTTTGGTAGAACGGGGGACGAATTTGTTGACGGGTATTACTTATACAAAATTGTTACACCAAAAACAGTATTAGATACGATGTAAAAATAAGCTTTTCACACCACCTGCTCGACAATGCCTAATTATATATCATGCAAACCTTTCTCAAAGTAAATCATTATAGCCCTTGGCTTTCGCCGGGGCGTAATGTTGTACTGAATTTCATTATAACCCGCCGGGCAGTAATGTGATTCTCACTTTTCATAGTTCTTATTGTTATGCGTTTAAAAGGGCCTGCAGGCTGCGAGGGCGCAGGGCCGCGCGGCGTCCAGCTTCAGGTGGCCGTGCGGAGCGCCGCGCCGCGCCTCATTTGTTTGCTTGCAGCTCCGCGGCCGAACCAAAATAAATTCAAATACCTACTTAAGAGGGTACGATGCGCACCATTTCTCCATACAAATGTAGTCCCCTGTTTCCTCCCTGGATAATGGCTTTAGAGCTAAATTTTTTTTACTGTGTAATCTGTATCTACCACAGCTATGCCCCTATGTTTCGTTTTTTTCCATATTTCAATTAACATAAGAAATATGAGCTTTCAAATACTGAAAAAATTGCCCAATTTCAAAGTCATTTTCAGACACTCATCAGAAGAGAATCCCTCATATAAACAAAAAACGGAAAACATAGGGGCATAGCTAAAGATGTCCTCTAATTATTTTTGATAAAAATAATTTTATTGGTCCAGTTTTCGAGAAGAAAACAGGTGACTACGAAATGCTGTTTTGATCAATTTTACGCGCCTATTAACGGTCTGAGCTGCAGTTGTCCCGCTCTCGCTGTACTGACACGGAGGGGTTCGGGCGAGACAGCGACATTTCATTAAAATACCTATTTCTCAAAAGTATCTCAGCCATCGTATCCTCTGCCGCGAGTGTTTCAATACGCTGCAATTTTAAGTATCAAAACTGCAAAAGAAGATAAAAAATTAAGAAAATATCGAGTGACGAAAGTGATTTCACTCCGGATTCCATTAAATTGGACGCCTAGAATTAGGGCCACTTGCACAGTTCAGGGTTAAAAAATGAAATCGGTAACCCTGGGTTAATGACAGTTCCATACATTTTAACACTTTGTTAACCCTAGGTTAGCAGTTAACTCGGAGTTAAGTAGCTAACCCAGGTCCGCGCAAGCCGGCCTTAGGCATTGTTAATAATCTAAAGGCGCAAAATCTGTGTCGGAATCAGTGCTTCTGGGTCTATTTCGAGTATTTTTCTAGTAGCCTTGGTTTTTATTGTCTCGCAAAAGGTGAGAAAAGTAGAGTATACTCCTCGGGGATAAAACTGATTTTGCCTTGGGCGCGCTTAAATCCTTCACTACTCTCAGGACTCCGTCTTAAATCCCTCGCTTCGCTCGGGAATCAACTAAAAACCCCCTCGCTACGCTCGGGAGTTAAATCTGGAGTCCCTCGTTTCTTTCAGAATTCAATATCGCGCCCGTGACATAATGCAGTGTTTTATCCCCTTGGTGTACAATCTACTATTTAATATTTGGATTTCAGTGCTTTTTATTTATACCTATTTTTGTGACTGTATTAAACTGTGCAAAAAAGTTAAAAGATTGAAATTCATTGAGTCGCCTATAAACCTATATTTTGGAATAATACCTACTAAACTCGTGAACAGAACATTTCAGGTAAGTAAAGTACCTGAGAATATGAATGTTTTGTTTTGTTTTCCGTTACTACAGCATTAAACATTACAAACATTGTCATTTCTTTCTCGGTAACAAGTAGGTACCTACTTACTTACCTAAACATAAGCTTATTAAATACCTATGTAAAATGTTATTTCACTTCGCATGCTCTAAAAGTAGGTCAATATAGCCTTACGAGGCGGGAGTAGTGAGTGCTTTAGTCCCCAGGGAGTAAAAGTAATTAATTTTTTAATTCATTTCGAGTGACTTAGATAAACTCAAACAGCCAGTAGGTACTTGCTTAGTGGCAAAACAAAATATATAAAAAAAAATAAGATTGTGTGGACCATTTTAATGACGAAAATGTTACGTTCCTAGTCTACGTGGTCTAGTTCTATGCTTTTTCCGCATAGAAGGTGGCGCCATTCTATTTTTTCCAGTTTGTGTATGGACCATTTCGCCGATGCGATTTTGTTATATCTGTGTCTGGTTGGAAAAAATACATACCGCGAAAACTTTGAAATTGCTGTAGAGCGTAAATCGTAAACGATTAAAATAAATTGATAATTCTCACAATGTCGCCAAGTGATAGTGAAAATTATGATGTCGAGCAAAGAGCAAAAGACGTAATTGATAATACGAAGACAAATAAACAGCGAATGTTCGTAATATCTGGAGAGTACTTGAACAAGCTACTACGAGTACGCGTGTCAATATTCCCGGAATGAGCATGATTTACAATATTAAAAACAATTCAAATTGTACATTTAACTTTAAGTAAACATTTTTATTTTTATTTTTTTATTAAATCTTTTTGTACTAAACTGACTATATTTTTCTCACAATCGAAGTGAAAAATAGAGTTTTCACCTGGAGACTAAAAGTCAATATAAACCCTCGGATAAATAGACACCCTCGCTAAAGCTCGGGTGGCTAACACCTCGGGTATATATTGGCTTCTTTTAGTCCCTCGATAAAAAATATACTATTAACATAGCCCGGACGACGGGAGCAAAAATTCACTTTTCACTAGTTTTTTTAGTTTTTTTTAGTTTTTTTTTCTTTGGACATCCATACGAACAATTTTTGAATCAGAAATTTATTGATCAAATTTATTATCTTACATGTCAGGTTGTTACATAATATTACTAGTGAAAAGTGCATTTTTGCTCCCGTCGTCCGGGCTTTGGTTATTAAGTAGGTAATTAAGTATGTATCTATTCATTAACATATTTTCTATTGATGTAAGCAAATACGTACGTGGGAAACCTATTTCTAACTTCAATTGAAATTGAATTGAACAATCGTATACCAAACTTAAGTGATCCGCTGACCATGAAGCTAGAGGATATGGATTCGAATCCCGGTAGGGGCTAGCGTTTATAGTGTTGAACGGATATTTGTACTCAAATCATGGGTTTTACCTACTTGTATTTAAGTATGTATAATAGTAGTATTATGTATAAGTTGTGTAATAGCCATATTATGTACAAGCTTTGCTTAGTTAAAAAATTGTAGCCGGTCTTATTTATTTAGCTATTTGTTGTAATGGTCCTAGACATTCTACCTATCACTTTTTGTAGAGTTTATATTTCGCCTTACAACATGTTAAAAAAAAAATTATTTAGGAAGGTAGCAATAAGAGGGTGCATATGTAAGATAAGTAATAAAATAGACCTAAGTAGCTAAAATAAAATGTAGTAAAATATTTCGTACTCTGTCTGTTTAACTACCTGCTTCAAAAAAGCCATCTTTACTTTATTGTTGTTCGACACAATTGGAACGAAACTCTTCTTCATAATCTGATCCCGAGGAGGCTTAAGTATCCAGATTTTCGTCTTCTTAAGAGTTTTCAGAGTTCAGAGACTGGATAAAACAGACAGATTAAATATAACTGCCTTTACTACTCATTTTGTGAGGGCTGGGTATTAGTCACATTCCAATATTTTTCTGCGAGTTTAAAATACAGATTATTATCTGTTGCGGTGAAGTGAATTTATGTTTAGGTACGTGCATAAGTTGTTGGATGATTTTTCATAGATAGGGAGTTCTTCGGGTTGTAGATTTGATTCGGAGATTATTTTAATTGGGTCATGTTAACGATTTGGTCACGATGCTACGCTCCGCTGCGTTTTCACTCTATCTTTGGGTCTCGTTTTTATCATTTCTTGTTGTATTTGAGACTGGATTAAGTAAGTAGCTTTATTTTAAGATGTTTGAGTAAAACAACGAATACGATTGAAATAAGAAATGCAGTCACGCACTGTGATAGGTAATAAATATCACTGCTTTAAAATACGCTAGTTTAAGTTCGGTGCCAAGGGTTTTCATAATTTGCCAGACAAGGCTTGCTTTAGAAAGATAATACCGTATGTTTCATGTAAATTACTACATATATTTATTCGATGTCTTAGGTGCTTAGTGTAAAAAATAATTAGTAGGTACTTACCTCCTCGTACAGTTAAAAATAGATTAGATAGCTTAATCTAACAAAAGCTTTGTAAGTACCTACCTACTTCTCCATCGTCTGGGATTCATTCCCTACAAAGAATTGCACACAAAGACCCTCATTGCCCTGGTAATCAATAAGCAATTAGTTCGATATACTATACCCCACCCGTGAGTGCTGCCCCTTCAGGGTAAGTCTGTCTGCCTTTTCTTGCACCAAGTACAACTAGGTAGTAAGTAGAGTTTTTAGATACATATACTTGTATTACGTCATACACTCTGTGCGTTGTGATATTTTTATCCAATATTATGCACTACTTAGGATTTGTATTTGACGAAGAATGTTCAGAGTACTATTGTATTTTTACACTTTTTCTCTACGAAGTTCTAAATACTTTGTTGAGTACCCTTGCCACTTTGAACAATACTAGTCGTGTAGTGAATAAATAATCAGGGAACCTACGGGATAAGATATCAGAGGGTGCTTTTTGGATTTCACCGCGTCATTTCATTTTAATTTCAAAAAGCCGTTTGGTTTGAAAACTTTTACAAGTAACTCGCCCACTTACGTATGATGCAAAACTGTTGGTAGCTTGGACTATGTTTCTGGCCTACGTATTTTATTGATTACTTGTACAGTATAAAAAAAATCTGCTGTATGGTTAGAAGAAACCAACCATTGCCCTCCAAATTAGAATCACCGCGAAGAAATAAGCATGAAGCTTTGTTATGTTTTACCCGCGTTAGTACAGTTATAAAGTGAGAGACAAAATACGAAGGCTGCAATACCTAGCCACAAGAGGAACGCCTGAGGGAGGCCTAGCTCTTACGAAACAATATTCAAAGGGGGCTATTGTGTGAGCTTCATGACATCTCAGCTCAGAGTACGGTTTCCATATTTGCAACACGCTCGGAGATAATAATACACGAATAGATATTACGTGTCAAGCAACATTTCGCACTCACGGCGTTTGTAATGACACGGCTAAGTGCGCTCTGAGGTTTTTAACTCTCAAATTAACTCCCGGAGCTCGCAGCGTAGAGCAATATGCCGCTCTCTACATAGGGTGCCTAATTTATGACCTGCTTCAGGGAAAATGAGCGGAGGCTCATTCCAGACACGCTATAGGTGTGCACGTAGTAAAAGGTTTATAGCACGTTTTAAATTTTAATCAAGCCCGTAACTGTATAAGGCATTGTTAGATAAAGGAAAATGAATTACGTGTTGTTCTGAGTCGGTCAAAAGTAAATAGGTATTAAAAATTTACTGGAAGTAAACGTGTTATGTAATTGTATCCTCTTCAGTTGCATACTAACGACTTCGAGTGTCCTCAATACTCTGACAACATTCGTGCGCGTCTATATTGCATAGAACTGTTTAATGATAAAAAGTAGTTAGGTACTTTTTCAAACAGAGAACAAGAGAAGTTGACTCAGAAGTTTGTTTTTCCTTTGTTAACTTTATTGTAGACTCGAAAATTACGACGCAACCGCAATTACGGTAGTACTCTATTAACTCGTAACCGTGATATTTGCATATCCGCTTTCATAATTTATTTACTATCTAGCCAGATCTAGCCACCACCACAAATCGGTATCGGGTTTTAGGTCGGAACGTATTGTCAAGCTTGTTGCTAGTTTCGATCAGATATAAGAACGTACAGATTATGTAAGAAAGGAAATATTGCAATCGTGCTCACCGTCCATTGGAAGTAGGATGATGTATCGACGAACGGCCACCGCGCTCCGTACCAAGAACTGTCGCTAGCTTTAGCCACTGTCACTTCGTCGGTATCGCCTCCAGGTGCTGCAGGCTCTGGCTTCAGCGGCGGCAGGGAGAACACCTCATCCACCTCCAGCGACTCCTTGAACTCTTCGTCGTCGTCCACGGACAGCAGCGTGTCCTTAAAGTCACTCATTCTCGAGTTCTCACTAGTCGTTGCAAACTCCGTCGGCACTGAGGGATGCAGCGTCGTAGCTTTTGTTGTTACGGGCAGATCCTCACGCACCTTCGGTTCTGTTGCAGTTTTGACTGAAGGAACGAACGAACGCGAGTAATATCTATAGATATTCCGAAGCGTAACTGATTCTGGAACTACTGTTATTTTCACTACGTTATCTTTTTCCCATGGTTTCATTGACATGTACTGATCGAGAAGTCGAATACTACCAGAGGGAGTGCCTATAAGCGGTATCTTATCATTGTCTTCTGTTGGTATAGGAGGAATAGTTGTGGAGGACGACGAGCTCTTCCACGATCTCAAAGCAGGAATAGTCCAAGGAGGCGTAGTCGCTCTTTCACTAGTCACAGTTGACGGAACTGTTGTAGATGTAGTCGAGGGTGACGTTGTTGATGTCGAAATATCTAGTTTTGATATTAATGTTGAAACTATTTCCGGTGACGTCTTAAGCTCCTTTTTGCGTGATTTTACTACGTCCCTCCCAGCTGGCGTGAGTGGGGAGGACGCAATCACGTCATTGTGTTCCTTCTGACTTCTCCGAGTGTACAGGGCCCCGTTCATAACATACAGCGGAACGGACGCGAGCGCCAGCGCTACTATTATACCGAATATCACGAGTAAAATGTATTTCACCGAAGACCTTTTCCGAGAATGGCGAACATGGATCGAAGGGCTGTAGTCCCGGCCTTTGCCTTTGAGGCCGCTGTTGTTGAGCACCTCTTCCGTTTGCGGAAGGATGGTGTACTGCAGGCTGTTCTCGCCATGTCTCACCGTCTTGTACATGTTAGCGGAAGTTAAGAATTGTGAAATGAAACACTACGGTTATGTTATGTCACATGCACTTCTATCACATATTTTGTCTCGGCTGTCGATGGCAGTGAGTGGCGGTCGAGCGCGTGTCAACGTGGAGAGGGTTTGACGCCTGGCATCGCGGTGCCGTGTGCTTTGTGCGTCGCCGAAGCGGCTGGCGCGTGGGCGGGCGCGCAGGCGCCACAACATTGAGCGGCGCGCCCTTCGCGGCCGCGCACCCCGCTTTGAGGTTATGACGGGAAGCCGGCTGGCACATCGCACGGCACACCGCCGACCATAACAATAACAATACCGTGCTCGTTAATTATCTCACCTCCACCGATACTAACTCCGTACTATGAGACCGCGGAAACCTCTTTCACGTACACCTAAGGATTAACCACCCGTAATTTGCGAAAGGAAACTTTTATATTGTGCCCGGGCGTCAAATGAAATGGAAAATTTAGTTTGGGTTCACAACAACGACGTTACGGGATGCGGACGAAATGGGTCAAATAATGTCGCTACCGCTCCGGACTTTATGATTTTAGGCTCTATTTTGGAAGCATATTTTACTTTTTAAGAAACAGTGATTTCATACTACACTTTGTTGTAAAACATAATGACATGGAAATTAATTTCAGAAAAATGTACGCGTAAAACTTTAGAACGGGTGCAACTATTTTGTCTACTTAATACTTCTTTGTTGTGTGTTAGTATGTAATTATAGAGAAGGTTTGCATTAAAGAAAATGTTGTTTTTCTTTAATTAGTAGTAAGTACACCCCTGCGAAGCTGGGGTGGTCAGTTAGTACATGATATAAGTAAATAGATTTACACTAGATAAAAATTAGTTAAGTAAAATGAAATTTCAAACTTTCTGGTATTGGCTTTACACGCAAATAACAAATTGATAAAGAAACTAACTAGCAAATATAAGTAACAATGTAAACAAATCTTGCATCTCGAATCTTACCCACTTTACGATGATCTGATTGACTTCTTTGGTACGCGTATAGAGCCACAATGACAATACAAATAATCAAGACACAAAAACACTGTCTAATTAATTGAAGGTCACTTTTGTACTTACTTAAAAACGGCAGTTAGTCTGTTAGTGTCAACAATAAAACTTGAATTTTCATAATTATACGAGGACAAATCTAAAGACTGCTGTCTTCTACTAAAAAGCTTATAAACTCATTTGTAAAAGGAATCCACGTCCGATCTATGACGTGCATTAGCTTTACAATGCGATGAACTTGTGTTATGATATTTCTTGTAGGTATTAAGTCCCTGTTTTTTCCCCGTCTGTCTAGACTTGACTAAGTAGGTAAAATAAGTTTTTACGAATTCATTCTATACCTCGAGTAAAGATTCCACTGTGGTTTACACTAACAAGTATATGACTCATGTTTCTCGAAATCGCATGCAACTTAGTACCTATAGGTACATGTTTTATTTTTTATTTTTGGTACATGACTTGATGTTGTAAGTTACACGAAAATATTAAAACACTTTTCGTTTGTATTTTATCATAATAAACAAACAAAGAATACTTTGAGTAGCCTCAAGCCTTAAAAACTAAGTTATGACTTAAAGGTTAAAGGGACTCTCGCCTTATTATCTTGGCGATCGCAAGTCGTGGAGGCGTGTGTGTGCCTATAAGTGAAAAATTTAAGTAAAAGACATGTTGTAGGTATGTAGTATTAGTACATGCATGTCCGTATAAACAAATTGACGTTCCAAATTAGAAAAATGATTTACTTAGCTCCACATCAATTCTTTGCACCACTACAATTAAGTTAAACAGGTCCTTTGCCCATATTTTAATAGACGTAGCCGGCAATATTGTATGATTCAAAATTAAAAATCAAGAAGGAAATTTGAATAAAGAATAAGAACAATTAACGGAACTAAATAGGTACCTTTAGTTGCCTCTTTGAGCGATGATATCAACACGTAAAACGAGGAACACTTCACCCTGGTTACCTTCAATTTGGACTATTATTTTCTATCATTATCATCCTAGCTTACATACGTCCCACTACAGGGCACATGCCTCCTCTCAGAGTGAGAGAGCTTGGGCCGTATTTCACACGCGGGTCCAGTGAGGATCGGGAACATCGCATACACAATCGAATTTCTTCACAGGTGTGCAGGTTTCCTCACGATGTTTGCCTTCACCGTAAAGCTCATAGTAAATTTCAAATGTACTTTTGCACATAAATTCCGAATAACTCAGAAGTCTATCAGAGAACTATCAGAGCGATTTATAACTTAGGTACCTACACGCGATTCTTTGAGGTCTTTTTAATAAAAATAAGTATTCTAATCCGGCCGTCGTTTTATATACCTATTTGAAATAATCAATGTACCTACTTATGTATGTAAAAAAATAGTATTTTATGCAACTGTTGTATAAGTGAGGTCTTAAAAGGCGAGTGACGTGAGTTGCGATACGAGCGAATGCGAGTATCGCAATGGAAGACGGCACGAGCCGTTAAGACCAAATTATACACCGTTGCATACAATATTTTTCCTACGACTAGACTCTACTGTACTGCACTGTACCCTACTGTAGGGTACAGTAGGGTACAGTCGGGTACAGTAGGGTAAAATGAGGTACAGTCGGGTACAGTAGGGTACGGTCGGGTGAAATAGGGTACAGTAGGGTACAGTCGGGTACAGTAGGGTAAAATGAGGTACAGTCGGGTACATTAGGGTAAAATAGGGTACAGTAGGGTACAGTCGGGTGAAGTAGGGTACAGTAGGGTACAGTCGGGTACAGTAGGGTAAAATGGGGTACAGTCGGGTACAGTAGGGTACAGTCGGGTGAAATAGGGTACAGTAGGGTACAGTCGGGTACAGTAGGGTAAAATAGGGTATAGTAGGGTACAGTCGGGTACAGTAGGGTAAAATAGGGTACAGTAGGGTTAACCCTACTGTACCCGACTGTACTCTACTGTACCCTATTTAACCCTACTGTACCCGACTGTACCCTATTTTACCCTACTGTACCCGACTGTGCCCTATTTTACCCTACTGTACCCGACTGTACCCAACTGTACCCTATTTTATCCTACTGTACCCGACTGTGCCCTATTTTACCCTACTGTACCCGACTGTACCCCACTGTACCCTATTTTACCCTACTGTACCCGACTGTACTCTACTGTACCCTATTTTACCATATGATGCTGTACCCGACTGTACCCAACTGTACCCTATTTTACCCTACTGTACCCGACTGTACCCAACTGTATCCTATTTTACCCTACTGTACCCGACTGTACCCTATTTTACCCTACTGTACCCGACTGTACCCTACTGTACCCTACTGTACCCGACTGTACCCTACTTTACCCTATTTTACCCTACTGTACCCGACTGTACCCTACTGTACCCGACTGTACCCTACTCTACTCAACTCAGCAGGTCTAAACTGGTCTTTAGTGTTGAGTGTACCCTACATTTAATATTATGTGGCAGCTAGGTGTATCGTAATAACGACATTACGACACAAGTGCTGTTATGGCGAACAGATTAAGTATAGACTTTCTGAAGTCATATTATCTATGTTCTTATATATTTGTTCGCGACCATGTAAAAAACAGATAAAAGTACAGGAGTAGGAAAACATAATTATGTGATTTTCCCACTAACATCGACAGGTAAGCCAAAGGCTACTAGAAACACAGGGAATCTTAAGGTTCCATCTTACAGACTAACCAAAAACTCGTTTCTGGGAAATTGCATAGGTACGTTTTTATAATAAAATTCCGAAAACAATAACCGACCAAACGGAAACAAAATACAAATCCACTGTGAAGAAAACATTCATATCAAAAGCGTACTATAAAATTAATGACTATATAATGGATAGGGATGTTTCGAAATAATTCCGATACGCATTGGCGATCCCCAGTCTCAAATAACGTATCTACCGTGTAAAAAAATTAAGTGTTATTAAATTGTATGTAATTTAATAACAATGTAGATCTGTTTGAAAAACGTATACCTTGTTGAGTTTCTTGCCGGGTTCTTCTCAACATGGTTTTCCGAACCGGTAGTAGATTCTTCGACGTTCATAGGAGCATCAATTGATGCCTAAATAGAATAAAGAATTTTGACTTTGACTTTGAAGTACGAGCCCGGGCATGAACCCACGATTCTCTGCTTGAGAGGCCATAGGTTAACCACCACCACCACGCTACCACGGCTACCACGGCTTCACGCAATAGCACTACAGACAAATTATAGAGCTACCTACCTATTGCTAAATGTGTTCATAAATATAATAAAATAAATAAATAATAAATATCACGGGACAATTCACACCAATTGACCTAGTCCCAAAGTAAGCTAGGAAAGCTTGTGTTATGGGTACTAGGCAACGGATAAACATACTTATATAGATACATACATACTTAAATACATATTAAACACCCAAGACCCGAGAACAAACATTCGTATTTTTCATACAAATATCTGCCCCGACACGGGAATCGAACCCGGGACCTCAAGCTTCATAGTCAGGTTATCTAACCACTAGGCCATCTGTTCGTCTAAAATGCCTTGGCTAATGGTTAATGCTTAATCAAATGCAAGCAGCTGTTTATTTCTCCGGAATTTCTTTTGTTTCTGCTAATGCACAAACTAAACTGAACAATACACGTTTTTACGACTGGCATTGTTACCTATTTATAAATATGTGGGGTATACCCGAGACACTTATCATAATATTAATGATCCTCATATAATTACGGAGGTGTGCGTGCCAATTAAGTTGCGTAAGTTGTGTAATAGCGAGGTGTTAACTCAGGCCGGCGGCCGCAGCATATAAACTAATCGAGATTAGAAAAAGTGGCTGAGACCCGTCCGGCAGAGCCCGCAACGAGTTTTTGCGTCCGGTCAAACAGCGAACACATCGCACGAATACTAATTCACTTGACCTTGGACGGAATCACGTTTCCTTTCGAAATTCATTCGTGAATGCGATATTTTTAGAAAAAAAGTAAAAAGTGGCCGAGCTAAATAAAGGGGTTGGGCGAGCGTGGAGCGAATCGTCTTCGGTTTTTTGTGATCTACGTTCTAATTTAGAGGGGCGTAGTAATAGCTTCACCTTTTGCTGTTTTCGTTTTTTTTGTCTTGAGCATTTGTAAATGGTGTATCCTGGCCTGTCCTTACAAATGATAAACCGTAGGTTTTGGTCGTACGTAGTATTATTATACGATGACAATAATTAAAAATAAAAAAGCCGTGTTAGCGTAATGGTACCTCAAGTAGAGGGTCGTAGGTTCGAGCCCAGGATCGCACCCCATTCGGAATTGCGAAATTACATTTGAAATTTGCTTGGAAATTATTATAGAAATTTAATGGTGTATGGGAAGTTTCTAATCCGCTTTTGGGCCTTCTCATTCTGAGTGGAGGCCTGTGCCTTGCAGTAGGTTATATACAGGCTGGCATGATGAATGAAGAATTTGTGTAACTCGAGTTTAGTTTTAAATACTACATTAGCCCATGTCCCGACCCCGCCCCGTTGCGTTATACGATTCTAAATAAATAGGAAACCAAAACAACATTCCGATATCTAACGACCTACTGATTCCTGTTTTAATTAAATAGCGTTACCATTATGGTCCTTGAATAAAGGGTGGATAGTAGCAAGCGCTGTAGGGCTGTGGCTCTAGTACAATGACATCGAGAGCTGCTATTTCCGTGGGTTTCTGGAACCCGGCCAGCGCCGCAGGGCATCGCGTAAATAAACGCACACGACAAACGCACGCTGAGCTCGCTTCGGACCGATTTCGACAAATTTAGTACTGCCCTGCGGTAAGCACTGGACCGAGAGGACCACAGAGCACAAATAGCCGCAAGACAATGATTGAACTGCACACTAACGATGATTTCTAACTACGCAATATCATGTAGGACACAACTCGCGTAACTCATGATAAGCTTTGCGCCGTGTGCTACTTACTGAAAACCGATTTGGTAAAATTATTTGAACATAGATAAGGTAACTTTAATAGTTACTCTAGCTTGCTCAGCGAGATGTCGCATTAAAACTTGTCACGATACATCACACGTCAAGTACATTCTATCGTTTTCTTCTACAGTGTCTCTCCAACTAGTAGAGGTTGGCAGTTAGCTCCGCATACCTAACTCGGTCTTTTACCAGTTCAAGCTCCGCAGCGCTATTAATTCCTGTCCGTTCCCGGACATTCTATCGTAAGGTTTGTTATTGTCAACTTACTTCTACACTGTCTGAACTTGTAAATTTAACATTTAAGGATTTTTGCAGTAGTTTGCAGAAGTAAGATACTGACGTTATGTTTTCGACCAAAACCTTACCCAATAAGGTCCGTTTAGGTATGTATTATTGTAAGAAACCTGAACTCCCAGTTACGTGAGGATATTTTTCGGATTCATTTTGGCAGGGCAGAACGCTCGTTGAGATTGCTCCCAACTGTGCTATCGCCGCATAATGTATTCAAGTGGCTAAAAACTTAGGTACCCACTTCATTTTAAGAGGAAACTGGTTTCTTGATTAGATACGAGTACGTATAAGTAGTACGTGGGTACGCAGGTAGGTATGTGGAGTACCTACGCTAAGACTTTATTAATAAGAAGTACTCGACACCACGTATTTGAAATATCCTTTACAACCTTGAGGGTTCAAGGCACATCCTGTCAGCGCGTTTAACGAGTTAGCCTAAATAAATATTTTGTCAGACACGTGTTTGCCCGCTAAACGTGTCTTGCCCGCGCCTGTCCGCAACAGACATGTCTTTGTCGACCGAGCGAACAAAATTACTGTTTATGTCCCAGCGAATATTGTTCTGCGTCTATACCAAGCGTAAATAAAGCAAAAGGTCCGTACCCCGCCGAGCTGGAGAACCGTCCGATTTTTTATAACCATTTTGTTAAGTCAGCGCTTTCTAAATATTATGTATTATCGTTTCCCCGAACCTTGCGGGCTTCAGATAAGCCCTCTTCGGTTATCTTATCTGCATAAGTGATAGTCCAGTCTCAACTTTGGCTGCCCCATGATTTGTTCGAATACACCCTATTAAATGCCCTGTTATATGAATTTGATATAACTTTGGTAGAGCTTTATTTACCTAGGTTATTACACAACTAAGGTGTTCTGATTCAATTTAATCCCATTATCATTTTTTTTATTTTCTAATAAGTTATACCTACATATACTATACTATACTATTGCGCGCGATTCCGTTTGGTAAAAATAGGGGTAAAAATAGCTTCAGATCAGATCAGACCTACCAAATATATGCAAAAAATTTCTTACAAAATCGGTCTAGCCGTTTCGGAGGAGTTCGATAGCAAACCGAGACTCGAGTTTTTTATTATTATTTTATATTAGAAAGATGAAGATGTATCAGTGGCGTGGTGCTGTAACAACTCGATTCCCACCGTTTTATTACATGACGTCAGTGAAGTCAAGAATGGTATGTGCACACTAGTTGCGTGGTGTTGCATACGAAGACACTAAACTCACACTTCTCTTAATCTCCAGGTTACCTAACGGATCCACTCCACGCAACTGATTGGTAAATAGATGAACAGTTTGCCAAAGTGGCAATCGGGTCGAAGCGTTTTAATTTCTATATAACTATGTATGTACCTACGCTACGTTTACTATTAAACGTCATCACATGAAGCAGTGATTAATCAGTCTTCTTTAATTTAGGGTATTGATATTATACTTTGTCCCAAATTGAATCAAACTAATTAAAACATTTGAGTTAGTGAATTATACATATTATCCAGAATTAACTGAGCTGGAAACATTAATTAGGAATTATGAAAACAATCTCCCTGTGTTCTTGTTATCAGCGTTACCGTAAGTACATCATTCCTGTCTACCATGGAACCTTATCATACCAATTTATTTAATTTGTTCATAGCAATGCTAACCGAATGAAGTAAATATCACGATGACTAGATTTTACAGTGGACAAGAAATCAAGTTGCTGGACTGTTCACAATAATTAAAACTAAATTTATTGCAAAACATTGTTGTTCTATTTTCCGCAGCTGTAATAAATTATCATTAAGGTCAATTTAGAGTCATTCAAGAGCTACATTATTTTTATCTTGCTGTCCGCTACCACATCTTTAAAGAGCTAAGTAGGTACAGTACAATCTTAAAAATTAAAGACTTCATAGCTATTGGTTTTGATTTGCAATTCGTTTCGTTTGTTGAATTAAACAGTTTAATTTTTTTAAACATGCACAACGGCTAATAATATCCGTCACACAGACGTAACTGTCACGCACGTGTTTATTGATGTGGACCGGTTCATTGATATGGATCACTGCAAAGTAACGCTTGAATCAACCAATTATTTAGATTCATTGATCTTGCCACAATAATTTCGCTCGGATTGAATGGCCCACCTCACGCCAACGTCCCGTTCAAATTTAGCACGTCTTCAGGGCTGTGTAAATAATTCCTGCATAGAGCTGATCGCTGTGACGGTGGTGGGTGCATCGGCCGCTCCTGACCCTGGCTGGCCCAATGCCGCGCTGCGTCTGCGCGGGCACGGCGCCAGCGCAGCACCCTTCCGCGTCGCGAACAGTCATCGCCGTAAACTGTTGAGGAAAACATCATCATTATCGTCTCAGACTATATACGTCCCACGGCAGGCCACAGAATGAGAGGGCTTGGGCCGAAGTTACCACGCAGGCCTAGTACGGATTGGGAACTTCACATGTGTGCAGTTTTCCTCCTGATATTTTTCTTCACCGCCCGCCCGCGTGCTAACTACAGCTCAAGCCCTCTCATCCTGAGAGGAGGCATGTGCTATTTCTGATTGATTTAAAGGACCTTGTATACAAATAAGTAAGTACTTCCACAAATTACATTCTAATAAAAACCGGGCAAGTGCAAGTTGGACTCGTGCAACGAGGGTTCCGTACAAATTTGTAGGTGACTGTGACTGAGATACGGACATACAGACAGACAGGCAGCGGAGTCTCAGTAATAAGGTCCCGTTGGTACCTTTTGGGTACGGAACCCTAAAAATGTAAGTCTTGCCTTTACGTTACTTATTAGCTGACTCAATTTTTTTAACATTACTAATTTACCCGTAAGAGTTATCTATAGTCATAATTATAACAAGTAAACGCGTTACGCGTACGCGTATCTCGACTAGTTCGCCTTTCTTCATGTTTTAGTAATCACCCGACTGTCGAAGGAGGGTTATTCATTATCTGTACTTGAGGTACCTATACATTTTAGCACAAACTTGGAACATTCCATTCCATGTCCTCGTTTGTTTAAACACGTGCTATGAATTTGTTTTAACGCAAATACACATTTTTTGCCTGTGTTCATACTGAATCAAATTTTAATGTACGTCAAGTGCTGTAGGGCTATTCTATTTTTGTTAGAGCCATATTTTTTATAATTTTGACAGGAGTTACGTACACGACTGAGTCGCAGCCAGATGTTTTATTTTGATATTTCGCGGAAAACGTTTGCTTTTACCTATTTAAATATACTTGCAATTAATATTTTGTAATTTCTTATTACGTTTAAGACAAGAGTCTAAGACTAGTTGTAGTTTATATAAAACTCGGATGTAGAGATCAAACTATTGATATTGTCAATGTCATGGTAAAGTTTTTGTGGCCGCGGAAGTTAATGTGATTGACTGACTCTACAAATAACAGTCTAAATCACTGATGCTAGCTAGAGACTTAAACTTTTCCAAAGTCAAAGTCAAAGTCAAAGTGATTTATTGCATATCACATTACAGGCATAAGCTGGAATAATTAGACTAGGTATACATATTATGTGACGCCCCGTAAGGGCACGGCAATATCAGAGGGCTATTTTTACAATTAAACATTTTAGACAATTTTCCTATATTTCTGCTAATTTAACTGCATATTCTATTTAAAAAACAACATTACCCAAAAACGAACTTAAGCGGGACCAGAAAGAGATACAGGCGCATTAAGATATTAGTTATTATATTTAAGATCTTTTTTAAAAGAAATAGATATACTAACCCTGCCGTCGTTTTATAATTTTGAATTAATCATGTATGTAAGAAAAAAATGTATACCTATGATTTTCCCGCTAACGTCGCTAAGCCAAAGGCTACTAGAAACACAGGGAAGTTTAAAGTCCCATCTTACGGACTAGCCAAAACCAAAAAGTCGTTTGTGGGAAGTTTCATACGTGTTTATAATAAAATTCCGAAAACAATAACCGACCAAACGGATACAAAATTCAAAGCTAACGTGAAGAAAACATTTATAAATATCTAAAGAAAGAAAGAAAGAAAGAAAGAAAGAAAAACATTTATTTTATAACAACAATAACACATACACAGGCAAAAATAAGAGTACAAACATACGTATAGACATAGACATAGAAATGTACATATTAGTGCTGCTACAAAAAGGGACCCGGCTCAGCATGTTGCTAGTTAAAAACCAGCACTGGTCTTCCGCCGGGCCACAGTACCTACAGCAACATCACGGAAGGCCACACAACGTATTATAAAGCGTATTATAAAATTCATATCATGGATAGGGCTGTTTGGAAATAATTTCAATACGCATTGGCGGTCCCTAGTCTCAAATAGCTATAGGTATCTAATGTGTTCAAAAATTTAGTTTAACTAAATAGGTACGAAGGCAGGTCCAAAAGATTCCGGCCTAACCAAAGAAAAGAAGTAGGTACATATATTTACAAAACTTCTTTTATTTTTCGATATAGTCTTCCTCTATTTCAATTCAATCTGAAAAGTGCATATCGAAAAATAAAAGAAGTTTTGTGAATATATGTACTTCTTTTCTTTGTTAGGCCGGAAACTTTTGGACCTGCCCTCGTACTTTAGATATTGTAATTTAATAATATTGTAGATCTGATTGAAAAAGATATATTATACTTTGTGGAATTTCTTGCCGGATTCTTCTCAACAGGGTTTTACCGAACCGGTGGCCGGTTTCTTCAATATTCATAAGTTCGTGGATTGAAGCCTAAACCGAATAAAAATATTTTGATTTTGATACTATAGGTAGATAAAGAACTAGCCAATTTATTATTTTTCCACGAATGCGAAGCCGTAGCACAAGCTATTATTGCACAAGGTGTTAAAATTAGTCGATGCACCGTACGAACTTGTTCTCACTGTTTATATCGAATTCCGCGGAGACACCCACGCCAATCATTTTAATGCGCAGTTCGAAAATATGATGGCGTTCAAATTCTCGAATTTTGCGATATTTCGTAATTAAGCAAATTAATACTGCCTACTGGAAATAAATAAGAAGTTTGTTATTGAAACCTGGTCGTTATTATGTAGGGTGTACATATAGTTACTGGCGTGAATGGCGAGATGACCTAATTTTTTTACATAAAGTCTCTGATAAAAAGTATGGCAATGGTTGTATGTAGGTATATACTAACTGCAAGATGTCCCATCCGAAGACATACCTGACACTTCTGTCACTTTCCGGGTCGCCTAACGAAAATGATCACTCCACGCCATTGAGGCCTAGTTACCTATCTACCGTTAATCTCCTCGGCTGCGTACATATTGTAAGCACTGTAATAGGTACATTAAGTTCTGCTGTATTTCAACATTCATGAATGGAAAAGCCGATGTCATTAAAACTATCAAATTAAGGTCTTGATATATAATTTTGTAATTGTTATAGGTACATAGTACATAGTTGTAAATCAAAATGATTAGCCCGAGCATATAAATATGGTCAGATTTTTACGTAAGCTCTACCTAAATCTTGAGGGTAATTTGCAAGAAGAAATGGTCTCAAAAAATAATCAAAAACATTTTATCCTCCTTTAAATTTTGTAAATAAATAGTTTTTTCGTTCTTTCATTTTGACGCATTCACATTTAAGGCCCAATTCGCACGAAAGCTTATAAAAAGTCGCATTAAAACCCGAGATTGCCGCTAAGTATTTTGAAGTCCGCTTCTACTTATCGTCCATCGTTCAACGTCAGCAAACCAACAAAGCTCGATAAAAAAATAGCAATGTTTTAAATTGTATGAATAAAAAAGTATCAATTTGTAGTATCAGTATAATAAGTAAGTATCAGTTTTTTAAAGGACGCTGAATAAGTTTTCGTGCGGATTAGGACTAAATTTATTTTATCACTGCATCATCACTAATGCTATAAAACTAATATATGACGGTACTCATGTGTTGATTATCGTTTAATGTTATTGGCGGTTCGGCAATTGGCAGCCAGGATTTGTTGGCATTGGCATAGGCTCGGGGCGATGAACCCGGGCCCATGTGAGCGTTTGTGTGACGGAAAGTGCAAGTGCACTATACATACTATGCTAATTTAGATACCGTCTTCATCGTTAAAGCTTGCACGTTGTATTTGTACTTAGTTATACTGTGATAATAAATAGTTAATGATGGACTGATAGTAGGGTTCTTCGAATCATAATTTCCACTTGGTACACGGGTGGAGTTCAAACAGTTGGACACCTCGTTAAACTTTGTATGAAAGTTTCCCGTTGTGACACGAAAATTAACCATAAAATTGCACGGGTATTTTTTGTGTCACAGCGGAACTTTTTTCAGTCAGTCGTTTTGAACGGCTATGTACGATTTAACGTGGTCCAACTTGGTCTCCACCCAAACAAGAGATCATTTAAAATTATTCCTGAACGTTTCAAAAGATGGTTATCCATCACAATTGAACAATCCTGAAAAACATTACTGCTGAAATACTTCGGATTAAGTAATATTAACACAAAATTTTAACAGAAAAGGAGGTAGAGAGGGAGAGGGATAGGAATATCTTTGATTTATGTATATCTATTCTTTGTTAAATATACCTACACAAAAAAATACATAGTGTAATTAAGTTTGTACCTACCGCTTGGAGATTGTTAATCGTAAACTCCCACGTCGACACTCTTCTTTTAATAGTCATGTTACAAGTGCATAATGAGCATAACTTCCTACTTTTTGACTTAAAAGAAAATATGCTCCTGCAATTTTCAAAGCACGCTTTCAATGGGACTCCAGTAATGTCGCGGTAGAGCCTTTGTACCACCTGTACTGTCCCCAGTCGGGAGCATGAGGTTCACACCTCAATAAGGAAAACGCCGCAAACTTTTCTCGGAGCGTCGCCTTTCACCCCCTTTGTCGTGGTTCCGGGCAAAGTCGTTAATTTTACAAAGCGCCGTATTTTCGGAAAGGAAAATTTATATCTACCCCAATATTAATATAAATTAGAGGAAAGAAAGTAAAAATGTTGTATCCTTATGAATGGGTCCTCAGGGATTGAGGGCCGCTTCGGCAGAAGACGGAACATACCTCGAATGGGATAAGAAATTTTTGTGTAAATATTTCTTCACGAATTCGTTTCAGGTTCAACGAATATTGCTTTTTCCTAGAGTGAGTCCACCTTTTGTAATAGAAATATTAAAGCAGTAAGTAAACCTCGTTGAGATCAGAGTCCATTTAGAGTGGGTATGGGAATGGAACGGACGTTTTATGTTTTAGTTTCATTTTTATGCCTTGACCGTCCTTGCTCTGGGGCCGGATACATAAAATGCCAATACTACAGGTGTCACTTAGAATTTTAAAAGCAACAAATCCATATAAACAAAAATGAATAGCTAAATGTTGTGCTCAGCGCTAAACTCGAGAACCACTGCACTAAATTAGACAATTATTTTTTGTTGTGTTCGCAATTTCCAAGAAGAAGTTTTTATGGAAAAAAAAACGTCAGGGGCGGGTGAACCCGCGGGCATCAGCTTGTTCTTTATAGTTTTAGTAAAATGTACTAGTGAAAGACTTATTGGTAATAAGAAAAGTCATTTTGCGTTTGTGTGACGGCTTTGTTTTGTATGCCTTTTTGCAACGTGACAAATTTTGACATGAGTGTGCGTAATACATAATATAGACGTCGAACCTCGAGAAAATAAAAAAATGATAATAAAAAGCTACAATTAAGGCACCTCTTGCCATAAGAACCTTGTGGAATGTTATATCAAATTGTGGCCATCGGGTGTTTCGTATCGCAAATTTGATAGAGAAACGGTAGAGTTCACGCGTTATGTCAACTTACGTCCCAGCAAATTGGGTTACGGTTGGGCATTATGGCAACCGCCCCGGCTGTGAATTTAACGGTCCGTTATACGTGGCTAGTAAAATTCCAAATAGATTTGGACCACGTCCAGTGCGATCATTCAAAATACACTGCCTTGAACTTGTTCAAAGACGTTTGCAAAGGTGTCGTGCCAATTCGTGTCACCTTTTGAACACGCTGCTGGCGTTTTTCTTGGAAACGAGAAATATTTTAATTGGTGTCCAACACAGAACTAATGATAAGAGAAATATAAATGTTAGCGTGTGTGTTTCCTTCCAGAAATGATGTCGCCACTTTTTCGTCTACTGCCTAAACTGAGTCTTCCGGTTCATGGACGCCATTCAAGAACCTTTTGCCTCCATCGGCCATCAGTTCTACGAGCGATGTGCCCACTGCCACTTGATTCCAGCGATTCTTCGAGCTATGTCGAAGCATGTTATGCATGAGAAACGTAACTTATCGAAATTAACGCACAATTGCGTCAGTATTTTGACTTTATTGCATCTGTTTTGGAAGTAGAATTAATATTCATGATATGTTACCTGTTACCTATACTTATTGCATCAGAGTCCTCTTATGGCCAGTTAGAAGTAATAAACCTCGAGATATAAAGCTCCGTAGGCACATCGTTAACCAAATGAAGGGCGAAACATATTTCATAAACTTGTCAAGGCAAGCGTTTGCTTAAATTCTCATAAGTAGTTACTTGTAGTAAAAGTATTTAAGGTACGAATGCACAGTCAAACCGTTTAATTCCTGAACATGACATGTTCTCACAGTGAGTGCCATAATGATTTTTATTGACAGCTAATGTGAAGTCCTGTGACATTTTCTGTGAAAAAGTTCCACAGTGTATTACGTTTCAGTAGATTTGATAGTATGCAACATGCAACAAACTCGAAGAACAGTGACTACCAATTCAATGTAAAAACGTACAGTCAGCCAGCATAAAAAGTTGCTGGTCACTTTTGTACCTTGTCGCTCTACAGTTAGGTGCAAAACGTCATACTTCACTTCATTGATTGATTGGTGTGTTTTATTTTATGTAAGATGTATAGATCATATTTAGGAATTCCCACATTGAAAATTTAAGTGATTCTGCGGTTGTTCAGTTTCATAATCGCATGTTTACGAGGCGGTAACCAAGCGCAACCATCCGCGTAGTGCGCGAGGATCTGACCGGTGGCGAGCTGTGAATTCCATTCGAATACGCAATTTAACTAATTGATTTATTATAATAGGTGGGTACCTACACTGTAAAATACGCAGCAGCCCGGTCGTTGGGAATCGCATATTGTTATGGAGCTTATAGCGATTTTGATGTAAATAGGTCTCTTGGAATCCAGTCTGGTGGCATACAATTTTTACGCAGCATAATTCATCATTTCGCATACCTAACTCTTTTTTCTCAGAAACCGTTAATCAGGAATTTTTAAATGGTTATCCTGTAGGGCTCTATAGGTTAGGTTCGGTTTATTTTATAACTCTAAAAAAAGAGTTATGCAAAATGATTGCCAACTGATGAATTATGCGTAAAAATTGAATGCAACCCAATATGGAACCAGATGTCTTCCATTCTACCCCAACTTTATAAGCACGCGGGGTCTGACAGAACCCTGGTTTCTGGTCCCGCGCAAGCATACCTTCTTAGTTGTATTGGATATGTTTATGTAGCTTTCCTGTTATTAAATGTACCTATAACGATAATTTTAATTGTTACACAAAACGGGACTTATCACGCAAACAATATTTAGCTCGACGTTTCGGCCACATTGCATTGGCCGTCGAGGTAAATATTGTTTGCGTGATAAATCCCGTTTATTATGACAATTATGAGTGAAAATCACGAAAGTTTAAAACAGTAGATAATTTTAATTACCAGTGCACTTATGATCAGTAGTTAAAGATACTTAATAGTCAAATTGCCTTTGAAAAGCGTAAACTATTGTTAAGTTTGCCATATATTTTAACTATTAGTTTGTTTAACTATTGATTAAACAACGGGCTCATAGTTTAATGTAAATATCAACCTAGATATGTTACCTATTGGGTAATGTACTCGTTTATATGAGTACAGCCAACATCAGAAGTCGCTGAACACTTTAGTACTTTGTCGCAATAACCTTATACCGTGCAGTTTTAAATTATGTCACGTTAGTGAAAGTGACAAAGTAGGTACGGTAAACTGGGGTTACTTTAGGAAATTTTGGGGCTACTTTGATAGATTTAAAATGGTTATTAAAACGCAAATATTCATAGCTCGATTGAGCAAATGACGTAAAAAGTTATTTAATTTATCAAGATAGTTATTTCACTGCCACAGATGGTCTAAAAAAATAAGGACACGGCGTAAAAACTGTTTTCCAAATTAGCCCCTGCATTTTAAAGTAACCCCGTTTTACGGTACCTACTGAAGTGTTCAGCGACTTCAGAGGCCGACCGTACATTAAATAACAAGTCAAGATGCAACTAACTCTAATTACCAATTTAAAATAAAATTTAACTAAGTGCCGCGGCTATCGACGGTTAACTAAACGTTATTATTACGCGGAGATAAAGCTGGCGCGCACATGCGCAGGAGTTCCCACGGCGACGCGCCATGTGCGCCCAGTGTCGCTGAGCCACAGTGCCAATTATTGACGTTTAAGCTACATCTTTTTTTATTTTAGTCACAATTAGTGATTAACATTAATATTTGGGTTTGTGCATTTATAGCAAACTAGCTGTTGCCCGCGACTTCGTCAGCAAAGAATTCATTTTATCGCTATCCCGCGGGAACTACGCAATTTTTCGGGATAAAGGGTATTCTATATGTATATGTTAATCTAGGTTGTAAACTATCTGTGAGCCTTTTAGCGTGAAGCAGTAATTTATAAACATCCATACAAACGTTTTCGTTTATAATATTAGTGAGATTATGTATGACTTTAAAGTAAGTCTACATTTGTTTAATTTTTCGCGTCCAAACTAACGACCATAATACCTACTCGTCGGTGCTACGCGACGCGAGGTACAATACACTAAAACCGGCCAAGAGCGTGTCGGACACGCACAAGGTAGGGTTCCGTAGCCATTACGAAAAAATCAAGTAATATTTTTCTAAGGATTTCGTATGTGTACGGAATCATCCAAGTTTAGGTATGTTTTATACCTTAGGCTACTATTTACTCTTAAACTACAAATAATTTCCAAGCAACCTTAGCCGCTATAATTTTCCTAGTAAATTTGATATATTTACTACCCTTCTGAATTTTTTCAAATTTTTCCACCCAACAGTTTAGATTTTAGAGGGGGGGGACGGCCGATTTTAATGAAAATTTTCACTTTAAAGTTGAATATTTCGCAAACAGATCACTGAATAGAAAAATCATGTTAGCAACCCCACAATGATTTTAAAAGACCTATCCAACGACACCCCACACTATAGGGATAGCCGAGAAAAAAAAATCACCCCCACTTTACGTCTATGGGAGGTACCCTAAAAAAATTTTTTTTACTTTTTTTTATTCTATCACTTTGTCGGCGTGACTGATATATATATTGATGCCAAATTACAGCTTTCTAGTACTAACAGTCTCTGAGCTTAGCCGCGGACAGACAGACAGACATACAGACAGAGGGACAGACATGGCGAAACTATAAGGGTTCCTAGTTGACTACGGAACCCTAAAAATGATACAAATATTCATGCTTACCTACTTTGAGCGTGCTGAGGAATTCGAAACATACCATGTAGGTATCATATGGGCATTCTTTGTTATCAATATATTGTCAAATGCTTACTGATTTATTTTTGCTGTTGATAAAGTTTTTCTGCAACACATATAGGAATATACTTACTTACTTAAGTAGGTAGAAAGAAGGAAAAAAAACCACTCTTGATTAATAACTCTGTTGTTGAATATTTATCGCGTTTAATTAGCCAAGAAAGATTTCGGTTGGAAATACTTTTACAAATTATAATAAACTTGTTTTTATTTTTACAAGCATTTTATTTAACTTACAACAGTAGCACCTACCTAAGTACTTCTGTATCGCAACTTTAGAATGAGACTGACAAAATTCAAATTATTTTCATTACAAAACTAAGGTTTTTAATATTTACAAAAAGCTTATTTTTGAAATGAGAATAAATTCGAATTGGGTCAGTCTCATTCTATGTATGTATTCATTGTATGTATGTCAATTGTGTTTTATAAATTTGTAAACCATTTTCAACCATTGTGGTATCAGATTGGGTTAAAATTTCGCATACTTTTGTAAGTCCAGTGACGATACAATACTAGGTACTCTGATAGTAAAATTTTGTTGGTTCGGATAGGATCGTTTTCGCAGTCTGCGAAACGGAACTCTTCAATGTCTAAAAAGTGCAGTCAGCATAAAAATTTTGTATTAAAAATGTTTTTTTTTACATAAATTCATACTTATTTGCAAATAACCCACCAGCATGCAAATTAAATCAAATTAATTATACATACACGTAAAGAAAAAAACTTGTCATGCCTCTACAACAGTTGTGTAAAAAATACTATAGGTACTTACATAAAATACTCGTACTTATTTCAAAAAATCGGTAAGCACAGACCAAGTTACGCTGGCCACATTTACCTCCCGCACGGATCTTCCCTCCAGGCTTCACTTACTAATTGATTGATGCATAATTGATTAATTAAGTATCGGGAAGTCTCATGCAAAGGCCATGTGTCGTAAAGTAAAATATCAAATTAGCCGTATAAATTGATGCATAGCGATTCCGTAATCACATGAAAAATGATTGATTTTATTACGGATTAAGTATATCCAGGATTTTGTCAATTAATCAATATCAAAAGGTACCTTAAATCTACTTAAAATGTAAATAGAATGATATATATTTCCGTAGGCTGCTGCTGTATGGTGTGAGCGTGTTTTTTACTCCTTCGCGCCAAAAGGCGCTTCACAAAGCCGTGGGTAAAGGCCAGTATAATATAGTATCATCATATTTGACGGAGTGTTTGCATAGTTTATTGCTCAGGAAATGTCATGTAGCGTTGTTGCCGTCCTACACATGCAGGCAACAAGCCGCACGAATAATGCTTGCATGCAGTGACTCAACTGTCCTGAAATTATTTGCTTCTGGATACGCCACTAGGATGATTCATTCATAATATATTATGGTTAGTAGACAGATTCACATCTGTACACAATTTGACCGCTGAGAAACTGTATATATCATAAATTTAGTAATATTTATACTAACTACCTTTAGATTACTTAAATCGGCAAAATAAAATAAAGAGCGGTATAATCGGGATTGTCTTAAAAAATAGCAATTGTTTTTATTTTATTTTTATACAGAAAATTCAATTACCTACTTATATAAAACTAATTCGAATATTTTTTCATTTGGTTCACTACTAGTATTTTTAAAATTAATTATTGAAATTATATTGGTTGATGACGTCATATAGTTTAAGCTAGTGCTTCCACACAACTGCTTATTTCATAAATTTATCTACAAAACAAAAATTTGTGTACAAGAAGAGGACCATTTCCAAAATAATTTTCTTTCTAAGACCAGAAAAAGATTACCCTAGCCTAAGTTATCTACGTTTTGAAAAAATACAGACCACCTATTCTCGTTTTAATCAGGATGTAACGCGTTATATCCATTAATCACCCTTCTTCGCAGGGTGCACTAGACTTGCAGATGCTGTGAATCACGGAGGGGTATGAGTAAGGCTTCCCAGATTCACGAACGAACCAGTTTTTGCTGTGTTGCAATTTAATACTTACACAAGGGTGAGTTTGTTTTTCAACTTCCTTTACCTACATTTTACTTTAATATTATAAACGCGAAAGTTTGTATGGATGTTTGACAATCTTTCATGCTAAAATAGTTTGACCAAATTAGATATTTAGCACATATAATATAGTTTAATAACTTGGAGTAATATTACGATACTTTTTATCCCGGAAAATTGCATAGATATAGATAGATAGATAGATAAAGACGTTTATTTGATACTGCAAGCACACACAATCAAGATTAACAAAAAAATACAGAAATCATTATAAACTTAAAAGTAAAACATTTAATATTGTCTGTATGCGCTGCAGTAGTGCAAAAGGGCCGTGGCTCAGTGGTCAACATTGCTCATAGGAGCAAAACACTGATATTCCTGCGCGGTAAACTAATTCTTCGCAGACGGAATCGCAAGTTAGTCCAAATTATAAAAAGGTGCTTAACTATGTTTAAAAAATAAGAATTTAGGTAAAATGCTAGATGTGGTAAGTAGCTACTGACACATTCCGATTCGAAAGTAAATGACTTATTATGCTTTTTTTGTGGTGAATCAATATCAAGACTCCATCGCTCATAGAATTGATGAATGGCTGATGGTACTCAAAGGTTCTCGAATGGGCGTCCATGGACCAGAAGACTCAATGTAGATAGGTCTTCAAAAAGATGGAGCGACGACCTGCTTAAGGCTGCAGGAAAACGTTGGACGCGGATGGCGCAGAACTGGTCTGTTTAGCGAATCTTGAGGCAGGCCTTTGTTCAACAATGGACGTCTTTCAGCTGAAATGATGATGATCAAGACGGGATCCCCTTTTCTCCCATAATCTTTTTTATCGGAATTTTGAAAGTCAGAAATTTATGTCCATAATATTCTTGCTCATAAATATCGATGGTCATAATTCTTTTAAAGCATATCGCTTAATAGTTCTAACTGCAATGATCTATAATCTATAGATCATAACTTTAAAAAGTCATAATATTGATATCAATAACATTTAACGGAATATCGTTGATTATTCAGAAACATTGTAAAGTAAATCTTAAAGTAATAATTGTTTTAGTCATAATTTTTCATTACCTAAAATGCACTTAGCATATACATCGAAATCTATAACATCCAAAGGAATATCGATAATTCCCAACTAACATTTTGGTGTCAGTTACAGGTTTTTTATAACTTTAATCTGTTTAACTGAGTTATAATTATCTCAGTTGTAACTAATAGAGTTATAGAAGAGTAAATAAAATAAATTAGCGCCAATAGTGGTTTAGTGGTACTAGAGCTTTAGTGAACGATTTAAAACAGCTTTTAGAGTTAGAATAGTGCTAGTCAAAGCAAGAAGAGTTAAGATCTTATAGCTTTAATCTGTTTGTAGTAATTAAACCTGTACAAGAGTTCTCGCTGTCTCTTGTTAACTCTTATAGTGTTATATTGACTATAACGGCAGGCAAGGGTGGTAAAATAGAGCTTGTCAAGAGTGTTGTAACACAAGATACTAGAAGTGTCAAACAACTCATTTATGTAGGTTAAAGCTGTAGAATGCTCTTGACAACAGGCGTTGTAGTTCATTGAGTGTCATAATAAATGTATGGGAAGACTGTAGATTAGGGGAGAGTGGGTAACAGTGGATCACGGGTCACAGCGGATTATTCGCTATAATTCTTATGTGTGATGCTTTACGCACACAAGCAAACGCGTGGCTATTGCTCGTCGATACCCCCCTCTTACGCGCCAGTCGCCGCCGCGCTCGCCGAGCGGAATCACGTGCTGTCACACGCAGGCCAGTAGGTAAGTACGAAAATATTTTTTTACGTAATTTAGAAATTTGTCGTATTCCCAACCCTTTAATAAATATAAATGATAGTTGTATGTTTTGAACTTGTTATTTGTTAAATCCGTTGTGGGTAATGTAATTTTGGCTTGGGTATAAGTAGTTATTTTTTGAATATTTTTTTTCTGTCGTAACGGCCTATGGGTCACAGTGAATAATTTTCATTTGGGTCACAGTGGACTGTGATCCAGTGTGACCCAAGTGGAAATTACATAAATAGCGTGAAATTAAAATGGTTTTGTACTTCTTCGTAGGTAACAATGCCTCGCAATCGTGTACGAAAAACGATTTTTTTTTGCGGCTAAAGTTATTGTTCTAAAAAAAAATGAGACTGAAGTCAGTTTTGTTAGAAAATCTGACAAAACACCAAATAATTTTCATATGCCAAATGTGCCAGATACTGGCAAGGTAGCGCTGCATGATATTAAGATGATTTTACCAAAACCTACGTTTTCTGGTACTACAAAAAGGAAGCAAGGCATGTACAACTTTAACGTTGATCTTTCTTACATTAATTTACGCTAATCTAATTAAATTTGATCTCAAACTGAATCTTAGACAATTTTGAGATATCATAAAATGAAAATATTTGTTTTTATAGTTTATTTTTTGTTAACGATTACTGAAGAAGTAAATATTTTTATTTTTAATAATTGAGGTATCAACAATGTAAATATATTTATGTATATATTTATGTTTAATAGTTGAGTTAGCATCAACAATGTTCTTATTAAAATGTTTGTTAATGATTACTGAAGAAGTAAATATTATGTTTACTTGAATAGAGAAGAGAGCTTTATGGAAATTAAAGGAGAAAAACTGTTGTTTATTTAAACAAAATGTTGATTAGTTTAGATCTCTTTATACCAGCATAATTTGTAAGACTTTTGTTAATTTTTTATAAGACTGTGATAGAAGGCTGTCTTAGAATATAAATAAATAAATAATTATGTAGAAAAGTAGTATTTTATTGAACTTTTTTTGAATAGATCAAGTGTACCCCAAGCGATTCCCTGTTACCCATTAAAAGATCCAAAGTGACCCATCCACGGGTCACAGTGGATCATTTCCCATTTTTTTTAAAACTTGTTATAACTTGTAAGTTTATGCCGTTTTTGCCAATAATTGCACCTTTTTTTGTAGATTAGGGACGTATCTTATGGTTAATTATCATAGATTAATTATTTAGGCATAAACTTAGGATTTGTGGAGCTTAAAAAAAAAAGTGATCCATTGTTACTTTCTGTCAACATAACCTAAAAAATATTTACACAAAATCACTTTTAAATAAGGAAAGTACCTAAATTTTCCAAATTATATGACATACATTACTTACACAATCACTAAAACTAACGAACATTTGAAAATGAATGTCTAAAAACCGATTTAGGCTATTACCACTTTTAATTGATTTCCTTTTTTTTTCTTTAAATCATTATTTTTTTGAAGGCGCGTCAAAATTGAGATGTAAAACATGATACATTTTCACATTAAACTTGCAATCGCATTAATAACTAACCATAGATACACTTTAAGAAACCTGTTAATCAAAACAATATTTACATTTCGTGATGAAAATGTCGCAATATGGCCGCAGATAAACTGAAGCACCATTTGTAAAACATAACCTATAAAATCTATAATTTGAAGATTTTAACGCTTTAAATATCTCCTTTGACACCGAAAACACTACAAACGAGTTATAAGGTACCAAAATACCGGTCTAAGTTCTATCTGACACCGTTATAGATATTTTATATCACTAAAGGTGTCAAGAAACTCTATTATGACGGTGCAATAAAGTTTCAAGCGTTAACTGACGATCTTATAGCACCTTTGTATAGCTAGAACTATACAAAGGTGCTATAAGATCGTCAGTTAACGCTTAAAACGTTAGATAGAACCACTATAACGGGTTTATACAGGCTTAAGCGTCAGAATTTTGTGCCAAAATCGAAGATATAAGGGTGGTATATCACTCTATAACGCTTTTATAACACTTCTTATAACGCTTAAGTATCTATTCAGAACCTAAATACAGGTCCACTAACACTTGTCTTAACGCTTAAATGTTTGTTTGGTTATTCAGAAACATTGTAAGGCATATCGCTGGCAGCGAGCGAGCGAAGCGAGCGAGCAAGACTTGTCAGGGCAGAAGCGACTCGGACAGGTTAGGTTCAGAAGACTACGCTACGCTTCGCACCCGCTTTAGCTTTATTTTTTTTATGACAGCACAGAAAAGGATTATTACCTTTAATATTATGAAATGTCATACCTACAACCATGACACTGAAAGTTATTACAAAGTAATATTATGCCTAATAATAATTACGACCTGCGAAAAAAGACCTTGCAACTTTATTACCTTTAACATCATGAAGAGTGATGCTTCTATGACACTGAATGATATGACTTCACTTATTTAGTCCTTACAATAATTTTATTATGACTTAAGAAAATCGTAACTTCAATTTATGTTTTTTAATATTATGACTTCCGATAATATGACGAAGAAAAATTATGACAGAAAACTTTATGGGCTTGAAAATTCGGAACAAAAATTTTATGGGAGTCATTATAGACCCGATCAAGACTCCTTATTAGTTTAACAATTATTTTTATACCATACAAAGTTATCGGAGGTTTGTAAAAATACAAATGAATCGCCACCTTTGTTAAAGTTGGTCAAACAAAAGCTGTATTTGTGCATAATCGAGATAAAAAAACTATGGTCTGACAGCGTAGCATGTTGTAACAACCTAATTTAGTTAATTTGATAATATCTAATGGGCCCGCGATGGAAAAGTGACCAATCCAAGCCGCGATTGGCCAAAATACGTAATACTATGAAATCTCTGTCCAAGGCCTTGATATTGCGACAATCGTATGGCTTTTTACGTTGTCATAAAAAGTATTTGTGATAAAATTTGGGACGAGCAAAAAATTTACTAAGCAGTTACTACGCGGAGTTTAGGTAACGCCACGAGAGTTGAGGCGAATGATTAGGTACACACACATCTACGAACAAATCTGTCGGCGTACCGTTACTCGGCGAAACGTTGTCTGCCAATCAATAATCTGCGTAAAAATTGTCGGCGTATCATTAGGTAAGCAATATTAGTGCAAGTTGTTTGGTTTACGGTAAATTAAAATTACTCTTGGCACCTTGGCACTGTCATGTCAAATGACCCATATGAATTTCAATTAAATCATTCACCAACTCGTTCAATGGAGATACGGAAACAAATTAGGGGAACCTTCCTACCTAATGTTCCATTAAAATGATTGCTGTATACGAAGCGTGTATACTTATATAGTAACATACATTATTCAAGGGCTATAAACTACATAACCTCAACTTCCTCATGAATTAACGATTAAATTAATCAAGCACTACGTGTAAATATTTTGCTTACGTGTACATTACATATTTACGCGAATTCAGTGAAATTAACAATTTATTCTTTGTTAAGTACGTAGGTACATGCTTTTATTTCACTTATCGTGTTAGTAAGTATGGGGCAGATCTTGGACGTCGAATTTGACCTATTTTCAGCAGCTGGATTACGTTGAAATACGGTATGCATTTGTAAGTTAGATAACAATGCAAGTCCGTCCAGTTAAGAAAAAGTACAGTCAGCAAAAAAGTTTGTATCAAAAAAGTTTTTTCGAATAATAACTTTTTTCTTAAGATCACTCAACCGTACCTAGAATCCATTTAAGAACCGTTTTGTATCAAATCAATTTGTAAGTAATTATTTTAAGGAAGTTAAGTTTGCTTGTTAAAAAACTGGCTGTTTTCGTCTGGAGTTTTTTTTAACGCCAAGTAAGAATTCAATATAAACTCTTATATTATAATGAGACGACCAGATGGCCTAGTGGTTAGAGAACCTGACTACGAAGCTTGAGGTCCCGGGTTCGATTCCCGTGTCGGGGCAGATATTTGTATCAAAAATACGAATGTTTGTTCTCGGGTCTTGGGTGTTTAATATGTATTTAAGTATATATCTATCTATATAAGTATGTTTATCCGTTCCCTAGTACCCATAACACAAGCTATGCTTAGCTTACTTTGGGACTAGGTCAATTGGTGTGAATTGTCCCGTGATATTTATTTATAATAACATAACTAGGCACCTACTGCCTGATTATTAAAGGAACTTGCAACGCATTTGGTGGGATTTCATCGTTGATTTATATAAAGTCATGGCTCAAAGCACCAGGCTAGAAGTACTGATAGCCTATTGCGTCTGCCCATTACTGTTCTAAATAAACATACGACTAAACAAAGACCTTTTTTACATAAAACTGACACGTTTTTTACCTTCTATCTCACCTGATGAAAAGTGAAGACGAGGCCAAAAGTGTATCTCATTCTAGCCTTGAAGAGCCCTAGGTTGTATTTAATTATATACCTAGTTATTTATAAACTTATATACCTGCCCACGCGTCTTAGACATGCCTTAAGTGGCGGTTTTCTATCAGCTGACATGTATTGTGTTAGGTAAATATATATGTTTAATGACTGTCTAAGTGTTTGCGTTAACACGGATGGTATTAGGCAACGTATTCAAAAACCTTAACTTTACTGAAATTCTAAAGAATACTCGTTGTGACCGCAAAGTCAAATATGCAGACTGCAGACACACCTAGATAAGTACGTCACACTTTGTTCTAACACAAAGATACCGTGTTCTTGCTTAGATGAGTAAATGAGTGTATAACTGGTGAGTATGTATGTATGTACGCACGTGTAGCGTGGCACCTGACCTAACCCAACCCTGCATGCACTTGTGAGATGACTCCCGCTGAGTCGGGATTTGGATGGGACAAAAGGGTAACTATAATTATATCGATATCGATACGAGTACAATATAATACAGTAGCTCTTGATTGTACACCATATAGAAAACAATACAGAAAAACAAGTACATGGGAAAAAATATATACTTAAGGTAAGCAATAGGTGGCCTTATCGCTTCGGAGTGATCGTTTTCAAGCAACCTTTTATAGCGGATAGAGAAGTAAGGAATGGATTTTAGCAAGTGGTGCAATTTAAAGCAAATAGTAATATAAACAAACATGTATGAAAATAATCATACATAGAATACACATGTGCATGTAAACTCTTTATTGTATAAAAAAATAAGAAAAAGAACAAAACACTATTGACAACCGTTGAAATAAATGTACAACGGCGAAGACATCATAAAACATAAATAGATAAACAGATACACAGCAGTATACCCACTTTATAAATAAACGGACTATAATTCTCATGCACGTCATCTTTAGTTAAGTTTTTCGGGCACCCTGCGTCTTTGCACGAAAAGTGAACACATTATTTAAAAATATATAAGATGAGGGGTGCAATTAAATTAATACACTCTGTTAATTCCTGTTTTATTCGTTCTAATTATTAACAAAAAATATATGGTCTGATACCAACATCTTGACCTATAATAGCGTAATCAAAAATGCAAACAGACGACATATTGCATCATGTAAATAAAGCAATTACTAAAAACATGTTTTTTTTGTTATAGTTAAAATTTTATAAGCTGGGGGTTTAGGACTGCAGAACTCATTTTGGTAAAGATAACATTGTTCTCGTTTGTTGAAGCCTACCGCTAATAACAAATCAGAACAAGTAACAAAACACGCAAAAAACGCAAACAAATAGCTACCGTCTTCTCTAAGTTACAACGTTGAAATTGCAAAAGCTTAACTCATTAAGAAAGGCCTTTCGTCATTGTAAGCGGTACTCAGGTGGATCGTCGGCGTTGTAGTGCGTCCATAATAGAACAAACGAATACAATGTTATCTTTACCAGATGAGTTCTGCAGTTCTAAACCCCCAGCTTATAAAATTTTGACTATACTTCTTGTTAATACCTACTTTTACCAAGTAAATAATTGATAGCAACAATTGTTTATGTGTATATTAAATAGTTAAATGAGTTTATTAAAATGCTAGGTCAAGCCGTTTAGGTATGTTAAAATGATGTAAGCTTTTCTATGTTCATACCTACATAGTAATATTTTTGGCTTTCACTTAAAGACAAAGGAATAAATAAATATGATTTTTTTATATGGTAAACGACTACGTAACAGTGAAATTCGCACCGATATTTAGGTGTTTGCCAATTTACAAAGTGTATTTTTTTTTGATTAATCACAATTAGTTTTTTTCGTTTGACTACTGGTTATGTTGTATGTACAGTCAAGGGCATAAATATAATTATGTACGTTACCAAGGCGTCAAGAATACATTATACAACTCTATGCCACTAACCATAAGGTTGGTGTTTGAATATATTTGACGTGATGGCTATATAGATATTTATGCCTTCGACTGTACCTATATTGTTTGTGATTAAAACTTATTAGGACGCTTATCTCAAACAAGCGAAAATAAAATATCATTACCTTTTAAACACCTTAAAATTAAAACTCGTCCCATCGACACTAGGTAAGTACTCCTTTCATAAAAACAAAATATTTCTCGAACTATCGTTTTGTACTATTTTATGTCACGTCCCATCTCTCGGCTGCTTAGTTTTTTCGTGAGTGGGGTTGACGGGGCCGACGAAAATATGCGTCTTATGGCGACAGCCATTTTTTTCAACGAGCTCCCTTCTTAAGAACAACTTGTCATTTCGTTATTGAATTTCTCGCCCTTGAGCTCTTTCATTTCTATGTTTTCTAATGGGCCATAAACATGTCTGTGGTTAATAATAAATTATCGCTTGACAACCAAAATGGATTTTTAGCTTTATGATTTGCAGATTTTTAAAGCATATTGTATACATATTATTTATTATATACTTACGGTATTTAAAATGGTTGTGTATTTGTTAGAGCTATATCAGTACACATAAAACCCCAATGCCAATATTATATTGTGTATGCGCAGATGTATAACTATAACTATTCGTAATTAATTATACATTTTAATTTATACGACCTCGGGAAATGGATCATATTTTATTTTAATTTACTTGGATAAGATAAAAAATATGACAATTACTTTAAGGTAGATAGATTTGTAACTAATAATAATAATATAAACTAATATTATAAATTATGTATGATTGCACAGTATATTTTTCATATCCTAGATAGTATACATCTAAAATACTTCAGAAAATATAATATTTTCAAAATAGTGTCCATAAGCAGTAGGTAAGTACACTGTAGCACGGCTCACAAAATCGCCAGTATAGTCGACCAAGTAAGTGCTTTACCATTTTTTATGACAGTTCCTACATCAGAAGAAAAACAATAAGGCTGATTTTGATTTTTTTTATTTTGATTTGGCGCGCTTGGCAGTCACCGCGACGTGTGACTCCAAGTAGAAGGGCTACGGATTAGCCCGAAATATATTCAGCTAAACTCGATCATGAACGTGAGTTATCCGCTATGAATAAGGCTGATTGCCACATAGACTTGTAAGTGAAAATAGCCTTTGATGGTTTATGCCGTTCAACTGACATTGAACCTTAGGGTGGTAAAGGAATTTCTTGGCCGACTATACTAGCATATTGTCTTAACAAACGACTGCAGTTGTCAGAACGACGTTCAAGGTAATGCAGCACGAGACTCCGAATGTTTTGTGAAATGTAGTCACGCTTTTACAAGCGGATCCTTGATTTCTTTCGTGCGTGCTGTTTCTGTTTATGTCCCAGTCGAAGAAATCGTTGTTTTTGTGAGTCATAGCCATAAAAGAATGACAGTATTTAAAATGGAGTACAACAATTTCAAAACCTGTTATTTAATTTAAACATAGGTTAGATTCGGAACACTGTCGCCGTTCTAAAACACGCTATTCCGATGTTGGTACTAAGAGTGTAAAACTAAAATAACTGGAGAAACACATCACCCATATGGATGCTTTCACTCGAATAAGCTAAAATGACCATAGAGTAGGTAGGTACGTAAGATGAGTGACAAGAACCGCTGTTGAATATTAAATCCAGACTAGTCTAAAAATCTAATTTTTCGTGCTAATGCACCACACACCACGACATCAATGTCATTAATTGCTAGGAGAGTTCGTTTTGCCTCCAAACGTGCTATTTCTAATTCCTCTCAAACGAAATGTATTTGAAACTCCATTTAAAAATAAAAATGGGTTACTCAGTTTTTTCCAAAGCCAGAATCCCTCTCGGCTTGCGGGCGCAGCTTAAAGTAGAAAAAACTGTTCACCGCCGCAGACTTAAGTAATAAGTTTTTTCTACCGTTCAAAGTTACGATGATGGCACTAGATTTAGTAGCGCACATTGAGCGCAGTTTGATTTTATCTCGAGTAATAACGTGAACAAATGACCAGGTTTAATACGTTATGGGTTCGTACACCATCCTGCCTAGTATTTAGCCTTTGTTGCGTTGCGAAGAAAGAACGCAGGTCGAGCCTCGAATGCAAAGAGCTCCAAATTTACGTCGTCATTGGCAACGGAGGGCAATATGGGAATAGATTTATTCTGGATGGGTATCTTTCTATTTCTTGAATCAGATCCAGGATATAAAAGCTCAGCTCATCTTCACAGACATTTCGAAGTTTAAATTCAACGTTAAGAATAGGACGTAACTACCTTACATTGCTGTTAGAAATATGGAGAATAGTTTGTGCCTCTGAGCAACGATCAAGATAGTCTTATACGAAAAAGATGTTTGTTATACCTACCGGGTGTTGCTGCGCTATTATCTTAAATCTACAGTCTACTTCGCTATCCTAGACAACCTTCTTGTTATACAAAGTAAATTTAACTTTTCGATTTATAAAAACAAAAGGTCCTGACTCACTGACTTATCTACGCCGATTGTGGAGGTGGAAGGCCTTTGTGCAAAAGTGGAATTTTTCGGCTGATGATGATGGCGCTTTATTAAGTCAACATGCAATAAGTATGGATTTTGCAAAGGCAAAGTCGCGAGTGAAGCCGGTCTTGCGAGTACAATGTTTTACAACTGGTTTAGATTCGCAAAGTATGAGTTACAACAATCAATCAGCGTGTGGGAATCAGCTATTCCCACACGTTATGTAAATGTAATTATGTAGTTGTACATGTAAATGTTGTGAGATGACGTTGCATGATTTCGAGTCGACGCACACCTCACAATGCACTTTTACAGTATGCTAACCGCGTCAGGTTGACTTACCTCCCGAGGGATGTTACGAGTTTTCATCGATGGATTTTTGATTTATTTAAAGGTAAAGTACATTCCTGTAGAATAAAGTTATACCGTCCCCGAAGACACAAGCAATAATATAAATTTATCTTTCCTATTTTGTTTGTATTTTTGATCAGAACATTGCAGGTTGTAGGTGTATACACACCCACCTACAGGGCGCCTGAATTATGAAGAATTCCTATTAAATCTAAGTACAGTCGAACCCATTCTAGAACGTTTTCACAGTAAGCGTCATAATGATTTTCCTTGTCAAGCAATGGGACGTCACTGTGACATTTTCTGTGAAAAAGTTCCACGGTGGGTCACGATTCAGTAGGTTCGACTGTACATTGCAAATGAACCGACATGAGCCGACAGCTCATGAAACAGACAGACTCAAAAAACGTGTCTACTTAACTACTATAACTATAACTATAAATGTAAGTAACATTGGAGTTTACAGCTTTAGACTAATATATGAAATGGAGTTTTTTGTCAAATAAGGAAAGTGAACTTTGATACCAAGTTCTTACTTTTTAGCAGAACCTATCGATAACAAACAGTAAGACTGTGTCACCTCACTGTCCGCCCGTCTGCCGACCACAAGTTGTGAACCTCGTCACGCACTTCCCTAAACGTCCCGGCGCATTGTGTCGCTCCCAGACGCTACGTATCTATTTTCCACCAGGCTGTATGTTAAAACCCTTTGTCTTTTCCATTTCAAAAGAAAATGAAGCGCGAAAAAAGCTGCTGTACAATTGCGGCAATATTTTTTTTTATTTCAACTTGTTTTTTTTAACTTATTAGGTACGGTACTTGCAACAAGTTTTTAGGGTTCCGTACCCAAATGATGCCAACGGGACCCTATTACTGAGACTCCGCTGTCTGTCTTTCTGTCTGTCTGTCCGTCTGTCCGTCTGTCTATTATAGGTCTAGACTCTAGACATTTGAAATTTTCACCGATTATGTATTACTGTGGCCGCTATAACAATAAATACTAAAAATAAAATAAACTTTAAAATTAAAGGGGGTCGTCACGTCATACAAGAAACGTATTTTCTTTCTGCTTTTTAGGGTTCCGTAGTCAACTAGGAACCCTTATAGTTTCGCCATGTCTGTCCGTCTGTCTGTCTGTCTGTCTGTCCGCGGCTAAGCTCAGAGATCGTTAGTACTAGAAAGCTGTAATTTGGCATGAATATACATATCAGTCACGCCAACAAAGTGGTAAAATAAAAAATAGAAAAATAATTTTTTTTAGGGTACCTCCCATAGACGTAAAGGGGGGGTGATTTTTTTTTCTCGACTTATCCTATATTGTGGGGTATCATTGGATAGGTCTTTTAAAACCATTGCGGGGTTGCAAACATGATTTTTCTATTCAGTGATCTGTTTGCGAAATATTCAACTTTAAAGTGAAAATTTTAATTAAAATCGAGCGTCCCCCCCCTCTAAAATCTAAACTGTTAGGTGGAAAAATTTGAAAAAATTCAGAATGGTAGTAATATATACTAGGAAAATTATAGCGGCTAAGATTGCTTGGAAATTATTTGTAGTTTAAGAGTAAATAGTAGCCTAAGGTATAAAACATACCTAAACTTGGATGATTCCGTACACATACGAAATTCTTAGAAAAATATTACTTGATTTTTTTGTAATGCCTACGGAACCCTACCTTGTGCGTGTCCGACACGCTCTTGGCCGGTTTTTTTTTAACTCTGGCGACGGTTGCTAGGCAACGAGACAGCCAACGATTGTCAAGCAATGCGAGCGACAGAGCCTTTGCTTTTCGGATGGTTACTTATCTACAAGTTTGCTATAATATTTTAGTGCTTACATTTTAGGATTTATTACTGAACTGTTTATGAAACATTATTATACGGAGGTACGGGACCCTTCATGTCCGAGTCGGACTCGCGCACCGGGGGTTCTGTGCAAAATTTGGTAATGTAACTTTATCGTGTTATTGATTGCACTATTGCAGGCTCCCGGAAATTGTACCTAATTATGTTAGAGGGTACTACGGCTCTGTACGATTCAGGCTCCGAATACGTACAAAGTACAAACATTCGTGTATGATTTGGTTTTAAATGATGCAGAAAAATGAAAATGTATGTAGATATTAAGTAGGTAGTGTTTTAGTCCCATTTACTGACTTTATTCACATTCAAAGTATAGTGCTCAAGACTGGGTTTTAGCCCGATGGGGCATTTTCAGGCTTTTTTGCATAAAATATGCAAAATAAATAAACGAAACATGTACACCAAAGTGCAATATCGTGTCGGTCGCGCATATTTTATTATTTCAATAAACATTAAAAGTTTATTCTCCAGTTATTAGTAACTGGCAGTACGTGCAATATACCTACTTGTTTACTTAACAAAAACTGTTTTTCCAATTTTTAGAAGAGTTCGTGATTATTTTCAAATTTTACGGTGCAGGAAGCGGAGGTAACACGGAAAAGATCAAACTCGTTTGTTCTACACAAGTACTTACATCCATTAAACTATTTACTTATCTCACGCTCTAATGGTATGTCTCATTGTTTCTGAACCACAAGTTATACAAATCATTTATCAAACCATAATTGATTAAGTAATCTTAGGTTAACTGTATACAACCGACGTCGGTGACGTTTACAGGAAATTACAATAATGCAGGAAGACATAACGCCCTTGCCTGCCCGCGTGCCACAAGGAAGAGACTAAACGAATTTGGACCGTTTCCTAGATTTTAATATGCCTTTGTTATTAGACGTTCAACATAGCATTAATATTATAATGTCACAGGCGACGTAAAGGTTACTACGGATGTATAGAATATGCATACGAGCGCTGTTATTGGTCGTAAATCTCGGGCAATGTTGTTTTATGACAATTCCACACATGGTTCACGTTGTTCAGGATTGAGATCCCGCTTTATAGACAAACTTATAAGGCACAGTACACAAGCATATAATGAAGACCCAGGTTCAGTCAGATCACGTAGTGTACCTTACTGAAATGATAACGTAGGCGATCGATGGCGTGTCGTCACTCAAGCTCAAGGGCGCTTACAATGACAAAGCTCTAAATCTAACCATTTTCATGGTCGGCCTACATATTTTTGAATCGACAGAAGTCATATCGACATAATCACGTCCATAAATTACTATGAGCAATAAGTTTTATTTCTTTTGTTGTTTGTTTATTCTAGGAGAATTTGGAGAATCGTGTCTAGTTATAAAATGTTGCTACATTTTTTACATACGGCAGCCATTAGGCGGTATTATTTAAAGCGGAATAAAAACTGGTCTCCCCGCCGGCGCTCTTTGTTGGGACGTGCCAACCGCGAATTCATACTGCAAAACATTCAGACGAATTGAGAACCTCCTCTTTTTTTCGAAGTCGGTTAAAAAGCTAGACTCTAATTTATTTAATCAGTTTATTTAGTTTAACAATACAATATATTAACGACTTGACGTATTATGTACGATATTCACAGCTCAGGATGTACCGGGCGGCAGTGCAGCGTATTTTTTTACAATGTGTTATTGTGTATACTTGCGGAAAGCAAGGAAAGACCCTGGACGAAAGTAAAATGACAGTTATTTTGAAACTAATTATGACTGCGACAAGGACTTTCCTTTAATTCCTCGAGTTCCCCAACTATACATTGTAGATAAAACTTTAGCAAAAAGTATTTCACACACACAAAAATCTTTAAAGAGCTAAGTGTCTATTTTAGAGTTATCTAGAGTTCTAACAAAGTATCATTTAAACTCACACCTGTGTAATTTTAGAACCTAATGAAGTAACACATATATATCTTGATTTGCCATCATCTTAAAGGTTATCAAATATCTGAACATCTGATTTCTAACTAAAGTATGTACTTACTTCATCATTTTATTTGCGTTGGTACGAGAACGTGATATAACGATTTTTGCATTTCAAACTGCAAACCTCATCATCCCAGTTTTCCATTACTTACTTTTAATTTGAACCTTAAACCAGACTATCAAGTCTAGAAACATTACAATCAACGAACAAATCTATTTATAATGAAAAGTTTTTCATGTTTACGCAATTAAATATTCATAAGTTCGGCCGCTTGGGTGGTAATTTTTACATCTTGCGAAACAGATATTACTCAAATGGCCAAAAATAGTTGTGCCAAATTTTCGATGGATGGAAACAAAGAGCCTGTGTTTCGCGATGCTTCTCTTAAAGTTAATTGCTGCCGCTGATTCGTAAGGCACGCCTATTTAAAGTGTTTTTTCTGTTTCCTTAGTTTGTATCGACTTCGTTTAATACTTATTTTTTTTTATCGTTGACGTTGTTTTTGATAGAAGCTCTCGAGATAAAGCTAATTTCAATTTTATCTTAATACTTTCTTTTCAACATTACTTATAGTTTTATCATACCAAGATGTAACACACCTTTATAATATTATACTACTCTAGGAAGCAATTTGCTACATATAGGTATCTAAACCTTTAAAAAAAAAAGATACTTCGTAGCTAACTTGTTTAATAACCAGCTTAAGTATAGCAGCCGAAGAAAATTTCCATCAAATCCAAAGAATATCAAAAGACTATCTTCATCGCACATAAACTTAATATAACTAGCCAGTTCACTCGAATCAGGCAATTCATGCTGTTCTAAGTCCACGTGCAATTGTTATTGCATACACGAGCCCTAATCAATCCTCCATAAACCTTGCCGTATCTAAGCTAGACTACTTACGCTCGCTTCCTCAATCCACAGCCTTATACGTCCACATGCACATAACGCTAGCTCCGGATCGCACAAAGGAGCCTTGTTCGTGAACCAACGAAGGCCGCCCGGCTCGCGACAACGAGTTTCCTACATGCACGAGCAATGTACCCGTACATACACTGAGAAGTTCATGGCTACTTTTATTTTTAAGCGAGATAAACTCAGAGCAAGAAGGTCAAGGACTTTATTTTTGGCGGATGCCGCGGTGTGTCTGTTGGCAGCGCCGAACTCTGCTTCGAGCCGAGATGTACTCTCGTATCCCCTGAACACGCGTTAATGGAGTCTACGCTGAAATGTGGCGCCAAAATCCGTATTTCAATAACCTAAATGTAATGTTGTTGACTCATTTTATTTTAGAATTGTCTCGTGTTTAAATCAAAATCATTTTACCACTATACCATAGTCGCTAATAGGTATTTTACAATAATAATCAGCCCAGCCGATGTTGACATACTTACAAGAACTAATAGTATAGTAAACAACGTACTTACGAGATTTCTACGCATGTTATTGTTGTGTCGCCGCAAGAATTGAATGAAACACTATTCGCATCAAGAAGCTTCAAGATCTCGAAATAGCTCTCGTAACATTAAAACTCGTTTTCGTACGCACGTTTTAATTTAATTACATTTTGACATCTCCGCTCATTTTGGTTGCTTACCATGTTTATCTTTGCCGTTTTCCTACGGCGGTAAAGCATGTAGGCATGGCAGTTTTTTAAGACCGCATAAGGTATTCACCGTAGCGGACGAATTAGCATTTCGTCGGCGATTCAGCGGTGAGTTGTCCTTGGAATAAGGATGTGGCAAGTCGCAGCAACAAATAGTCTCCTTATCTGAACGAACGTTTGAACACTTTGAATGGGCTTGTAATCGATATGTTACGAATCGGACTGAGTAACTAAATACGAAGGGACTTAAGCGCGGGGCAGAGACTGGCGTACCTATATTGACAGATGGATCTTGAGCTGCCGATGGCTTGGCTTTCTTTATTGATCAGAGTTGAGTCGATCCATATGTTTGTTCAAAAGATACTGGTGCCTATTTGACACAGTTAACTAAAACTCATGCAAGTATAGTAGCATCAGATTGTGGCGCTAGATCATCACTTAAGTACAGATCGTGAGCCCCACCGTCCCGAAATGTAAAGTAACTGGCACATTTGCTCGCACCATAACAACTAAGCTAAAGGAAAAAGTTCGGTTGGTGCGACTGGTTTGAGCGACGACGGGTTACCAAGAATAGAATAATTTATCACAGATAGAATGCATTAGGTAAATGAATCATCCCATTAGGTGGTTAATCTAGACTACGTAAGAGCGTTGAGTTAATTCACATTTAACTGTTTAAACATTTAAAGGTAGGTAGTGTGTATTTAAAAATACTTCCCTAGTACCTAAGTAGAATAATTCAGTGTCTATTCGAGTGTCGTATTTTACGTTCTTACCATAGGGTTGTCGTTTTTATAAAGTGTCCCATAAAGGCAAGCCTTTTTGAGGTAAGAGCGGCAATTTGAAAACCTTATATCTACGAATAGTATTTATAGCTCAGACGTAGGTGCTCAATATTTTGTGAAATACCTATTTGTGAAATTTTGTAGTTCATTTAATATTAGGCCTCCGCGAAGCATCGCCTAAATAAATCAGTTACTTCTATTCTTACTAATAATACCTATTGTAAATACGAAATTAACGCTGTCTGTTGCCTCTTCACGCTTAAACCCCAAATTGATCTTAACGAAATTTAGTATAGCGATGAAGGGATTCTTTGGCGACGGAGTCTCGGGCAGCAGCTAGTACCTACCAAATATTTCTTCCTGAAAATACCATTTTCTTTACATTGTCTGACTCTTTTCCCAGGATATATTATCCATACAGAAATACTTTTTGAGTATTGTGGTTAGAAAAAAGGCCAAGTTGTTGTTAGGTTTCAGCGCAATTCCTCAATGAGACATTGTACTACGCCCGCAGAGGTCAACGTCCGCATAAAACGGCCATGGCGATTTACCAGAAATGTTTGATAAATATTTGTGTGCGTCACACTGCAGCTTGAGATCATGATGATATTGTAGAAACCAACGACGTCTGGAGTATGAAAAAACAACTACCGATCACGATTTCACGTTATCATATTGTAAATTGCATTGACACATAGATACAGTACCTAATAAAATATACAGAACCATGACGTCATTGCTGACGTGAATAAAGAAAAATTGATTCAAAACTTTCTGATGTCCGTCCATGTGACGTCACAAATAGGTACTACGAAGATGACTTGTCATCAGTGAGGTCATGCTAATGGGGACAGCCGACACTGGTGATTATTTTTAATGTATCTAACTTCAAAACTTATCAACTAGGTACATTTTATTTATTGAATGTCGCTTTTATTAATTTTTAAGGGATGATTATGAAATTCTGTAAATACGAGACATGTTTAGATAATGTCACCTGTATACATAGTATTTAGTAGCTATGCTAAATACTTTCGGTATATGTAATTAAATAATATTGTAGCTATTTTTAAAAAATAACCTTGTTGAGTTTCCTGCCGGATTCTTCTCAACAGGATTTTTCCGAACCGGTGGTACCTAGATTCTTCGACCGACTTTCATAAGTACTTGTTATAATTATAACCTAATTTGAATACTGTTGTTAACTATATAAGTAAACTTGGTTTTCAGAACTTGAGTTTATTTTACATTCGTTTTTACACACAATATTTCAGTCGCACGACCTAACCAAGAATGGCTGCCCAGACCGTCTGCTGTCCGCTGTTCGTTTCTTGATTCGAATACTAGAAGCCACAAATTCAAATTTCCAAAACAGCAACACGGTCTCGGTAGCCAGTGTAGGTATTGTAATACCTAAAGATATTTTGACTTTTACTTTGAATGTTAGGCAAGCATACTACTTCAGTGGTAATAGGGTAAATTTTCTTTAATTCCTGTTTAAAGGTCTATTCCGAGGCTGTCAGACACGTGCCGTATCAGACACAGTCGGGCATAGACCATAATCATTTACAGACATTAAGCTCATCAGACGTGTGCCAGGACAGACTCCGTTTTATTCACATCTAGCAGAAGCGTGTTGCGTCAGACATCGAGAGACACCGTCGTCAAGAACAAAAGTCTTCTGCGTGGTTCCGTTGCCCTATTCACACTGACCGGCAGATAGCCACAGACACGTACAGACATGAACCGCACTCTGCCGTGTCATGACAAAACACTGTATCTAAAAAACACCTCTTTTTCAGAAATCGCAAAAAACTTTTGCTTTCTTCAATTGGCTACAGAACAGTGAATATTAATCTGATTGCAATAAAATTTGGACAAATCACGGATAATGTGCTACTTGTAGTGTACAAAGAAAAATAATATTATAATTTTTACTTTTTAAATGAATTTTCAAGCAAAAACGTGTTATGTCGTAATGTGCTTTATCTTTAATATGTGAGAGTTGCTATAACAAAACACTGTAACGTGATACTTAATGACATTATACTCATATGAAAATGCTACTTTAAATTTAATTGAGTAATATATGGCTAACATCACAATTCAAAACTAACATTCTCATCTTAATATATTTCTTAGTCTTTAGAAAGGATGATTACCTTGAAGAAGTCCACGACTTTCAATAAACAAGGACTTGGCCTAATTTCTCGTGTGATTGTTACGACAAAACACTGTAACTCTTGATACTATACTAAGAAAATGTGAGTTTGTTTTGGCAAAACACGGTATCTGGGGATAATACAGTGTTTAGTCTAATCAAGACCCTATATTTTAAGAGTTACAGTGTAAATTGCAATGATGTTTTTCTATGTTTTTGATAGAAAATCAGTTACTCTAAGCATGCATAATATAGATTAGGGTCCGAATAGTTAATTTAACGGTGTTAGCACAAAACACTGTAACTCGAGTTACAGTGTTTTGTCATGACACGGCAGCACGACTGGCCGGGCACGGCCCGTGTCTGCGCGGTCGTGTTACGTAAGTACGATAGATATGAATGCGTTAATAGAAACTATATAGAAGAATAATATTTTGTCTGCCACGGCACGCGTCTGACTGTCTGTAGATATGAATCGATCTTAAGTGCACGTATACGAAGTAGTTTCCTTTCCGTATCTTTAAGTTTTAAGATGAAGATGAAAGATCAAATTGGGATCTGACCATGGAAATTCCAATTCAGATGAATTTTATCATCGCAGGTGAGAACCAAAATCGGAGGTACGATATTTCAAATCATTGTGTTATTACATTTAGTAGCAGAAATTTATAACAGGGACTTTAAAAGGCATAGTTAACTTTTTTTACCACAGAAACAATTAATCTTTTCAAATGCAAATTAAGAATAACTTTGAGACGTATACACTGTTGAAGCTAGCGAAGATATTGACGAACATAGCACAAAAATTGATTAAATACGGTCGAAATACCAACTTCTTCCTTTTTAAACTAACAAACACAAAAAATAAATAAATAATTCTTAGTAAGTAATTCCTAAACTTTCAGTTTCCTTTGAACTAACAAATTTCAGACATCTGTTCAACGATTGTCCAAGTTTTTGTTGTAACACGGTAATAATAATTCTATCACCTGACCTGACATGTATACCTATAGTCTATATTATGTTCCAGTTTATGCCTATAATGTGGTATGATAAACAATTTTGACTTTGACTTTGAAAACTAGCTGTTGCCCGCTACTTCACCTGTGAAGAATTCGTTTATAGCTATCCCGCGGGAACTATCCAATTTCCCGGGATAAAAACTATCCTATGTCCTTTCCCAGTACTTAAGCTATCTCAATACCATATACATGTGTAAATCGGTTCAGCGGTTTAAGCGTTAACAGGTAACAGACAGATAGACAAGACATTTTTTCGCATTTTAATATTACTAGCTGTTGCCCGCGACTCCGTCTGCGAAGAATAGTACCTATTGACGACCTATTGTCAGAACTACCAAGTATAGAGAAAAATTTGATAAAAATTGCTCAAGACTTTTCGCAGGTGTTCGATAACTAACACCGTGACACGAGATTTTTATATAATTAGAAGATATGGATTATGAATATAACTAAAGATCTGCTTGTATTTGACTTATTGAAAATCAAGACATAGTCGACGCGGCCTCCGCGGCGAGGAAGTGGGGCACTTCCGAGCGGAAGATAGGCGGAAGCACTCGCTTCCTGCTGCCCTCTGCTCTGACGTGTGGACTTTTTGTCTCCCATTTGGCTGAATTATAATTAATTGGCAGCTTTTGTGGCCTTTTTATTAAAGGAAGTACTTTATAGTCGTCTAGTCTCGTCGTATCTAGTCGTAGTTGTATATCATTGAAGTACCGCGACTTTAGTTTTTTTGTTGGTTCGTAATTGTCAAGACAAGGTTCTTATGAAAAAAAAAACAAATTCAGCGGAGCAGCGGGCATTGTAATATAAATGAGAACTAACATAAGTATTCATATTTTCATTCTTTACGAGCTCTTTTCTTATTCTTCCTTAGATTTTAAAATAATCAATAACCTCTTTTACTTATTTCTGTTTTACTTAAGAAGGTACCTACTCCTTGTAAATATAGTACAAAATTAGCTGACATCTTCAACACTCGCTTAACTAACAAAGGTATGACTTGGTAATTTATGAGCTGTAACAAAATGCTATAAATTATATTTAAAAACTGAATTTTAAGTTAGCAATCTAGCATTATTTAGTAGAATATCAGACCGTTATTTATTTCAAATAGGCGTGTTCTCACATTCCCATAGATCAAAACCAAACATAATGCAAAAGAATACACACACTAATAGTCTGCAGGCGGAACTTTAAAATACTAAGGTATTTATTGCTATAAAGGCAACAGACTATCAAAGCTTTCTCGTTATTACGTTGTATAAGCTAATAATGGGGCTTAGGCATTTCGTGGAAAAATCCAGTCTTTAAATGCAAATAGTTTGGTAACAAACTCACAGTCATTAGCTGTCCACTCGAGAACTGCGCTTTTATAATTCTGTCGCACTAACCAACAAATTACTGTGTCCCTCATCCATGGCTTGTTTTACTTAACGGTTAAGGGCACTGCTGTTTGGGTAACGAGTAATGGATGACTGCAGACCGGTTCTTTGTGATACATTGGTGGTGTTAGAGTGTTATGAAGTGTCTTAGTACGTGGTTGACGCAGGATTGCGTGGGCTCTCGGAACGAGTGCGACCGGTCCCCAGGTGCCCGCGTCGCGGCACAGGGATGTATTAAATGTCAGGACATTTTACGAAAATAGTATAAACTACAAACTTATTACTTTGAAGACTGAGCGTTTAATAGGGCTAAGAAGGCGGTAAAATCAGTTCGTTACCTATATGTATGATCAAATCTATCCTTTGTAAAGGTATTTCATGCTATATGTATTAAAATTATTGTTACTTTCTAAACTACTTATAATGTTTAATTATTCCCTGGCATTGTTTTGTTTGAGAAAAGCACTATATACGAGGGGCGTTCAATATAAAGTGAGAATGAGATGCAAACTCTTTTAATATTACGAAATTAAATACTGGCCGGTAAAGCTAATCTATCTAGCTGATTGCTATGAAAAAAAAACTAACTGTCTTTTGTTTAAAAAAATATACGGTAATTTCTTTGCAATGCTATTGAGTACGTTAGCGAAAATGGAGAAAATTGAACTGCGCGCCGTTATCAAATACTTGTATTTGAAAAATTTTTCTACGGACTAAGTCAATTTGGATTTGCGGGACACTTTAGGGTCTAATGCTCCTCCGTATTCGACAGTCGCACGTTGGTGCGCAGAATTTAGACGTGGAAGAACATCGACAATGGACGACCCCCGTTCCGGACGCCCTACTACAGCAGTAACTGAAGAAATTGTGAAAAAAGTCGAAAACTCAGTTTTGGCGGATCGTCGTGTTACAGTTCGTTTTATTGCTGAAAATGTAAAGATTTCAACGGGGAGCGTGCATAATATTTTACATGAACGCTTGGGTATGAAAAAGGTATCTGCGCGTTGGGTACCAAGAATGTTTACTGACACGCAAAAACAAACTAGACTAGAGATTTGTCAAGAAGCTTTGAACCTGATGCAGCAAGACCGGGAACTTTTTTTGGCGCGATTTATAACAATGGACGAAACATGGCTCCATCATTACGACCCTGAAACGAAACTGCAGTCTATGACATGGAAAAGGCCATCATTTCCAACTCCGAAGAAATTCAAGGTGAGCCCATCTGCCGGTAAGGTCATAGGCTCTGTTTTTTGGGATGGTAAAGGGGTATTAATGATTGAGTATCTCGAGCATGGAGCCACTATTACGGGCACTTTATACGCCAAACAAATAGCAACATTGCGCAATGAGATCCGCGAAAAACGGCGAGGTAAACTCTCGAAAGTTGTGCTGTTCCACCAGGACAATGCCCCGGCACACAAGTCCGCCGTTGCAATGGCTGCAATTCGTGATGCTGGGTTCGATATCCTTAAGCATCCTCCGTATTCACCAGATCTCGCTCCCAGTGATTTCTACCTATTTCCGAGATTGAAACAATACCTGAGAGGCCAGAAATTTGAAGACGAGATACTCAAGATGAGACCTTTTTTAAAAATGGAATTATAAGTTTAGAAAAAAGATATACTAAGTGTATTATGCTAAAAGGTGACTATGTCGAAAAATAAAATGACATTTAGTAAAAGTTGTTTATGACATACTCATTCTCACTTTTTATTGAACGCCCCTAGTATATACATATATTTATTTATTTATTAATCTCGCGATACTTAGCTTTTCAAACCACCTTGTCGGGCAATCATCTACTTTCCGGGCCTAAGCAATTATGTTCTATGTATTATCAATTACTCATTTAATTGATACTCTGATTCAAATGATATATGTCATTAATTGACGTACCTACTTAATGCAATTTATTCATTTATTTGAATTCATTACATTCATACCATATACGTAACGTAACTAAACACCGACTCTGAAGTAATTTACCTACATCTATGAGGAAGATTCATCTAACATGGTTGTGTTTTCTTTATTCTTTCTTCTTTCTGAAAAGGACTACATGATTAATAAGAGTATAATTTGTGTGCCACGAGAGGTGAGAAAGTTCTCAACACAGCTTCGTACGTCTTCCGGAACAAATATTCGCAAACTAATAGGTATTGTTTAAATTACGTACATCGATACCTAAATTGAAAAACAGACGAAACCTCAAGGTTATTTTAACAGTTCACGTATAACAGTTGCGCAAGTCTCTACTTAGACTTACACAGGTGTGAGTAAAAGATCGTGAAAGTTCATAGATATTATAGAGGTAATTGTCCTCATAATTATTTCTGAGCGCATCAATATTTCATCTTTCATCGTTCGTTCATATACCTAGATGTAGGTACTTTTAATCAAAAAATAAAGAGTATCTAATGAGAACGGGTAAATTCCTAAAAGTTTCATTGAATTCGACTCTTTAAAGTGATCTTGAGCGTTTGTAGGTATACCTACTTCGCAACTGCACGCCGAATGCACCTCTGTAAAACAATCTAAGCGGAGTCGCTAAACAGGAAAGTCAATACGGTTGTTTGCGTAAACATTTGCCTCATCAGCTGGCCCGGGACGAGTCGCTTCCTTCGTTATGCTCAGGAACTTCAGCGTATCATGTTGTTTTCTTGCTTAAAAGATAGTTATAGTTCGTACCAGTGATGAGGCGTGAAAATTTACAATAGGTAGCCAACTGTGAGCAAAAAAAAGACTACCTTACAAAGGCGGGTGAAAAAAGTGCAAGTAGTCAAAATTTAGGTAACCTGGTGGTAGGAACCAAGTTGCCGCGCCAATGATAGGTACCTAGTAGGGTAGTAGGTACCTATATTCCTAAGTATTAGAACGTTGGGCGCTAGGAATTGTGCAAGGTTTATCTGGATCGTTATTTCCGGATTGCACCAAGTACTTCTTCCGGTGTGGAGAATGAGACATCCACCGAAATTACTGATGTGGTAGTTAATTAGCCCTCTAGGCTGGCAATGCATCTGCAATTTGGGCCTTGCGAGTATCTATAGAATGTAGTGCTTGCCATCAGGTGACTTGATGTCTTGTTTATCTCCCTATTACACAAAAAAATGATTTGGCGACCTATTGCATTAGGTAGGTATCGTACCTACCATGCGATGTGTGGAAAAATAAACGACTTTCAGATCATACAAAACTTGTAAAATTACAAAGTGCAAGTAGATTTAGTAACCATTTAATTAATTTATCTATAGATGCATATTACACATATTTGTAAGATTAGGTAAGTACACACTTTGTGTTCTGACTTGTAACGGATATCGTATTTCTGTTTTAGTAATAACTAGCTTTTGCCCGCGACTCCGTCCGCGTGGAATTAGTAATTTGGGCAGCTTATTTTTTATCCAATTTGCTTTTTCATCAATTATGGCTCTCCTTAGATCCTTCCGGAAGAAGTGAAACTTCATAATAAACCAACCCGCTCCCAATCCGCCCCAACCCGCTCTCAACCCGCCCCCAACCCACTCCCAACCCGCTCCCAACCCACCCTCAACCCGCTCCTAACCCACCCCCAACCCACTCCCAACCCGCCCCTAACTCGCTCTCAACCCGCCCCCAACCCGCTCCTAACCCGCCTCCAACCCGCTCCCAACTCGCCCCCAACCCGCTCCCAACCCGCTCCTAACCCGCCCCAACCCACTGTCAACCCGCCCCCAACCCGCTACCAACCCGCCCCAAACCCGCTCCTTACTCGCCCCCCCACCCTCTCCCAACCCGCTCCCAACCCGCTCTCAAGCCGCCCCCAACCCGCTCTCAACCCGCCCCCCCAACCGCTCCCAACCCGCCCTATCTAACTGGGCTATCTAACACTGAAAGAATTTTCCAAATCGGAGCAGTAGTTCCCGAGATATAGACGTTTTATTTCCAAAACCCCCGATTTGGAAACATTCTTCCGCTCCGCTCCGCTCCTATTGGTGTTAGCGTGATGATATATAGCCTATAGCCTTCCTCGATAAATGTGCTATCTAACACTGAAAGAATTATTAAAATCGGAGCAGTAGTTCCTGAGATTACCGCGTTCAAACAAAAAACCTGTTCGATAAATTCTTAAAATACTAGGGGCGTTCAATAAAAAGTGAGAATGAGTATGTTATAAACAACTTTTACTAAATGTCATTTTATTTTTCGACATAGTCACCTTTTAGCATAATACACTTAGTATATATTTTTTCTGAACTTAAAATTCCATTTTTAAAAAGGTCTCATCTTGAGTACTTAAAAAATCTTGTACCTACTGCAGCGACTACCGCGTCGTCGTCTTCAAATTTCTGGCCTCTCAGGTATTTTTTCAATCTCGGAAATAGGTAGAAATCACTGGGAGCGAGATCTGGTGAATACGGAGGATGCTTAAGGATATCGAACCCAGCATCACGAATTGCAGCCATTGCAACGGCGGACATGTGTGCCGGGGCATTGTCCTGGTGGAACAGCACAACTTTCGAGAGTTTACCTCGCCGTTTTTCGCGGATCTCATTGCGCAATGTTGCTATTTGTTTGGCGTATTAAGTGCCCGTAATAGTGGCTCCATGCTCGAGATACTCAATCATTAATACCCCTTTACCATCCCAAAAAACCAGAGCCCATGACCTTACCGGCAGATGAGCTCACCTTGAATTTCTTCAAAGTTGGAGATGATGGCCTTTTTCATGTCATAGACTGCAGTTTCGTTTCAGGGTCGTAATGATGGAGCCATGTTTCGCCCATTGTTATAAATCACGCCAAAAAAAGTTCCCGGTCTTGCTGCATCAGGTTCAAAGCTTCTTGACAAATCTCTAGTCTAGTTTGTTTTTGCGTGTTAGTAAGCATTCTTGGTACCCAACGCGCAGATACCTTTTTCATACCCAAGCGTTCATGTAAAATATTATGCACGCTCCCCGTTGAAATCTTTACATTTTCAGCAATAAAACGAACTGTGACACGACGATCCCCCAAAACTGAGTTTTTGACTTTTTTCACAATTTCTTCAGTTACTGCTGTAGTAGGGCGTCCGGAGCGGGGGTCGTCCATTGTCGATGTTCTTCCACGTCTAAATTTGGCGCACCAACGTGCGATTGTCGAATACGGAGGAGCATTAGACCCTAAAGTGTCCCGCAAATCCAAATTGACTTGGTCCGTAGAAAAATTTTTCAAATACAAGTATTTGATAACGGCGCGCAGTTCAATTTTCTCCATTTTCGCTAACGTACTCAATAGCATTGCAAAGAAATTACCGTATATTTTTTTAAACAAAAGACAGTTAGTTTTTTATTTTCATAGCAATCAGCTAGATAGATTAGCTTTACCGGCCAGTATTTAATTTCGTAATATTAAAAGAGTTTGCATCTCATTCTCACTTTATATTGAACGCCCCTCGTAGATGTATCTTTCTTATTTGTGAACCGATTTAAATGAAACAAACACTAAATGTTAATCCAAGAAAATACCAACATATCAGTGAAAACCGCATCCTTCTAGGTTAAGCCGTTTCTGAGATTAGCGCGCACAAACGCACAGACAAACAGACAAACAGACAGACAATAATTCTAAAAATCATTGTGTTGGGTTCTATTATTAATAGCCCTAGTGACAATTTTTCTCAAATATCTTCAATGTACAGACACCGACTTGTTACAGATTTACTATATGTATAGATATAGATTATGTTACTTTAAAGGTTAACTGGAAGAGATCCCTTTAAGGGATAAGTTTGCCTTTGTACATCTGTTTCTCTTGTTAACGTACAATAAAGAGTTTTACATACATACATACATACATACATAGGCTAGTTTTACCTAGGATACATACTACAATGAAGAAGAGAAATAGTTTCGTACAGTGCATAAACATTTATAATAATCTACCAGAGTCCATAAAAGTGCTCTCATTGACTTCCTTCACAACTAAACTGCTCCGTTGGCTTCATAAAAAATGTTATTACTCTCTGAAGGAATTCTTGGATAATGTGTAAATAATTTTATTAGGGTAATTTTATTTTGTTTTGTTATTTAGCATAGTAAAAGCATGACCTAAATTCAATATTTGCATGACTTATAAAGTTTGAATGTATGAGACTAATAAATTATTGAACACCATGTACTACATTTATAGCAAATAAATAAATTTCATTTCATTTCATTTCATACATTATGCAATAGTTATTGCAGAATTATGTGCAATAATCCTCACTATCTCTCGTGAACTTTAACTTTAACTTTTAACTTTAACTCTTTTATTCACATAAAATTTTAAATTACCAACCTCATAGAACTAAATGATTTTCGTGTATATTTTGAGACAGATTATTTCAGGGGAACATAAATTTACTATATTACTAACAGAGCTTGGTAACCGTTTAAGAATAAGAAGAACGAATTTTACAAGCAAACTTCCTCACAACGTGTAATAAGAAATATATATATGCCAATGATGTCTGACATCGTAAGCTGAAAACCCCTTGAAATTATACCTAAATATTCGAAATTAAGGAGTTTTACTTACAAAATAATCTAGGTAAGTAATGAATATAAACAAGCATTTTAATAATGCAATGTGATATTTTAGATCGATTTAGTTTTGATGGACATCTTTATTCGATATCTTCTGAGTGATGAGGCGAAGATGTGTCAGCGAGTCACTCTCTTGCATAAGTTCATTTACATGCACCCGGCAATTTTCCACAGGTTTGATGGTGGGACCGGAATGAAATTTTTCGACTGTGTCTATCAGTTTTGAGGAAATATAGTATGTAGAACATATTATGTATTTCATCAATGATTAGAAAAGCCGATAATATAAGCTACTAGCTTTTGCCCGCGACTCCGTCTGCGAAGAATTCGTTTATCGCTATCCCGCGGGAACTATGCAATTTTCCGGGATAAAAGTTATCCTTTGTCCTTTCCCGGGTGTCAAACTATCTCTATACCAAATTTCACCTTAATCGGTTCAGCGGTTTACGCGTGAAGAGGTAACAGACAGAGAGACAGACAGACACACTTTCGCATTTATAATATTACTAGCTGTTGCCCGCGACTCCGTCCATGAAGAACAGGGGTATAAAAAATAGACTATGACCTATTCTCAGACGTACGTAGAAAAAAAGTTTCATAAAAATCGATCAAGCCGTTTCGGAGGTGTTCGTTAACAAACACCGTGACAGGCCTCTTGCATGCCATGTACTTACGCGCGATATTTACCTACCGCGGCGACGATCTGCTACGATCGAAATTTCAGTAGGTTGTCACAAGCGTATCCTTTTTTGTTAGGATTCCAGAGCTAAAATGGCAAAAACGGAACCTTTATAGTTTCGCCATGACCGTCTGTCCCTTTGTCCGTCCGTGGCTTAGCTTAGGGAATATTAGTGCTAGAAAGTTTGCATGGATATAATATATAGCAATTATCCCGACAAAATGGTAAAACAACATGTAGAGAAAAAAAAAATAATCCAAACTGCCAGCCCTTGTCACTGTCGGCACGCACACATTCTTAAGGAGACGGAGTAGTATAATGTGTGGCTACAATCGCGGTAAGTACCAAGATTTTGTACGGGATGCAGTATCTGTTACGAAGTAACTATTAAGTAATCTGTGACCGTGACACGAGATTTTTATATATTAGATTACTAATTAGTATATTAGTATATTAATAATTAGTAATTAGTAATATTATTAATTAATAATATTAATAATTAGTAATTTTATTATTTTTTTAATTATTAGTTATTAGTAATATTAGTAATTAATAATTAGTATGGATTGATTGGTCGATGGGGAAAATCAATGCGCTTTTTTTGCTACATTATTAATTATAAATTGTCCTGTACGAGTTGTGTCTAAAATACAATATAATATAAATATAATATAATATTTATTTCAAAACAACATCTTTACAAAAGTGTCTTAGCAACTAGAAACTCTGTTTCCTAAATAGGTAGACCTGTGTTTTAAGGTAAACAGTGCTACAACTACAAGTCTAGCTTTACTGCCGCAACCATATCACATGGGCTGAATAGAATAGGTACCCAGTGACGTAACTACATAGAGTTGAAGAAGCTATTGCAAATGATCAACTTGTTTATTTGGTGATTGTAAAGGCGCAAATGTAGGCCAAACATTGAGTTAACTACACATATTAGGTAATTTCACTGCCAAGAGTGTTATGTAGACTTAACTCATTAAATTTTACTGAGTAATTAGTGTTTGTAATTAATTTAATAATTCTCCATTAATCAAAAGCTGTTCGGTCATCTATTACATATCCTCTAACGTTGGCAAGAAGCTTAATACTTTAATTTTATAATATTAAACGACATTTTCTGTAATATATATAATATGTCTCGATGATCTCGCAATAGACCAAAAACTTGGACCACTTATGGTGGGTAACCATACAAACGACTGAATAGAAAAAAATCCGCCGTGACACAAACATTACCCACAGCCCACAGGTAGGGTCGAGTGCAAAAATATATTATACGTTAACAAGGTGTCAAAAATATCTATACAGCTCCATGCTATTAACCATACGGTTGATGTTTACATTTTTTGACGCAATGATTGTATACATATTTATGCTTTCGACTGTACAATACTGTTTGTGTCACAACGGAAAACTTTGATTTAAATTTTAACTATAGGCGTTAAGGTGTCACTCAGCTACAAACAATATTATAAAAAGTAGATAGAATACAAACATAAAATATAGAGGAGTAGGTACCTACAGCATTTATGAGAGGTTAAAACAGTTTGATATCTTAAAATAAACATTAAAACCACAAATTTAAGAATTAGATAACTATCAGTCCATCAGAGATAATTTTACCTATCCCTGCAACATAAATTAATACTAACACAAAATATATTAAAATGAAGCCAAACTATCGAACTGTAATCCATAACCGCGTAGTACGGTCGACCCAGTCTTAAATTGTAATCTCGACGTGTTGAAACAATAACACTTGGACTCATTCCACTTCAGATATCGTCCTTGAGTGATACAATCGTCGGACCTACCGCAACAATCTATCGCTCACAAATTGCAATGCGGACGTAAATGGAGTTAATCATATACTTACTAATATTAAATATGAAAGTTTGTAAGTTTATTAATCTTTTTGTGGTTTGGTCCAATCACACTTAAACTGCAGCGCGACTTTGGATTAAGTCTTGCAAATAAACCATGACCTTAAGACGGAGAAGATAAGATACTTTTCATTTCGGAAAAGTGCGTTGAACAAGCAGAACAGTGATTGCCAAATTCTATGCAGATCAAGTCGCAGGCAAAGTTTAGTGCTAAATTATTCGAAGTTTTACGCGACCAGTTCTTTACCAACCAGTCCGATAGTAAATTAGGAACGCCTACAGAAATGATTATTATTATTATTATTTATCTATGTATGGCATAACAATCTCACACGCATAATCCTTTCCTGATACCGATTGCGGTGAATGACATATTTTATAGTGGAGAGTTTAAATAGAACAAAAGTGGAACACTGATGTTTCTGCGAGTCAATTTGTGATATGAAACAACGCTATATTTCTTGCGTTTTTATTGCGTCATGGATATTACAGCGCATTTTCTTGCGTCAATATTAACTTCATACTCTTATTGAAGGTGTTCAAATAGCACCATTAGCACTAAAAGAATAAATATCAATCCGTGGGTTTTGAGTATGAAGAGGTTTTGCCTCGAAAGCACCTATTTATACATAGCGAGTTTGGATGTACATCCACTCAGTTTTTGCTGGAACCTTTTAGAATGGCATGATATCGCTATAGAATAAATCAAATAGAAGTGGTAAGGAGGCGAATCACGTATGCCATAATCCTGCTAAATTTAGCAAGTTTCTGCTTAGTTTGACACTCTTAGTTCGATCATGTCGATTGTACGACACTATTCATTAAAAATACTTAACAAAACAAATTTAAAAAAAGTATGTCTCATAGCTCCTTTGTACCGACCGAAGACCAGTTAACCCAGATTTTGGAGAACCTGACTACGAAGCTTGAGGTTCTGGGTTCGATCTCCGGTTGGGGGAGATATTATGCATAAAAAATGCGATTGTTTGTTCTCGAGTCTTGGGTGTTTAACACATATTTAACTATATATCTATCCATTTAAGTATGTTTATCTGTTACCTAGTAACTATAAATAAACATTGCTTAATTTGCGCCTAGGTCAATTATAGTATCAAGAGTCCCGTAATATTCATTTATTTTATTTTATATTGGGGTGCGTTTCGTACGATAGGAAAGCCTACGTTTCAGCGACGTAGGTTCAGATAGTACTTGATGCGTACTTATACAAGTTTAATTTGTTTTTTTATACCCCGTGTAGCTATCGCACTTTATGACAAATTGATGATACCACTCTGATAGTTAAAATACTCATATACCTAACCTACTCAAGTACTCAGACTCACTGACCCATAGGTTTAGCGCGATAAAACGTTAACGAGTCGAAATACTACGCTTTTCGAGATACAGATTGCTCTGTACGCTTAGTATAAGTTTTACTTCACCAAAATACTTCTCGATCGCGTTTACGTAAAAAAATCAATTACTAGGGAAACATGGACAGTGCCTCCGCGCGCGCGCGTCCAAGTTTCCATAGAATTGAAATTTTTACGTAAACGCGATCGAGAAGTATTTTGGTGAAGTAAAACTTATACTAAGCGTACTGCTTGCAATTTTACTGCTCTCTTGTTTTGACGAAACTCTGCATTTATTTCGTGCATCGTTACTAAGAACCGTGCAGTTCTACATTGTGAAACATAGTAGGTATATCTCAAGAAGCGTGCCTTATCTTTGTTTTGACTGTCAACCTGCCTAATGTTGTACTTCGGGCTACTAAGGTGACCTCCACGCAACTCTATGTACATCAGGTCAACCTGTAACGCTAACATTTAGTCAAACTCAACTTGAGCTTTTAAGATTGTCGTAACCAACCAGTTATTTTGTTATGTTTTGGTACTATCGCATCAACTGACAAGGAAAATTTTAAAGCATTTTAAATATTTAAATGATTCACGGTAACTTTCATTAAATATATTTTATACCGTCAAGGTCATAAATATATGTGCGATACCAAACCGTCAAAATATCTATTCAACTCTATATCGCCTCATTGCTGCGACGTGTGCGCGGCAGCAGCAACGGCATTCTGGGGATGTTTGCAGAACGTCTCGACTGCCCTATCACTAAACACTGGGTGGGGATCGTGACTGGACGGTTAAAATAATTAAATAATAATAATATGTACCTACTTAATAATAATAAATAATGTATGCATGTATGAACTAACATAGTCTAGTAAATTTAAGTTTATGTATCTACTAACAATTTTATGGTCAGCTGGCCTGAAATAAAGGATTTTTATTTTTATTATTTTATTTATATCATTAACCATAAGGTTGATAAGATGTTTACATACATTAGACGCAATAGTTCTAAGTACACCGTGATTATCATTCATGAGCTTTCTATATTTCGAAGCATTTATAGCGTCATGATTTAATATAATCAGGCTTCGGCCCCATGGATTCCTTTCATTGCAAATAATCCGGTCCCCATGGGCCATGGGCCATTGATCGGAAATCCATACAAACAAAAAAATAACAAAATATTGATTATACTCAAAAGAAGTGTTTACACGTATCATAGGCTTAAGTTTGTACACACAAATCTTAAATAAATGCTTGAGGATTCGACCCCTAAACTATGTTTGGACCATAGGTGTCTTAGGGACTTAGATCGTATTCACGTCTGCAAAGAATTCGTTTCTCGCTATCCCGCGGGAACTACGCAATTTTCCGGGATACGAAATATCCTATATGTTAATCCAGGTTATAAACTATCTGTGTGCCAAATTTCATTAGAATCCGTCAAACCGTTTTAGCGTGAAAGAGTAACAAACATCCATACAAACTTTTCATACAAAGTTTATAATATTAGTAAGATTTTAATTAAAACGATAGAGTTACAATGAAGACCAATAATTTAATTTATTAACGACTACTTATTAATTTAAATCGACTGTAAATATTATGCTATTACGATTGATTTTGTCTTCGGTACTACATGTACATTAAAGCAGTTAATATAAACAAGACAATATATCAAGCGTAAATCTATTTCAAGTCTGCTTGATTTACAAACATAACTGCAATTTGAATAATCAATAATCTTACACAATGTTTCTCAAGAAAGGTTTCGTGGAGGAATTTTAATATAGAGGGTTTGTTTACAAGGGCACTACATTAATCATCAGTTAGGCCGCACATGATCATGAGGAACTTTTCCACAGTTTTAATTTGTTACTCATTTTCTAGGCCGATGTGAATAGGTGGTTATTGCGAAAAGGTGCCGCGCTAGTTCATTATTGAAATTGTGTTTATTGGCAGGTGTAAATAATTAGGCTGCCGCAAGAATGTCGTCACATTTTATTACAACTATTATCGCATTAGAGCACAATAACGATCGCGTAATTATCACATAACACGACGTTTTGATTAGTTGCGTTCAATTTGTGAGCACAATTACTGATTGAGGTTGTACGTACTATTTACATAGGCAATACTATATAGATAGTTTTATAATTATGATGAAAGATAAGATAGTTAATTTGTTTCTAAAATTGAATTCCATAACATACTAAATAGTAAACTGACAATCATGTCTAGCACCGCCGGACGCTCATACCGTCGCCGGATTAAAAATGCTGAATAAAATACGTTTCTTGTATGACACCCCTTTCATTTTTAACGTTTTTTTTAGTACAGCTAGAAAACTATTTTTTATCTCAGGTACCTATATCACCGCACAGCTCAGTATGAATAGTATTTCTAGTGTAGGTTTGTACAATTTGCTCCTTAACATCTGGAAAGTAATTCTGAATAACTAGTTCCTACGGACGTGTCACAGGAGGGTTTAAATTGTGGTCCTTATAAATTACTATTATCCTTATTTATGTACGACAGCGTGTTATCTTTATACACTATCTACCTACAGCAATAAATACAATCGGTAGTTGGGTTGGTACTAGCATTTTATTGATGAGACTAGATTGTTTTTATGTGAATGACTTGATGTACCCTCTTAGTCTTTGTATCATGCTGTTGTTAATACCCCAATACTTCGGCTTCCATTCGAGCGTAACCCACTTTAACGCGCATTCTTAATAATTTAGATACTTATTTGCCAGATAGATCCATTTTTGTTAGTACACTACTTACAAGCTAAGTTAGTTCGGTTTAAAAATCTACGCAAGATTTCGACGCTATATAATGACTCCCATACAATTTTTAAGTCATAATGTATCATTAGTCATAATCAACGTTAGTCATACAGTGATTTATTTCTGAAACAATTTATTTTTCGGAATTGTTATAAAACAAACCTAACCTAACCTACTGCATTCTATAAGATGGCATTTAAAAAAGTCCTGAAAAAAATACCGTTTCAGAAATAAATTATATTTGTATTGTTTGTATGTCTATTAAGTAATACTGCGTTTCTCTTGTCTGTTATTTCTGCCACCTACATTAGTCTGTTGATATTTATTAATTTCTGAGTAATTGGTTGTCTGAAAGAGCTCGCTTTTTAGCGATAAGATCGCCTATTGTCTACCTGATTTTTTTATTTTTGTAATGTCGTTGTACTGTTTTTGGTGATCAATAAAGAATATTTGTATTGTATTGTACTATGTAGTACGTAAACAAGGTTTCAATATTTGCAAACCATTTATTGATCACTTCCTGGTATCCAATAATTGAGTTGAAATTTAAAAATGAAAATACCATGCCTTTCGTAGTGAAAAAATACGTTACTTTGGCGGTTGCTCTAGCTAGAAAAAGGGCTACGGATTATACGGGCCCGAAACATGTCAAGCTAAACTTGATCATATTTAGAAGTGAGTTATTCGTATTTTTTACTATGAATTGAAGTTCCTTTGGCATACTTTTATGTAAGTTCGGTAATAATGCGATAGTCTGGTAGCGGAATTCTGATGGTCCGGCTAGGATCGTCTCCGCAGGACAGAACTCATCGAAGGATAATGGCATCAACTTGAAACTTGGTATGGATTTTGGGTGGCAATGCAAGAACAGTCAATGAAAACTATACTTAGGTACTAAGCAAAACTAGGTTGTATTAAAAATTAAATTCTTAACAAAAACTCATTTTAGATAAGAGAGTTAGCTTGCGCTGTAACATGCTGCTATGACATGTGCTGTAGACCTCTATATACAAGTCAAACTGATATGTTTATCCCCTAATTTTTTACGCACTTCAAATGTTAAATGGTAAATGCGTAATAATTGTAGCTGTTCCAGTTTTTATTAATGTTTTTACAGCACGACATACGAATTGACTTTTCCTTAGCCAGTTCAATACCTGCCTTTTAAGTTTTTTTTTATGCAAGCGCAAGTCATTTGCGCGAGGCAGACTTGCGGGCGTTACGGACACAAAACCTGTTTTATAAAATTAACCAACAACCGAACACGCTGGGAACATCGGAAACATATTGCATTTTTGATGGCACTTTATTTTCTGTACGGGAACACGAGAATATAAGTAGCTGGTCAGCCTTTCAGAATGTTTAGACATAAAGGACGATAAACATTTTACGTGGTTTAAAACTGGTTTGCAATAAAACAATCCAATAGTAACAACAGTAACTGACATTCATTAGTTTTTCGTTAGGATTTTGTTTGCTGTCGGTTCATTTAAATTTGCAGGTGACAGCTGTTATTTTTACACAGTTTCTAACCTAAAACCGTGAAATGACAGCTGTTGCATGCGAATTAAATTTTATCAGTAGAAAAAGTATAATTGTTTACCCATTTTAATCAGAACTATATTTCATTAGATCTTTATTATTTTATGTGGCAGACTCGCATAATAGATATCTGTTAGGTACCTACATAAAATCTCAGGGACTTATCAGAGAGTCGTGAAACAGGTCCTAAATCTACATTCTTGTATTCACGCTAAGACCAAGCTGTAGGATAGGTAGGAAGAGTAAAATCGCTCTAAAATTTAGAGGGTAGAAAATTGAGCTCGGACGTGCCAGGCATCGGAATAGGTGAGAAACGGGGGCGAGACCCCACAATTTATGTTCGACCGGAGTTACCCAAAGCTTAGTAAATGAATATATCCTACAGAAGCAAAGTTTAATAAAATTTTATCACACACTACTATAGATACACCTACACTACTACAGGTAGGTAGATTAAGGTGTGGCAGTAGGTATGCGTGAGCGTGACCACTCATCGATGAGCAACTGTCCTGGCAGTATGTGTGGTATTCGTTGATCATTGACTATATTGTGAAGCAAGCTGCTACGTCAAGGCGTCAAGGGCACCAATATAGTCGTACATCCACTCGAAGTTTAAAAAATACGTATTATACCTATACATCAACCCTAGTACCGCAATAAAAACAGCTTTTGTGGATATTATTGAGACTGCAGCTTTATGGTGAACAACAAATATTGATGTCCTTGAGTAGTAGACAAAACAAGATTCTGCCACAGATTTTGTATGGAAATAGCTAGTTATGACGTCACTTATTTTCTTATTTTAGCAACTAAAATCAAATTTTTCAGCGAAATTGAAATTAATCCGGTTGAAAAATAATGTGTTTTTTTTACTAAGTATATGTAGAGTCGCGTCATGAAATTATGTTATAAGGTATCAATTCAAAACTTCTTTTTATGACGGAAAGAAACCGTGGCAGCCGTTACATTCGAAATTTGTGCTTCATCACAACCAAGCCTTGCGACGTAAAGATATTACAGCGCGTAAGAGTGAAGCTTTGGCTCTGTCGGGTTTAACTAGATTACAGCAGGAATCCGGGTGAACTAAAAGCAAGTTTACCAACAATCGGCTGAAACGATTCATTACTTCTGTTCTGTCCCTTGGCTGACAGGGCATAATGAACGGTTAACCGCGACTAATGCCGGCATCGCCATTTAGATTTAATCAAAGGAATATCAAGGCGAATTGGGATGTTGATTTTGATTACTGTAGGTTTGCTTCATTCTGAAGTTTTTTTGTTATAGACGAATTATTTATAGCGTTCTTTTAGAAGGAAACTATTATATACGCATAGAAGGATTATTATTATTACTTAGCCTATATTTATGTCCTACTGCTGGGTAAAGGTGTCTCCTATTGACTCCCACATTCCCCTATCCAGAGCTATATTTGGCCAGTCAGTTCCAAGTCCAGGTCGTCTCCCCATCTCCGCCTCAGCTTGCCTTGCCGTCGATGCCCGTCAAGTGGCATCCACTATAAGACTAAATGCGCCGCGCCTATCCTTGTGTTTTTGTGAGGAATTATTATCGATAACATTTAATGCTGGATCCACACGTTTGGCAAGCGTTGGCAAATACAAGGCATAAGACGCAGTTATATCACATTAACATACTTGTACGACTCAATCGCGTGTGGATTCGGCATTATACCTAATAGACTACTGGATTTCAAACAAAGTCATACCATACCTACAAATTCAGAAAAAAATTATTCAATCAAATTGCTATTCCAATATCTCGCAATGCAACCTTAACAGCAAAGAGTCTACCGTGTATAAAGAAATTAATGAAATAAATTGCGGAGACATGTGGAATTGTGGAATCGACCAATGAGATTAGTTAAAATGCACGCCACAAACAAAGAAAGCGCAAATGTGATTGAGAGCGAACACTAAAGCACTATTTTCAGCATATCTAGTCCACTCCATTTTCAATGATTAAATATTAGTAAAGCGTCGATCGAAGACTTATTTCGGTGATGTCATGACAGCGTGTGGGTTCCATGCACGAAGGTTCACGTGACGTATAAATTATGAGATGTATTATACTGGCGCTTTGTTTACATTTGGGATCAGAATGTCACGGTAATCAATTTTATAAGCATACTAAAACAACAACTTGCGATAAAACTCAGATCTAAATTAGTATGGACGTACAATAACTATGGCATTATAGGTAAACTACAATCCCATATGAAATCAGTTAAAGTTTCGCCAAATTAAAAACATTTTCATATAAAAAAACAAGTCATGTAATCATTATATCAGCCGAAAGACGTTCACTGTTGGACAAAGCCCTCCCCCAAAGAGTTCCACAACGATCAGTTCTGCGCTGCCCGTACCACCTGCATGTTCCTCCGACTTTTACCATATCGTTGGTCCATCTTGACGGGGACCTTCGCGTGCTACATCTTCCGGTTCGCGGTCGCCACTCTAGAACCTCACTGTTCTATCGGCCGTCGGTTCTAAGAGCAACGTGCACTGCACACTACCATCTGAATCTGACTCTGTCCGAGCTATGTTGGTGACATAGGTTCTCCTGCGTGATTGAATCAGAAATGATGAGATCCGCTAGAGAACCCAAGTCAAAAACAACAACAACAACAACAAAAACTCCGAGCATCGCTCCATAGCTCCTTGAATGACTTTGAGCTTTGAGTGATTTTTAACACGTTCAATGTCCCTATATAAAATGATTTGACAAAGTCACACGTTCAAAGTTTGAAGATTTCTTTGAAGTTGTGAACCCATAGTAGAAGCATGGAGTCCTGAAAAAAAACCTAATGACTCCACATTGGGGGCAACCGGACAGGAAAGGTGTTAATATCTGAAACATATTTTTTGCTGACTCTACTTGCATTGTCATCCTATATATGTATATAAGATATGAATACTAAACAGATATATATATATATATATACATATATATATATATATATATATATATATATATATATACATAGATATGAATACTAAATTTCAAGTCAATCCGACCAGTAGAAGTTGGTGAAATTCGACTTGCACTATTTGGAATTTTGGAGACAATGTACCTACAATACGAACATTTCAAGTTAAATAAAAAAGCTTGTAAATAGATGGCAAACAGTAAGTAGCGATATTTTGCATTTGCCTTTAAACCAACCGTAACTGGGCATTTTCACTTTAATGTCCGCAAAAAACTTTTTTGAATGCGGAAATTTTGGTGTTTTTTTACTCAAAATCACGAGCACTATACTTTTTCATAAAGAAAAATAGTGTCCTTATTTTTGAGTCAGTTTTGTGACTTTTTATAAGTATAGTTTGTATGGCTGGTGACGAAACGAACACAAAAAATTGTATGGAAAATTAGGGACACTTTTTTACTATAAATATCAATAGCGCTCTAGAGCTGAGTAAGAAAACATCAAAATTACCTCATTTAAATAAGTTTTTGCCCAGTTATTTGATAGTCAACCAACGCACGACGGGTTAAACCAATGGGGCGGAATATTAGAGGCAGCATATCTACTTACAAAACCTTATGGATCCTATAACAGAAAGGTGCAATAAGTTTCTTTTTCGAATTTTCCGAGTTAGAAGAGTCTAGCCCATTTTTTGTTTTTCCAGTAGAACAAAGTTGCGGTCATAATCATAAATCTAGTTTTTAATAACAGCTTGAATGTAAATTGGAACTTTACCGTAACACTACGATCTTTCGTAGATTGAATTGGTACACATTTCCAGAAGTAAAGTAAATAAATACCCCTTACTGACAAAAAGTTGCAAATCTATTATAGCAGAGTGTTTTGTCTTTCTCTGGCAAGGAAAATAACGAAGTGACATAAAATATGAAGACAAATGATTGTTAAATTAACCAGCGTTTATGAATAAAGGGTTTAATGTCCACAACGAGTGGGCATTACTTTGAATGTAAAGGTTTAATTTGATATCTCGTAACTAGCAGATGTAACGTAACATGAGCCAGAAAAGCTCAATAGATCAAATACGACAAGTTAAGCACATTAGTAACTGTAAAGCTGTTCTAATACTTCTTGTTATAATTCAGTACATAAACTTAATGACATTGAAATAATCAATGTTACTGACACAGACGATCTGATTCGTATTTTTTTGGAAGCTTTTACTTAGCTTGCAATGTTTGTATGCATGTAAATAAGTTAACCTCAAATATTGCAAGTCCTCTTGAAATTTGGTACGTACGTACGTACTTAGTTTGGATGACAGTCATGACATAATCAACAAAAAATACAGTCAACAAAAAATTTAGTAGGTATATTTTTTTTAAGATCTTATATTACCGGTACGGTACGTATACTTATTCGTTTTTTTTTAAGAAATTATAACGGATGCATCGTTTTTGGTTCGATCATTTGTCTAGTCACTGTTGAGTGTTGTAATATTTTAAGCTAATACTTAGTATCAAAAATCTGTTATTTACAAGGAGCTTTGCTAACAACGTTTACCTACGAATTTTAGGGTACCATGGTCAAAATGTAGAGAATGCCACTGGCAGTTACTGTGTCACTTTGGAGTGAAACCCTTTCGCAATGAACGTCACAATCGTATCCGTGGCATTGATTAACATGCTACTAATGGATTAGCTATAAAAAAGTGCCGCAGTTGCTCACAATCTGTATGACTTAAGTATACTTGGCGTTCCTGTCGTCAGCAAATTGAATGTGTCATAGACGCAACTTAAGTTCTCAAGTTCTATTATATATCATGGCACGCACTGATGAGTCACTACATCTGAGTAAGGACATTTTTTTAATGGCCACTTGGAGCTATTTATTTTATTACTTAAGCATAAATAGCAACCATAATTCCACTGGGCATTCTCTGGCTGATAACTGCGCTGTTAATGGATTCCATTAATAAATTAGGTGTTGGGTGTCATCTACTGGGCATTGAGGTGTCGAGCATTGGTACGTTTGCCTTAGTTGTTAAATAATGCGGCTGCATTGATGACTAGTACCTATTAGGGTTCTATACTATTAAACGGACAATTTTCTTATGTATATTTAAGTAATCGAACCGGGTAGGAACAAAGGAACATACTCTAACACTTCAATTAGAAAGGGTATGGGATAACCACTGTACTTAACCATTCTACTTAAGTTATATAAAATGCAAATACATATATGCATAATAGCTATTTATGCAACTGTATCGTAATAGGGGTCCTTAAAACACGAATGTGGTTTCATGAAACGAGGCGTAGCCGAGTTTCATAAAGGGTCACATGAGTGTTTTATGGCCTAATTACGTACAGTTGCATACAATATTTTATCTTCTCTCACACATTTCTCCAAAACCGCAGTAGCCTTTTTGCAAATTCCATGCCATAAAATCTTGATAGCATTTATCGTATAATTTTCTGGACTTTGCTAGTAATAAATTATGAGTCATTTCCCTCGCCGCATTTAAAATATCGGGCGGAGTCAAATTTTCTTCGCATTCACTGATATCAGATATTTTTAAGCAAGAACAAAATTAACAAAACGACACGTATGAATGGAATGGCGCTAAAACCCAGTACATCACCGCGCATGTGCGCGCATGCGCTAAAGCGGGCGCTGCCACAGACAAGTTGGAATCAAAACTTGGTGATATAAACTTTTTGGATTTGCCCTGTAAAAAAATTGTATTATAACATTATTTCATTCGAAGAAAAGTGTTATAATATGTTTTTTTTTAATATTTCGGTATTGTGTTTAAAAAGTATGTCAATATAAACTCGTTTTGAATTTTATAATTCGAATTTTACGATATGAGAGTAAGTAGATAAAATATTATTATGCTAGCCTATGCTCACCGCTTATGTTAAGCCACCACAGGTCCGCAGTGACCGATTTATAGTTTGGTCATAGGTGATTGATCCAACTAGGCTTAGGTAACCATGTTATGAATATACATAAATAATTATATATTGCGACACTACGTATATTTAATGTCGTATGAAGTTTGCTTAATCAAAGATTATGAGCATAGTGCAGAACTAGAACGAAATTCTGACTCATAATTGATAAAAACCAAGGTAAAAACTAAGGAAAGAAGGCTCCTATTTGTTTATACAATACATTAAGTATATATAAAACTCGCAATGATGTGGTTGGCGAAACATTTTATATCGAAGTTATAACGCAGGAGCTGAACGAAGAAGTTAGCGAAAATCGCTGAGGCAAGACCGTGCCTTATTTGCAAGGTATTTTTAATTTCTACGTGATTTGATTAATGGCGTAGGACCGATCTGTTTGGCGAGCCTTGGGGGAGGCCTATGTTCAGCAGTGGACGTCTTTTGGCTGAAATGATGATGATGATGATGAGCTTGGTGTTGCAACTAATAAGCATTTCTCAAATCGTTGTGCTTACATATTTAATTTTATACTTCGACATGCATAAACACAGGTAAGTAGTAGCGTGATGCAACTGAGCCTAACTAACTAAAGTTAGTCATAACATAACGTGTATGGAAATTTATTTTTTTAACCACGAATCAATTTAAAATTATGTGGTTCGTGGTAGGTAACAAAAAAGGAAATTTCCATACAAATGAATCAGAACATTTTGGGAGGCTGTGTTATGCTCCGATGCATTCACGCTACTTACTGATAAATTTTTATGCAACTCGGAGTTCCAAATGAAATGTGAGTAAATTTTTGAGAAATGCTCTATTACCTATTGTTTTTACACGACAACCAAAGGAAGTCTATTTTAAACCGACTTCAAAAAAGGAGGAGGTTCTATGTTCGACTGTATGTATTTTTATTTTTACTTATGTATGTTCACCGATATCTCTGCCACTTGTGGACCGATTTTCAAAACTCTATTTTTAAAGAGTGTACTCCTGAGGTGGTCCCAATAGGCGCTAAGTCAAGATCTGATGATGGAATCTTAGGGAAATCGAGGGCAACCCTCAATATTTATAGGCACACCTGTAGTGTTTTAACATTTTTAGCATCAAGACAAGTCAAACATTTTCATTCAGAAAGTAGCATTTGATAAACTGGATCTGATGAATAATTATAAATAAATAACAAAGATGACCAACGGTCCTCAACAACGGGTCAAATGTTGCAATTTAAATTTGACCCACTTTGCGGTTTCCGATTGAGCGGAAATTTTGCCTACCTACATGTGTAAATCGGAAGACAATACAATATTATTATGATTGAAGCTGATCTGATGATGAAGCTAGATGGTGGCCATAGAAACTCTGTAATAAAACGATACGATCGTATCGAGTTTGGGCTCGTTTGATTTGTATTGACAAGTAATTTGATTCTAGATGGTAACCAGGGTTTGACGATGGAGCTGAAAGGTGACCATAAGAACTCCGTAATAAAACGACATAACCCCTTCAAGTTTGGTCTCTTTTGATTAATCTTGACAAGTACTTTGATAACAAGGAGCAAAAAGCACAGTCAGCAAAAAAGCTTGTATTAAAAATAGAATTTTTAACATAAACTTATTTCGAAGTCAAACTAATGATTTTATCCTACGCATCTATTTATTATACAAACAAAACTTAAAAGCAAAAATAAAACAATTTTGAAATAAAAAATAAAAACGCAGAAAAACTAAAAAGCAAAAAAATATGAAATATAAAGTGAACCGACTACAAACAAAAAGCATGAAAATATCTTTCTACTAATCTGTTTGAAGTCGGTGATTCAGCACGAGCCAGCAGGAGTGGATCTAGTCATGTACCTAACCAACATATTCTATTGGGTTTCTACCACGCTTTTTAGTTTTTGGGTGTTTCTTAAGGCTGTTTTATTTTTTAATTACAAGCAATAAGAAAAAGACAGTGGTAAGAGGTAAAATACCCGTAATATGTACATCACAAATCTTAATTTACTAAAATGATTAAGCTGTTAAGAAATAAAGCTGTTCAAGAATAAACACGCCGGCCGGGTGTCGTCTCTAATCTCTAACAGAACTTCGGCGCATAAAAACCATTTTCACTTCTCATGCTCTAAAAGTAGGTCAATATAGCCTTACGCGGCGGGAGTAAAGTGAGTGCTTTAGTCCCTTTTTTTTTGTTTTTTTTTTTGGTGTGGAAATTGCACCTTATGCATCGTCTCCGTTCGGGGAAACGGAGGTATGTGGGGCTCTCCCCAAAGGGCCTACCCACTAAAAACCACACGGATTCCCTCGTTTGCCATTGTGAACGCCGCGGGAGCACAAGGAGTCACCGCAACGCCCACTGGCCTCCCCGGGATGGGGCTCCTCTGTCGACACCATGCAATGCGGGCTCGGCACTCCCCGGCCTCCCCCGCTGGTGAAGGATTGTTTAAAGAGGTTTACTCCTCGTGGCTTCCGCAGGTGCCCACGTTCCCGGCAAGCCGGGGTTACGTGCCCTCACGTTAGCTCCCGCGCCCTCATGTACTGCTCTGAAAGCAGAGCGGTACTGAGGGCACGGTCGCTTCCGCCTACTAGGCTCCCCCTCGCCTTTCCCTGTCCGCCGTGGCAGAGCAGGTACTTAGTTCGGGGTTCACCTCACCACCCCTACCCCCCCACTGTGTCAGCAAATCACCACAGGCCATGGGCCCAACCGCTACTCTTCTCCCCCTTAACCACCAGGGTTAACAGGGGAATACCGTAACGGTCGTGCAGCCCAGACCATCTAGTCGTAGGCATGATGGCCCGGGCACATGTGGAGATTGCTGACCCCCCCCCCCCCCCCAGTCAGATATTAGCCAACGGTTAACCAAATCCCCAAAGGAATTAATTAACCGTTGTTGCCCAGGGTGCACCGTCCCAGGCGTTACCCTTCCCCACCCCATGAGGCCTACGCCTCGGATAGAAGGGAGTGGTAACGCCCGGGCACTCGAGGAGGTTTCCGACTTCGCACCCCGAGTGCTTTAGTCCCTAGGGAGTAAAAGTAATTAATTTTTTAATTCATTTCGAGTGACTTAGATAAACTCAAACAGCCAGTATTTGCTTAGTGGCAAAAGAAAATATATATAAAAAAATAAGATGGTGTGGACCATTTTCACGACGAAAATGTTACGTTCTTAGTCTACGTGGTCTTAGTTATATGCTTTTTCCGCATAGAAGGTGGCGCCATTCTATTTTTTCCAGTTTGTGTATGGGCGGGTTGGGGGCGGGTTGGGAGCGGGTTTTGGGCGGGTTGGGAGCGGGTTGGGCGCGGGTTGGGGCGGGTTGGGGGCGAGTTGGGAGCGGGTTGGGAGCGGGTTGGGAGCGGGTTGAGAGCGGGTTGTGAGTGAGTTGGGAGCGGGTTGGGGGCGGGTTGGGAGCGGGTTGAGAGCGGGTTGGGAGCGGGTTGGGGCGGGTTGGGAGCGGGTTGGGAGCGGATTGGGAGCGGGTTGGTTTATTATGAAGTTTCAACTCTTCCGCGCGGAGGGACTCCACGCACTGTTTTTTTTATTAAATCTTTTTGTACTAAACTGACTATTTTTTTCTCGCAATCGAAGTGGAAAATGGAGTTTTCACCTGGAGACTAAAAGTCAATATAAACCCTCGGATAAATAGACACCCTCGCTAAAGCTCGGGTGGCTAACCACCTCGGGTATATATTGGCTTCTTTTAGTCCCTCGATAAAAAATATACTATTGTAATTTAGCAACTACAGTCGGCGTGAATCGAACATGACCCGGATATTCGATACCTACATTGAATATATTACACATTATAATACGTTCATTATGCACGTAAAAAAAACAAGGAAGTGTGTTCGAGTAGCAAAAATTTAGTTTTTAGTGTATCCACGCTAGGATTCACTTAGTACGTTAGTTACTTAACTTTTTGTTAGATAATAAATTATTATAATCCAGAAGTAGTCAGTCAATTAACTCAGCATAGATCACGGTAAGCAATTACGTGGTGCCAAAAACTTTCCATTTCAAAGTTGTATCATTGGACATGAATTCCGTGTAATTTGTGTCATACATAAAATTTGTTGAACGAATTAACTTATCATTTTTAATGTGTAATAACTGTTCTGATCCGCGGTGATTGACATTGTATTCTTGCACACGCGATTCGCTTAAAGTGATGTGCCTACCACAAAATTACACTAAGATGATGAAATTACGCGTGGTGAAGCAATAAGTAATTCATTCAAGGTAGGTATTTAGAAAACGTTTAAACAAGATAAACTCAGTTCAGTACCTATAATGCATAGTTACCGAAGAAAAATATACATCGATGGGGAAGAAGTAAATCCTCCTATATTACAAATGTAACATAGGAGGATTTACTTCTTCCCCGTCGACATGCAAACTAGACTGCACACTAAATTATGGTCTAGGTACTAAAACGCACACACAGTTTGGCACATACACTAGTTTAGACCACGTGCTTCCAATCTTGGACTAAGCTAGATGATGTAGAGTAATAATAAAGGATGTTCATATTATTACTGTGTAGATCATCTGGGTATGGATGTCTTTTTTACTATGACGTTAATTAGACCAGAGCAATTAAAGTGATATTTCCGTGTTTTCCACATTTGGTACTTTACAAATTCGAGTTGCAAAAACCTCGCAGTGAGCTATCATAAAGCCTCTTGACTATGACTGTTGAGGCCTTGAGGCGGGTTTATCAATGTGCCTCGTTGTTCGTATGTTGCAATTTATATGGTAATTCATAGTTTTTACAACGAGCGTATACGTATTATGTTTTCGAGCCTTTTGTTTACTACGTGCATTGAATGTGAATCGAGGAGACTCTTATTTTATTTGTTTCAATCGTTGCCATCGAAGGGATAAAAGGTTGGACCGGTTTCTGTCACCTGTCACACGGTATTACGGTACGACTTCTTGGTGTGTTGAAATTTTTATTTAGTAAAAGGGCACTGGTATTATTAAACGTAATGCACTTCCTGCATCGATGAAATGAAATTGAGATGGCGTCATCACTTGTACAAAAACTAATAAGATAAACGTACCAATGCTCGACACCTCAACGCCCAGTAGATGATACCCATCTGTCATCTCTCTTACTATGACATGGTGCCATGTATTGGATCAGTGTCGAGCACAGGGACGTTTAACTTAACAATAAGTTTTTTGAACAGGTTATTTTTCTTTGTCTTGATATGTCATAAATATTGTTAGAAAGTCTCTTACAAGACCTTCATTTCGTTTTCTCACAAGAAGACTACATTATATATGAGCCTTTACCCTCAACTTGGCTCGGGCTAGAAGTTGGGCTAGAAATTGAGTTGAAATTTCTGGATTTTACATAGTATCTATACATCTCGAACCCGTAGAAATGCAGTTATCTACATACCAAATGTATGTGAAAGAGTAACAAACAAACATAAAACCCCACCGTGACTTCATCTGTGAATCCATTTATCGCTATTCTGCGGGAACTCAGCAATTTTTCGAGATAAAAACCATCCTACGTCCTTCCTCGGATCTCAAACGGTCTTTATACCTAATTTTCATCTAAATCAGTACAGCGGTTAAAGCGTGAAGTGGTAATAGACAGACAAACCGACAAACAGAGTTAATAACATTAAACAAGAGCCTTCATTACGAATCTATCTGGAGTGTCCGTGAATGTATCACAAGTAAAGAACGCTGAAACATGCAATAACCGATAAAACTGACTAAAATGAGCAATGCATCTGTAACTGTAAATACGTCTTTATATGAAGCCCGTGAACTCGAGCCGAAAATGAAACAAAGAAAATTGAATTGGGGCAATGAACAAAGATTCGCGTCCGAAATTTCGGCAAACGACCGAAATACGACTGTTCCTCGTAAATTACCTTCATCATATTCGAAGCTTTTGTTTTATGATTTCTCCAATGTTAAGGTATGTTACGAAAATTAGAATATTTAATAATTTTGAGGAAGAAGAGTAAATGCAAATTTTTAAGCTCCGTACGCTATGTACGCGTACACTGTACGCGTAGCTGCAAGTACGGATATGGCGTTCCAGGACACGCGTACCCGGACTCGCGTAGGGTACGCGTACCCGGGCTCGCGTAGGGTACGCGTAATGTGCGCGCAGTGCGTACGCAGCTTTACTCTATACACTATTCATCATCATCATCCCAGCCTATATACCTCAGTCTGCAGGGTATGTAGGCCTCTTCTCAGAATGAAAGGGGTTGGGCCGTAGTTCCCACCCGTTATACCTACATATATAATTGGACGTAAAAGAGCATGCGGGTCACCTGATAGGAAGCAAAGCAATCACCGCCGCCCATGGACACCCGCAAAACGAAGGGTATCACAGGTGCCTTGCCGGCCCTTTGAGAGATATATAGGCTCTTTTCTTAAAGATCCCTAAGTTGTAACGCTTCAGGAATGCTTCCCCAGGAAGCTAGTTCCATAATTTCAAACATATGATGCAAACATATGTATACCTACCCAATTAAAATGTATTGCAGGTACATACATACAATCCCTATTACTCGTAGTGTAGGTAATTAAGAGTAGGCGCTAATCAGATTGTTTGAACAAGTACTAACACGCTACATGTGCGTAAGTTTGTCGTATATGTAGCATTGATACTGTTACTTAGCACCTCGCGAGAACCCGAGCGAAAAACATCTAGTATTACGATTTGTTTTAGTTTATCCAGCAGTTAGGTACACGCTGACATCGGGCCACCGCATTGGGTTTCACTGCAAAGCCGTTAAATGAGATTGTCTCAAGTTCCTAGTGCTGTGTTTATGTAAATTTATTTTATTAGGTGTAGGATTAACAATGATATGTACCGACGATAGCGCTGTGTGTACACGAGTGATACTCGTTTGTTTTACTAAATAATATAATATAGTAGCCTAGCTCTAGTAATTTGGGATGGCATATCAAGCAGAAGATCATGGGTTCGACCACGAGCTCTTAGTTTTTCAGAATTTACGTGTGAATTTACATATGGTATATTATGGTATTTTCAGTAGGTAAATGAGAACATCCTGAGTTAACTTGCATTCACATGCGAAGGAGTCCTATGGGACGCAAAGCAATCAGTGCCTATTCTATTCTATTTTAGCAAAAGCAAGCAACTACAGGGGTTTAGGCTCCGAATAAAACTTTGTCCCAATCATTGTCGAGATTTTTGGTCCGTGGGGTCTTAGCGCTATGAGGCTGTTTAAGGAAATATCAAAAAGGTTAGTCGACGTCAAAGGAGACCGAAGAGCTGGCAGTTACCTGGGACAAATAATTAATTTAGGTATTCAAATAGGGAACGCTGCCAGTAAATATCTTCGGAACCTTGCCTAAGGGACTTCTTTTCAAAATATGTTTTAGTTATTTTTTTTTCTTAATGTTTTTAGTTTGGGATAGTTGTATATAAAATGTAAATTTTGTGGTGTGTCCGATGTATCTAATCCGCTATGGGCCTGCGTGGGAAATACATATAACAACCAAGCCCTCTCATTCTGAGAGAAGACCTGTGCCCAGCGGTAGGAGGTGGAGTGGTATAGGCTTCTTAATTTATGTAAGATCTAGTATAAACCTGTTATGGACAAATAGACTCCATTTTAAAACTAACATTAAGCCACATGTTTACCATTGTTAATCTTGCTCAGTAATGATTTACACTTTTTGTATACTAATGCCTCAACATTCTGATTGAGTTTGTACCTATTAAACAGCACGCCATTCAGATTTAATTGTTGCAATAAATTCTGATACATATCAGAGTATAATGAGAGACCATTATCGTGGAGCGGAAAAATGAACATGACGGTCACCTCGCCTAGGTACTCTTTGCTTGAAGATAACGAGTAATAATGGACCTTTTCTGCCTTTTGATATAAGCAAATGTGGCATACTTACATAACTCTTCTTTTATTGGCTATGTGCGAAGCGGGTGGTGGGGGTACAAAAAACGATCGCAGCGCACAACATGGCAAAAATTGGAAGTAAATGAGGAGGAAATGTTGTCAACGCTACGCGGCGCCACCGTCGTGCACGTAGCCAGAAGCGGGTGGGGGGGTACAGAAAACGTTCGCAGCGCACAACATGGCAAAAATTGGAAGTAAATGAGGAGGAAATGTTGTCAACGCTAAGCGGCGCCACTGTCGTGCACGGTCCCAATAATTAAGGCTGCCTATTTCACGACAGTATATCACTTTTCGTATCGTAGCGCAAGTTCTTGAATCAATTTGTTGCGAGCTACCACCGCGCTTACTACGTACTTTGTGCTGCGCACACATCTGCGTCTGCGTGTACGTACATTTTCAAGTCTTCACCACAATCAAAAACTATGCGCATTCTTGAGTTGCATCATAATCATAAATTAATATCACGGGACACTTGACACCAGTCGACCTAGTCCCAAAGTCAGCAAAGTTTATGGATACTGGGCATGGGTGAAGGCAAACTTCGTGAGAAATCCTGCACACCTGTGAAGAAATTCAACCGTGTGAAGTTCTCAATCTGCACTGGGCCCGCGCGGGAACTACAGCCCAAGTCCTCTCGTTCTGAGATGAGGTATGTGAACTGCAGTGGGACATAATAATATAGCCTGAAACGATGTGATGATGAATGTTTGCTCCGACCGAGGATCAAACCCGGGACCTCAAGCTTCGTAGTTAGATTATCTAAGCTCTGGGTTATCCGGTTGTGATCTCGTGTATACTACGCTTTACTATGTTTACACACAGTGTAATCTGCTTGACTACGTGTCGAGATAATCGTAAAACCCTAATGGGGAAATAAAGATCTTTGAACAGGGAATTATTGACACGGCTCTGAGGTGCTCGATCAAAATAATAGCTAGCTAGAGCCTTCACTGAGCTCAAATTTTCACATGCCTAACTTGGCTGAACATGTCATGGGAAGCAATAGTAGGTATACAATTTAAGACGTTATGTAACCATATGTTCATTGTGAATAAATAAATAAATTTCATTTCATTTCATTTCATCTTAACCCCTGTAGAGGGGGCAGGGATGCTGTTCGGGGTGATGGTCCCTTTCGGCGGTTTCAGTCGCCGACCAGTAAAACGATCTATGGGCCCCATTGGTGTCGTGTCCGTGTGTCATCTACAACCCAATTCAAGGAGGTCTGGCGATCGATTTTCAACCGGCGGCAAGGCAGGTCAAACGAGGTTCTTTCTAGACTTGACTGAGCAGTAGCATAACGTAATTTTAATGTCAGAGAGCGTTCTTTAACTAGTGATACCAGATAGAGACGGCATGCTCTCTTCGCGTAGGTTCTATTATTTATTCTTTCTGTTCTAACACGACAAAATCTACTATTTATTTAAATAACAATAAATTGTAGTATAAATGAGTACGCGTATATCTTTAGAACGACAGTATTGAGAGAAGGTTTGTATGAAAGAAAATGTTGTCTTTCTTAAATTAGATATACACCTATGCGAAGACGGGGCGGGCAGCTAGTTAGACGTTAGTAACTCACCTTAACATTATTTCTTCAGAACGGAAATGTTGATGGTAAGAATTTCATGACAAATTATTCTCAGAAAAGTAAATGTTTTTTCCTCAATAATGCGTACGTGTCAGATAATCTATTGAAAGCTGACTTTGGCCGTGAACTTATCTTTGGTTTCCAGCTTTCAGAGTTTTCGAGTCACGATTTTGCCTTAGCTCTGCAACATTGTATGTTATAGAAATTAAGCGGATGGAGGGACGATTAAGTATAAGCGGTTAATCTTGTTCTATACCTACATGTATGCTAGTATACATATTTATACCATAATTTTACTGTGATATGGTATCATAAGGAAATAATTATGTCAGTGATTTACATATTCATGTATCTATATTTTGCTGCATCATTACATAAACGGACATTTATTAGTTTCTTGTATTCTTGTAAAACTAGTTAAGGTATGACTTTGTGCGCGGTTTGATATTTACCTACCAGGATAAAAACTATGATAATATAATTTCAACAAAGTAATTTACCTTTGAGTTAACAAGAAAAATACATATAAAGCTTTGATTTGAATACTTGCTTAATACCTACTTAACATATCAATGAAGAAAACTTTACTATTAGCATCAAAACAAAATTATGAAATAAAAGATCTGGTTTATGAATGAAAATTATGAAATAAAAGACCTGTTACATGAATCGTTATGCAGATTAGTTGCGCAGTTGTGTGAAAGTGGAACAAACAAACAAACGATTACCTAAATAAAAGAATTATTAGTTTCGATATTGATTAGGTTCGATTATAAAACGTAAACTTGAATTGATTAAAAGTTGACTTCCAGCAAATAATTATATTCCGGTAGATTTCCCACCTTTTGACAGTCGCAGAAACTTGATAAAACGTGTATTTTCAAAGGCTAGCATTAGGTTGACTTAGTGTTGCAACCGGGAGCCTAATTCTGGTGAGAGGTGGTTGCCCAAGCTGGTCGGCGGTTGCCAACGAGGAAGTGATGGTATTGCGTGGGTTACTGACCTTGGATGTGCGCTGCTTGCTTACCAATCACTGATTATACATTGCTGAGCTGGCTGCAGTCGTACCACTGGACATTCACGTAATTAAACATGATTAGGCAGTGTTAGTGTTGCCAAGTCGACGCTAAATATGATTCAAAACAAACATCAATACGCGTTCTCGCAGATGATTATTTTTATAAGCTTCTATTTAACTTGCAATGTTCGTATTATGTGTAAATTGTCTTGCAAGTCAAATTCAACCCATTTCTACTTAGTGATCGAATTGACTTATAATTTGGTACAGATTTTGGTATTTGGTGGGTATTCTGGACGACAATGTAAGCACAGTTAAGAAAACCTATAGTCAACAAAAACGTTTGTTTTAAAAATGCAGTTTAAAAAAAACTCGCCTGACTGACACCGGATACACAGATTAAGTAATATATTTTACTATTAGCGGCAATATACAAATCAGAGTGTATAACATACCTATTTAGAATCAACTTCTGACATTTCCAAATCAATCCTAGTTGTCTCAAGGAGGTTTCATCATACGTCAGACAAAAGAAAAGCGCGCAAAACATCGACTAGAAAAACAAACGCCACAGCAAGCGAGAAATTGAACCCTAGTGCCAACAAGTTACGTGTAAGTTTTATATATTTTTGCAACACCCTGCTTGTAACGATATTAATGTAACACGGCCGTTACTAATCTGAATTTTAGAGCAGATACGATTGCGGCGCTGGTGAATAATTTTCGATTGTCATTTATTCACGTCGACTCAAATTTTCATATTCACATTGTGTAGGCTAACATTGGCAGATTGTCCTCGCACTGAGTCCCGTTCCAAGATAACGTTTTGTTGTTGGAAATAGATGAAATGATATTGTTACTGCGATAGTCAATGCAGTCTGGGATATTTTTATTTTATCGATTGTTTAAATCGAATTTGAAGGATAACGCACAGTCAAACAATTTGATTCCCAGGCCACAATAGAACCTTATTGTAGTAAATAATTTAATCTGTAACTTAGATAAAGTTCTATAACCACCTCATAAAATGTCACAATGACAAGGTTCTGTGGTGGCCTTGGAATCAAATTAAATGACCGCAAATGCGTAAATTATAGTTTGCGTTTTGGTTTGCTGTAAATAAATATTACATCGTCATCGTCAGTGTTCTATATTACAACACAGCCCACTTCTTGTCATCGGCTTCTCTAAAATGCGCTATATCTTCGACATGTCGCATCCAATTTCCACCAGTAACCTTTCTAGCTGGAGCTGGAGTGTACTACGCTTGTCGTGTCGCAGTCTCCACTCAAGAACTCGTTTATCCCAGCCCTTATCGGTTCTTCAATAGATATGGCCCGTTCACGGTTACTTTGCAGCCTATTAATAAAATTCTATGTGCTACGTCGATGACATTGGTTCCCTGCCGCTAAGCGACTTAAACTGATAGATCACCCGTACTGTGAGTATCCACGTTTCAGTACCACGGGTGACAAGTCAGACTCATTGGTAGAAAACTGATTGGCTGTTGTAGACGTGACGAGAAGACTCGACATAGTTTGCCAAATAGTGACAATTAAGCCCAGCTGGATCCTCCTCTTAGCCTCCTTTTTTTGCTCAAGGTATATTCGGAGACAACTTCCAGCTAGTGGTCATTGGCAACGACAGGTCTAGGATCTAGGAGGTCGTGGATTATGTTTCGAGTTATGAACTTGGTTCTATTCAACTTCATACTTAAAACTTCTCGCTGTCAGGCTCAAGGCAGGTCATCCAACATATGTTGACTTGCACTTCTTTCAACGATTCCTCTGTTAAAATTACGATATCTGTGAATTACGTATAAGTGTGAGACGTCATCACCATCATATCAGTCGAAAGAAGTCCATTGCTGCAAAGAGTTCCACCAAGTTGGGTCCTGTGCTGCTCCCATCCAAGTAGTTTCTGCGACCTTTAAGTACCAGATCGTCGGTCCATCTTGTTATATTGTAAGGGTTTGTGTGAGACGTAATCGCAGTTAATGTTAATGTCCATATCTCTCCAGTTCAGCGACTTGAGCATTTCCTGAAATCCTCCAAAGCGATTGTGAATTATTTCCGGGATAATAACTACATCCCTGTTGTTAACGAAAGGGAGAGGACTGTATAGGAAGATGGGTGAAGAAAGGTCGAAAATAAACGGAAGGTACTTAGGGCCGTTAGGAAGCAAAATATTGCGTCTTTCGACGATAAAGTTTACACGAAAAAAATATGGAGTAGTAACAGTGACTGCTGAAAGCTCACCTGGTGGGCTCCTCGTCTGCAGTAGCGCAGAACCTTAGGGCGTCGGTTGCAGGCACCGTTGGCTCGGAGTTTTCAGCTCCTCCGGAATCACTGCTAACTCTTACCTCTGGTGTCGCACTTAGCCTTTCAGGTTTATCGCAGGGCGGCGCACAAGGAGACTTCAGCAGCGGCACTGACTTTAATCTAATTATTTCTTTATTATGAAAAGATTCGCAAAATTCGTTGCTGGCGGTCAGCGTAACGGTTATTCTCTTAATAGAAAAATTCGTAATGACACATCATCCGCTCCCGCTCCGATTAGGCGTTTTTATAAAACGCACGAAGTGGAGGGGAGAGGATACGCAGGTGACGGTAGAACGGAAAAATCCAGTGGGGCCGCTACAAAGAGAGTTAGTAGCTAGAGAATAATTGATGTCGGCGAAAGCAATGTATGGCAACACTGAACACCCATGTTTCACTAATTTGTATAGCTGAGTGGACTCTAGTTTTGAACATGGCCATTCATAGTGCCAGATTCGTCTACTTCAATATAGTCTGTGGTTACGCTGTAAAGCTGCGTACGGACTGCGCGCACTTTACGCGTTCCAGGACACGCGTACCCGGGTACGCGTACCCGGGCTCGCGTAGGGTACGCGTAATGTGCGTGCAGTCCATACGCAGCTTAAGGATACCAGGGTAGCCCATGTTTCGACAGAGTCAAAAGGCTTCTCATAGTCAACAAAAGCTAAAGGATTGCCGCATTTTACCATAGCGCTGACCTTTTAAAAATAAAATTTACTTATACATCCATTTAGGTTACTTAAGTATACTTTTTTGAAAATAAAAATAAAACATATCCGTTCTTTATGGTTTTCGTAGCTCTGCGTCGCAGCTCATGAATCATGATAAGAGTTCACTATTTACATAATGTATTGACAAACATGCGGGCCCTCATAATCGATATTCTCGGCTAAAAGCTAAACGTTCGATACGATAAAGAAACCGTGCGCCCGCGCCTCTTTTGACGCAGAATACTTGAAAATAAGTTTCATCACGACATCTATGGTGGGAATAAATTGTGAATTCGTTCCTCGTTATATTGATTATCGCGTTTTTACTTTATTTCGTCATATTATTGTATTTAATTACAGTTGTTTTACATACGGAATAGCTCTGCGAATTCACGGTTGATGTCTTGTTTTCAAGCAAAACTGCTGATGCTTTTGCAATATTTATTGTAATAATACTAAGTAAAAATGGAAAAGTATTTGTGTAATCTCTTGTATGACATAATAGATAAAGGGTTATATTTATTTTTGTTATAATAAGTAGGTAGGTATTCGTTCTTTAGAATAAAATAAAATCCAAACTAACTACACTTGAATTGCTCCAAAATGCATTAAATCCTTACTAAATGCGAATGCGAATGCATTTATAAAGCGAAGGTAACTCTTTCTTCCTGTCTGTTACCACTTTGCGCATTAATTGCTGAACCGGTTTAGATGAAATTTGGTATGGAGATAGTTCGAGACACTAATAAGGACTTCGGATAGTTTTTATCCGTGAAAATCGTATAGCTTGCGCGGGATAGCGATATTCAAACTCGCAGGCAACACCTAGTACAACATAAAGTATATGTATCGAATTGTATTAAGTAATAGCAGTTCCCTACGTCTATCCCTGGAAGAGTTTGCTTATCATAATCCTACGGGACATACGCAATTTTAAGGGATAAAAAGTAAAGCATGTGTTAATCCAAATTCGTGTCCAATTTCATCCACAACCACTGAGCTATTTTTGCGAGACAGAGTAACGGACATCCAAATTTTCGCATTAATATTATTAGCGGAATATTTTCATTTTTGCATAATCAACCTATCCTAACTACCTATCCTAACTCATATTATAAATGCGAAAGTAACTCTGTGGTCTGCCTGTCTCGCTTTCACGCTAAAACTACTGAAGCGATTTAAATGAAATTTGGTACACAGATAGTGTAGAGCCTGAGAAAGGACATAGGCTATATATCATCACGCTAACACCAATAGGAGTGGAGCGGAGCGGAAGAATGTTTCAAAGTCGGGGGTTTTTGAAGTAAAACTTTTATAGGCACGCTTGACTTGGGAGTACGGTGGTGAATTGGAACGCGGGTGTGCGGGGGGTTCGGGGGGGGTCTGTGGTGGGGGTGGGGGTCTGGGGGGTCTGGGGCGGTGCGGGGGCGGGTAATTTTTTTATATCGAGGAACTAAGGAGAGACATAATTGATGAAAAAGCAAATTGGATAAAAAAATAAGCTGCCCAAATTACTAATTCCACGCGGACGGAGTCGCGGGCAAAAGCTAGTAAGTATATACAGCCAAGTTAGGAGCGGATTCAGTCTGACGTTGTAAGTCTTCTCAATGAGCGCGAGCCAAGATTAAACCGGTTAAAGGCAATCACTTAAATATTAACCGTAGCGAATCGCAAGTGATACCAAAGCTTTCCATCATTGCATATATGAAGAGGTTTCAGTTGCGTCATAATGTATCTTGATTCAAAAGTATACTTAGTCCGAAATAACGAGAGCTAATACATAGGAACCTAATATTTTTCTTAGGTACTGTCTTTTGCAATTAAGAGGTATACTCTTTATTACTTCATGACGCCATATACCTATGTATTGACATAGTAACGCTATTATATTCCTGGAATTATATAATTGTATATATAATTCCAGGTTTAGGTTTGCTATGGTAATACTGAACTGTGACGTCACTTATTTGTTAATAATATCAAATGCTTTATTCAGAAAAAATAAATAAACTTAATTACAAATTAAGTCCAGTGTAGCGATCTGTTAATAAACAAGATCTATCTTATTAAGTTCGTAGATTAGGTACTTTTTTGTATTTGTTACAACATAAGATAAAATAGAAATAATAAAATGCAACCTTTTTTCGTGTTTTTGTTCAATTCGCATTGAAACGTATACTACGAGCGTTGTGTCCACATTATTTTTACAGTCGACTGTATTTGCACCATATTAAAGGTGATTACGTAGGTATGAATACATTTTGAAGATGCCACGAGTTATTGAAACTGATTGCAATGATATTTCGAAGTGCTATCTCCTAACATGATGCAGCAAAAGTAGACGCGAAAAGGATGGACCGAAACACAATTACAGCTAAAGTACGTGTGTATGTGATCGTGAAAACTAGCCAAATGTGAGCCAGGCTCGGTTTAGAAGGGTTCCGTCATAAAAAATAGTTCTTTAATGGGAATCTTTTTAATTTTGAACTTTATTTTATTGTCATTAATTATTTGTCATAATATCAGCTATATGTCACAGATTCTGAACCCTATTAAGGTTCAAAACGAGACCCTAGGACAGACGGATAGACAGACTGTGAACTAGGTACACATTTTTTACGAGTAATCCTAAAATGAAAATATCGTGTTATTTTTTAAATGATTCCGTTATTGTTAAAATGGAACAAAATAAGAACACCATACTAAATATTTAAATAAAACATTAAAGTCAGATGTCATCAACATAAATACCAAAAGTATGTTTACCGGCGCACTGCAAAATACGACAGATCTGATAATCAGTTCATGACATAATCGATAATTTCCCTACACACATAAGTTGCAACAAGCTACATGAGTTGTCGAATCGTGCCAAAGCCAAAGGTTAACACATAATCATTACAAATGTCATAATATTATTCGTTACTAGCGACGAAGTTAGTGGTGTAAAGTCGTTATGATTATCACACTTTTAGCATGATCATTCACTGATAATGAATATCCTATTCTAATATCAATTTCGTTATTTTTTTTCATTTATTTACAATGTCATGTCATCATTGTTTATTTTTATACAATGTATAAGAAATTAAAAGGGGGTTGACATAATTTTTAATGTTCGAAACGTGAGGCATAACAAGTTTCGCATAATTTATTTACGCCGAATCTCAGACTTGCCGCAATTTTATTTGACACAAGCCGTTGCCCGCGACTCCGTCTGCGAAGAATAGGGGTATAAAAAATAGCCTACGACCTATTATCAGACCTACCGAATATGGACAAAAAGGTTTCATAAAAATCGGTCAAGCCGTTTCGGAGGAGTTCGATAACAAACAACGTGACACCAGATTTTTATATATTAGAAGAGAAAAAGAATGGTTGTTTACTCAAATAGTATGTTACCATAACATTGATGTGGTGTGGCAGAATATTATGCATATGCTAACAGTTTAGGTTAGAGTTGTATTACGGGATTCAGAAAATAATGCGTAAAACCAATTCGGCTAAAATTGGTTATGCGTGATAGAATTTGGTGACATCAAATTAGGCGAGAACAGTTTCTGCACAAATACGATTTGGTTTAAACAAATTATGCAACATTGAAATATGACTAAAAAAATTATGCATAACCAGAGGTAAGTAAAGATTTTTTGTAAAAAAAAAACTTGCAACTTAATTCTGCACTTATTTACTGACAAATATTGCCCAGATCTCTCCGTTACATCGTTGTGTGGATTGCCAATACGTTGACCGAGGAAAAATCCTACATTGTAATATTTATTCTATCCTAAATATTTTACAAAGGACCGAGTTTTGGGACTTCTAATTTTAGTAGCGTAATTGGTAACTTCAAAATAAAGTTAAATTTTGTGTCCGTTACACAAATGATAGTGTCAAATTAATACATTTTCGTCACAGAATGGAAAGTTAAACGGTACTTGAGTGATTTGATTATGATTACCTATTGAGTAACCTTGAAAAGTAAAAATATTTTATAATGTTCTCTAATATCCTCCTCCCTAAAATGAAAATAAAAATAAATCTGCACAAGATTTAACCACAAGCGATCAGCACAAAATAATATGTATACGCTACATTCATACTTTATATCTAGCAAATTAAAGTTTCTGTAATATAATTTCAACCTTGCGTTATTTCGTACGTCTGGCCATGTCGGTTACGAATTTGGGCCCAATAAAGCCAACAACCGACGTTTCAACTGTTATCAGCAGATAGCCCCGACCTCTTCCCCGTTTCTCACTGCCGATATAACATAGCCAAACAAACAAACTGAATCAATCGACATTGCAATCCAAACTTTAATACCACATACTAAGCACTATATCAGGCAATGCCTATTTAGTATCCCGTTTAGGTATTTAACGATATCAACAGTATACTAACATGCAACGAGATAAGTAACAAAGTATAACACGAACAAGGAACAGTTTTTAATACTTATGTCGGTATAGAAACTTCAGTTTGAAGGCCAATTTTTTTCAACGTGGGTGGTATTGGTATTGCTTTGATTTTGGTAGATATCTCTGTAGCCATTATGATATCATTTAAAATGAAACGTGCCAGTCATGTCAAGCTTTATGAAACTTAAAAGATCTACGTAACTTTATAACTTCACCTTACTGCTAAAATGTTAACACTCTATCATGTTATCGGTTGTCTAGTTACCTACCCAAGTTATAATAGCTGCCTAACTAAACTGAGTTAGTTAGCCTGAGCTACTCAAGATTTCCAAGCTCGTAGAACTTGCCAGAGATTTAAAGATACGGTGTCTAGTTAACTCAATACACATTACACGCCTACTTACTTAATTTAAGGAACGACGCTCGATTTAATTCGATAATTTATACGTGCAAATTCATCAACAGTTCTGTCTTTACATTTTTTTCCATATTTTTTCTACAAAGATCTGCAATCCGTCCCTTCGGGACATTCAGCCGACGAAAAATGGTATGTTCTTTCATCAGGTCATTAACCAATTTGTTCGGATGGTTTTGTACCTAATCTCGTCCTGTATCTGACTATGCATGATTGAATCTCTTCCTTAACAGTTGGAATACCTAAATCATGGTGTATTCTTGCATACTTGATATACCTACCAAGGTGCTTTGACATTCATGCGTAGCACTTTGGATTGGTATCGCTGGATAATCTCAATGTTTGAATTTGCGGATAACACTGTCTCCGATACATCAACTTTACGTTGTACGTATGATTTTATTTCAGAATACCTCCAAACTTAATACGTTTTCGATCCTCCAATACTGATTTGAGTCTAACTATACAAGTAAATGTTTGCACGGACACAACAGGACACGTCAGTTTTAATAGTGTGCTTAATGACAAGCTGAAAATATTGGAACATTTTGGGTCATCGAGCAAAAAAGCGATTGTGTGCTCCGCCATGCGTGAAACGATCAAGATTCAATCACGCCAGACTATGTTTACGCTAGGATTACTTTGTGAATTCAGTGGAGCAAGTTTATTTTTGCTCTGAGGTACGGGAGGCGAGTTAAACTTGTACGTTGGTATTGTATGTTTCGATTACAGTGCAGCTAGCTGCCAGTAGTTCCAAATGAAGAGCGTTTGAATCGTCTTTTCTTATCTTTCCCCCTTCGCATTCCTTAGTTATAAAAATCTTAAATATTTAAAGATTGTAACTAAGTTTAAGAAAACATTTTGTAACTTTAACAGTTAAAATTTTTTTTTTAATGAAAATTTACAAAACACCAAAATCGATGTGAGTTTCATTTTGTAAGTAATAACTTTGTATCCTTACTGCCTTGATTTCTGCCAAGCTTAAAATGGGGCTAGATTGACGCCGCTTACCGAATGACTTTGTGAGCTAGCAAAATCACAATCTGGATGACTGGGTCTCATTACATACAGGTACAGTACTGACCTTGAACGACCGAAGGACATCAGCTTACTTTTTCTTTCTCTTCGTTTTTTTTCTGTATAATTTACGAGTGATTGACCTCATTGGTAAGTGTCGATGAGTTGTTTAGTAACAACTTATTCATTCTGACCTTAAAAAGCCCTAAATTGTCCTTTAACCGGAACAACCGTTTCTTTTCTCGTTTAGTATATAAAATTTCAAACTAAATACAAACTGAAACATAGATGCACAGAAAAAAACCCCAGAAAAAAGACCAATGCTGGGAATCGAACCCAGGTCCTCAGCGTTCCGTGCTGCGTGCTTACCCCTACACCATCACTGGTCTAACCAGTCTGGTCTGGTCTGGTGGAGACCAGTGATGGTGTAGGGGTAAGCACGCAGCACGGAACGCTGAGGACCTGGGTTCGATTCCCAGCATTGGTCTTTTTTCTGGGGTTTTTTCTGTGCATCTATGTTTCAGTTTGTATTTAGTTTGAAATATATGGTTTCACGGGATGACCGTAAAAGTAATAAAAAAAATGAAGTTGAAGAAAATAAAAAAATAAATAGAATAAAAAAAATTTAAATAAAAAATAAAACCTCCTTCAAAAACCCCCAAAAAAACATAAAATAATAATTGATTGAACCGACCACAATAAGCATGAAAATATCTTTCTACTAATCTGTTTGAAGTTGGTGCCTCAGCACGAGCCAGCAGGAGTGTAGAAGCCCTATAATAGGTATGTAGGTAAGTTAGATTACTAGGTCCACTCCTGCTGGCTCGTGCTGAGGCACCAACTTCAAACAGATTAGTAGAAAGATATTTTCATGCTTATTGTGGTCGGTTCAATCAATTATTATTTTATGTTTTTTTGGGGGTTTTTTGAAGGAGGTTTTATTTTTTATTTAAATTTTTTTTATTTCCAAGTTTTTTTTGGGTGTTTTTTGAAGGCGGTTTTTTTTTTATTTAAATTTTTTTATTTTTTTCTTTTTAGTTGTTGCTAATGGCCTGGACTGGCACTCTTTACTGACTGTACTTTTTGCCTCTGGTTACCAAAGTACTTATCAAGACGAATCAAACGAGACCAAACTTGATGGGGTTATGTCGTTTTACTACGGAGTTCTTATGGTCACCATCCAATGAACTAAAACAATTACTTTCCTCACCCGCGACCTTACAATAGTTACGTTTATGCAAGAAATGTGCGTTCATGCAGTTCCTCCACCTCCACACTGTACGAACACACACAAATCACATAAACCCAACCATCACCACCACCAAGCTACACTGACGCGTTTCGAACTCAACCAGAGCTCATCTTCAGAGTTACCACAACCGTATGCTATGCTACCAAATGTTAAACTAACAAACCAAAACAAATGTTTTAACTTGTCACTGTAACTTCTCAAGTACCCACTTTATTTTTCTTATTCTCAAACTACCCCACAAAAATTAACTTTGTGGGGTAGTTTGAGAATAAGAAAAATAAAGTGGGTACTTGAGAAGTTACAGTGACAAGTTAAAACATTTGTTTTGGTTTGTTAGTTTAACATTTGGTAGCATAGCATACGGTTGTGGTAACTCTGAAGATGAGCTCTGGTTGAGTTCGAAACGCGTCAGTGTAGCTTGGTGGTGGTGATGGTTGGGTTTATGTGATTTGTGTGTGTTCGTACAGTGTGGAGATGGAGGAACTGCATGAACGCACATTTCTTGCATAAACGTAACTATTGTAAGGTCGCGGGTGAGCAAAGTAATTGTTTTAGTTCATTAATATGGACCTCCGCAAAGTAACGCCTGATTCAATAAATTAAATAAAGTCACCATCCAACTTCATTGTCAGACCCTGGTTACCATCTAGGACCAAAGTACTCGTTGAGACGAGTCAAATGAGTCCGTACTCGATGGGGTAAGTGCCGTTACTTTATGGAGTAACTTTGGCCACCTTCCAGCTCCATCATCAGACCCTGGTTACCATCTGGGATCAAAGCGCTCGTCAAGACGTTTCAAATGAACCCAAACTCGACGGGGTTGTGTTGTTTTATTACAGAGTTTCTATGGCCACCTTCCAACTCCATCATCAGATTAGCTCCATGTCACAATAATATTGCATTGTCACCTGATTTACACATGCATGTAAAATATGAAATCAATCAGAAACCGGGAAGTGAGTCAAATTCAACTTGCAAGATTTGACCCGTTGAGGAGTTCCGTTGGCCATCTGCGGTCTTCTTCATCAGATCTAGTTTACCAAATGACACTTTATGAATGCAAATGCTCGATTTGTCACTGAAAATACTAAAATCGCTTTACATTTCCCTTGAACTTTTGAAGAGTTCCTTCAATTCCTCATGGATCCCATCATCAGAACTGGATTCCGGTAACAACGGGACCAACCTTGAAGCATATGCTTTCAAACAACGAAAGAATTTTCCAAATCGGTTCATAAATGACGGAGTTCTGAGGTAACACACGTTAAAAAAAAAAAAAAAAAAAGAACATACAACCGAATTGAGAACCTCCTCCTTTTTTTGAAGTCGGTTAAAAAGATACTTCATACTTAACTTGTAGTATATAAAATATCTACTCACGCTAGTGCAAACGTACTGGCGGAAATAACTAAGTTACGTCCGACGCGTTCTCGGAAAGCTCGGCGGTGGTCGCCCTCGGCCCTTTTGTTTTCATACGTGACTTGCATTTTAGATGCACGCAAATTAGCTAAATTTAGATCACTTCCACTCTTGCTCTCAACACTACCCTACACGAGCAAAATAGGCGTCGAAAAGGGCTAATATTTTAAGCGTGCTCGTTAAAATTAAGTGTGTGACTCACTCAACATTTACGTTTATGGAGTAACTTTGAAATTACAGAGAAAAAGTTAGAAATCAAAGGACAGCACTCGATTTTCCTAACTCACATTAATGACGGATAAAACTTGAAATAAGCAACGTTAGATTAGACCTACCTTTAAATAAATCACGTTGTCTTTAAATGTTTTTTATTTTTTTAGCGATCTTTACATTGTATTACTCCTCCGAACGGTATATTAAGGCGCGGTACTTAACTACCTGCCATATTTAACGCATATCTCAGATGACACTGATGACGAAATAAAATTTTAGTATTTTGTTAGTAATTAAAAACGACCGTGAGCTTAATGAGGGTTTTATTGCACTAAAATTTATAATTATAGCTATCGTGACATTTAAATTTTAACTGTATAGGTACCTATAATATACATATAAGTACGTAGCCACACACAAAATGTAAGCTCACTTTTATGCTTCTATATGATTTTTCAGATACGTATAATAAAAGCGAAGTTATAAGGAAATCAATTTCAGTAAGCAAAGGGTTAACAGATTTTTTTTTATATCGAGGAACTAAGGAGAGCCATAATTGATGAAAAAGCAAATTGGATAAAAAAATAAACAGCCCTAATTACTAATTCCACGCGGACGGAGTCGCGGGCAAAAGCTTATCAATAAACTACTATATTTTTCCTCTCAACTAGGTTTTATACGTAGTAAGTACTAACAAGCTCAATTGCAAAGAATGTTACGGTACCATAAAAAGTAAAGTACCGATTTCAATGATAACTGTTTATATTATTAGCGGGGCGACACCCTCTCGTTTTAAATAGCCGGCAAGGGGAAGAGCGGGTAGATTGGCGCACCACACTAATAACTCCCATGCGGGTAGTTTATATTCCCGCGCCTCCTCGACCAGTTTTTTTTATGTCGACCGTTAGCTAGCGTCCGTTCCTTTAACTATTAACATATTGATTTCGCTATGATAAGGGAATGCTTGAGGCGATTTTGTTAAGTAGAGTTATGTGATATGAATATGTACGGTCAAGTGCAAAAATAAGTATCGATTTAATCCTCCCATCGTTATATACCCATACCTTAATTCGTCGACATGAGAGCTATGGGACATATTTATGAGCAAGTTGTGTGCACCCATATTTTTACACTTGACTGTACCTACTTCAACGAAACTATTTTAGCATTGATAATCTTGGATGGATTTGGTAATACAATAAAAGTGCAATGTACAATTTAAAAGAAAAACATACTTCTATATCCTGATTTAGAAACGTCTTACGTATGTATATATTTTGAAAAATATTCTTCTATTCTATTAAGTGGAAATGGAAACACAGTTTTCAATAAACGTTCATTTCATACCTAATCCGTCATAAGTCTTGTCAAAAATTTATTCATAAAAGGTTACAGATATCAAAGTGAGTATAAAAAAGTGGGTAAGAAACTATACGCCATCAAAAATGGTTTAAAAAGATATTTAATACCTTTATCCGGCCATGTACCCTGATCAAGGAAGTAGCCAAATTTGTTTTTTTCACATGCACTAAATCAGGGGCATCGCCTTAGGGGCAAAACAAATTAGTTTTCAATGTTAATTACCCTTTTAAGAAAAAACTATAATTTTATAATTACATTGTAACAATCTAGTTGCTTCCTCATGAGTGTAAAAAATGATTGCTCAGCAACGAAGTCAATTAAATCAAAGCACACCTACTTTGCTTCATTCATAAGTACTCACGGAACTGCGTAACATTTGATTTGACATGCCAGTTTGACATTGTCTTTGTTAGGTAGTAACAACTGTATTCGTTTATTTCAAACTTCCGTCTTTAATTATAATACTGCTTAGTCAGCAATTGCTTGTATCTATTTTTTAGGGTTCCGTACCCAAAGGGTAAAAACGGGACCCTATTACTGAGACTTTGCTGTCCGTCCGTCTGTCTGTCTGTCTGTCTGTCTGTCCGTCTGTCACCAGGCTGTATCTCATGAACTGTGATAGCTGGACAGTTGAAATTTTCACAGATGATGTATTTCGGTTGCCACTATAACAACAAATACTACAAAAGAGAATAAATTAAATATTTAAGGGGGCTCCCATACAACAATCGTGATTTTTTTTTATCGTTTTTGCTCGATATTGATAACGGCAACAGGTAGACACTTGAAATATTCACACATTAATTAGTTATATATTCACTTAAAAAATAAATAATTAAATTATAATAAAACAAACAAACAAATATTTAAGAGGGGGGGGGGGGGGGGAATGTTGTCGAAATGGCAATATGGACGAAGTGGGAATGTTGACAAAATAGGAAGTGAACGAATTGGTAATTGATTGTGGACGAAATGGGATTGCTGACGAACTAGGAAGTTGACAAAATGGGAATGTGAACGAAGTGAATCTAAACGGATTGTCTGTAGTCATGGCTTATACTATCATACAAGAAGGGAATGTGATTTCTACACCCTAAACGTTAGCCAATTTGGGCCAATTTTTGATATTTTATCAGTCATCAGTAAAACTAAGTTTGTCGTTTATTTAATACTAGCTTTTGCCCGCGGCTTCGCTCGCGTGTACCATGAGTATTCCAAAGAACCAAGATATCAAGCAAGCAAGCATACAGGCAAGCAAGCAAGCAGATCCACAATTGACCGAGAAATCGGTGAACATACCTACATAAAAAAATACATAAAGTGGAATGCATAACCTCCTCCTTTTTTAGAAGCCGGTTAAAGAGCCCTTTGCGGCCTACTTTACTTACAGTATAAATTTATGAATTTTGAAATTTTAGCTTTCTACAACCAGTAAAACGCAAAATCCCGTTTTTTCCCGTTCCCGTAAGAATTTCGGGAAATGTTTCCTTAATGCTCCCCTACACTCCCCGAGGAACCCACTTGCCAAATTTCAGCTTTCTATGACCAGTAAAACGAAAAATCCCGTTTTTCCCGTACCCGTGGGAATTTAGGAAAGTCCTCTCTCAATGCTTCTCTACATTCCCCAAACAACCTACATGCCGAATTTCAGCTTTCTACGACCAGTAAAACGAAAAATCCCGTTTTTTCCCGTTCCCGTGGGAATTTGGAAAAGTCCTCTCTCACCGCTTCTCTACATTCCCCAAGCAACCTACAATACCTACATGCCGAATTTCAGCTATCTACGGCCAGTAAAACGAAAAATCCTGTTTTTTCCAATTCCCGTGGGAATTTCGGAAAGTCCTCTCTCAATCCAGCTCTACACTCTCCAAACAACCTACATGCCTAATTTCAGCTTTCTACGACCAGTAAAACGAAAAATCCCGTTTTTTCCCGTTCCCGTAGGAATTTGGGAAAGTCCTCTCTCAATGCTCCTCTACACTCCCCAAGCAACCCACATGCTGAGTTTCAGCTTTCTACAACCAGTAAAACAAAAAATAAAATCCTGCTTTTTCCCGTTCCCGTGCGAATTTTGGAAAGTCCTCTCTTAATCCAGCTCTACACTCCCCAAGCAACCTACATGCCGAATTTCAGCTTTCTACGACCAATAAAACGAAAAATCCCATTTTTTCCTTATCCCGTGGGAATTTCCGAATATCCTTAAAACTGTTTTTTACTATTATAACCTACTTCTATGCCAAAGAAGAGTCTAGTAATTATAGTTCATAGGATCCCGTTGGGAATTTTGAAAAATCCTGAAATTAATGTTTTAACTAATGTAATACCTACTTGTGTATCAAATTTGAAGAGTCTAGTAATTACAGTTACTGAGATAGGGTCACTCGGAATCGAATATATAAATCCCGTTTATTCCCGTTCCCGTGGGAATTCCCAAAAATGTGCAAAATGTGCAAAATTTCAAGTCTCTAGGTCCAGTGGTTTGGGCTGTGCGTTGATATATCAACAGTCATTTAGTTTATTTAGACATTTCAACCCCATCGCACCCCATCCAGGGAGATGGTATTTTACGTCCGCCACGTCGGATTTTAAAACCGTTGTTGTTTTCATAACCAGCGACCCGATAAACCATAGAAACAACACCCATGTTGATTTTCAGACTTTGTTACCCCTTTTCCCCCTTTTAGGGGTTGAATTCTCAAAAAACCTGAAACACGTGTTTACTCATTTATCATTAGGAGTACTTCTGTGAAGTTTCGAATAAAATAGTCGAACGAATCTTGTTTCCCCATACAAACTTTGGACCCCCGTTTCACCCCCTTAGGGAGTGAATTTTGAAAAATCCTTTCTTAGTGCACCCCTAGACCTTATAAGGAACCTACATGCCAAATTTGGAATCTCTAGGCCTAGTGGTTTGGGGTGTTCGTTGATATGTCAGTCAGTCAGTCAGTCAGTCAGTTTCTTCTTTTATATATTAAGATTTTTGTGTAATCAATAAAATTAATTTTGTTCATATTCTTTGCTTCAATAAAAACTAATTTCGGCAAATCTGTTCGATACGATCTAGGTCATAAATATATTATATACGTTAGGTGTCAAAGATATCTATAAAGCTCTATGTAATTAACTATAAGGTTGATGTTTACATATTTTGACGCGATGATTACGACCACATACCTACCCAAATTATAGCGTATGTAGAATTTCGCATATTTTAAATGCTTTATTCCACTTAAATGATTCAAGACGAGCTACGTGAATGTATTACGTCCGTTGCATGAATTTAGTAATACATTATCGTAACGTAACATCCAATTCGCGGCAGAATCGCGGCAGAATGTGAGAGCCTTTTATTTATATTTTCAGAACCGTTTATTTTTGTACCATGTTCTATGTAAATAAATAAATTATCATTATTATTAACAATTGGTTTTTACATATTTACAATACAGATGTATTCGATTTTGATATATCAGGTACCTAGGCTTTATCGGTATTTGGTTTGGCGCCATTTTGTAAAAGTGTCTCCTATTTACAACCTTTTAATTATTTTAATTCATTGTAGTATTAGATGCTACGACTTCTAAGGAGTCTTGGGATACGCAAAAAAAAATTGTAAATGGTCTAACTCGACGTTTAGCTGCACTTACTGTTATGCAGTATTATAGTAATTCAGTGAAAAAAGTCGCGAAAGTTTGAAATTTTATAGAATAAATAATAATACCACAGCCAAATATTTTAAGCCAGGTATATTTTGATAGGGGCTATCCTAAAATAATAAATGCTAGTGAAAATAAAGTAATGTCGAAGTACATACGAATACCTACCAGCTTAACTGACTCGATTATGAAATTTAATGCCATTTGTATGATCCGAAAGAAACAAATGAAATAACACAAGTTAATAGGCTTTTACTAGTTTTTTACAACAGTCACACCACCCGTGTGACCACAAAATCCATCGGGAGAGCTCGTAAAATGGTCATATGCCGGGGTACTCGGAGCAGTAAGTAAGTACCTCTTCAACCGCTGATTAGTTGGGCTCGCTCCCCGTGGGGTGCCTTTAATCTCGGTGCAGGGGGCATGCGGGCTCGGTAAACGCGTGCGCACTTTTTTTCGAATAAGTATAGAAAACTCAACTCTATACTACCCTTGTAGAGCTTAGTTTCTCGATCCTCTTTAGCTCCAAATCAAATCAAAAATATGATGTCATCGTGAGAATACCTAATTACTTACCGTGAATTTTGCGTCAATTAAATATTAAATTCTTAACGATACAAAAGACTACTCAAATATTTCACATATTTGTTCTCGGCTGTCTTTATATCCCACACGAAATTAAAATATAATGACGTTTAAGAAGTAATTACGACAGAATGACGCTCTCAAGAAAAAATACCAATTCTCTTGGAATCAATGCTGAGTAAAATCCCCTACTCGAAGTCGATATACAATTCAGTCCGTGATATTAATCGATGCGCTGCACTGGAACGTTAAAACGAGATATGTGATTTTAAAGCGAATCGAACAGAAACAATCCAACAGATCGACTCTGAATAGCGGTCTCGTTCGAACAATTACGATGATCAAGAACTTACCTTACTTCCTTTTAAGTGTTTTTATTCGTATATTATCGATACAACGTGGACGTGCAGTACAGCAATTACGCATTACGGAAGTAATCTACAAAATGAAACATATTACGTACCGTGGTACATAAGTTCTCGTGTAATATTACGTATTGTGTTTTACGTCATCGGTTAACTTGGCTGATAATCATATTTAGTCGAATATGTTTCGTAGAGCAACACTAAGTTTGCGTTATTGCACCCCGACGTAAGAAGGCGTGTAACTGCGCATGGTCGTGACAAAAAACAAATATGTGGCAAAAAAAATGAAACCTCATTTGGCTTGCTCAAGTAATCTTTTCATTTTGTGCAACTGCAATAGTAGTAATCAGTGGATAGGAACAGGAGCTTTGCACAACCTAACTAAGCAGTGTTAATGGTGGCACCTATTTTATTCACGGCTTAAATAAATATATATTCATATGTGTCTATGATCTCTGTTTATGGTTGAATATCTCATCACAGATTTAATAGGAGCGATGTTCGTTACAAATCGAGAGGGGTTGCACTAACGGTTCTCACCCACAGAAAGGTTAACGCATTCCTTATCAAGCGTGGGGCTGATTGGAACAGTCACAAGTCAGACGGTTATTTTTAAACTCGAGGGCAGTTACGAACGTCTGATAATGTTGTGTTTATGAATATTTCGATGCTTACATAAACTAAATGTGTACAATACTCGTTGGTTTAGTTGATAGTTTGATTGGAAAAATCCTCGAATGTATCCGGCACCTAAGTCAACTAATTAGGAAAGACTTGCAAAATGTTTAGGATGCAGACGGGAAACACTTTACTTAGGTACATATACTAAAGATCATAGCTTGTAAGTTAGTGTTTTAATTTGAAAAGGTCAACATAATGCCGAGGTCATTCGCAGATGATCTATTATAACAATTTCCCATCTTAATTTGACCTCTTTTGACACAAGTTTTTATTTATTAGATCCGGTTTTTGTAATTTAAATGGCAAGTGAAAGATAAAGTGAATTTGCAAATTAAATTTGAAGTGACAGCGTGAATTTTTTCGCACCTTTCGTTCCCCTCGTATCATCCCCTCCGTGCATTAATAAGTATTCACATCAGGGGTTTAGTGATTCAAGTAGAAGCTTTAAAGTTTATTATGTTTTAATTTGTGTAGTATGTGGGACACGCTCACGGCACGCGACCCGCATGGCAGGGATATGCAGGGTTCGTGTCGGGAATCATTTGCGAATGGCCGGTGACGATTTACCCGCTCATTGCTAAAGGGGTGATTAACAATATGACACTAACAGCAGTTCAGACGCAGTTTGGTGAGAACTTGTTTACAATACAATGCTGGGTGTTTAGAAAGGATTATTCAAATAGTCATATCATACCAATGGCTGTTCTAATGATGATAAATGCTTTAGTGTTTGGGCACTCAGAGGGAACGCTCAAACAATTAAACTTACGCACGCGTAGTAAGTAGGAACATTTAGATTCTGTCTGTCCTATCCTACTAATATTATATGTGAAAAAGTTTGTGAAGATATTTGATGTTTGAATGTTTGTTAGGCATTCACGCAATAACGGCTGAATAAATTTAGATGAAACTTGGCGTACAGATGAAGAAAGATCTAGATTGAGACATAATATACTTGAGTTGATAAATATCAAACTCCAATATGTCCACAGTTAATGACATGGAGATATGATCCTTATTTTCATCATAATAAGGATCATATCTCCATGTAATTTATTGCGTACCTAAACTATATGAGTTTGACAGACTTACTCATGTTTTTACAAATAAATTATCTTATCTTATCTTATCTTATCTTGATATTTATTTTATATGATTACCAGAGGGATAATATTTTTATTTTATTTTTACTTTAAACAAAAATAGAGGGTGCTGTCCATGAACGTTGCAGTACCCCGGCTTTCAAGATGACGTGGATGGCGTTATGCGAGCGAACTTTGCGCTTTAAAAATCGATGGCCCCTACGTAAATCATCGAAAGTCAATTTCTGCACTTTTCAGTATAGCGTTTTGAAGTTGGTTTATGGTATAATTCCGAAAATATAAATATTACATTGACTTAATATATCCATAATAACTAATAATGTAAGTATTTATCTTGCGGGATTTTTATTTTCAGGAAAATTATAATAGTTTTCTGGAAATTTGAGTTTCGATAGCATACATCGTGATAAAGAGAATTACATGTATCGAAACTGTCAATTTCGATTTTTTACGCCGGAATTATTTTTAAAGTTCTTATCCAAAGTGGTAGTTTCGATTATTTACTTCGACAGCAGAACTGCGGTAGCTAACGTAACTGGTAGTGTAGATGGTCTACGCCACAAAAAAAAATCTCTATTATAGCTATTTTACCCGTTTCAATATAAACGCATAATTTTTTGAGACACTTTTTAGTATGAGTACATAAATAAAATTAGTATAGTTTTGTTAATTGAAAACTTTATTCAGAAAATCAATTTTTTATTTCTAGAAATCAGACTTTTAACACACACACAGCTTATTATTTTATAATTACTGCTTAGTAATGGCTAGTGAAAATCAAAACAGTTCTCAATAAACTACAGATGTAGTAAATAAATAAAAATTATTATAAGAAAACTCGTAACATACAACATAAATGTATCCAAACGCTCTAAATAACTAAACAAAAAACTTCTCAAAAACTCTTTATTGCACGAATTAATGAAAAAACTTACTTACTTATATGAGAAAAAAAAACGAAATACCTTTTTGGCTCACTAACATCCAACAAAATATGAAATATAAGTAAGCATATAGTATTCTAATTAGAGTTGTCAACATTATCACCAATACTGTACTGTAATTAATGTTTATTTTTTTTTTTAATATTCTTTAGGTGATAGGTATCACCCCCGATTGACATAAAGAAATAAGATCTTTATATTTTGCATCTGTAACAGTCAGCATAATATGCCATCATAAGTTCAGCGTCATCATCGCTTCTTCTAGTAGTGATAACTGTGTTTAAGCAAAATTGCTCGCCCTTTAAATCGTATTTAAAGAAAAGACAATTCGGTGCATTTTTTCTACCCTGACCTCTTTGACTTTGTTCCATATTACAAAAAATTTCGCTTATATTATAATACAGCAAGTCCAACATCTCCAAGCGGACAATTCAATATTAAAAGTCAAATGTACCACAAACAACTTCGGGTGAATTTTGAGCTACTATTTTGTCATCTGCTTTAAATTTTCTTGCACTTATTTGATCTTCAGTCGGGTTTGCCTCATTTGAAAATGCATGACATTTGTCGCAAATGTCTTTCTTTGGGACATAGAATCCAACGTTCATGTGCTCATTCACTATATCAGTGTTAGTACTGACGTAGTGTGACAGATTTACTTTTATAGTTTGGCAGCTGATCCCATTCTTTGTACAAGGAAAACATTTTTTTGAAGGATAAATTATTATTCAGATAAAGTTTACAACTACTTTCTCTTACTTTTTTGGTTGCCTTTCGGTAAATTTGTCTACATGTTCCCACTGCTGAGTATGTACCCCTAATTTCCGAAAATTGGTTAATATTCTTTGCCGGGTGTTGGTATCAAATTTATCGTAACATTTTAATTTGCACGTAGAACGACACATCTTTTTCTTTTTTTCCTGGGTTTGCTTTGAATGTAGACCTTCTCTTTTGGTTTAATGAAATGGTCGAGCTCGGCGAATCACACTCTGATACTGTTATAAGAGAGCTAACGCTAGCTATGGGGCCTGGACTACTGGTAGGTGTAGGTAGTTTCCCGGATTCAGTCGGTAGCAGTGTCAATGGTGAAAACGAACTTCTAATGTTGCTTATTATCTTCAGTTTGGCTTTGTATTGAGATTTCAAAGTCTTGTAATGGGGATGGCACTGGAGTATTTACTGAGCTACTTAAAATAATTGACTCCTTATCACTGTTTAATGTTTATTGCAATTAGTACTTTTTCTACCGTCGCTTCCGGAATAGAGAAATGTGGCGTAGCCAAGTTTCTGTCTAAAGATACCTAGTTCTTCGTCAACTATTCCCTCGAGGGTGGCCCATTCTGTGTCTCCAAAGGTACAAGTTGCAGGTAGCGAAGAATCTGAAAAATACTAGTACCTAATGATAGTTTGATATTCTGATCAACACAATACAATATCGAGTCTGCCAGTTTCGATACAAAGTTAACGGCAAATTCCAACGTACAATATTGAAACTGGCAGTTTCGATACCAAGTCAATAGTAAATTCCAACGTACAATATTGAAACTGGCAGTTTCGATACCAAGTCAATAGTAAATTCCAACGTACAATATTGAAACTGGCAGTTTCGATACCAAGTCAATAGTAAATTCCAAAGTACAATATTGAAACTGACAGTTTCGATTATTTAAGTCGGTAATACTATTAAATGTTCATAATTAATAATTATTTGTCAATAACTTGACCGTAACTGCACAGTATTCCTATTAACAACGTAAAATACACAATCTTTTTAAAATATAATCACCAAAAATGTTCAAACTTACCAGCTTTAGGTTTTTCATTATCGGTGGCTGCACTGTCTTTTGTTATCAAACCAAGATTTTTTTAGATCTCGACGCATTAAATCTGTTGTACATCATTATTACGTGTTTTAAAAACAAAAAACATAGTAAAATTGTAACGTTATTAGCTGATTGGTCGCTTGTTGCCAACTGATCGCCTCGCGGGCTTGTGCGACGTATACTATTGAAGCTGTTAGTTTCGTCTCGTTTACACGACAACTATTCCCACGTAAAAAAACGAATGTAGACTTACGATGATCCACTACGGAAATGTTATAATGTTTTCGATGTTTTACGACTCAAATATCTGCTTAAAAATAAGAATTTTCTTTTTCCTTTCGGGGGTGTAAAATATGGCTTAAAAGAAGTAGATTACACGAATAAAAAAAAACGGCAATTTTGAGTTTCGATGGTTTACGTAGGGGCCATCGAAATGTTTCTGTAACCTTTTTGCATGGATTTCTAACACGGGCGAGGCCGCGGGATAAAACTAGTTTACTATTAACAAGTGCTCTGGTAATAGATATTGACATTATTGAAACAAAGATGGCCGGATCGGTTGTCACTCATAGTATGTACCTTATTATCGTTCGATGACCCCAAGTGGACGTTACTGATGGCCGTTGTAGAATCTACTTGCTTATTGATTGCCTAGACGAGAAAAACGAGAAACAAAGCCGCGTCGACACGAGCCCCTATGCATGAGATTCAGTAGCCATGGAAATACAACTTTATATTCATAAGCTGTTTAAAACATCGACACCTTGATTGTTACTGATAAATATTAATCTTAGGATCGTAAACAAGTATCCTTTCATACAAAAGTAGGGTTTTTTGCGCAGGATCAGTGGAAAAGTTTTGCATCAGAATCCGTGATCAGTGATTTCGAAATCACCACATCAGTCCCACTGTTTTGGTATTCGTATAACTGTACGTAAGTGAAATCGCATCCAGAATCCGAATTTCACAATTTTCAATTCAAAATGAGCACGCGCTAAATAAATCAGTTCACTTTCTCTCACCTACCGTTTTGCGACTTGTTCGTCGGCTGCCAATTATTTCCCGTGTGCATAATAATTCGGGGCCAGCAAATAATGTTTAGCCGGGCGTGCTACCGCAGTTGGCGAAACTTGTGAACAAGTACAAATGATCATAAGTAAATTTGAATATTTTTATTCCTAGACAATTTGCGTGCCAAAACAGTTGTCGTTTGACGCTTTGTTTGTGGCAATGCTTTGTTCTTTGCTGTTGGAAACGCCTGTTAATTTTTCATGGTATTTCGCCACGTCACACAGCTTGATTCACGTAATGACTTTATTGACGGTAATGTCAAGCCTCTTGCCAATATTTAAATAGACTGGTTTCGTATTTCATATTCATAAATTACGTTCGTATTAAGGTGACTGTATTTAAAATCAAATTAGTGACCTATCCAATTACAAATTGAATGAGCGTGAAAAGTCCGCTGTGATAGAATAATCTCAATAAGCAATCGTTCACAGCTTTGAGCGGATCAGAGCAATCATAATTATGATCACAATAATAATCACGTAACAACGTAATTAATTCACCAACAAAAGATCAAGGCTACGATCCGAAGATATAACTTTTTGCTGCTCGCGCTCGTGACCGAACCTGAGCATTAACAAAAAAGCGTGTAGAATTTTAAATGGATCATTCTGCGTTTATGAACTTAACACTTTAACATGTTTCATTACCTATGTTTAGAGACGCACAATCATACTTATACGTAACTGCTTGCGGATCGCAACCAAACCACCGATTTTGCGTCTTTCAATTCACATTTACGAAATCACGAAAATATCCATTAAAAGCAAAAGATACATTTATTTCCATAATCAAGTTTACGTTTTATCGGCTACCAATAACATACTTAAATTACTTTTTGGATACGTTTCGTGTAGCAACACGTTAACCTGCTGCTTTTGAAAGTATAACAATGGTGAATTTAGATAAAACTAATGTGAAGGTCGTGCCTAATTAAAATTGTACTCACAAAGCCGAGCCTAGCCGCGAAAGAACGTTTGTTTGTCTTAGGCCATGCAAATTTCTGTCCACTGCGACCACGTGACGGGGGTTTGAAACTTTTCGCTTATGAGAAACGAGCGTTTATAAGAACAGCGTTTCTTTTTATTTCATGTCCTATCTTTAGATATACTAGGTAACGCTTGATGTGTTTAAGGGTAGTACTTAATAGAATCATTAAATATTCAAGCGTTTCAACTGTCTCGCTTACGTGGTCAAATTTTTTAAGGATTGGCTGTAGATTTCAATGGAATTTTCAGTTATTTAGTACAGTTCCTATACTTTTACCAGATAACTCGAAACTGTTTCAGAATCTTTTGGTATTTGAACAAAAATGTGTCCACGAAAGAAATTCGGAACGAACGCTCAAATATGACCCAATAAGAGTGAGCTAGAGTATATCTGATTATTTCTCCGTTTTTAAATTTACTGCGCAGGTCTACGGCGTTGAACGAGGTGAGGAACGTCAAAGAGGCCCAGAATGTCACGGGGGTCCGCGAATCGTCTTGCCATTATGTCAATCTCGTTTTAAATTACCTTCCTCTTCTCTTCCTTAATGGCGGCCACTAGGCTTGTGCCAATATCAGTTAATTGCTCTGAGAGCGACTCACGTTGTACGGTAATTGTAGTTTTTGCAACTTGATAGTAAAATTCCAAAAACCACGTGGAGACAACTTGCGCATTAAAAAATGTCAGACACGAGAGCAATATAGAATTTTGAGATCACTGTAACAGTTAAGGTTAATCGCCGCATAAAACACTATCAGAATTATACCACAACTAGCCAAAGAAACAGAAATACCAAAATTATATACTGTCTACATCCGCCATGTTCGAATGCCACAAATCGAATCTTAAATTACCTTATTAGGTAGTATGAAAATACAACAAGCAAGAAAATGACAGCAGAGGTAAGACAGTTGCCATCAAAAGCAACGGAGCCAGTGAAGATGCTCAAAAATATCTGACCACGCACGCGATTGATAGTACTGTCGTGTTCAGATAATTTTGACCTACTTGAACGCTCCGATAGTTATAATGGTGACTGTATATAACTCTTAATCTATAGAAAATATAGGTAAGTATAGGGTAACAGAGTAGTCTCCAATCCCATGTTACGCATCAACCTATTCTCACTGCGTTTCGAAAGTAAATACGTCCACCAACTGTGTCTTGAGTATTGCTACATCGCGAAAGAATACAGATGCTTTATTCTTAAAATCCGCGCATAAATTTGGCAGTAGGTACGTGTCGGAGTGCGGACATCATAAGGAATCGTGAATACTTATTAAGGCATGATACGGAACTCTACGGGCAGAATAAAATTGCCTACGAAACGAGGCTTGCCAAGGCCAGCTTTAAATATAGCTCCTACGTGTTACAGTCGTTTAACGAAATCGGATGGCGTTAGACTACTGCGTAGAGATCAAGTATAGAAGTATTAAGCTAAATAAACGAATCTTTTGAATAAATAAATAAATGAATCTTTTTTACGAAATCACAGCAACTATTGACTAGTATTTTTCTTTTAATTTACGATCAAGAAAAAGGTCTTTAAAGACGTAGAAAGCAACCGATGACTTTAATAAGTGAAGTTGAAAGTTCTCAATTCATTAGATTAATTCATTTTCTTCTATTCTTATAATGCCACTTCATTGTTGAAGGGTTGCAGTCAGCTCCTTAAATCTCATCCTATTCATAACCAACTTAAATAGCTGTTCTGCCGTTTTTATGCCGGTCCTCTCCCTTATGTTACGCGGAGCCATGACATTTTGCGTCTCCCGACCTTACGTTTTCCGGCTGTTTTGTTTTGTTTTGTCCATCGTGATGGTTTGCATAAAGCGATATTGTTGGTGTCGGAGAATATGGCCCAAGATCAAGTATATGTATTAGTTAACTACTTTAAACATTACCTACTTGTCTTGGTTACGCATGCTCTTTGACAAAATATTATCAACTAGCTTTTGCCCGCGACTCCGTTCGCGTGGAATTAGTAATTTGGGCAGCTTATTCTTTTTATCCAATTTGTTTTTCTTCAATTATGGCTCTCCTTAGTTCCTCGATATAAAAAAAGTACACCCCCCCCCCCACCCGCACACCCGCGTTCACATTCACCACCGAACTCCGAAGTCAAGCGTGCCTATAGAAGTTTTACTTCAAAAACCCCCGATTTTGAAACATTCTTCCGCTCCGCTCCTATTGGTGTTAGCGTGATGATATATAGCCTATAGCCTTCCTCGATAAATGAGCTATCTAACACTGAAAGAATTTTTCAAATCGGAGCAGTAGTTCCTGAAGTCGAGTCGAGTAGTGCGAGCGATTGTCAGTCAATTCTTCTAAAAACCGTTCGATAAATTCTTAAAATAAACGTATCTTTCTTATTTGTGAACCGATTCAAATGAAACAAACACTAAATGTTAATCCAAGAAAATACCAACATATCAGTGAAAACCGCATCCTTCTAGGTTAAGCCGTTTCTGAGATTAGCGCGCTCAAACGCACAGACAAACAGACAAACAGACAATAATTCTAAAAATCATTGTTTTGGGTTCTATTGCGCTAATAAATAGCCCTAGTGACAGTTTTTCTCAAATATCTTCAATGTACAGACACCGACTTGTTACAGATTTATTATATGTATAGATAGATATAGATGATATAGATAGATAGATTTTATTGATCATTTTATCGATTATTATTTTCATATTGTACCCCGATTGACCTCTGTCTCACCTAAGCGTAAGTGCAGATGAGGCCAAAAATGTAACTAAGGTACTGCGTGGTTCAATAACAGCCCATTCACTCTAAATAAATAATTATTCCGATCAAGCACTTAGCAACTGTATTAGGTAAGTACTAAACCATTAAGTGGTGCTCGGTCTACCCACGACTAAGTCACTGACATCGTGCACGACAGCATTGAGCTTTTTACTGACAGCATAAAAACGTCATTAAGCATTTCGTCTTAGGAATACCTGTAAAAAACACCTCGTATCAAAAACACTTTGCACATGAAGATTTGCAAGCAGTGGGTATAGATAGATGGCGTCACCGAAATTGAGGTCTAGTGGACCTCTTTGAATACAATTCGTACTACCCACGTTTACATTGTCATTTTTATTGTCATTGTCAAATATAGGGTAGGACACAAGACTAACAACAATCACCCTGTTAAGGAACGTTCACACTCACCGTTGATGCAGTACGAACGTTCAACACTGTTTTCCAACAACTCGCAACTAACACCAAGAACTCACTTGCAACTTGGAGCTGAACTCGATCATAGACGTGAGTTATCCGTATTGTTTACACTATAACTTAGAACGTTGTTGCGTGTTCATTTTTAAGTAATCCTTATCCTGTCCTATCCCTTATCTTTATTCTTGTTAATTGTTATTTTAAGCCATGTATGTTTTTGTGGTGAATAAAGTTATTACTTATCTAAAACGAGAGTTTAATTAAAAAAACACACATACAAACATACAGGTGAAGCTAATATAAAGCGTGTAAAAAATGAATAATCCTGTTTGCTAACCAAGTACCTACTTAATATTACTATCGTCCCGAAATTTTTGTAGCATGAATTCTGACATACTAAGCGATACTTTGGCTCAAATCTATCCATTTTTTTACAAAACTACTTTTTTTTATTAAACACATTGTAAATTTATTTTACAAATTTATTCACATACTTACCTACTTTATATAGCTTGCTTACAATTAGTACATTTGCATTTCAATCATTTCACAGAGTCGTACAGTTAACAGCTGTTATATGAAGTAAATTCTGACACATGGCACAATTTAATATTTCTGAATATTGACAACGTCGACCATAGGAACATAAATGCTATAGGTGTTACACACTTGTTGAGTGTGACAGAATACTCGTACTAAGTTTAGCATTATTTTGTCAATATTCAAAATCTTGAAAGTCAAAGTCGAATATGAATTTGAATTTATTAAATTTAGGCATCAATAAATTTGATGCTCTTATGAATATCGAAGAATCTACCACCGGTTCGGAAAAGCCCTGTTGAGAAGAAACTGGCAAGAACTCAACATGATATTTTTCTTTTCAAACATTGTTATTAAATTGCATACATGTAAAGTACCTATGTAATACAAGTACATTTTTTAACACAGTAGCTACGCTATTTGAGACTAGGGATCGCCAATGCGGATCGGAATTATTTCCAAACATCCCTATCCATGATAATAGTCATTAATTTTATAGTACGCCTTAGATGAATGATTTTGAGTTTTCGGAATTTTGTTATAAAAACGTATGCAACTTCCCAGAAACGACTTTTTGGTTTTAGCCGATCTGTAAGATGGAGCTTTAAGTTTCCCTGTGTTTCTAGTAGCCTTTTAGGCTTATCCACGTTAGTGGGAAAATCGCATATGTTTTTTCTTACATACATGATTATTTCGAATATACTGGGTGACACAAAAATGGAGACACAAAATTAGTGTTTCTTACTCAGTTAATGCTGGACAATATACTTAATGCACTAACTCATTTGTTTTAATTAGTCTTATTAAATTTGAGGTGTCCATACATTGAGTTCTTGATTTTATTTCAACTAAGTATTATTCAACATCCTAAATTTTATCAGACTAATTTAAATATTGAGTTGATGCATTATGTTGTCCAACATTAACTGAATAAGTAACACTAAAATTGTATCACCATTTTTGTGTAACCCTGTATATACAACAACGGCAGGGTTAATACCTATTTCTTTAAAAAAATATCTAAAAGAATCGCGTGTCCCTAAGTTATAAATCGCTCTGATATTTATACAATGTGTAAGGATTTACTTCATAACGGCCGTTGACTACTTATAGAGACACAAAATATACAGAAAAGCTAGTGTTACTATGACATTAGCGATTAAGCTGTATGCAGTAGGTAACTGGCTGCCTGGTCGATGTGAACGCGCCTTAGCGGCATAGTTACGTGAACAAAGCATTTGCAGCTGATCTAATCGTCCAGGAAACTTAACGAGAAATTTATTACGAACACCACGCTCTAAATCAATGTTTGATTTACTTGTATTTATAGTGAAAATACACGGATCACTCACGTCTCTCTAGGACCGTTCTAGACGGACTGCACTCTAACTTCTACGTAACCACAACTGCCCAACCCTATTTAAATACATTTTCCAATGCAGTCGGTAAAATCACCCGAAAACTGACCTTATCGTCATCACCATCATCGTCCTAGTCTATAAACGTCCCACTGCCGATCAGAGGCCTCCTCTCAGAATGAGAGGACTTGGATCGTAGTTCCCACGTGGACCCAGTGCGGATTGAGAACTTCACACACACCGTTGAGTTTCTTCGCAAGTGTGTGCAGGTTTCCTTACGATGTAAACCACCGTAAAGCTCATGGTTTAATTTCAAATGTTAATTTGCACATTCGGAATACTCAGATGCGCAAGCCCCGGCTCAAAACCTGACTCTCTACTTGAGAAGCCGTAGGTCAAACCACTACGCACCCACGGCTTTTTCTTTGTACTAGGTAAGCAATTCAAAATTCTAACTTTGTAGCGTGCCATCCCGCTTACGCTAATAGTATTTAATAGGAGAGTGAGAAGGATGAAATGACACGAATTTCGAAGTTCGGAGTAGCCCCCGTACACGTTCCAATTGAAATGTGTTCGGGCGGTCGGTAGTTGCGATTACGTCGCGGTCGGATTCCATTCCATAAAGGCCCTAAAGCTTTTTTTCTACGCAATTTTATTTATTACAAACATTTTTTACTTTTACTTCGTAATCTCCTAATTCGTAATTCCTTACTTTAAACATGCAAATAAATTTTGACCTCCTTCCATGATGTGACATTCGTGCTGGCAAAAAATAGCTTAAACTTTTTTAAATATTTATTTAACAAAAATAATACTACATACTCCAAACTATTATAAATGTGAAAGTATGTCTATCTGTCTATCTGTTATCTCTTCACGCTTAAACCGTTGAACCGATTTAAGTAAATAAAATTTGGTATGCAGATATTTTGAGACCTTTAGGAAGGGACGTATTTAGGATAATTTTTATCCCGGAAAATTGCATAGTTCCCGCGGTATAGCGATAAACGAATTCTTCGCAGACGGAGTTCGCGGGCACGAGTCCAATATCCCTTTACATTATCATCCTCATCCCCAACCTGAGATTCTTTGAAGTACACACCCTGTATTTAATACAAACCGTACGTTAATCCTCCGAATCCCGATCACAAACACTATAAAGCATTAGCAGCTCCCATTGTGTGTGTAAGTGTGTAAGTAAGCCACGGCGTACTGGTGCTATTATCTAACAGTGAAACTTGAAAGTGCGAGTGTGTGCGCGCTGACGTAACACAGCCTCACTCTCACTGCTAACGATGCAGATGGAGTAAACAAGTCGAGTAGGAAGTTCAGTACTCGTTACTTGTTTCCAAAACCTTGTTTGTTTTGACACTGCGTTGCGTGAAAAATGTAACGAGTTTGTTTTACGCGTTGAAGTCTTTTAGATGGTTGTTTCGGTATTCTCTAGTGGCGTGGCGCGGGAACAATTTGATCACCAAGTTGCTTCAATTTTTTTCATCATCATCATCATCATCATTTCAGCCGATGGACGTCCACTGCTGAACATAGTTCGAAACACAGACTTGTCCTATGTGTTTCTGCACTCAGGTTGTCCCTCCAGCTTCTTGCTTAGAGGTCTACCTTCACTGCGTCTTCCGGTCCGAGGACGCCATTTGAGAACCTTTGGCTCCATCGGCAATCAGTTCTACGAGCGATGTGCCCTGCCCACTGCCATTTCAATCTGGCGATTTTTCGGGCTATGTCGGTGACTTTATTCCTTTCGCGGATTTGATTTCTAATATGATCCCGCAGAGAAACTCCGAGCGTAGCCTTGTCCATCGCCCTCTGAATGACCTTGAGCTTTCTTATGAGGCCCATCGTTAGCGGGCACGTCTCAATGCCACAAGTCATCACTGGCAACTGGTCAAAGACTTTTGACTTGAGACACTGCGGTATATTGGATGACAAGATATTGCGGAGCTTCCCGTAGGCTGCCCAACCGAACTGACTTTTTTTTCGTGGCGTAAATGGTGAAAAGTACGGCATTGTTTGTGTACAGTATCTGCGAGGTGGTTTATCTGAAGACATAGTACATCGACACACACGGTTGTCATTTCGTTGCTTTCGTTTCATTCTTACAAAAGACGTAAGAAAACGAGTCATGTAACTAGCGGTCACTTGGGCTAGCCGTGCAGTGAAGCGCATTCGATCCCGGCCACGGTCCGGCGCGCGCGTCTATTCACGGTTTACTTACCGGGCACTACTTTTAGGGTTCCGTACTCAGAGGGTGCTAACAGACCCTATTAATCCGCTGTTTGTCCGTCCGTCAGTCCCACCGTCCGTCCGTCTGTCACAGGGCTCTATCTCTTGAACCGTAATAGACACTTGAGATTTTCACCAATTTACATACTTATTACTGTGGCCGCTATAACAACACAACAAATAAAATACCTAAAGTTAAAAATTCAAGGGGCCGTCATACAAGAAACATAATTTTTTCAGCGTTTTAACTCGATCTTTATAATCTTTAAACCCCCGACACAAACAGAGGGGTGTTATAAGTTTGACCGCTATGTGAGTATGTGTATCTGTGTGTCTGTCTGTGACATCATGAACCGATTTGGATGCGGTTTTTTTATTTCAAAGCGGGTTTCTTAGCGATGGTTCTTAGACATGTTTCATCAAAATTGGTTCAGCCGTTTCAAAGTTATCAATTCTTTTGCTAGCTGCAGCAGGGATCTTAGACGCATAATGGGCATTTACTTTATTTTCTAACAGATGTGCGACCAAATTGCGTTGGGATTTTTAAAATTTTTATTTACCTACTGAACTGTTTTTAAAACATTATACGGAGGTACGGAACCCTTCATGTACGAGTCCGATTCGCAATTGACCGGTTTTTTTATGGATATACCACGTTACCCGTAGGCCGCAGATGGATTGTACTGCTTCATCGGACAGTGCATGCCAAGTATGAGCAAACCGAAGGGTGATTAAGGGGAACTTAGCATTCTGTGGTATTTGACCAGTTGTATTGCCAGTGATGTTTTATGGGTCTGAAACATGATCGCTCAACAAACAAGGCCCTTTTAACGAGATTCAAAGTCACTCAAAGAAGTAAGAAAACAAAGAAAGAAAGAAGAAGGATATTCTTGGAGTTTCTCTGCATGATTGAATTAGAAATGAGGAGATACGCAGAAGAATCAAGGTAAGCGAAGCGTATAGCTCGATGAATTAGAAAAACCAAGAGACGGTGGCACACGGTCTTGAGTGGGAACCAAGTATCGGAAGAGACAGCCTGGGTGATGATGGACTGATGACCTGATGAAGGTCGTAGGAGTCCGTTGGAAACGAGCGGTCAAGACTGGTTATTGTGGCATTCTTTGGTAGAGACCTATGTCCAGCAGTGGACGTCTTTCGGCTGTCCACGATATGATGGATCTTAAAAGTAATGATAATATCACAATTGGGACATTTCAAGTCCAGCCGTTAGATACGAAACACTTCGTCGAAAAATGAGACGGCAGTGACGTAATTCGAATGTTTCTAGTAAGTAATTACTAACTAATGGACCATGTCTCCGCTGACTACATTTCATTCAATACCTATCCCAATCCTAATGAAGTATTTATCAAAAATTATATTTTTGCTTTTTTTCTGACTGTACTTTGCCCCTGGTTACGAAAGTATTCGTCAAGATGAATCCAAGACCAAACTCGATGCGATCATGTCGTTTCATTACAGAGTTCTTATGGCCACCTTCCAGCTCCATCATCAGATTAGCTCCATGTTATCCGATTTGCACATGCATGCAAAATTTCAGCTCAATCGGAAACCGGGAAGTGGGTCAGATTTAACTTGCAAGATTTAACCCATACTTACATACATAGGCAGATACATAAATTGCATGTTAATAAAAAGCTTGTAATTATACCAAACATGTCTATCTTACCAGACAATTAAAAAATTAGAGTAATACAGAAACAGGCAATCAAAATATGAATACATACAACTCTCTTAAACTAAAAGTACTTAAATTAAGAACAAAAAAAATAAAACCCATTATGAAATGGAGTCCCCTTAGGCAAAGTTCTGAAGATACTGACAGCGTTCCCTCTTTGAATCTCCTCTGTCATCACTTCGGTCTCCTGCGTGGTCCTGCGTGTTCTAATCTCCATCTATTAAATTAAATTATACTTAAATGAACATTTTATCTTTAATCCCGCATTTCTGATAATTAGCATGTTTTTTACTCCTGCACGCTAAAAGGGCTGGACGAATATAGATGAAATCTGGAATACAAATAACTAAATATTAGGGGACAATCTTACACAAATCGACCTAGTCCCAAACTAAGCAAAGCTTGTACTATGGGTACTAGACGACGATAAACATACTTATATAGATAAATAAATACTTAAATACATAGAAAACATCCATAACTCAGGAACAAATATTGCTCATCACACAAATAAATGCCCTTACCGGGATTCGAACCCAGGACCTCTTGCTTCGTAGGCAGAGTAACTACCAACTAAGCTAAAGCGGTCGTTAATACAGTTGGCTTAGCTGAATTAACACGTAGTCTACATTTTGATACAAACACTTAATACTACTCAAACGAAGAAGCGGGCGGAAGCTAGCGATTGTAAACAGAAAGAATGCCATGGACCTAAGATTGAATTATAAGATAATCTTAACCGAGTCTCAGTAATTATTCCGACATTTCAATAGAGCCATAATTTAATGATTACTCTGTACCATGTTACTAGTGCAACAAGTTTGTATTATGCCGGGTCCACACGTTTGGCAAGCGCCAGAAAACACACACGGCGTAGTCATAATGTCTGAGCATTTTCCGGTTGTGGCGAAATGTGTGGACCCTGCTTAAAGCCTGTATTTACATGTTGGGCCGACGTTAGCCAACATAAGAGACGCGGTTATACGTTATTGCGTGCCCCAGATTGACCGACGTTGGCTCAACATGTGGACCGGGCTTAAGGTTTTAGTGTAAGCAGTTTATTGCTGACTTAGTATAACCGAGTAGAATCCGGATCGCGACCGATAGTGTTCCAGGCGACGCACCGGAGCAGGGGCAGGCCAAAACGGAGATGGGGATGATTTGGAGCGTTTCGACCCATTTAGGCAAAATTTTGCTAAAGATAGAGACGGGTGGAAAGAAAAACGAAAGGCCTTTGCCCAACAGTAGAACGCCTAATAGGCTATTAAAAAATAACCGAGTAATTATGTATTAGTGGCTTGGATTAATAATTTTCGTTAGGCAACACAGAGAGTGAGTAAAATAAAAAGAAAGAAAGAAAATACATTTATTTACAACAACACAAGACACATAAATATTTTAACAAAAAGGACAATACAAAAATTATCTAAAAGCGAAAAAGTTTTTCGGGTGCGCCGGTGGGATTTAAATAATATTAGGGCAATACAAAGGCTAAAAACAGAGTGTGTCATTGCGGTTGCAAATTGGACACTGGCTCAGCATAATGCTGAGGCGTTTATAACACCCCAGCGCTGATCGTGAAAATCGTGAGCTGTTAGAGCATAAACCACACATAGGACGGCAGCGGGTCGGGAGCGTGGTGGGTCGGGAGAGTGTCGGCTCGGAAGCGTGTTGGGTCGGGAGCGTGTAGGGTCGGCAGAGTATAGAGTCGGGAGTGCAGTGACCCTATTATTTACGTGACTATACGAACAACATCAGACCTCCCCGCGCTCAACCCGCGCCCGCCGACAGTGCATTCAGGGCAGCCACGTAAAGTAGGTGGTGATAGCAAACAGTCCAAAGGCATTAAAGTTAATAATGTTAAAAAATTAAAATAATATTAAAACATGCTCTGAAATGAAGTCCCCTTAGGCATGGTTCCGACGATACTCACTGGCAGCGATTCCTCTTTGAATAGCTAAGCTAATTCTTTGACCGAAGGAACTGCCTACTCCTCGGTCCCATTTGAATTACAGTGGCGTGCAGTGGGTGGGCAGTTGCTAGCTGGCAGTTGGTCACCAGCACCTGTAGGCACCTGCCATCACCAGCAGTAGGGTACGCTACATCAGCGCTGCCTACCCTCACTGGACGCCACAAATTGTTCTAGAAAGGCCCTATAGAACTGTAACAGTTCCTAATACCTTTAATGTTCTGTTCTGGTGATTGGCAAATGTCGAGATGTTATCATCATCATTTCAACCGAAAAACATCCACTGCTGAACATAGGCCTCTTTAACCTTAACCAGGTCGTCACTCCATCTTGGTGGAAGCCTACCTTAACTACGTCTTCTGATCCGTAGACGCCATTCGAGAAACTTTTGCCCCAGCCGACGTCAGTTCTACGAGCGATGTGCCCTGCCCACTGCCGCTTGATTGTGGCGATTCTTCAAGCTAAATATGTCGGGTCGGTCACAAAGGCCCTATACAGGGGTGGATCCAGGATTTAATTCTGGGAGGGGCACAAGGGGCAGACGGGAAAAAATAATCAACAATAACTAGAGTTTCACTCATGTTCGTTCTATTATTTTATTCATTAACAATTCTGGCAATTTGATTTGCCTGTAGGGATGTACATACAGTTGACTACAAAGATATCGCCAAAGTTACAAAAATACGTATACACTTGACTTAAGTTCGTGGACACATATTTCTGCAAGTTTGGCCGTATCGATATCTTTGTAGACTACTACACTGCAATGGAAACTCCACAACCATCTGGGGAGAGGGACGTGTCCCTGTGCCCCCTCCCCCTAAATCAGTCCCATGCCCTATAGAACTGTAATAGTTCCTTCTATGCATTATTATTCTCCAGCTGAACCTCAGATTTCGTGCCAACAGCTCACCGTTTATATAAATACCTATGTTGTAATACTGGGTTAGCTCATGTGACACTTTATTACGATGGAATAACTTTAAAGGAGTGTTCTATTTGCAATGGAGTCCCTTTCACTGCCGCATTAATGAGAGTTAAGTACCATAGACCAGTTTAGACGACCAGATGGCCTAGTGGTTAGAGAACCTGACTACGAAGCTTGAGGTCCCGGGTTCGATTCCCGTGTCGGGGCAGATGTTTGTATGAAAAATACGAATGTTTGTTCTCGGGTCTTGGGTGTTTAATATGTATTTAAGTATGTATCTATCTACATAAGTATGTTTATCCGTTGCCTAGTACCCATAACACAAGCTTTGCTTAGCTTACTTTGGGACTGGGTCAATTGGTGTGAATTATCCCGTGATATTTATTTATTTATTTATTTATTTTATTTATAGACCGAGGTGGCTTTGATTTTCGGGGCAGCTTTAAAAAGTAGTTTGCTGACCAACTCACGCATTTTTGTTAGCATTTGCTATTCCTTGTCGATGTCTTCATCGATCTTCTTTTAATCGACATGTCAACCGTTTACCTCATATGGACAATGTCGACTTTATAGCTATCAAATTTGCCCCAATTTGATCAATGGCACCCCGATTTGCGGTACTTTACTCTTGCGTTTTTGTAAGTAAATGAGTGGCTGGAAGAGATCATTTTATGCGATCAGAACGCCTAGTTTGGCTCGCTTTTATAAGATCCCATACCCGAAGGTTGACAGGACGGATATCTATTAATGTATCCACATTATCCGTTTGTCTGTCCAATATACATAGAGCTGTATATCAAGAACCGCAATTTTTACCAGCAAATCAAAAATAGAAGATAAGTTAATTAGCCAAATATCAGATGACTATTGTGTGTGAAAAGTAGCCAAGTCAAATGTTAAGCTTCAATTTAACATAAGTTAATTTTCTACTCGGTGTAAATTATTCGACAATTACATGTAAAAAATTATATTTTTTAAATATCAAACACTGTTCTAGTCTAGCAAAGCAAAGAAAAAAATAGAGTTTTATATTTGTTTATGATGTTATTCGTTTTTATAAATACCAATTTAGATCTCAACTCATTTGTCGGCGAAGTCCACAACCAACCATATTTTTAGTATCGAACTTGGGTAATATTTTACACACTTATGTTTTTAGTGCGTGTTTTTTACTTTATACGTCTCTTCTTACGTACTTACGCGTGATTATATAGCACATATATAATAGTCACGAATATTATCATTAGCGTAAAATTATTTTGCTATTAAATCTAAATATGTGTACTTTAACACAACATACAAAATAAAAATAAATATATAAATTATGTAGCTCGAAGAATTGCCAGGCTCAAGTGACAGTGAGCAGGGCACATCGCTCGTAGGACTGATGGCCGATGGGGCAAAAAGGTTCTCGAGTGGTGTCCATGAACCGGAAGACTCAGTTTAGGTAGGCCTCCTACAAGATGGAGCGACGACCTGGTTAAGGTTGCGGGAACGCGTTGGATGCGGATGGCGCTGGACCGTGCTCTTTGGGGAACCTTGGGGGAGGCCTATGTTCAGCAGTGGACGTCTTTCGGTTAAAACGATGATGACGATGATTATACTTTAAATTATCACTTCTAAGATACCTAAGTAGGCAGCAAGAGGACTGCGAATATGCTATTTAATCTGAATAGTAAATTGTGCTATAAATCTACTTGTTAAATGTTTAATTGTGCAACTATTCAAATTATCTCCTCGTAAATAAGTGAAGCTTTGAATAGTTAAGTTTATATAACCGTCATTAACTGCTTCGATGCAAGAGAGACCAATGGTGAGCTAAATTGTGTCATTCGAAAGGTATAGGGACACCATAATACATGCGACTTGTGAAAATAGAACTACTTTCAATATTTTGACATAAGTACTTAATTCAGTGCGCAATTTGATAATAACTATTATTTTCCAACCCATTATCCATGAAAGCGCTAATTCGTTAAAAAAGATTTACAAAAATCATTTTTTTTCGTTCTTTATTTAGCCAAGATCGTGTCGGGCTACGCATATGCTGATTACAACAATCGCTAAGCCTCTAAGTCCTCTAACACAAAAAACGTATCATCATAGGTACAGTCAAGGACTTTAATTCATGAGCCACCATGGAATTATTTCACAGTAAACGTTATAGTGACATCGCATTAATTAACAAGGAAAATCCATTGACCTATAATAACAACAAGACACCCAATCGCTTAACAAAAGTTCCTCAAAAAACGTCCGAGCGGCGTTGTGTGTACGTATACATCAATTTATACATTTCGTACTAAATACAAACTGAAATATAGATGCACAGAAAAAACCCCAGAAAAAAGACCAATGCTGGGAATCGAACCCAGGTCCTCAGCATTCCGTGCCGCGTGCCATACCCCTACACCACCACTGGTCTAGAGATTAGACACGAATCTTTCCTATACATCATACATTTCAATCTGCTAAATCATCACCTTATGCAGTGACAAGTGCATCTATATTTCAGTTTGTATTTAGTACGAAATGTATGATTTCACGGGATGACCGTAAAAGTAATAAAAAAAAAATGAAGTTGAAAAAATAAGTACAAAAAAAAAGATACTTCATAGCTAACTTGTTTAAAGTTGCACAGTAGCGCCATCTCTTGTCCAGGTGAGCGGTTAGTTCCGAAGGAGTGTTAAAATCTCTCGATGAGGGTGTAACATAGATGTGCGTTTGTCACTGCATAAGGTGATGATTTAGCAGATTGAAATGTATGATGTATAGGAAAGATTCGTGTCTAATCTCTAGACCAGTGGTGGTGTAGGGGTATGGCACGCGGCACGGAATGCTGAGGACCTGGGTTCGATTCCCAGCATTGGTCTTTTTTCTGGGGTTTTTTCTGTGCATCTATATTTCAGTTTGTATTTAGTACGAAATGTATGATTTCACGGGATGACCGTAAAAGTAATAAAAAAAAAATGAAGTTGAAAAAATAAGTACAAAAAAAAAGATACTTCATAGCTAACTTGATCAATTTATACAGATAACATTAACAGCATTCATTCAAATTAACACCTTGTTTCGTAGCAGTAATGTTTAATGTCAATTGAATACGATCGTTCGAAGTAGTGACATGACGTCACGCGCTGGAAACCGCCTAAAGAGTAAAGAATGCAGTGGAGTGGTCATGCGAAGCGGAAGCTAGACTGTCTGTCTCTTTTTTTCTCGTGAGTTTGATTACGGTGCGAAAGAGACATATACGAATACGGGGCGAGAAGTGACGTTGTAATCAACGCGCGGTCGAAACACAACTGAACCAAAAGCCTGCACAATAGACGCGAGTGTAGGCTTTTGCTTCCGACAGTTTTTGAGCGTGATTGGGAGTCTAGTTGTTATTATAGGTCAATGGGAAAATCGTAATGACTTTTCCTTTCAGAAGGTTCCATGGTGGCTCAAGAATTAAAGTCCTTGACCGTACCTAAATCGTGGCGGTTACGTCATTTTATCTATCATTAAAGTTTAATTCGTGTAGCCCTCATAGCTTTCGAGTAAAATGCCTGTGTCATGTGGATGATTAGACTGGAGGCAACTATAATAGTTCCATTTTAACTATGTTGACTAAATAACCCTAAAAAGTACGTATATGACCGCAAAGCATTGAAAATAACGTCTAACAACCATCTCCGACAATAAAAATACACTGACTATCATAAACTACAAAATTGGCACATTTTATTAACGCTCTAAGCTACCGAAAAATTGCAGTCTCCACACGTAACACAGCATCATTACAAAAAAGCCTCAAAATATTACGCAATATGGCGTGCGTCATTGACGCAACGCTTGTTTTCGTGGGTCGTGGTAAGTGTGCCGCCGGCATTGCGGTCAGCTGATGGCCCAGTGCTGCGCCCGCGCCGCCAGCGCTGACATAACGCGGCCCGCTTCCGCCCGCGCCCGGTGAAAGGACTGCACGCTGCACACCTCCCAGCGACCCACCTAGGATTACACGCGTCTAAAGATCACCTACATAACCTGGCTTTATCTTACGAGGAAGACTTTAATTTGCGGAACATGGAAGTACGCTTATATAGCCAGAAGCACTTATGAGCGTGAAGCGACTTCCTCAAGCGCCCTGTTTGTTAAGTCGGCTGTAATAAAATTTATGGCGTCTATGAAATAACTTAGCTCCGATTTATGAACTGCCAGTGATAAAGTTTGATATCGCAACAAATTAATAAACCTGATATTGGCTACAAAATGCGCATTGAATTAGAGTTGACAAGGAAATGAATGTCACACGGCACATTGTACAAACTGTGTCGCAAGAACGAAATACCAGTTCCCCGACTTGTTATGGTTACCTTATTTTACCGAACCAGATACTTACCGGGCTTGTCGTTAGATATTACATGACAATAGGAAGAGTGACAGTGCTGCACCTAGCGGTACGTAATAGGAGAACTAGACTTAGGCAATATTTATAGTTAGCGTAGCTGTCGTGGTAGCCCAGTGGTTTGACCTAAGCTAAGGCCTCTCAAGCCTTAAGTGCGAAGTAGTAAGCACTTGAAATTTTCACTGATTATGTTTTACTGTGGCCGCTTTAACAAAAAATATTAAAATAAAATAAAGTTAAAAATTAAAAGGGCTAGGTCATTTTAACTCGATTTTAATATTTTTTCCTGGACTTTTTCTAAAACTTACTACGGAGGTACGGAACCCTTCGTGCACGAGTCCGACTCCCACTTGACCGGTTTTTCACACACAATTTTTACCCCGATCGGGATCGAACCCGGGACCTCAAGCATCGTAGTCAAGCTCTCTAACTAATGGGCTATCCAGTCGCCATTCAGTTCAGATTGGCTCCTGGGCAAATATAAAGTGAGAATGAGATGCAAACTCTTTTAATATTACGAAATTAAATACTGGCCGGTAAAGCTAATCTATCTAGCTGATTGCTATGAAAAAAAAACTAACTGTCTTTTGTTTAAAAAAATATACGGTAATTTCTTTGCAATGCTATTGAGTACGTTAGCGAAAATGGAGAAAATTGAACTGCGCGCCGTTATCAAATACTTGTATTTGAAAAATTTTTCTACGGACCAAGTCAATTTGGATTTGCGGGACACTTTAGGGTCTAATGCTCCTCCGTATTCGACAGTCGCACGTTGGTGCGCCGAATTTAGACGTGGAAGAACATCGACAATGGACGACCCCCGCTCCGGACGCCCTACTACAGCAGTAACTGAAGAAATTGTGAAAAAAGTCGATAACTCAGTTTTGGCGGATCGTCCTGTCACGGTTTGTTTTATTGCTGAAAATGTAAAGATTTCAACGGGGAGCGTGCATAATATTTTACATGAACGCTTGGGTATGAAAAAGGTATCTGCGCGTTGGGTACCAAGAATGCTTACTGACACGCAAAAACAAACTAGACTAGAGATTTGTCAAGAAGCTTTGAACCTGATGCAGCAAGACCGGGAACTTTTTTTGGCGCGATTTATAACAATGGACGAAACATGGCTCCATCATTACGACCCTGAAACGAAACTGCAGTCTATGACATGGAAATGGCCATCATCTCCAACTCCGAAGAAATTCAAGGTGAGCCCATCTGCCGGTAAGGTCATGGGCTCTGTTTTTTGGGATGGTAAAGGGGTATTAATGATTGAGTATCTCGAGCATGGAGCCACTATTACGGGCACTTTATACGCCAAACAAATAGCAACATTGCGCAATGAGATCCGCGAACAACGGCGAGGTAAACTCTCGAAAGTTGTGCTGTTCCACCAGGACAATGCCCCGGCACACAAGTCCGCCGTTGCAATGGCTGCAATTCGTGATGCTGGGTTCGATATCCTTAAGCATCCTCCGTATTCACCAGATCTCGCTCCCAGTGATTTCTACCTATTTCCGAGATTGAAACAACACCTGAGAGGCCAGAAATTTGAAGACGACGACGTGGTAGTCGCTGCAGTACAAGATTTTTTAAGTACTCAAGATGAGACCTTTTTTAAAAAAGGAATTTTAAGTTTAGAAAAAAGATATACTAAGTGTATTATGCTAAAAGGTGACTATGTCGAAAAATAAAATGACATTTAGTAAAAGTTGTTTATAACATACTCATTCTCACTTTTTATTGAACGCCCCTAGTATGGCCGCCCTAACTCTACAATCAGTAGTACAGTTCCATTCAAACCACATCTCAGCAGTAGTTTAACGGCCACCGTAGAACTAATTGAAGCAGATACGCGGCTAGGAAACAGATACCGGTCCTAAAAGCCATTAATCAACCTTATATTGTACCGGATAGTGTTGTTCCACGACGAGTTATCATGTCGAGTATAGGGAGATATGTATTTCAATTTCCTGGTACATTTACCATTTAGGATCGTAATCACTGACCTAATAAATAAGGGAATAGAAATGTCCTGCCAATCGTTCTGGAAGATATCCCTTTAAGGGATAAGTTCGCCTTTTACATCCATTTCTCTTGTTATCTATTAATTTCATGTTTATATGTACAATAAAGCGTTTTACATACATACATAATCCTTTTGTACATACGCTCGGTGTAAAATCTTAGATGCAATACATATATTAACTTGAAATGTTTAATAGTTTTTATCAATGTCTAGTTTTTAAGTTATGGCAATAAAGTTTTTTTATTATGTTGGTACGGATTTCCGATCACGGGCCCATGGGGACCCGGTCATTTGAAAGGCATACATGGGGCCGAAGCCAACATGAAGAGGCCTTTGGTACCATATAATATAAATGAGATGGGCGCAACTATGGAGGTCTATCCCCTAATACACCATGAGGATGTGCTAGCGGACAGTCCCCCACAGTTGCCAAACTATTGCCAGGTAGGAAGTGACATGGAATTGGCTATGGGGTTGGGATGTTGTGGACAGGATTACCGGGCTATGGAGTGAAATAACGGACACCTACCATTTCAATATCTCATAAACTGAACTTTTGGTAGGCGGTGACTCGCTGTTCACTAAATGGGCCCCTCAAACTATTGCCCGCTCGGGGCAACGAGGCGGCAACATTGGTGTGAACGGCTAAGGATGGAGAGGTGTCCCTGGACTTAAAACTTCAAAATGCCAACTCGCCACTTACGGCCAAACACATCCATCCTTCGAGCATTTAGCTCTTGCGCTCCACTCTAGGCGACCAACAAAGGCAAACTAGAGGCGGGGTGGGTGTGTAACTGTGTGTGAGTGTGTGTATAAGCGCATGTGTGTATGTGTACCCCTGGAGGTCTCGGGTTCGTGGTGTCGCTACGCACCAACAGCTCGCCACAAGCCGCCCTGCGATGACTGACTGCACTGGTGACACGACAACACCAGTTATTATTATTATTATTATTATTACAGACAAGTAGCATTTGACACGTATATTGTTATTCTTCTGAATTTGAATCAAAACACCTTCAAAACGAAATAAGAGGCGCAAACTATTTTTATTTTAAAGCTGAAATTATGACTCAATTACAGGGTGTTACAAAATAACCCCTAAAGCCTGAAACCCCATGAACAGTAAATAAAACTGTAATTTTGCGCGCTGTTCTTTTTTTTCTAAAAAAAAATATATACTAATTTAATTCTTTACTGGAGTACTTCCATACCCTTCAGTTATTACGGGTAATTTTGTAACACCCTGTATAAACTCGAAGAATTATTTTAAATGTGACAAATAAACACGCGGAAATTGAGAACTTTTCAACATTGTTTTATGTACAACATTGAATATATTATTATTTATTATTTTTTTATTTATATATTAACGATATCTTTTTTTTTATAATTTCATTTGTTTACTTACTTACTTTGTAATTTTTTGTGACGTTGCTACATGAGAATAAAAACAATAAAGCTGATTGTCACAATGACTTGTAGGTAAATAGGTACGTGAAAATGGTCTTTGATGTTTTCAATCATACAAGCGACATGGACTTTATTTAGAGCGGTTAAAGGAATTTCTTGGTCGACTAAGTATACATAATAATAAAGTTTGTAATATTTAGGTTATGTACTTACTTAGTAACATCCTATCATATTAATATCATAAACATAAATGAGAAAGTTTAAGAAGTTGTTTGGGTGTGGATGTGTGCGTTTTTTGATCAATTGGATGTTTGTTAGTCAATACTCAATAACGGCTGTACGGATTTAGATGGAACTTGGCCTACAGACACTAGACAGACAAAGATAAGGACTGAGACTTAATCAATTCCCATGGGATAATATCTTAACTTAAAACAAAAAATAGTGGGTGCTGTTTAAAAACGTTGAAGTACTTCGGCTTCTAAGATGGCGTGCTAACTTCCTCTGCTATTAACAGATGGCGTTGTCTAAGCGACCGTTATGCTTTAAAAAATTTACCCTAGCCTTTTCTCATGGATTACTAACTAACACGGCCGAAGTTAAACTTATTACCTAATAATACAAGTATTTGGTACACTTATACTGGTACATTACTAGCTTTTACCCGCGGTAGGTACCTAAGTAGGTACCAGTTTTAGGAAACAATACCAGTCCCAAGCGATATCTGTACCACATGATTAGATGGGAACATCACTGGCACAATTTCGCACTTCCACACATGGCCGTGCTGATACAGTCACGGGTGTTTCGGCGCATTTACGTATGACTTGCTATGTTTTTTGTACGTCGACGGCGCCCGCTTGTTAAATAGATTACACTGTTTACTCGTTATAATGTCGGCCAGTTTTTTTCCTCAGTTATAATTGGACTCGTATTGGCTACTTAACTTACATTGTGCTTGGTCGCTCGAGACAGAATAACTCAAGTCTTTGACACGAGGAAAATCTAGAAGCCAGCGCAATTCTCGAACATTACAAGTTATCTAAGGAATTATTTGTAGGTACTTATTTAGACATAATTTTAATTACTTGTTAATCATTATTTAACTATTTATATATCTACTCAAACCGGCTTTTGTCCGCGACTTTGTCGGCGTAGAATTCAAACGTGGTAAAGCTTCTTCATCTCTTTTAATTGATAAAGCAAAAATCCCCAAAAAAACCATCATCATCATCGATTATCGCTTAGTTAAAATAAAAAAAACCGTCTTTTCTTTAACCCGTGGGATCCCTAAATTCTTGAAATTATCTATTTGTTTATTAATTTATTCGGGACGCCAACAAAGCACACACATACCTATCGTTATTACATAACGTTAAGTATCGTTTATTCTCTATCCCGTGGGTAAATCCGTCCTTATTCCTTAAAGGCAACCTCTATTGATGTTTGACGACCAGATGGCCTAGTGGTTAGAGAACCTGACTATGAAGCTTGAGGTCCCGGGTTCGATTCCCGTGTCGGAGCAGATATTTGTATGAAAAATACGAATGTTTGCTCTCGGGTCTTGGGTGTTTAAAATATGTATTTAAGTATGTATCTATGTATATAAGTATGTTTATCCGTTGCCTAGTACCCATAACACAAGCTTTACCTAGCTTACTTTGGGACTAGGTCAATTGGTGTGAATTGTCCCGTGATATTTATTATTTATCTATTTATCTATAGGTATAAGTTTGTTTATCCGTTGGCTAGTACCCATAACACAAGCTTTGCTTAGCTTTTTTTGGGAGTAGGTCACTTGGTGTGAATTATCCCGTGATATTTGTTTTTTTTATTTGTATGCAAAATTTCAGCCTTCTGGGGCCAAGGGTTTGGGTTGGGCGTTGGTGAGTCAGTGAGTCAGGTTTTCTCTTTTAATGCTAGCAATACCTAGTAAAATGTCACTGCTGCATGCTATAACCGCCATTCGTTCCTACTAAAGGTTTGTTTTAGCATGAAATGCCACGAATATGTAGATAGAAAAACAATATATCGAAGGTTATTGTGAAGGGGAAGGGAATGTATAAATGCGATAAAAAAGTTTTTTGTTTACTTTATAAAAATATAAATATAAATATTAGGGGACAATTTTACACAAATCGACCTAGTCCCAAACTAAGCAAAGCTTGTACTATGGGTACTAGACGACGATAAACATACTTGTATAGATAAATAAATACTTAAATACATAGAAAACATCCATAACTCAGGTACAAATATTCGAGCTCATCACACAAATAAATGCCCTTACTGGGATTCGAACCCAGGACCTCTTGCTTCGTAGGCAGGGTCACTACCAACTGCGCGACAGAGGAGCCCCATCCCGGGGCGGCCAGTGGGCGTTGCGGTGACACAAACGAGGGAATCCGTGTGGTTTTTAGTGGGTAGGCCCCTTGGGGAGAGCCCCACATACCTCCGTTTCCCCGAACGGAGACGATGCATAAGGTGCATTTTCAACACCAAAAAAAAAAAAAAGGGTCACTACCAACTAGGCTAAAGCGGTCGTTAAGCGTTATTCACGCTTAACTATCAATTATCCACGTGTCACGTTGCTCTTTTCAAGGTACTTATCGATCTACAGTTTTTAGAGTCATTCCCTCTTATAACAAAACAAAAGAAAACGTTTTATATTACGCATTTAAATATAAACCGAGACATTTTCGGGAAACTCCTTCCTTTATATGGGCGCGCCATTAGGCGCCATATAATTGAATAGTGAACAAGAAATCAAACAAATTCAAGGGCACAGACAACTTCATTTGTCCAAAAATGTTTGCCAACTTGTCCTTGTTGCTAAGACAGATGAAACTCTGCGTTAAATTGTGTAAGCTACAATTATTCGGATCATTTGAGGCTTAAATTTTGAGTAAAGTTTGACATTGTTACGGTTATAATTTATGTTGTTGTTTGTCCATTTGAACGAGCTAAAACAAACGAGATGGGTCTCATCTTGTACTGTTCTTGTTAACCCTCGAAAAAAAGAGGGGTGTTGTAAAATTAAGACGTGTATTTGCGTATTTGACGAATGGATAGCCTAGTGGTTAGACAACGTCACTACGAAGCTTAAGGTCATGAGTTTGATCCTAGGTACTGACCTATATTTGTATGAAAAATACGAATGTCTGTGCTCGAGTACTGGATGTTTAACTGAAGTATGCATTTATCTATAGAAATATTTTTATCCGTTGTCTAGTACTCATTTATACTACGAGCTTTACTTAGTTCGGGACTAGGTCATTTGGTTGGTATCAGTCGTCCCATGATTTATTTATTTATCTGTGTGTTTATCTGTAGAATGTAGCTCCAAAACGTATGAACCGATTTGAAAGCGGTTTTTAGGTATCCGCAGAAACCCAGAAAGTAACAACAGGGCCTTATTCTTCTATTCTTTTTGTATCTTATAAGCTGTATCTTATAATTGCTATTGCTGCTATAACAACAATCAAGCAGACAATGAATAAAGCTGCCCCACAGATGAGTATTTTAATTTTACCCTTCGGTTCAACCTGCACAGACCGCACATGGCCGATTTTTTAGGATGTATACCTACCGTACTTTCGCATTTTCAAGTTTCCAATCTATTAAAAATAGACTCTTTTTGCTGTTGCGAACGATGATAGAACTAACGGTGATACCCAATAGGAACTCCTGACGTTTTAATTATATTTTGAATTTGAATTGAGCTATTACAAATTCGTAATTATTAATACAAATGTATCAACCTAAGATAAGTTCTAATAACAGGGGCTACAGAATGGTATACGAACGGCGCCTTCAATCTGAACAGAGTGAGGTCAATTGACGACTAATTGTAGAGTCTACTGCCGTTGGACGCGGCCGGCTCTTTGGAGCCTCTTGCCATCGTTTTATAACCATTTCACTGCTCGACTAACCTCTACCGTCCTTTATTAACATCGATACATAGAACAGGACAACATGTCATTGATATCCTTACAAGCAGATGCGGAATACAGTATATAGTAACTGTGATATGGTATACGCTGTTGACGGCCGATTGTATCTATACTATACTCGTATAGTCGCGGAATGAAAAGGTTCGTCACTTTTCGATCTTAACTCTTCGACATAGAGTCGAAAAATGACGCACCTTTTCATACCACGACTGTACCATTGACAAAGTCCAACGCTTCCATAGTTACTTTGGTTTTAGAGTGATCAACCGCTTTGTCTAGTGTTTTCCTATCTCGTGAGTAGACGACATTATCATTATCAGTCAGCTAGTATATTATTGATAACTTGTCGCTTGGGTTCTAATCTAGTAGTAAACCGGATTGTGAAGCCAACAACCTTTCTTCATTAGGCTAATAATACGTCATTATTATGTCTGGTTTGTTGACGCAAAATTTGATCAAAACACGCACCATTATAAATAATGTAGGTATCGAGATACTTCGTGAAAAACCAAAATATTATTGTATTCTTGAACCACAATCTGATTTTAGACCAAACAAGCCGATCCGAGTACGATGTTAAAAGTTAATATTTTCCTCGAACAAAACGATTTCAAGTTTAGATCGTGAACTTTAAGGTTTGGTAAGATTTATGTTTGTTTCAAGTTAGCAAGGGTTTTGTACCGCCCGGAGTCAAATACGACTTTTTTTAGGGTTAATTACCTAAAGGGTGCCAAATTGCTGACACTCCGCTGTATGTCTATCTGTCGGCCCGTCTGTCAAAGGGCTCTATCTCTTAAACCGTAATAGGTAGACACTTGATCGCCAATTATGTATTACTGTAGGCACTGTAGCCACTACGAGTAACAACAAATACTAAAAATAAAATAAAGTTAAGAATTAAAGGGGTCATACAAGAAACGTGTTTTATTTTTCAGCGTCTATAACTCGATATTTATAATGCCATTAACTATATATCTTTCTATCTTGTTTTTTACTGAACTAGCTGAGTCCGACTCGCACTTGACCGTTTTTTAGCGTATTGCGGATCAAAAGCATTAAAGTTTCCGTCAGTTACTACTTAAATTAATGCTGACTTATTAACAGAACTGTTTGTACCATGAGTTGGTAGGAATTAGGGTATGCTATCGTGAGCGCAGGGACGAGTGGGGTCGGTGCGATAGCGAGGCTATCGGTGGCGATAGCCTATCGGCCGGGGGCTCACTCGCCGAATATTAACAGCTCGTATTGGGTATGTGTTATAATACCGAAGTACGAAGTACCGAATACATACATATATTAAAATATCAAATGAGTCAAAATACTGAAGTTTTTTCTGAAACCGAAAACTGCTCAGGAGTTATTAAAATCGGAATCGTATAGAAAAGGATACTTTACGTTAGTTTTGTACTTCGGTATAACAATACATAACCCTAGTGTTAAATAAGAGTCTGCAAAATTCACACCCATAATATTTAGACGGTTCTGTGTGATTAGCGATGTTATCGAATTCTAGGTTCTGTAGAATTAATGAGTTCTAGACCAAAATAGCATGAACCCAAAATAATTTACCATTTTAATTTAGACCTTTCGAAATTGAATGACTAGTCTAAATTAACATTATTTTGATCTAAAGTGCGATTTGTCGTGTACAGCGGGTCTTTTCTAATGGGGTTCGTCAGAAAAATCCTAATCCCCTTGAACAGTTTCAAGATTGTCTGCGACTCGCTTTGCAGACTGTTGGTGAAAAATTGTGATGCATTTATAAGAAAAATACGAGTAGAGCGGTAGAAAAATACTGGGCTCTTAATATTTAGTCGACCAGTTAAAAATTTCATCTGTAGTCGTTAAAAGTATCCCACTTTCAGATGGTATATGCGAATAAAGGGTTTCTAGAAATGGTCCCCCAAGTGCATACTTGTTTTTTGCCACGGATGAAAAGGTTAACATCACACTAATAATACACTATTGCAAAAATAATCAAGATAAATTGTGTGAGTATTTCCACAAAATTAGAGATTTCAAGTAATATTGCGTAGTATACCTATTATAACTTTGTCAGTAAACAGCGAACATGTTAAAGATTTCAATAACTGGACAAATCATTCATTACTACATTATAATGTATTATTACGGAAATAGGTAGGTTTGCTATCGCAAAAGGCGACCCACATTTGGCCGATAAGGCTTATTATTGGCGCGCCGATAACTGCTGGTAATGGATTATTTATCTTAACGAAAGCGAAAACAATTCGCTTCTTTTCGGTGTCAGATAAAAAACCTAAAAAGATGCTAAACGTTTCCAGGAAGCAACTTAACGACACAAGAGAAATTGTGATTGGTAGAGCCAAAATAATTGATATTTTTAAGCTTCGATCAACAATTTTTTAAGTATTAGTTTAATAAAAAAATCATTTAAAGGCGTTTTCGCTGACGGTAGTTTTTGCTGTCTGGCCTGCATTGGTATCTAATCCAATTTACATAAATTAGGCCTACACCAAATATCAAGTAAATCCGACCACTAGAAGTGGGTTAAATTCGACTTCCATTCGACCCAAATAAACATGGTAAGTTAAATAAATGCTTGAAAGTAAATAAAAAAAATATAACTGCTTATTCAAAAATTGTTTCATAAAGCAAAAAGGCCAACGGCACGCGGTGTTCCCAGGCGGTCACCCATCCAAGTACTGACCGCGCCCGACGTTGCTTAACTTCGGTGATCGGACGAGAACCGGTGTTTTCAACGTGGTATGGACGTTGGCAAGCATCAATCTGAATTTTAGCATCATATAGGTACAAAATATTATCATTCAACTTGTCTGCCAAATTTTTTAACCACAAGTTATTTAACCGACTTCAAAAAAAGGAGGAGGTTCTATGTTCGACTGTATGTATGTTTTTTTTACTTTTTTTTCTATGTATATTCATTCATAGGTAATGTAAACGCCAATTGTAGACCGATTTTCAATTTTCTTTTATTTGTACATTATTTTTAGAATTCAAAAATATTATGTAGGCAGTTTAATCGAATAAATCAGCATGTATTATAGACGAACCCAATATATGTATGTAGTGGTTACGTTTTTAAATAAAATCTACACAAGCAAGTGTTTCAAATAACAAGAGAAGTATGTAAATAACCGCTTACTTGTGTACATGATAAAAATAAACAACGTATTTTTCATAAATTATCTGAAAAAACTACTCGGCAAAATATTTAATTACCACAACAATAGCTATCGTGATTATGTTTAAACAAGGCTTAAGTACTTAATTTGTTTCATTCAATTCTAATTTCTAATTCTAATAGAGTCAGTTCGACGGAGGACATTAATTGTTAAGCCGATATACAACTCTATTATCCTTACAATTAGTATTATTAGGTATACTCATTTAATTCCTAAACACCCCATAGCAGCTAGACCTAGAAGTGGGTCAAAAGTTCACTTAGGTATTTACAATTCCATAGCAAAAAGTCGTGGTAGCCTATACTCCATTTAATTTAGAATTATAAACCACAACAACATTATATTGCGGCTCGTGAACTGTAATCTTTTTACAATTTGTACTAGAGTAACAATAAAATTGACGACACGCGAATAAAGTGACAATTAAACAGTTTTATTTTGCGGCTCCCAGACTATTGTACAGTACTATTTGCTAGGTAAGAAATAGTTGACGAGCCGCAATATAATGATGTTGTGGTTTTCAATTCTAAATTAAATGAAGTATAGTGGCTTGACGTATGGCCTCTCAAGCAGAGGTCATGGATTCAAGCCCGGGCTCGCACCTCTAAAATTCTCGGAACTTATGTATGCGCGAACTTACATTTGAACTTTACCGTGAACTTTGCGGTGAAGGAAAACATCGTGAGGAAACGTGCGGAGAAATTCAATGGCGTGTGTGAAGCTCCCAATCCGCACAGGCCCCGTGGGAACACGGCCCAAGCTTTCTCATGCAGAAAGGAGGCCTGTGCCTTGCAGTGGGATGTATATAGGCTAGGATATTGTTGTATGTGGTTGTTGATAGCAAAACTGCCTAAATGGAATGTCTTGAGAAAACTCATCCATTACATTTCAATCCCAATCTGTAATAGAACCTTGTCACAATAAACTGAACGGTGATTTTCTTAAATACCTTTCTAAGTAATCAGTGGCTGTTGATTTGGCTAAATACGTAGCTACCAGCCTTCTGATATCGCTTGTTTTTGAATTTCAATCGATCGTACGGTAAGAGTTAGGTTTTCAAATAAAACCACGTTTACTTAACCACTTAATCGGACTGATTAAGCGGTAAAAATGGTGAAGTTGTACACATTGCACTTAAAAATTTTAGTAAAGTGCCCACTACATCTACGAGTATAGCTTAAACCGTTTGATTCCTAATTCACCGTAGAACGTAGTACGTAGGTGTCATAACGAATTTCTTTGTCAAGCAACGCGATTTGACTATGATATTTTCTGTGAAAGGATTAGTTCCATTAAGTATATCGATCGAGTCTTCTTCAGTGTATCCCATCATCTAAAAATTAAGTAAATGATCTGTAAAATGTACTTCTGAAATTCCAATAAAAAATAATTAAACAACTACCAAAAAAGGAATATTTCACTTTCTATTATTAACCAATGCGTTTCGGCCAATCTGAAAAGGCCATAATGACAAACAAATTAAGTTATTTACAATTTAAGTATCGTTATTTAATTTCTTCGTTACCCATTAGTCTAAATGGTATTGGCGACCAAGTTATAGAATATGGCTATCATTTAAACAAGTAGAGTCAGCATATTTATGTTACAATCCTGCAGCTTTTTTAGTTTGTTTAGTAGATACCTGGGCGAACGAGCTTCGCTCGGGCTAAAACTCGAAATCACGAATTTTTTCAGAGATAAGACCAAGCTAGATCGATTCTTCTTCTCATATTCTTCTTCTTCAGCGAGCTTTCAATTTTACTTTTTCTCTTCAACTTTACTTTTGAATTAAGTTTACTAGTTAGATTTATTGGCATTGTATTAATATACTGTTTTAAACTTTCGTGATTTTCACTCATAATTACTATACTCATCAAATATTTATTGCGTGATAAGTCCTGTTTAGTACAGTAATTATTGGTATTAATTATGGAAGATCAAGTTTGTTTAATTCAAAATAAATTATTTTTCTTATGTTAGAAAGATTAATAAAGCAATAAAATACGTAGACAAGTATGTTCAATGAATGATGACTACCTTCTAAAGACAAATTGCAAGGACTTTATTCCAGCAGTAGGTCTTTGTATAGTATAGACTAAATATCGAAAATGCAATATCCTTAGTTAATAATAATGGATAATTTGCAACGAATGCCACAAGCATACAAATATGGATATCCACAAAAAAAGCTTAACACCTTTTATCTTTTTTATCTGCATCATTTTTATTACTAAGTAATTGTCATTTATGTGAATAATAATAATAATACTCGTAAATGGCGACTTTTACGAATATTTATGAAAAAAATAATTTATATTGAATTAAACAAAATTGTACGTCACTTAATTAGTTATTTCATAGTAAATACCAATGCCGATAAATTAAGTCATTATTCATTATATCTACAAACATAAAAGACATATTTTTTAATATCATATTGTATTTCGTAAATTTATAAGTTATAACATAAAAGACTGGTAGAGTCACTAAATTAAACTGAAAAAAATAAGTATATACATTATATTAGGATGGTGATGTGGCATTAGGTAAGTAGGTACCTACTACAACTTTTATTAATTACTTACTATCCTACTTATATACTTACAATTATACAATTCTAGCCTTGGATTCGCTTGCAAACCAATAATAATGAGATTTAAATTGAAATTCCGAGAATTGTTAAATTCCTCTGGGAATTCTCAAATAAGACATCGTGGGTGCATTAATGTGGCATAAAAACGCATTATGCCGAAATTAAAGTCTTTTTAACCGACTTCAAAAAAGGAGGAGATTCTATGTTCGACTGTATATACGTATCTATTTTTTTTTAATTCGCAGTTTAGATTTCAGGATTTTATCCCGTGGGGATACCGGGTTAAAAGTAGTACACACCAGATTTCGTATAAATTTCTAGCAGTTACGTGAGAGAGTGGCTCAAACCCGCGCGCGCATTAGTAAGAATAATTATTAAATCAGTTAATTAAAATTAATTTGTATGTTGATGGTACATACATTATTATCAAGTTTTATTAATAGTGTGGTACGCTAAACAGATGCCATTATAAACTAGTATGGAGTCCGTTTTGAACTTCTTATCAAATTAAATGGTGAATAGATAATTGAATACGAAACAAGAATAAATTATCCGGCCATGTTTGATCATTAGAGTGATGCGATAGAGATGTGACGTGTATGCTACAAAAGTGGTCAAGGGCGTGTCTGGTAACGCATATCCTAAGGTTCCTTACTAATCTAAACAAATATTCCATATTCCTAAGTTTTGATCTACTACTACTAGAAAATTTGTAAAGCCTACTCAGTTGTGATTTTTTTACGTCTCCAAAAACAACTATTTTAGTGATTGATCATCAGGGTCTAATTTAACTGAGAGCGAGGATCAAATCCCGTAGGACTTGTAAATTTCTTGTGTTGTTGTTCCTATATAAATGGAAAAACTTTTACAAATCTTCCCTTGAAAAATTATGAACTGATTCTGACTGCCTGATTCGTACTTAAAACGAGTAATAATGTTAATTAGAAAACCTGTTTCAGGAGTTTTGGATATTTTTAAAAGACGATGTTAAATCGTTACACTTTAATTAAAGGTCATGGTAGTGACGTGCGTGTTTAAGAATAACCCGTTTGATACCATCCGTTCTGTTTTCAAACAACTTCAAAAAAAGGAGAACGTTCTCGGTTCGTCAAAAACTTTTTTTCTTTTTTTATAAAATAATATGTCCAATCTGGTGTCTCGAACCAGCCATTATTATATAACACACCGCTACTCACCCGCTGATTGCCCAGAAAAAAACAAAAAAAAACAAAAATGGCTGCCCTTATTGTTTCGTTTCGCGAGCGATTTATGTGACGCTTTAAATAGCCAGGTCTACTTCTGGCGAACTTATAAAAACATAACTTGGCGAACGCGTGCTTTGTTCTCGGCCAACTCTGCGGGCGTGAGGTTTTTTCCAAGACCCCTTTGTTCTTAAATTATGTAACTCCGGATTTTAGAGCGCATAAAAATTCGTTTCCGACGAGCCGACTAGTTTGGGACGAAATAAATAATCTATTGGGTTTGGTCTACTTTTACATCTTTTGTATCGCGATCAGAGTTTAATTAAAAGGCCAAATTAATGAGAAATATTCGTCGAGTAGCTTTATTACAGCTTGTGGTAGTAAAAACGTTCTTGGTTTCATTCCAACTAACTTTTAACTTAAAGTAGCCGATTCACAGAAATGGCATAACTTTTAACAACATACGTTTACGGGCCTGCATCGATGTTCGCGGTTAACTGGCTATAAACAATCAACGGTTTACGAAAATTGCTAAGTACTAAGCTAGTTCCATCCTTTTCAGTTTGTCTGAGTGTAAAGAAGGCAGCATCACAAACTACCTGCACTCAAAGCTCGTAGCACTAAAGACCAACAAACTCCATTACTCGTACAATACAGCACATTTGGTAAACCGGTGTGGTTCCAATTCGAGAAGGTAAGTAAGCTGTAAAAAAAAACCTTAAAAGAACGTTTTTGGAAACGGAATAATAAGGGCTTTGAGAATTCAAACGTATGCCTCCAGTAATTACCCAGATAATTATTTACCCACTAACTAAGGACAAACAAAGTTACTTGCTCACGAGTGAGCGTGTTGCGATAGGGTGACCAGGAGAGTGATTTGGGATGACTGTACCGAATAGCGTACCTACTGAACAGATAAAACAATGAGTTAAAGATTTGTAAGCGCTAGCGGCGCATGCTGCCAAGCCAAATACAGCCCGAAGTGTAGGTAGGATTTATTGGACTCTTATGTTATTCTCGCAACGTTAATAACGCCGAAGTTATACTGAACTATATACGGACCAAAAATCGTAGTACTCAAATTCATTCCTACATCATCGATGTTCCTTATTGTCCCAGGAAACTAAGTTTGCGATGCGATGTTGTCACGGTATTTTTTTTTAAACAAGACTCTTTGTCTGGGTTTCATGGTTTTATGACTGGCAACCCTGTGTATGCGCAGGCCCGCTGTGATCCTCGATCAAACCGGTCGTCAAGCAACATTGTTCATTATTCAAATTAGTGCGTGCTGATATAATTCGAGGCTTGCCTTTCCAACTGCGATTAGGGCCTTCAGAAACGACCTGGGGTTCTGTTTTTATATGTATTCTTCTCTTACGGAATTCTTGTCTATTTCAAAGCAGGCGAATCATTTTGATGATTACCTAAAGGGAAATGCATTTTGAAATTAATTGCCATTTAGATAATGTTCAAATTAACTTCCTCTGCATGCGTACATTCCTAATTTAGATTCGAACAAGCTAGATAAATAAAACTGTTCAACGATTACTAAGTAACCGACCAAACTGTTTTGTCATTTAGGTAATCTTAAAATAAAGCGTTTTTCCAGTTTGTATTAATCGGCACCCGTTGACCGCCTTATGTTACATTTGTACCTGATCGCTTCACTGTAAGACATTATTTATTTTATACTGGTCAGGGGACCGATCACATTACATACATCAGTCGACATACCTACTATTTGAGAGTGACAAAAATTAGCACTACGTGTAATTATCTGTAAGAGATTAAATTAGAGTGGATATTTTTACTCTTCTATGCATATTACAAATTTAGCGCAATTTTTACTACTTTCGAGTGGTTGTGATTTCAAAAATACATCCTCAGTCCAGTCCAACTCCAACAACAAACCGAACGGCCAAGTTTTTAAACGCATTAAAGCTCCACATCCCAGCTTCGTGCGTACAAAATTTTCCATCAGCAAACAACATTCATAATCCGTTATGAAAATACAACAATCACGTCATACGAGTACCTATAGGTAGTACTTCCTAGTGATAAAATGGTAGAAGGGGTATTATAATAAATAGCATGTGTGAGCGTTGGCGAGTTGGCGACACGGTGTCGCTCGTGAAGCGAACCGGTTTCAGACTTCCTTGTGAGCGATCAGCTTTATTGGTACTAATAGCTGGCTGGTCACGCGAAAAATTGGTTGAGTTTTCATCATGGTTTTTTCAAGCCCCAATCTCCTGGAGCAATTATCAATTGGAAATCACATGCGATTAAAGATGAAAATTTAGCAAAAAAGTTAAGAATAAATACAACAATAATGAGTGAACTTGTTGACCCCATGCTCCTCTGCTGCTTCGCATGCGTAAACTAATAAGATCAGTAAGTTGAATTGGAATGCCGAGATTTTACTGAATTCCTTACTGAATCCTGTTTTGCATACCGAATTTCATCTGAATCCGTCCAGTCGTTTTAACGAGCATGAGTAGAGTAACAAACACAGACAGGCACGCACGCACACACATACTCACAAACTTTTACTAGTGTCACCAGTTTTTTTCTCGGGACTTCGTCGTCAAATTTATGGACCTCTCCCGCTCTCTATCCCACGGGAAATTAGAAAAAGCCCTTACACTGCACCTCTATGATCCTAAGAGATGATATGCCAAGTATAGGTAACGCCACGAAAGTTGAGGTCACGCACATAACAATACGTCATGTAGTGACAGCGGGATTTTGACATTTATTCGTACCGATAGCAAGTTCGTGCAACAGACTCAACGTAGAATTACAAGATTTACTAAAAATTTCTTCAACGTATTTCGTTAAGAATTATTTAGGAAAATACATCTACCTATTTCAATCAAACAAAACAGAAAATAAAATATTTTGATCTATTTTATTTAAATCAGATAAGAATGTTTTTCGCTATTTATAAAATACCGACATTTTGTTGCGAATATTTCTTATCAGTTTCAAATTGTTTTATTTCAAAAATAGGTTATATGAAAAAAGAAAAATTATAATATGCATAGAAGTATTTCATCATAAAGATCATTATAACTCACATTTTCATTCACTCACTCATTTCATTCATTCACTACTTCTTTTGCAATCAGTACTTTATGTAGCTGTGTGTGTAATCATTCGCCTCAACTCTCGTGGCGTTACCTATATCTCTCCATAACACCTACAGCTACAGTTACGCTTTCAATCGAATATATGTAGATCCCGTTTGTTCCTTATCCACTGGGTTTTTTTTTCATGAGAACTTTCCACAAAGTATTGGAAAACAGATGCTTGAAATCTGTATAGTCATTCTCTCGGTATGGCGTGACCGAGGGAAATAGAGATTAATTTATCCATACTTATATTATTAATGCGAAAGTCTGTCTGTTACCTCTTCACGCTTAAACCGCTGAACCGACTAGATGAAATTTGGTATGGAGATAGTTTGAGTCCCGGGAAAGGACATAGGATAGTTTTATCCCGGAAAATTGGATAGTTCCCGCGGGATAGCGATTCAAATTCTTCACAAGACGGAGTCGCAGGCAATAGCTAGTCATTTATATAATAGGTATATAAATTAGTGTTCGGGAAGCTCCGCAATATCTTGTCATCCAATATACCGTAATGTCTCAAGTCAAAAGTCTTTGACCAGTGTGTGTTGCCAGTGATGACTTACGGCACTGAGACGTGGCCGCTAACGATGAGCCTCATAAGGAAGCTCAAAGTCACTCAGAGGGCAATGGAGAGGGCTATGCTCGGAGTTTCTCTACGGGATCGCATTAGAAATGATGAAATCCGCGCAAGAACTAAAGTCACCGACATAGCTCGAAGAATCGCCAGACTCAAGCGGCAGTGGGGGGCACATCGCTCGTAGCACTGATGGCCGATGGGGCAAAAAGGTTCTCGAGTGGCGTCCACGAACCGGAAGACGCAGTGTAGGTAGGCCTCCAACAAGATGGAGCGACGACCTGGTTAAGGTTGCGGGATCGCGTTGGATGCGGATGGCACGGGACCGATCTGTTTGGTGAGCCTTGGGGGAGGCCTATGTTCAGCAGTGGACGTCTTTCGGCTGACATGATGATGATGATGATGATTGTATAAATTAGGATGTAAGTATAAAACATTCAGCAGTAACTTAGTGTGGATTGGGGTCTCTACCTACACACATAATTATAGTTTTTTAAGTCGTAATAAAAAGTCCTGTATGTATGCCGGGTTCTGATTTTATTAATTTCTTGCTCGCGTGACGTTAGATATGACAGTTAAATTGAAATTATGTTGGAGCTAAAGCATTTAACTGCAGAATTAGTAGTTAGAAGAATAAAAATGTCACAATTTCTATCCACAATAATGATATCGCCATTTCTCTTCTTCATAGGTTTTATTGAATTAAGGTGCTGCCATTGAACTATAATTCTTTTTGAACCACAATCTCTGCAATAGCAATTTTTTGAGCCATTAACTTACAGACCGAGCAGGGAAAATTGATATCTATATGGCTTTAGAGCCTCATGAGCGCTTCGCACTTTAAGCTGCGTTACACTTCTATTTCTTTTAACAATAACAGCGCTCAAACCCGAACACACGCCTAAGTATTTTCAATACCTTACAATGTAAATAAAATCGCTACTCGACTTACTAAGGCACCTTGTCTCACCACTATCGAAAAAGCGATTAGCTATCAACTATTTTCCCGCTATATAAACGAACAACAGAAATGGATCCCGTGTCAACAAAAGAGATACATCAGAATATATTATTGGTTGATCGCTAGCTGTTCACATCAGTGCCAGCGAAAACTCTCTTCACTAGTTTGTCGCAGCGTCAAGCTCTATCAAAAATAATACTACGAAATTCAAAGTTTATATCGTGCCGTCCTTTTCACTCTTCTGTTTAAAACGATTAGCGTAAACATACCAACACCATACGAAGTTCGTTTTGTTAGGAAATTGAGCCGAAAAGTGATAGAGATAACGATGAGACGATCGACCTCTCCGCGATAGTCGAAGTGAAGACAAACGCATCGATCAACGTTCATTCGATTCGTGTAGTCGAATAGTCTATCTATCTTTAAAAATAAAGATTGGCTAGGTATGTCAATATTGTATAACTGTTATGAAATAAACAGATTTTAATTTTAATTTTTTTTTTTTTTTAGTTACGAATGTTTAATGAAAAACTTATACTAGACCTACTGAGCTCGCGCCGAAAGAACAAACAATGGTAATTTTTCTCTACAGAGCGAGTGATTACCCGTCGCACATGGCTTATTATGTAGTCATTGCCCAGCGACAAAACCTCGAATCGGAAACTGCAGGGTGCGATTAAAAAACGACTTGTAAATTGTCGACCCGGAATGTATATGTATGTAAATGCCATCATCATCCCAGCCTATATACGTCCCACTGCAGGACACAGGCCTTCTCTCAAAACGAGAGGGCTTGGGCCATAGTTCCCACGCGGGCCCAATGCGGATTGGGAACTTCACACACACCATTGAATTTCTTCGCAGGCGTATGAAGGTTTTCTCAAAATGTTTTCCTTCACCGTAAAGCTCATCGTAAATTCCAAATGTAATTTCGCGCATAAATTCCGAAAAATTCAGAGATGCGAGCCGGGATTTGAACCCACGACCCTCTGCTTGAGAGACCATAGTTCAAACCACTAGGCCACCACGGTTTTTTGTCAGAAATGTACAAACACTCATTTTATTGTTATATTGTGGTTAGAATTATCAGGTCTTGCGTTGTCTTTCGTTCATTCATTCTCGGCAAATAAGAGGTCGCATATCAATCGCACCGAAATTGCACACTCGCTTCTCGCTGCTCGCTAACTATGTAGTATCTTGTTTCAGCTCTAAAGAATCGGGAGCAATGCAAAAGACAATTCATTGGGAACTGATATTTAATGCTAAATGCCGGTATACGTACATTTGCTGCATACCCTACTTTTACAACTTAATATTGTAGATGCAAATACATTACAAGCTCTACTAGCTTCTCGTTCGTATCTTGCTTGCTTGTTCATATCTTGCCGTTGGTGGAACAAGTGCGTAATTAGTCAGCACCTGATTAGAGGAAAATAATAAAACTTACCACATATCGAGTTTTAATAAGAATAGGTACAATTTAATTACAATTTACATCGTGGTTTTTTCCTTAAACAGCTCTAAATAATCGCTGGCAGCCGGATATCCGCCAAAACAGAGCGCTGTATTTTTAATTAGGTATGTTTATCTACGTTTTCATTAGTGCTTTAATCAAAATGGGTTAAGCAGTTCCCTACCGTGCAGGAGTACAGCGCTTGCGCATGATTACCTATTGTTAGACGTTGAGCTTGCATGATTGTTTAAGTCGGGTTACGCTTTTATATTTGCACTGACAATGGGCAATCAGTTTAGAGTTGTAACGGAGAAAATGTTTTTTTAATGGGGTTTATTGTTAATAAGCATGAATTTTATTGTTTATTGGACGAGCGTAACAGATACAATTTAATGGTGTGTGTGAAGTTCTCTATCTCCACTTTAACCCGCGTGGGAACTAACAGCCCGAGTCCTCTCTTTCTGAAAGGAGGACTCCGAGGACCATGCTCAGCAGAGGGGCTTTTTTTGGCCTCAGATGCTGATTACGAGCGGTTTTAATGTAGAAGTCGATATTTTTAGCAAACTACAAGGAAGGCAGTAGTTACAGTCGAGGAAACTGAATCGCGTAACAGGATGGAACGATTTTGTTGCAAATGTCATGTTGACATTTCCTACATCTGCCAAAGAAATGATTGGGAAATTGACTGTGAAGAGGTTCTACTCTGGCACGCGAAGCAGTTTCTTCGAATATACTTACTAAACAATCTTACAAAGTTTTCAAGATATATTTACCTACGAGTACAACCACAGCACGTTTTTGTTCTTTATTTGACAAACTCTAATTACAAGCTTAAACATGTTTGTATACCTACGAATTTCGTACAAATATAAGGTATTTATTTTACGATTCTCACTTACATCCTACTGGAATATGATGGTAATCCTACTACCAGCACACTTAATTAGCTGCTGCGTAGATGTTCACAAAAAACATAAAAATACCAGTATACTGGTACAGAGTTAAGTATATAGGTTTGCTATTTTACGTGGTTTGCCTCCCAACTTGGCAACTAGTATCGCGTTCCCACTACACTGCAGCCTTATAAAACGGCGCATGAGTGGACGCGACTTGATATGTGCGTTCTTTTCTACCTTGTTCAGAAGGAAAAGGATAAACTGAACGAAAAATGTAAAATGAAACGTAATCCTTTCATCATCATCAACATCATCATTTCAGGACGTCCACTGCTGGGCATAAGCTTCCCTCATTGATACCTACACCTACCCATTCATTACGGTTGGAAGCGGCTTGCTTGCTTGGCGTGATAGTTTTTCAATGTGTTTGTGGGGATAGCCACATTAGAGAGATCTTGAACCTGCGGCCTTTACCAAATCATCCGTCCATCTTGTTGGTGGACGTCCCACGCTGCGCTTGCCAGTCCATGGTGTCCATTCGAGAACTTTTTGGCCCCAACGGTCATTCAAATTAATCCATAAATCCTTTTAATCCTTTGCGTGTACTCGTTACGTCCAAATCGTCCCGCCATCTTCTTCTTGGTCAGCTTCGTCATCGCTGACCGCTCTCTGGCACCCACCAAGAGGCAGTGTGAGCCCGTCTTTATAGGTGTTTTACGAGTTAATTTAAAAAGACAATAAACATTATAAAATCTTAACTAAGACTTTAATAAATATAACCCATCCCGAATCATTCCCGGCGCAACGGCCCATCACACTGGCTGCGTTGCCAGGTTAAACGGCAATGGACCATCACACTGGCTGCGTTGCCACGTTAAACGGCAATGGACCACAGTACAATACAATGATTTATACGAGGGGCGTTCAATATAAAGTGAGAATGAGATGCAAACTCTTTTAATATTACGAAATTAAATACTGGCCGGTAAAGCTAATCTATCTATCTGATTGCTATGAAAAAAAAAACTAACTGTCTTTTGTTTAAAAAAATATACGGTAATTTCTTTGCAATGCTATTGAGTACGTTAGCGAAAATGGAGAAAATTGAACTGCGCGCCGTTATCAAATACTTGTATTTGAAAAATTTTTCTACGGACCAAGTCAATTTGGATTTGCGGGACACTTTAGGATCTAATGCTCCTCCGTATTCGACAGTCGCACGTTGGTGCGCCGAATTTAGACGTGGAAGAACATCGACAATGGACGACCCCCGCTCCGGACGCCCTACTACAGCAGTAACTGAAGAAATTGTGAAAAAAGTCGAAAACTCAGTTTTGGCGGATCGTCGTGTCACAGTTCGTTTTATTACTGAAAATGTAAAGATTTCAACGGGGAGCGTGCATAATATTTTACATGAACGCTTGGGTATGAAAAAGGTATCTGCGCGTTGGGTACCAAGAATGCTTACTGACACGCAAAAACAAACTAGACTGGAGATTTGTCAAGAAGCTTTGAACCTGATGCAGCAAGACTGGGAACTTTTTTTGGCGCGATTTATAGCAATGGACGAAACATGGCTCCATCATTACGACCCTGAAACGAAACTGCAGTCTATGACATGGAAAAGGCTATCATCTCCAACTCCGAAGAAATTCAAGGTGAGCCCATCTGCCGGTAAGGTCATGGGCTCTGTTTTTTGGGATGGTAAAGGGGTATTAATGATTGAGTATCTCGAGCATGGAGCCACTATTACGGGCACTTTATACGCCAAACAAATAGCAACATTGCGCAATGAGATCCGCGAAAAACGGCGAGGTAAACTCTCGAAAGTTGAGCCGTTCCACCAGGACAATGCCCCGGCACACAAGTCCGCCGTTGCAATGGCTGCAATTCGTGATGCTGGGTTCGATATCCTTAATCATCCTCCGTATTCACCAGATCTCGCTCCCAGTGATTTCTACCTATTTCCGAGATTGAAACAATACCTGAGAGGCCAGAAATTTGAAGACGACGACGCGGTAGTCGCTGCAGTATAAGATTTTTTAAGTACTCAAGATGAGACCTTTTTTAAAAATGGAATTTTAAGTTTAGAAAAAAGATATACTAAGTGTATTATGCTAAAAGGTGACTATTTCGAAAAATAAAATGACATTTAGTAAAAGTTGTTTATAACATACTCATTCTCACTTTTTATTGAACGCCCCTAGTACACAACATAGAAAACGATACAGAAAAATAAATTTGAAGAAAATATATAAGTTAAGAAATAGGCGCAGCTTACCGCTTCGGAACGATCTCTTCCAGGTACCCTTTTACAAGCAAAGAAAAGTACGGAATCGGTTTCAGCAGATGGTGCAATTTAAAACAAATAGTAAAATAAACAATCATTATATTTTTTTAGAACAATTTTGGAAAAACAATTTATTTTAGGGTAACCTAACCTCCCTACACGTAAAGTGGGTTTTTTCATCTAAACCATATCGTTGGATAGATTTTTCAAAAATATTAGGTTTGCTTAGATAATTTTCTCGATCATAAAATCAAAATAAGTAGTAGTTTTTTATTATTTCACGGCAGCAAACGAAGTCGGATAACGAGATAAAAGTAGCGCTATCTATATAAACAAAACTTACAATTATCGAGTTTAAGCTCGATACCAATACATATTTATGAAAACGCATACTTTCAAAAACAGTTACTCGATACAACTGCGATGCGTTATTGTAAAAACCCGCAGACTCGCCTCTAGTCTGAACGCATCACACACGCATACTTACCTACCGTAAACGAAGGAACAAGTAATTGCGGACAGTTATAAACTATAGTTTTATTGGAGCCTAACAATTTGCCAGGTGTGTCATCTCAGAACCGCCCCGACCGGATCATTCTTTGTGTTGATTTTAAACTGTTTACTTCAAGATACACTAGTTAACAGTGGTGAAGTCACTGTTTTATCGCGCCTATAGACCTAAGGGACCAAGCCGGAAATTGTGGTGGATAAGGTCACCGCTGTTTTGCATTTCGACACAGGATTCCGCTTTATATTGCTACTAAAAAGTTTAAAGTTATTATCATATTAGTTCTAGACACGTGATCATTATTAATTATTACAAGAAGCCTATAAGTGATGATATTAATAAGCGTCAATCATTTTTGTTTGCTTTAAAGCTCTATTTACAAAGAGTCATGTTTTGTTTACGTGTCGGATTTTTTCCGTCACGTAATAGAAATATAAGTCACGGTTCTATTTTTCTGTGAAATCATCCTTGAATCAATTATCAAAGGCAAATTGCGCCGCAGGAAGCATTGTAAAAGAAGGCTGCATATTAGGCTAATATAGCAAGCAGTAACCTGAGAAGGTAGTCTCTGTTATGTTTCTGTTTCTGAAAAAAGTTTAAGAGCACGCTAAAAGCAACGTAAACATCGAAAAGAATTCGGCACGTAGAATCCCAACCACTGCGCCATAACGTAAAAAACGAATTTCAAGGTTATGACATAGAGAACTCCAGCCATATCAGATTAAGTACGGATATTATTGATTTTGTCTATCTGTAAAAGTATTTGCACAGCGTCACAAGAACCGGTGCCATGTGTTTGAAACCTCAAATATTATGTTGATCTAAGTAATGTATGACGAAACGATTATGGTCGCATGCGCAGATTTAAACCACTTAATTGTGGCAGAACACGTAAACTGGGATTTTTTGCAGTCGTGCGTGTGCCCGTTGCACGATTCCGGCCCGAATATCGCGTTTTACCCACGCTCGCCGCCATGTTGTAATTCTAGCGTAAGTCGTTACAAAATCGCTGTAATGTATGTTGCAGGTTGATTAGAAAATTATACTTTTGAATGATAAGCGACAATTTTATAATTTCGTATAACACATTGCCACTTCCCTTGGTTAGGTAAATGTCGTGGAGTCACCGCCGCACACCTCCGGTCTTCACTTTATCGCAGATGCATACATAATTTTGTGTTCATAAATTACAAAGCTTACGTCCGATTGTTATCGAGTCGTATCGTATTCATAAAAGTATTCGGCGTTCATGTTTAAAATTAAGTAAAGGCGCCGTAATGGCCGAGTCACAGACTGCATCCAGCAGGCCTGTTACTTAACCCATGATAGTAGGTCAAATTGATATTTACGCATTTCAATGGCCTTAATTTACTTATTCAATGAATCGATTGTCAGCAAATTTAAGACTTAGAGACTTATGTATATGTACAGATTTAGAGATGAACTGAAACAATTACTTTGCTCACCCGCTCACCTTACTGTCAGGCCGCCGCTTATTTGTAGTTACCTATGTATAGTATATAGAGATTTTTAGTTAACTATATAGGTTGCGGGAACGCGTTATTTAGATGCGGATGGTGCAGGATCGGTCAGTTTGGCGAACCTTGTGGGAAATGTTCAGCTGAAATGATGATGGTAAAAGTGGACTTTCTTTGATCTGTGCAATACCACCTAGAGCATCTGAATCGGACTTGCTAAGTGTGTCTAGATTTTGGCTTGTGGTACTTGGTAAAAAACAGACAAGCACATGTAATTAAGACAATGAAATCTACCGTCCGATTTTTCAGTAGAACCGTTAAAAATACCCACCGACGAACGCTGAGATTCAATTCAACGACACATTAGTTCCTCAGGATAAAACGTATTAATTTTTGTAAACCTGCTTCTCGAAAAAGCTTGATAAAAAAAAAACATTGTTTTTGGTACCAACCAATAAATTATCTGCTCTTTGGTAGCCGAATAAAAAATGCACAACATTCATAAAAACGACGAAACTCTTTTAAATAATATTTAAGCTCGCTTAAACCGGCCTACAGATTCGCTTCCTGATTAAGCAAACGTCAACATTACAATGGCCCTTCATCTTTTGTGAGTTAATATTAACCCAATCACTTATGAATGTTGCGGGAACCCGGCAGTGGACTCGAGGTAATCCAGCGATCCAGCGGCCTGCCCTTTTAAAATACCACCTTAAACGGAAGGTGGTGCCTGCAGTGCCTCGGAGTTGTGTGTGTGTGATTGAGTGGTTGAACGATCTCATACACGCAATTATTGATGCGACATTGTACAGTCGAACCATTTGATTTCTGACCCAGCGTAGAATGTTTTCACTAGACTGTCGAAGGAGCGTTATTACAGTAAGCGTCATAATGATTTTCCTTGTCAAGCTATGCGATGTCACTCTGACATTTTCTGTGAAAATGTTCCACAGTGGGTCACGATTCAGTTGGTTCGATTGATTCCAATAAGAACACACGTGTTATTTCAAACTAAATACAAACTGAAATATAGATGCACAGAAAAAAACCCAGAAAAAAGACCAATGCTGGGAATCGAACCCAGGTCCTCAGCGTTCCGTGCTGCGTGCTTACCCCTACACCATCACTGGTCTAGAAGTTAGCGACGAATCTTTCCCATACATCGCACACTTCAGTCTGTTATAATCACATTAGGCAGTGATAAAGCGCATCTATGTTTATGCCCTCTACCGAGAGACTTCAACACTCCTTCGGAGCTACCCGCTCACCTGGACCAAGAGATGGCGCTACTAGGCCAACTTTTACAAGTTAAGTATGAAGTATCTTTTTCTATTTATTTTTTATTTTCTTCAACTTCATTTAGACACTGGGCCCGCGTGGGAACTACGGCCCAAGCTCCCGAATTGCGTAGTTCCCGCGGGATAGCGATAAAAGAATTCTTCGCAGACGGAGTCGCGGGCAACAGCTAACAGCTAGTGTTTTCAGATTAACTAACTCAAGTAACCCAACCACCTGCGAAAATATTCCGGAATAATTTTAAGCCACCTTGATTTCCAGAAGAATAGAAATACATATAAACGAATAGAAATGTCACGTAGTAAGTAAATAAATCTGGACTGGCATAAACAGAAATCGATTGACACATTTAAATACATACTTAGAATTGAAACAATTACTTTGCTCACCCGCGACCTTTGCCTTCGCTTTTTTAGTTGCGAAAGGTCGCGTGTGAGCAAAGTAATTGTTACAGTTCATTGATACGGACCTCAGCAAAGTAACGCCTGATTCAATAAACATTTAAATATATTCTAGAATGAAACAGAGTAACGTAGGTAGGCAGGTAGGTCTGCAAATAGGCCGATGAATAATTTGCACAAGAGCGTGGTGTCATTTCCTCGTAATTACATAAATACCTAAATTAAATTTTATTAATTGTTCGTTAACCTAGGACGCGTCAATACACATACGACATGTTAATTTTATTGAGCAGGTAATGGTAATGTCACCTCTAATGTTATCGTATACTGTACATAAATGGTAAGCACCTACATGACATTATCACGTTTGGTTTGGGTTTAGCCAAAAATATGTTTGCTGAAACAAACACTTTTAGTGTTTACGGTGTGACAATATCCATAAAGTAATGAAAAAGGGGTTCTTATTTAAAGGTTTTTAAGCGCCCATTGTCGATTTTTTTTTTCGGCTGGTCTCTTTGTATTCTTTGTATTCACAGGTACCTTGCTTTTCGCCTATAGATTGTACCCAGCTCTGTACAGTGTACAAATAATTCAAAATCTAAATGGTTTTACTATGGGTACAAATGTATTGTTACGTTAAAATGATATTTTTAATCATTTATTGAAATATTAATAATAATAAAGGATAGGTACAAGAAAGTCAGATCCGCAGCACAGGCCTCAGGCAAACATTTTGTTATCCGCAACGAGCTTCGTCATAATAACAACAGATTGGAATCCGCAACAAACAGGCTTCGTCAGCTAAACAAAAAATCCGCTACAAGCTTCTATTCGTCATGTAAACCTAAACAGGGACTAAATTCAGGAACGGCCCAACACGGTTTGCGAGCGGTAATTCGATCGTTTGCGAGAGGATAGGGATGAACTGTTATTCAGGAACGCCAAAAATCACTGGTTTGCGAGAGGTTTGGGCTGAGATTGGGGTGAGCCTTATTTTTCTAGATCTAGGAAAATGATGCTCATACCAAGCTCAGCCCCAGCACACCCTCCAAGTCGATTCAACCCTGAGCCAAACATCCCGAAAACACGAAATGAAATGATATTTTTCTCAAACATGCTATGAAATATTGACGTTATGTTCCTTAAAATACGCCACGAACTGTCACGTTGCAGGTGCGGCTAGACGAGAGGTCAATAATGGAATTTCATACAACATTGCTGGCCAAGGCCAGCAAAGTGATCGTCTATTGTTTTATGTGACACAGCACCATGACGTTTAATAGGTCGACGTGGTCGACGTGGATGGATGGATGGACGGACGGATGGACGGACGGACGGACGGACGGACGGAGGGATGGATGGATGTTGATGGATGGATGGATGGATGGATGTTGATGGATGTTGATGGATGTTGATGGATGTTGATGGATGTTGGTTGATGGATGTTGATGGATGTTGGTTGATGGATGTTGATGGATGTTGGTTGATGGATGTTGATGGATGTTGGTTGATGGATGTTGGTTAATGGATGTTGATGGATGTTGATGGATGTTGGTTGATGGTTGTTGATGGATGTTGATGGATGTTGATGGATGTTGGTTGATTGATGTTGATGTATGTTGATGGATGTTGATGGATGTCGTTGGATGTTGATGGATGTTGATGGATGTTGATGGTTGTTGATGGATGTTGATGGATGGATGGATGGATGGATGTTGATGGATGTTCTTGTTCATGGATGTTGACGGATGTTGATGAATGTTGATGGATGTTGATGATGTTGTTGGTGATGGTGATGGTGATGGTGATGGTGATGGTGATGATGATGGCGGTGATGATGGTGGTGATGATGATGATGCATGTTTGAGAAAAACTCTATACAAGCCTTGGCCACGAACAGGGATTGCCGGCCTCGGATCTCTAGATGGCCTCGTTAACACTCGACCATCTATAACTACTCGGCCGGCAATCCCCTATTTCGCGGCCGCTGCAGTAATGTACTATTATAGATCTTCACAGCTCTTTTATCTAATAAATGTCATGAGACAATTGACACCAATTGTCATAGTAGCAAAGCTTGTACTATGAGTACTAGGCAACGGATCCCAACTAGGGAACGTACCCCACTTTCATAAATAGATACGTATCCAATACGTTCAAGACTTGAGGGAAAACATGCGCACTGACCGGGGTTCGAACCCGGGGGTTACCGTCAGGTTACCAAACCACTTGCGATGTATGGGCGGTCGGCAGTTGCAGTTGCCTTGCAGTTGTAGTGCGGTCCGTCTGTATCGGCCCTCACACACGAGTCCTTCACGGGTCCGTTAATGTATCCGTTTGCACCCCAATATAGCTTAGGTACCACAATCTTAAAATATAAAGATTTTTGTAGCTGTTGGTTTTGTTATGTATTTGTTTCTTTTTATTGAATTAAACAGTTTAAACTTTTTTTTTACTTGGCTGTCCGAACGTCAAATTTTCACACATACAAATATACGAACCTGACAAGTTAAAAGTTAAAACCTGTTTTTGCAAATATGTAAGTGGGTATTGCGAACTCATCACTTGGCATTTAGGTGACAATCACGTGACGACTTAGCGACTTCTCTAAGTTTTTTAAATCTCTTTTAGATATATGCATACATTATTTGCTAGATACCGCTGGTTGGACGAAGTGCAGAAAGACGTAACCGCCCTCGGCGCAGCCAATTGGCGCGAGGTGGTGCAAAATAGGGAAGTGTGGCGCTCTCTGGTGTCGGAGGCCAAGATCCTCTTTGGGTCGCTGAGCCAGTGTAGTAAGTAAGTAAGTATACATTATTTGCTATATATATACCTACCCAATGCACAGTCGAGGAAACTAAACCGCGTATCAGAGTGGAACCTTTTGGCAGTAATTTTCACGTTTTCTTTGCCAGATGTATGGAATGTCAACATGACATTTGATGCGAAAAAGTTCCACTTGACACACGATTCAGTTTCTTAGGCCTGCCTACGTCAAAATTGACCATCTTTTTTTAGTCTCTAGACTGAAATCATTCTGCTTGCATTATAAATACGGCTAGATTGATGAAACAATAACTTTTACAAGTTAAGTATCTTTTTCTGTGCATCTATGTTTCAGTTTGTATTTAGTTTGAAATATATGGTTTCACGGGATGACCGTAAAAGTAATAAAAAAATGAAGTTGAAGAAAATAAAAAAATAAATAGAAAAAGATACTTCATACTTAACTTGTAAAAGTTGGCCTAGTAGCGCCATCTCTTGGTCCAGGTGAGCGGGTAGCTCCGAAGGAGTGTTGAAGTCTCTCGGTAGAGGGCATAACATAGATGCGCTTTATCACTGCCTAAATGTGATTATAACAGACTGAAGTGTACGATGTATGGGAAAGATTCGTCGCTAACTTCTAGACCAGTGATGGTGTAGGGGTAAGCACGCAGCACGGAACGCTGAGGACCTGGGTTCGATTCCCAGCATTGGTCTTTTTTCTGGGGTTTTTTCTGTGCATCTATGTTTCAGTTTGTATTTAGTGTGAAAAATATAATAATTGCTTATTAAGATTTTTTACTGCACTATAAGAATAGTGAATTGAAATTTATTAAAATTTATTTTTTATTTTTTAAAGCGTGTTTTTTAGTTTTTTTAATTTTACCTATGGTTTTCCTTATACCGTTTAGGCCGTTCGTACATTACGCTACGCCAGTGTTGTCACATCTACCAACTTTTTGGTAGATCTACCTATTTTGCCTCCGTTCTACCTATCTACCACCCGCGGCCTCAAATCTACCTCTTTTTCAAAACATTTCCGTTGCAATCAATTTCTTTGATTCTATCCACTTCCTCATAGAAGTCCGGATGTTGAGAGGCTGTTTTCGTCCATAAACAATATGAAAACTTGCCAAACTTTAGAGATTTGTTTTTAAAAGTTGTGTTCCTAACTCCGACCATTTGAAATTGTTTTACAAAAACATGTTAAAGCAGCGTCAATAAATCCTTTTCAACATTTTAACGCATTTTTATCCAATAAAAACTTTTTAACAAAAAATTAAACCGCCGAAAAAACTGAAAAGCAAAAAATAATACCTTTTTTGTTTGACCTTAATCTAGGTACCAGTTTGAAGTCGGTGCCTCAGCACTTAGCCAGGAGGAGTGGACCTATAATCGTCTACCTGATTGGCTTCTATCACTCCTCCTGGCTCGTGCTGAGGCACCGACTTCAAACTGGTACCTAGATTAAGGTCAAACAAAAAAGGTATTATTTTTTGCTTTTCAGTTTTTTCGGCGGTTTATTTTTTTGTTAAAAAGTTTTTATTTTATACTTTTTTTCCATCCTTGGGGTAATTTTTTTTCCAAATTATAATACCAACTTCAATACCTATCAATCAAATAAAAAAGAATTATGAAAATCAGACTACTCTGTAAAAAGATAGTCAATCATCCCCTGTTTTCCTACCCTTAGGGTAGGAATATTATTTCCAAATTTAAATGGGACCACCCTTGGGGTATACGCTTTCCAATAAAAAAAGAATCATCAAAATCGGACTACTCTGTAAAAAGTTATACGTGATCATACATAAAAAAAAATATACACGTCGAATTGAGAACCTCCTCCTTTTGTTTTCGTCGGTTGATAAAAGGGACTGATTTGACTAAAACGGTAGATCTACCTATTTTCATTTTCAGTTCTACCTATTTCTACTAAATTTTCATTTTATTCTACAAATTGTATGTGACAACACTGCGCTACGCAAATCTTCGATACCCAACGATTTTAGTCTCTATGCGACTCGCTCTATACGTCGTCGTCGACACGCGTGCCTGTGTACGAACCTCTATGAGTTTGTACTGCAGTAGTAATGTACGAACGGCCTTAGGCTTTAAAATTACATAGGTACCTACTTAGTTGACACATGCTGTACAATAACATGTCAACTTATCTACAAGTAGCGATTCTTGCCGCGTTTTAACGTACGGTATTGAATTTCGAGGAGGCAGTACCATTTTCCACAAGCAAGAAGGTTGTAAACGCCAAAGAAGGCACCAGCTTATACGCCCTTTCTTTTTAGTATCCGTAAGGCCTGGACTAAGCACTATGTGACGGCACCGCCAGTCATTCGACGCTGACCCATCAAATACATAAGTTTCAGTTTCTAACGCAACTCGCGTTACAAAATGTTTCCCATGAGAAAACGTTAGTGCTTAGCGGCGAGAAATAGTATCCCCGCTTTGAGAATATGATTCTCTACGTGGTGTTGTGTCATTAAAAACATATTTTTTCAAATCAACAAATGACGGTGTAACACGGACATTATTTAATTACAGAGGAAATGTAGAAAATAACAATCAATATCGATAAAGAATGAAGTACCTGCTGCGGTATTCCCCGACCTTCAACACCTTCAAGCTTTCAAAAAAAGAGCGTACTCCTACCTAAAACGCCGGCAACGCACTTGTGACTCTTCTGGTGTCGCAGGTGTCCATGGGCGACGGTAGTCGTTTACAATCAGGCGATCCGTTTGCTCATTTGCCCCTATACCATAAAAAAGAACAATATGCTAGTCGCCTTACTTGAGGGAATGAAAAAAAATCCCTTCTTTTCTTAAGGTTTTTTTAGAATTAGGCTCTGTTCATTTGGCTAGTGTCAAGTAGAAGATGATTTTAAAACATGTCGAACGTTGTTCCGTAACGATTTTCTATACAACCTCATCCCGTGTCGGGTTATTAGCCATCGGCCAATAAAAATCTATAATTGTCCAGGCAGGATATTATTAACCGATCGATGTCCAGGCCCTATACTACGAAGCGCGAAATTCGAACTTCGTTTCATGCCGTTCCGCTCACGCTAATGGTATTTATTACGACAGTGAGAGGGACCGCACGATCCGAACTTCGAACTTCGAATTTCGTAGTAACCCCCCAGGGTGCACCAGCCCAAGCATGCCCTTTCCCTCGGGCGAATCAAGAAAGGGAGTATCCATTAATTACGTGAGGTTTTCAGGAGGGGGAGGCTGGCAAGCCAAATCTCACCAAATCTTACTTGGAGGAGAGGGGGTCTCAGGAAATACAGCAAATATCACGTATTTTTTTTCTGCCAAAGAATAGTGCCATATGCGAGAAAGTTAGGTTAAATTTAAAAGTTTGTATATAATCTAACTGTCCACGTTCACGTCTCTCACGTTTGTTATATTAAAGTAGGTAATAAAACAAATTGTGTTTTTGAATAAATCAACGCATTTATACTAAATATATATATTTTTTAAATCTCACGTGAGATTAGGGGGCGGCGGATGGAGGCGAATCTCACGATATCTCACCGGGAGAGGGGAGGGGGCGGGTTTAAAAACGTCAAAAACGCCTCACGTTATTAATGGACGCAGCCAAAGGAACCGCAGCTCGTGGGCACACGAGGTGGTTAACCGACATGGACCCCAAGAATCCCTTCCTAGTGTAGCTCTACGATACCCAAGGTATCATCACCATCATTTCAGTCATCACTGCTGAACATAGGCCTCCTCCAAGGCTCGCTAAACAGATCGGTCCTGCGCCATCCGCATCCAACGCGTTCCTGCAACCTTAACCAGGTCGTCGCTTCATCTTGTTCAATGTATATCTCTGCAAATATAAGACAGGCACGAATAGTTCTCTTCTGCAAAATAAACGCTCTCCAGCATACATGCATGCAAGGAAAGCTAATTAACTACCTAAGTGTTGTACGTTGTACTACATATACGTAGACTAGCTGTGACTACTAGACTAAATAAATTATATTCGATACTAGCCTCTTCCTACGGCTTTTCTTCTGAGTATGTGTATTTACAAAATATTCTCATTGCAGAAATGATGTAAAATGCAGTTCTTATTATAATTTTGGAAGATCCCTGTAACATAATAGGTATACTGCGAATAAACTATTTTTGATTTGATTCAATTTGCTCGCGTAAACTATTTCGAATTCAATTTTCGGGATGTTACTAAATTCCTTTCGGAATTCCCACAAATTACATTGTGGTCTTCATTTACGTTATACGACGAATACCCGTGCAAAAATATATCATCAGCATCCCAGCCTATATACGTCCCACTGCAGAGCACAGGCCTCCTCTCAGAATGAGAGGGCGTGGGCCGTATAATCCCCACGCGGGCCCAGTGCGGATTGGGAACTTCACATGCTAGAATTTCTTCGCAGATGTACCTATACAGGTAACCTCACGATGTTTTCCTTCACCGAAAAGCTCATGGTAAATTTCGAATGTAATTTTGCACATAATTCGAAAAAAAAAGTGCGAGCCCGGGTTTGAGCCCACGACCCTCTGCTTAAGAGACCATCGGTCAAACCACTCGCCACCGCGGCTTCTTATAATATTAATAGGATTGAACGCGAACGAGAATAATTTGGTTTTAAATTTTTTTTAATGACTTCACTGCCTTCATGATTCATTGATTTTGAACAAACTTGGTTTATCAGTAGCTCGCAATATTGCGCAACAACCGAGTTCAAAGGAAGCAACATGACGCATTATTCCTTCTCTCCGCGTACGCTCGGGCCACAACATAAGCCCGATATTGTGCATAACATAACACTAAAACCGTCAAACGGGTTTCGAGCGAACGAATGCTATAATAAAAAGTTGCCCAGGAGACTACGGCGTCGCGAGGAACTTCATTGGTCGATCGCGTCAGAACCAGCTCTAAAATTGCGGACTTTTTTAAAGAGAAGCCTTTTTTTATTTTACTCCAAAATTGTTAGCTGTGGAGCCCTAACCGTAACAACCGGTGGATCGACTTTAATTCTACTCGATAGCTTGTTGTGTTTTGGTCGGCTGCATAAGCTGCATTGCAATTCTTGTAATGTGGGTTATTCCGGATACGGGACACAGCCCGGATGTTCAGATACTTCGGGTATAGTGTAAGCCTGCACTTACACTCATCATCCCAGCTTGTACACAGGCACTGCAGGGCACAGGCCTCCTCTCAGAATGAGAGGGCTTGGGCCGTAGTTTCCATGCGGGCCCATTGCGGATTGGGAACTCCACACACACCATTGAATTTCTTCTCAGGTGTATGCAGGTTTCCTCACGATGATTCCTTCACCGTAAAGCTCATTCATGGTAAATTACAAATGCAATTTCGCACATAAATTCCGAAAAACTCAGAGGTGCGAGCCCGGGCTCGAACCCACAACCCTCTGCTTGAGAGACCATAGGTTAAACCACTAGGCTACCACGGCTTCTTACTTACACTAAGGCCCACTTGCACAGCTCGGGGTTAAAAAAATAAATCGGTAACCCTGAGTTAAAAATGACAGTTCCATACATTTTGAAACTTGTTAACCCTGGGTTAGCAGTTAACTCGGAGTTAAGTAGTTAACCCAGGTCCGCGCAAGTCAGCCTAAGTAAGTAAAATTGCGTAACTTGGATTACATTGCGAGGCCATGAATTGAACGAATTGGATTGGAAGTAGTCGTCTGAGCGCGGAAATGTACCTACCTAATGCAACTTACACAATTTTTCGTACTAAGTAGTAAGGTAAAAGGCCTTCTACACGGTCGGGACCAACCGCCAACCATCGTGTCCTTGGTCGGGTTGATTTAAAAATGGACAGTGTAGAAATCGGTTGACCCGACCGATATTTGGTTGATGTCAACGGCCTTGGTCGCGAGCGCATTGTCCGTGGTCGGCCCCAACCGTATGGAACGCTGTCGGCCGACGCGAGCGACACGACGGTCGGCGGTTGGTCCCGACCGTGTAGAAGGGGTTTAACGGCGCCTGTTAACGCGGGTATCAAAATCGGCGACCATCACCGCGGTATTTTGAAATATGTATTTTATAATTAAACCGATCGATTTACTAAAAAACGAATTTTCTGTGAATGAAGCTCATTTAATTGACTAACAAACTTATTAGCGCGAGTATGTGTGAATAAATCAAAGAGCTCGCAATTCATCGATTTCCGTGAAGGCACCGCAGAAAGAGGTCTTGCCATACAAACGTGTGACGCCACATGTAAGCTAACTCGAATCTTATTTTAGCTATTTATGCAACTGTATCGTAAATAGGGGTCCTTAAAACACGAACGTGGTTTCATGAAACGAGGCGTAGCCGAGTTTCATAAAGGGTCACATGAGTGTTTTAAGGCCAAATTACGTACAGTTGCATACAATATTTTATCTTCTCTCACACATTTTTCCAAAAACGAAGTAGCCTTTTTGCATTTTTCATGCCATAAAATCTTGATAGCATTTATCGTATAATTTTCTGAACTTTGCTAGTAATAAATTATGAGTCATTTCCTTCGCCGCATCTAAAATATCGGGCGGAGTCTAATTTTCTTCGCATTCACTGATATCAGATATTTTTAAGCAAGAACAAAATTTTCCCACGAAAATTCGTACAACAAAACGACACGTATGAATGGAATGGCGCTAAAACCCAGTACATCACCGCGCATGTGCGCGCATGCGCTAAAGCGGGCGCTGCCACAGACAAGTGAAAATTGGAATCAAAACTTGGTGATATAAACTTTTTGGATTTGCCCTGTATCGTAATGGTAAAAAAAATTGTATTATAACATTATTTCGTTAGAAGAAAAGTGTTATAATATGTTTTTTTTTAATATTTCGGTATTGTGTTTAAAAAGTATGTCAATATAAACTCTTTTTGAATTTTATAATTCGAATTTTACGATATGAGAGTAGATAAAGTATTTTACGTAACCGTTACGGCAATTGAATTAATGTTATGGTTTTTACACGCTTTATTATTACACGCTTTTTACACGCTTTTTACACGCTTTTTTACACGCTTTATATATTAGCTTCACCTGTATGTTTGTATGTATGTTTGTAACCGACTCCTTAGGGCGCGATTTTGACCCACTTCCCGGTTTCTGATTCAGCTAAAATTTTGCACATATGTGTAAATTTGATGACAATGCAATATTATTGTAACATGGAGCTGATCTGATGATGGAGCTGGATGGTGGCCATAGGAACTCTGTAATAAAACAACACAATCCCGTCGAGTTTGGGCTCGTTTGATTCGCCTTGACGAGTACTTTGATCACAGTCGTTAACCAGGGTCTGATGATGGAGCTGGAAGATGGCCAAAGTCACTCCACAATATAACGACGCAACCCCATCGAGTTTGGGCTCGTTTGATTGGTCTTGACGAGTACTTTGAGTCCATATGTTAACCAGGGTCTGATGATGGAGCTGGAAGGGGAAGTAGATGGCGGGGTGGGGGGGAAAGGGGTAAAGGGGGTTGGGGTTGGGGTTGGGGGGTTGGGGGTTTAGGGGAAATAGGGTGGGGGTGAAATAGGGTGGGGAGAGGGTAAGGGGCCTAGATGGTAACAAGGGTCTGATGATGGAGCTGGATGGGGGGTAGGTGGCGGGGTGGGGGGTTGGGGGAAATGGGGTGGTGGGGTTTGGGGGGAAATGGGGTGGTGGGGTTTGGGGGGAAATGCGGAGAGGGGTAAGGGGGTTGGGAGTCGGGGTTTCAGGGGGTTGGGGGTAAGGGTGTGGGGAGTTGGGGTTTGGGAGGAAGTTTAAGGAAATGGGGTGGGGGTCCGGGGTTAGTGGTTTGGGGGAAAATTGGGGAAATGGGGTGGAGGATGTTGGGGGGTTGGGTTTAGGGGGTTGGGGAGTTGTAGGTAAGGGGGGTAAAGTTAGAAAGAGAGAGGTTTACGTTTAGTAGTGTAGAGCAGTGCGCGCGCACCAAAGACTAAGTATAAGATGGACCGATTCTATTTAAGACGAGCAAAAAACCGTTTTGTGTCTCTTTTTAGCACATGGAAACTCTCACTGTGAAAAAAGTGCAACTAAAAAATAGAAAATAAATAATAGTTAAAAAAAAAACATCTAAAAATTAAAAAATATTGTTTAATAAATTTGTATTCACTATTCTTATAGTGCAAAAAAAATCTAAATAAGCAATTATTATGTTGTTATATCCAGATCAAAATTTGTAAACAATACTAAATATTGATAAAAAAATAATAATAGTTTAAAATATTTTAGTGTAAAAAAGCGTGGGGTGCTTTTTAAGATGTTATCAAAATGATAATCCTTGACAATTGACACCATGCACCCCACGCTTTTTTACAATAAAATATTTTAAACTATTATTATTTTTTTATCAATATTTAGTATTGTTTACAAATTTTGATCTGGATATAACAATATAATAATTGCTTACTAAGATTTTTTTGCACTATAAGAATAGTGAATTCAAATTTATTAAAAGTTATTTTTTAATTTTTAGTTGTTTTTTTTTAAAGCGTGTTTTTTAGTTTTTTTAACTATTATTTTTAAACGATTGCTTACAGTTTTCTGTACGACTTCAAAAGTCTCTCTTTTGTATTTTTTATCATGGAAATAAGTTTAAAATTGAAAATAAAATACAGCGGTGATACGCGTCGTTTTTTTATGTGGATTCTAATATCGCGGTATACCACGGTAATAGATTTTTGGTATATGTGATCTGTTATATACTTTCTTACTGTTATTCCAATCTTGATCTATTCACACTATTAAAGAACTATTTCCGTGGTGTGGAAAGTATTCAACAAACCCTTAATTTTTAACATAATCTTCAGTATTGGATTTGCAGTTTCTATAGAAACAGTTATTTTGTCAAGTTGTTTAAATATTGAGATAAAATCGTATTTATACTTATCAGTTATATAATTTTGGTTTTATACCAAGGTGATAACTAATATTTTTGGTTTGTGATGAAAATACACCTGCATCTTATTGTTTTTATGGGTCGGAATTAGATTTTATAACACTCCAAATTAAGCCTATTACCGATGGTACGACCACATAACCCTCGGCAATAGAATGTATGGGAATCTATTACCGACCCATTCAATGTTTGTTTGGGTCGGTGATAGTTTCTTAAGGAAGTATCTATTACCGAGTTACATTTTAGTCTTGTTTTAAAATAGATCACATGTAGGGTACCGTAAGTGTAGATTTTTTTTGATAAAATTGAGACTTTTACTCATCAGTCAGAAATACTCATAAGTAATTTAATTATTTGCAATATTGTGACAAATTACAAAAGAAAATATATAATCACTAGCTTTTGCCCGCGGCTTCGCTCGCGTGTACTATGAGTATTCCAAAGAACCAAGATATCAAGCAAGCAAGCATACAGGCAAGCAAGCAAGCAGGTCCACAATTGACCGAGAAATCGGTGAACATACCTACATAAAAAATACATAAAGTGGAATGCATAACCTCCTCCTTTTTTAGAAGTCGGTTTAAGTGCCCTTTGCGGCCTACTTACAGTATAAACTTATGAATTTTGAAATGTTAGCTTTCTACGACCAGTAAAACGCAAAATCCCGTTTTTTCCCGTTCCCGTAAGAATTTCGGGAAATGTTTTCTTAATGCTCCCCTACACTCCCCAAGGAACCCACTTGCCGAATTTCAGCTTTCTATGACCAGTAAAACGAAAAATCCCGTTTTTCCCGTTCCCGTGGGAATTTTGGAAAGTCCCCTCTCAATGCTCCTCTGCACTCCCCAAACAACCTACATGCCGAATTTCAGCTTTCTACGACCAGTAAAACGAAAAATCCCGTTTCTTCCCGTTCCCGTTGGAATTTGGGAAAGTCCTCTCTCAATGCTCCTCTTCACTCTCCAAGCAACCTACATGCCGAATTTCAGCTTTCTACGACCAGTAAAACGAAAAATCCTGTTTTTTCCCGTTCCCGTGGGAATTTTGGAAAGTCCTCTCTTAATCCAGCTCTACACTCCCCAAGAAACTCACTTGCCGAATTTCAGCTTTCTACGACCAGTAAAACGAAAAATCCCGTTTTTTTCCGTTCCCGTGGGAATTTGGGAAAGTCCTCTCTAAATGCTCATCTACACTCCCCAAGCAACCTACATGCCGAATTTCGGCTTTCTACGACCAGTAAAACGAAAAATCCCGTTTTTTCCTTATCCCGTGGGAATTCCTAAAAATTCTTAAACCTGTTTTTTACTATTATAATTACCTACTTCTATGCCAAATTTGAAGAGTCTAGTAATTATAGTTCATAGGATCCCGTTGAACTGAATATATAAATCCCGTTTTTTCCTTATCCCGTGGGAATTTTGAAAAATCCTGAAATTAATGTTTTAAATAATGTAATATCTACTTGTGTATCAAATTCGAAGAGTCTAGTTAGTGTGGGGGATAGGGTCACTCGGAATCGAATATATAAATCCCGTTTTTACCCTATCCCGTGGGAATTCCCAAAAATCCTTCCTTAGTGGATGCCTACATTGTATAAGGTATCTATGTGCAAAATTTCAAGTCTCTAGGTCCAGTGGTTTGGGCTGTTCGTTGATATATCAACAGTCATTTAGTTTATTTACATATTTCAACCCCATCGCACCCCATCCAGGGAGATGGTATTTTACGTCTGCCACGTCGGATTTTAAAACCGTTGTTGTTTTCATAACCAGCGACCAGATAAACCATAGAAACAACACCCATGTTGATTTTCAGACTTTGTTACCCCTTACCCCCTTTTAGGGGTTGAATTCTCAAAAAACCTGAAACACGTGTTTACTCATTTATCATTAGGAGTACTTCTGTGAAGTTTCGAATAAAATAGTCGAACTAATCTTGTTTCCCCATACAAACTTTGGACCCCCGTTTCACCCCCTTAGGGAGTGAATTTTGAAAAATCCTTTCTTAGTGCACCTCTAGACCTTATAAGGAACCTACATGCCAAATTTTGAATCTCTAGGCCCAGTGGTTTGGGCTGTGCGTTGATATGTCAGTCAGTCAGTCAGTCAGTCAGTCAGTTTCTTCTTTTATATATATAGATGTAAGACATATTTTGACGTTTTATTCTAGTTTTCCTTTATTTTTTATTTACCTCGGTGTTAGGTTCCAAATTATGAGTCGGGTTTCTATTACCGATGGTAAAAAGGTATTGCTTTTTATACACTCGGTAATGGAAGCTCAATTCGCGGTAATAGAATAAAAACCTGTCCATTGGCACGGTAATAGAAGACTTGGGTATTTTGGTTTCAATAATTATTTTATCAAATAATTAATAGTAAAATGAGTCCAGAAAGTTACGACGACGAAAGTTCAATAAACAAGGTAATAGTTAATAGGTAATAACGGGCTAGTTTCCGCAACTCGACGTCTTTTACGCGCCTATTTTGCGAAACTTAAGTTCAATAAACAATCTTAAATAAAAAAAAATATTCTCGGTCGTTTAGAAGCTTTGACACCCTTATTTTTTTGGACTAATTTCAAAACTCCCTTAAGTACCACGGTAATAGGCGCCGTTACCTTAGTGTAAGTACGGGCTAAGAACATTTAGTTCTTTAATAGATATTAGATACGGTCGCGTGCTTTGGGACCCATTTCGAAAAAATATCCTTTGAATTCCTATACAACATGACAGGACTATCAACCTAAAGTGGGTCCCGAATTAAAGCTCGTGACTGTACTTGTGGCGTGGCACCGAAACAACTACTTTGTGTAAATTATTAGATAGTTAAATTCAGGATTTATATTTATATAAATATAAAACACTGTTGCAGTAGAAAAACCTAAGAAATAGAGTGTTATACTTGTTTAGGATGTTGTTTGTTCTTACAAATAGATTTCAGTGTTACCTGCAGAACTTGGCACCCAATTAGATCTCAATCCTTTTGTCGGTGAAGTCCAGACTCAAGTGTACCTATATTTTTAGTATTGAACTTGGCAAACATTTTTTAACATTTATTTTATTGGTGGGATACTTTTTGTAAAGAAATTAATCACATACGTTACATAAGTCAAGCGTGCCTAAAGATGTTTTACTACAAAAAACCAGGCGGTTACCCATTCAAGTACTGACCGCGCCCGACGTTGCTTAAGTTAATCGGACGAGAACCGGTGTTTTTGTCAAATATCTTGAAAATGGTGCATCCTACGGCAAAATCAATTAAATGTTCATCCCCCTTGGAAGCCCCCGCACCCCCCATCCCCCCCCGTGATTTTGTCAATAATACATATATTGGGATAGTTTCAAATATCTGCTTGTAACGGTTCCAACGCTACAATTCAAATGTTTTTTGTATGGGGAGCCGCCCTATTTTTTAACTTTTTTTTATTTTTAGATTTTTTCCTACGCTTACACACAAATAGGTACCGAGCTGGATTCCAAAGTTCATCCTTCTAGGTCATCTGGAATTAGGTTAGATTTAGGTACTATATGTCAGTCAGTCAGTGCTAAAATTTACGACTTTTTGACCTTCATATCTTTATAACCGTTTGAGCTAGCTTCATGAAATTGGGGCTTCTAGATGTCCTTATGGATATAATTAAACACACATAGTTTTATGTGTTTACGTAAAAGAGGTTTTGAGTTATAGAAGGGTCAAAAGTGGCACCAAGTGGTTCGTGTAATATTACACTCGGCGCTAGCTAGCTTGAACTTGGCTTGACACGCTGCCGCGTGTCTAGATTTAATCCATGTCTTCTCAGACTGTGTTGCGAACTTGTGACGACGTTCCGTAAGTTCGGAGCGGATGTCTCGTCCAGGGTTGCCACCTTTAGGGGAAAAAAAATCGGGACAAATCGAGCATCCATCAGAGACGTTCGGAGTCTAAGGAAAATGAAACTTTATTTTGTGTTTTTATTACTTTTTTTATTATTTTTTATTATCGATAGGTAGCCGGGACGCGGGACAATGTCTTCGAAATCGGGACGGTCCCGACAAAATCGGGACGGGTGGCAACTCGTGTCTCGTCTGCTGAATGCAATAAGAGCCGAAGTCAAAATTTTGGGTCTTGTTCTACACACACACACGACTCCGATTCCGGATTAAACTCAAAAACCCAAAATTTTGGCTTCGGCCCTTATTGCATTCAGCATGCGATCTAGACTAGACCTAGACTAGAGACACGTCTATAATAGTTGCTATATAATTACAGCCTATAAAGTACTTAAGCCACAGTAAGTAAAATAAAATCATAATAAAATATAAGGAAACGCTGATTTAATCTAACAGGCAACACTGTGATGGTACTTACCTACCTACTTGAAACCAGGCCATTAAAATACAAAAAAAAAAAAAACAATACCTACCTACTGTCTTACGTTCATGGGGTATGTGCGCGCACGAGCAACTTAGTCGCAAGGCGATTTTTTTTGTGTTATGTGTATTTGCATCCCGGGAGACGCAGCGCACTTCCATACTAACCCATAGACTTGATAAAAGTTGCCCGGAGACAAAAGTTGCCCGTGCCCGCATACCCTAACCATTTATTTACCACAACAAAAACTCGTGAACAATATTTTCAAAAATAATTAAAACTGTGCAACAAGCTTTGTAGCAATATTTTGATTCAATCACTTTCGATTGGTATAATTTATCCGAGAAATTTGATTTCAAAAAATCAGTCCCCGGAATCGAGGCAGAATTAAAAAAAATACCCGTGGTTAAATCAGCCAGCATGATGAGGGAGTTTTGTTGTGGCGGGAGAAGCAAAAACAAAACAGTCAGCCGAATATTGCCGATAGTAACCGAACGCACACGAATGGAAAACGAATCTCGCTCAGAAACCGAAACGTGATCGCGCTGTTTGATTTGAAATCAAAATTTACCCGCTCGCTGCCGGTTCAGTACGCGACCGAGCGCTGTACGGAATGAACGTGTGGTGCGTTTTGCGCGAGCGTTGACTCTGCGATTTTTTTTTATTTTGCGAATTATACCAGCCAGAACCAAGTTCTTGGAGTATAGTCGGAAACAGAAAAGTTTTCATTACAAAAGTTAACTTCGACGCAGTTCGCGCTGGTCTTTGACCAAATTTGTGAATTTCCGTATAGACGCGAAAAAAGTGAATTAAGACATTTCGACTTCAAAAGAACAGTTTTGCACATTTTCGCTACGTTTGCGAAATTGTGTTCAAAAAAATATATTTCTGCATATATCGTGGACAGAAAAATAAAATCTCGGCCAACTAGTTAGGACGCAATCTGTGGTCATCGAACAATCAAACAAAATAGCAACGAATTTACTGCATTACTGGTTTCCTTTAAATTTCTTGTTAAAACTCGTGAAAAATTCAAAACTAACCTAAAATTATAGTGAGTTCGTCGATCCCTAACATTCGTGCTTTAGTGAAACAGTTCGCAGAATAAACCAAAATATTAGTAAATCAACTTAACCTGGAATAAGTGACGAGTTGGTTTTAACAATGTCTACTGCCATAATGCATCAATCTGCGCTGTACGGCTTTGGTGATCTGCTCTTGAAGGTATGTTGAAAACTTGAAAATCATGAATATTATTATCTATTTATCAAGTTACTTTTAAGTTGTTTAGGGTTTAATTAGCCTGCTAGTTCTCCTTAAGCATTTGTAACTAACCGCTTAAGACTATCCACTGTTTTTGATTGAAGTTTTTTGTAGATAGATTATTACAGTGAGAACAAAATAAATATAAGTATGAATTTACCTTTTTTACCCACATTTTAGTTTAATTATCAATAACTAACAGGACAGGACAGCGACAACTAGACAAATATAATAAGAAAAAGAACAAAAGTGCGATGTAAATTTGCCTTCAAAACAATAAGTTATCAGCTGTCAAATTTACCTATCTACCTACCTAGGTACAACAAGCGTTTGTAAACATTCCTACGTACTTACCTATAGCGTTGTTGCATTGTAGCTCTTATTTTTGTTGTTTTTCAATCTAAAGAGAATTAACACGCCAGTTCACGTTGATACTTGTTTTTAGTGTAAAGTGATGATCAAAATGTGTCTAGCGTGTTTTGTTAAAGTTTAGTGCACATAAACTCCTACGTGCACTCTTCTATCAATGAGGCGTGTTACTGCCAAGATGTGCAATATTAAAATTGAGGATTTCGCTAACACCAACCTTTTGTAGGATGGAGTTTGATAGTAACCCACCGCACATTTAAATTAATCTTAAAATAAACATGGTCTTTTCAATTCCTTGTTATGTGTAGTTTGGTAAGTTTTAGTTACTTACCTTTGTGAATTATACTGAAAAATAGAAGGTGAGGTGAGGTTCATAACTTATTTATTAGTGAAAGCCTGGAACTCACCCGACCCACCCAAACCCAACGCAACAGATAGATCTTCTCTGACTTTACCTACCTACGACACCTACCTGCCTAGGTGTGGTAGGTATTTATTTAGTTAATTACCTAATTGAAGTTGTAAATTTATTTATTTTTAATTTAACATTTAATGAATGAAATTTAAAAAAATACCAATTTAAAACCAAGTAGGTGAAGCGCGTACCTACCTATAAAACTATACGTACCTATCTATAAATTAATAGTAATAATATAATGTATTATTTACTGTGAAATATTGCAAAATTCGTGATTGTCTAATCATTCGTAGCCAGTTGGCCATTATTTATTTCGTGCGTAAAAATCCACTTTGGTAGGTACCTAGGTACCATATTTTTACGATACTGAGACGAGATCGTATTTTAAATTGTACCTAATCTATAACCATACTTACGGTTCATAGAATAGAAATATAAATAATACAACAACAATTCGATGTCACGAAACATAACAAAACAACAACAAAATTAGTAAAGGAATTATAGTAATTAGCAACTCGAGATAGGTACTTTCCCCTATATATTCACAAAAAATAACATTTCAATTTACTTACTTAACGATAATGTGTTTTGTTTGTTTATTTTACGGTCAAACTGTTCTATGACAAACAGCTATTAGTGATAGAAGTAGGTATAACAGCGTGCTTTTTAGGGTTCCTGAGCCACAGTGACGAAAACCGGCCAAGTGCGAGTCGGACTCGCGCACGAAGGGTTCCGTACCATTATCTATAAAAAATTGCGGTTTACGATTTATGACGTATTAAAAAAAACTACTTACTAGATCTCGTTCAAACCAATTTTCGGTGGAAGTTTACATGGTAATGTAATGTACGTCATATATTTTTTTTAGTTTTATCATTCTCTTACTTTAGAAGTTACAGGGGGGACACACATTTTACCACTTTGGAAGGGTCTCTCGCGCAAACTATTCAGTAAAGAAAGAAATGATATTAGAAACCTCAATATCATTTTTGAAGACCTATCCATAGATACCCCACACGTATTGGTTTGATGAAAAAAAATTTTTGAGTTTCAGTTCTAAGTACGGGGAACCCCCAAAATAACAAATACTAAAAGACAGAATAAAATAAATATTTAAGGTGGCTCCCATACTGATATTGATAACGGCAACAGGTAGACGCTTGAAATATTCACAGAATATTTAGTTATATTATACATATATTAACTTCAAAAATAAATAATTAAATGAAAATAAAAGAAATATTTAAGACGGGACTCCCTCTCATACAACAAACATGTTTTTTGCCGTTTTTATAGATAATTGTACGGAACCCTTCGTGCGCGAGTCAGATTCGCACTTGGCCGGTTTTTCGAAAGTGATTCGTTTGCAAAATATTCAACTTTAAAGTGCATTTTTTGTTAAAATCGTGCGTTTCTCTAAAAGCTAATAAAAATTTTGAAAAAAATGAAGATGGGAGGAAATAAGTCAAATTAACGGGGAACACTATAACAACTAAGTTTGCTTGAGAATTATTAGTAGGTTAAGAGTAAATAACAGCCTAACCTATAAAATATTGCTTGTTTAATACGGACAGTATAATTAATATTAAAATTAATAAAATATGCAAGGATTTTTTTCGTAACAGCTGCGGAACCCAATCCTGGGCGTGTCCGACACGCTCTTGGCCGGTTTTATTATACCATAGAAAATATGTTACAAGTTAACTTCCAAATTCATATTACTTCCAAATTCAAATTCATATGAATTAATATTATTTTTAAATATTATTCTTTTTCATAATTATTTATTAATGTTCTTACCTATTAATAGCACCTCTAAATTCCTACCATGCAGGTACGTACTTATTTTATTTTCCGTATTATTTTCATCGTATTATTTTAAGTTAGAATGAAGCGATCAATTGGCCAGTTTACCCTATAACCTCACGGGAAATACTCGCGAGTAGTAAGAAACCTACCTTTACCTACTTTTAAATACATACTCGTAACTTGTATCTATCTGGCTTGAACCCTTGAGTAATCTCAGCTCGGTGGGGTTGGTATATATACAGACATAAGGGGTCAGAAATGCATTACCAGTTATTCCATAAAAGAACCTTACGTCCTACAATATAAAATTGACTATAGGCCAGCTCCCCAAACTGTGTCGAAACCTATTTGTAGGGCCGATTTAAAACCGGTTCTATTAACCAATTCACATGGTTATAAATCGCCTGCTACTATCCTCCTGTCATATGTTACCTGCTCAGGGTTTTTGTGGTTTTTTACATGTGGAAGACACTTGTTGCTTGGGGTTGCTGCCTTACGTATGGTCTCACACACATACACACGTATACACGTATAAGGACTCAATGCACTGAAGTAGTGATAGAATCAGGTTTCGGTACCTTACCTACATTACTTGCGTACGTTTATTATAAATAAATGTACATATATTGAGTAATTTTGCTTGTTTTAGTCTCATAACACAATTAGTCTACAATCTACATTACACTACATTTAAACATATTAATGTTTTTGTTTATAGGCCTTTGCGTACCTACCTGTAGTGTATATTAATATATGTATTATCTTATAATATCCATCAAACAATAATTTCTTAACAGACTTGAAATTTGTTTAGGCGTAGTACCTACTTTGGCAGATGCAGATTTACTTACGTCTGAAATCTTTGATTCCTTGAGTAATGTTAGGCATTTCATTTCCGCGTAATAATAAATCTTAGACCAACCTACCTACAATTACTACAAATAATCCATCAATTTAATGTCCTATCTAATAAAAACATCCCTTTTCTAACCTTATTCTGTTAGATTTAAAGTTTGCTACAAGGCATAGGTAGAATACTACTTAAAAATAGCTTCCAGTGGGAATTTTGAAAGGTGCATCTTTTTTCAACGTTGCCCTTGGTTTTGAAAATAAAAAAAAAATTGCTCAAAACCGTTCAGTTTTGTAAATGGGTCTGTACACCTACAACCGTCTACCTGTCTTTTATTTATTTACACACACCACCGCTCACCATTGTATTGGAAAATTTTTTGTGCCACTTCTGGCAAGGGTATAAAGAGCGCTTTGTGAAAGTCCCTTTTGTCCTTTTAATATTGATGGTAGGTGTCTCAGATAACTGCCAGGGATATAATACCTTGTAAAGTTAACGACTCAACTTTGCTGTTGAAACTGAAAAGTCCTTTTTCAGCATTATTTGAGTTGCAGACCTAGGAAGGTTCTAGTAAGTAACTAGTATAATAAACTGGTAGGTAAATCGTAAGGCCTCATTTTTTTAATGTTTGGTTTGTAACCTGGTATGTCTGTCTATCTATCTATACTGAATTGAGTGATTTCCAATAATTTATTAAATTACTTAATATTGGGCGTAGAAGCTAATATTGCCGCACTTCATTTAACTTCTCCGATTGTAAATCAGTTTCGTTTGTTTTTCGAAGTTTGCTGTCAACTATGGTTTTGGCTATTTCGGTCATGCAACCGGCTAGTTAGGTATTCGCTGGTTGTTAGTTGGTCAGTAAGGCGTGTAATCACGTGGGGCGGCGAACCATGCGATCTCGCCACGCTTGCAATTCGCGATTTGCCTTGCTTTTGCATGCAATACTTACTCATCTAAATCTGTACACGCTATTGTCAATGAAAAGAATTCAAAACTACCAGACATGTACTCGCAATCCGCAAATGTGATCTCGATGGATTAAGGGAGGAACTTGCTTTATTCCTTAATTAACCAGTACGCTTAGTATAAGTTTTACCGCACCAAAATACTTCTCGATCGCGTTTACGTAAAAAAAACAATTACTAGGGAAACATGGACAGCGCCTCCGCGGCCGCGCGTCCATGTTTCCATAGAATTGAAATTTTTACGTAAACGCGATCGAGACTTATTGAAGTGAAGGAAAACTTATACTAAGCGTACGCACCGGCTTTGAATCGAATATTAAATTACTAGATGTTTTAATGAGCTGTGAAGACGTTTCAACTTAGTGTTTTTTTACTTGATCACTGATCACGCAGCCCATTAACGAACAAGTTTAACCAGCAAGCATAAGGTACATTTAATGTTATTATTCATAGTCAACAAGCTGCTAAGGAAGCTGTCACGCGATGACGCGACGCGATTAGTCCTCCACGTGTGCTGATAAAAAGCATACGCGACACAACTTGCTATTGCTAGTTATTTGCGTCCCTTTCGTTTTAGGATAGTCTCTATAGTAAACATATTCTAGCCTTTTAAAGTAGTCTACGTATTAAAGTTCTCTCACATTTTATCGGGCCACCTGTAATAAATCTGGCTTATTGCATGCACCTTGCGATGACATCGTAAATTTTAATACACCAAGTCAGAACCGAGTTTCCTTGTAATTCATTAGCAGTCAATTCGTTTGCGAACACTCATGTCAAAGAGTTTGTAGCATTGTCATATTCTGCATATGTAAATGTAAATACAAGCTTTCCATACTTTTCGCAATCTAAACTGGACAGGTTTCTCAAATAGCCGGTTCTAGCCTCAAAGCAGACAGCGCGTTGTTTCTCAACACTTAAGACGTTGCAGAAACCTTCGAGTGCAACGTAAACAATAAGTGGTCGTGGGAGCTCGATGGTGCTAACGCAGCATTCGTTACTACACAATAAGTCATTTTAGAGTATTTCCTCTCATGCTCCATTGGCGAAATGCGATGCTGCGTGGGACACAGTACGAGGCGCCATTTTGTTATCACGTCGCATTGCATTGCAATTCGAGAAGTGTAGTTCTGCCGAATCGCTTGAATTGAAACCGTACTTACAAGCTGCCGTTCTTCGGATGGTATCAATGTTTACATATAACTTATTCAAAGTCGAGACCACCAAGATTATCGTATGCTAAATGCTTTATTCTCTTGCACCAGTTCATGGTCGATGATTCTTATTTATATATTTTTTCAAATCCTAAAATCACATGAACTGTTGCAACTTGTTTTGATATAAATTCTAAGTTTGTTTAAAATCTGCACAGTGGAAAACCCAATGTCAAATGGTCACAACATTCGTCTAGTCAAGAAAACCATTTATTGATTAATTCTTGTTTATGCATCCAAAAGAACATAAAAATTTGCGAGTAGGACGCCAATCGCATTGAATTAATCTTGAACGCCCATATAAAACAAGAGAGTAGAATAATTGTTACTATATCTGCATTTTAATGACTATACCGGTGGGTTCAAATTTAGCGAATTGATCCTGAGACGTAAAACGTTCCGCGATAAGTAACTTGCACGTCGGGGCCAAGGGCCAAGGAGTCAAGCTGCGTAGGCCAGGTCCAACGCCCGCTGTCGTTATCGTCACTGTACTATTTTTAGCCCCGCTCCTTTCTCTGGCGACAGCACTCCGGACATGACTCAATTCTTTGTGCCCCTTGGACAACAGCTACGTAGCCAGCCATAATAACCTTATATTTAATGTCAAAACTGAACTACATTGTTTCCGTCCAACTCCTAAGTGTTAATTATTTAGTTGAACATAAAATTGTATTTACCTTCAAAAGGCTATTTGTCGTTATTCTTGAAGACTATTGTCCTCAGTATAGCTATTTTCACACTCTTGTCCAATATGGTCAAACATACATCAAGGTATCCCGCTTTCCAAACACGCGTGAATATTGTTTAGTTTTTTAATATGTGGTTTACCTTGAACGCTTAGTTGCTCAATGCAGAGATGGCATTATGCGTCGAGGTGTATAATATTCTGTAGACGCTAATTTGAGGCAAGCTGGAGGTTTCACAGCCATAACGTGGCCCTGCGCCGAGATTGCGACAATGACTTTACGGCCCACGTACCCGACGAATTTAAAAGCAATCCGAGTTAAGCTACGAGTATATCTATCTGCATATTTAAATTGTGTTTGCAATATAATCGTTTTCATTTTAGTAGTTTTATTTAATTATTTTAAAAGTAAAATAGTCCTGTCACATCGTCGACATTTCAAAATTCAAACATTCAAAATGTGATGCTATAGTGAACCATTTTTACTATTTACCTACTTTTAAACAAATTTTAAACCTATAAAGTGGTAGACATACGGCAAATTGCTCTTAAAATATAACTTAAGTAACATTTGAAACTTTAATTTTAGTTCTGAACTCCATATGAGTGTTTAAATTATGTGCATACTAATGACGTTTAATCAGAATTTTTGGAAGTTTACGCCAGGTGAACAGGCAAGTTTATTATGTTAATAAAAAAGACACATTAAGTTTTGACCTTAGAATTGTCTGCTTGCAAAGTGCTTATCTTTGTTGGTTCACTTTTATTTAACTTTACAAAACAAATTGTTCACTGACTCTATCAACACAAAGAACATACTTTGCAACGTTTGCTACTAACCTACTGCAACTTAACCGGTTTATAATGATAGGTGCGTGTTAACGTGATCAAATAATGTAATGTAATTTGCATGCTCTAGCGTTTTAGGTATTCTAAATTGTTTCTAAAAGTAACATAAATGAAAATGTACTTGTACGCTGAATCATGATGGCTCTCCGTGAACACTCGAACAGTCGATACTCAAGTCTAGCATTTAATAAATAGATGTGGTCTCATAACATTCGCGTCGCTCCGCTAATTGTTTCGGCAGAGCAAATGCGAGGGTTCATTGCCGGACAAACGACATTGTCCAACGAGTTTTTTCCTCTTGTGTATCCATAATAGAAATAACGAAAACTTGAATAACAAACCACGGACTTCATCGAACAGGCACGGCACGAAGTAATTATCTCTGACAGGTAGTGACGGCACTTTAGTTCGCAGTTCAGAATCAAAGACAGGATCGGAAATCTATGATTATTGATATGACCTATTTCGAATTTGGCCACAAAATAAAAAAGCCTCCCTTTTTTAAAATCTGCTAACAGCAAGCTGTAATATGTAGAGTAACTAGATTTATTTTAAAAGAATTTTTTAGGGTTCCGTACCCAAAAGGTAAAAACGGAATCCTATTACTGAGACTCCGTTGTCCGTCCGACTGTCTGTTTGTCTGGTTGACACCGTGATAGCTAGACAGTTGAAATTTTCACAGATGATGTATTTCGGTTGCCACTATAAGAACAAATACTAAAAAATGAATAAAATAAATATTTAAGGGGGCTCCCATACAACAAACGTAATTTATTTGCTCGATATTGATAACGGCAATAGGTAGACGCTTGAAATATTCACAGAATATTTAGTTATACTTATATTCACTTTAAAAATAAATAATTAAATTAGAATAAAACAAATATTTAAGGTGGGCTCATTGTACGGAACCCTTCGTGGGCGAGTCCGACTCGCACTTGGCCGGTTTTTAAAAGATAAATTTAGTATGTATTTACAAACTTAAATTTAATGCAAATTTAGCATTAGGCCTGTTTTTACCCGACTGCGTTTGATTGTCCCCATTAAAACGAACATAGTTATATTACTATGATTAAAAATCTGTAGTCTTTCCAAGAAAAAGCACAACCTTATAAAAACTGGTTTTAAAACCTAAACCTAGGCCTGCCCTTGTACACCAGGTATTTTAATATCACTTTAAAATTGGGTCCCAAGTGGAATAGACTACACGCATAATCACTTCGCCGTCCACGGCCAACAGCGATGTACCGATGTAGATGTACTTTGTAGGCTTGAGAGTTGTCTGAAAACTAGCTTTTGTCGATCTTACCGATAAAAAGTTACGTAGGTCCTAATTCAAGTTTTAAGGGAAGTAGGTATTTCAAATTCAATTGCTGTTTAAAGTAACGATATTAGTTTAGTTCATTAAATAATAGCTCCTCCAAAAATATTGCTTCTAATCATTTGGTACCTACGTTCTTTGTTACCTCCGTCACGCACGCCACATCAAATTTTGGTTATCAGAATTTTAAACTTTTCAATCATGAAAAGTTGACACTTGCTTAAACATAATTGGGAATGTCTAAAAAAATACCTATGGTTTTTATATTTTTTTGTACAGAAAAGTGAATCACTACATAGTATAAAACAAAGTCGTTTCCCGCTGTTTGTCTGTCCCCTATGTTAGATCTTTAAAACTACGCAACGGATTTTGATGCGTTTTTTTTTTAATAGAAAGATTGATTCAGGAGGTAGGTTTATTTATTTGCACCCGTGCGAAGCCGGGGCGGGTCGCTAGTTAAGTATAAAAAACTAATTTCAATATTTATTCGTTTAGTTCACTTGAAATTTAAATCAAATTCACCACAGAATAAAGTACCACTTATATTTCACGGCATGTATTTCAATGTGAAATGAAGGTCATTTGCTTATTTGATATATGTAATATGTGTGTATATACGTTATATTAAAAACTATTTTTTTTTGTACCAAACTATGTCAATCTGATATTTAATTTAATAATTGTATAAATCTAAAATAAACCTAATAAAAATACCTACATAAAAATACAGAAAGTTATTTAAAAAGCATTTATCTCAAAATGGTTTTCGGTTTACTATATGTATATTACAAAAAAATAGGCAACGCCAATTACATATATCCTAAATTGAGTACGTGTAAAGAAATCGAGCTTTTGCAAAAATGCCTCCAGGGTGGGTTGTTAGATCGGCTTTATTAATCCCTGTTCATTGAAAATCTTAATATACGTAACAATGAAAAGTGAAGGGTTATTCATATTTAGTTCGTTTCCATGACGCTGTAGGTTAGGTACAACGTAGACGAAGAATAGACGCTTTATCATTAGTTTCCATTTAACGAGTGAGTAAGCAAATAGTTACCGTACTTGTATATAACGATAATGCATATCGGGGGTCTTGAGTGCAGCGCATAAACACAGGGTACTGTACTGTACTCTATCTTATCAGTTGCCTGATAACGGCTGTAATCATTACTAGTGTTGGCGTTGTCTGGTTCACGTGAAGAGCTTAAAAAGCTAACAATCACTTTGAAATTAAACACGTTTTGTGCCATTTACTTAATGTTGAAGTTTACTGTAGAGCATAATTCTGTCCATAAGTCTTCTGTGCATCGTTGCGTTTGTAATTCTTTAACATAGTCGTGACGCAGTCGTGAGCAGCGTATTGCTCTCTTAGTTAAGCCGCGTGTTAAGGCATCGGAGGCTCGAATGCAGTTTTGGCACACATTCGCCGAGCCGTTGCGTCACCGAGTCGAGCGCGCTCGGAATCGAGCACATCGCGTAACACTTTTACCATAACAGCGGCACCGGCTACGGCCGCGCGCGCGCCCACCTACTTGCGCACCGGCGCTCACAGCTCGTGTTCCACCACTTTACATAATTGCTCGTAAAACACATGGAGTTACGCAACACCAAAACAACACTTAAAATCTGGCTGAGTTCATGAAAAGGCGATCACTGCACAACCGGTCTAGTCTGTAGTTCTAGATTAGTTTCGTTAATGCGTTACTCCAAAAAATAAAGTCAACTACTTATTATCGATTTCGAATCTTACCTGAAATTTATTTAATTTTATCTGGGGACACGGTAATTCTCCCTGGCCAAGACAAGCCAAGCGGAACGCAAGGGCACTACTACCTTTTCTAGAAGCGCTTCGTCGTTTTTTTGAACCCTCATATCTTGAGTTTGAATTATACCTGACAAACAAAATTCTCGTGATATGATGTCAATAGTAGACTCATTATAAATATAAAGCTTCTTATACTTTAAATTTTATTGATATTTAAAAAAACCCTGATTTCGTCACTGACTCACTGATGATCATCAACATTTTTAGGGTAGTACTTCCTGAAGTCCTAGAAAGCTGAAATTTGGTAGATATGTGCGAAACGTATGTTTGAAACGGACAAGCCAGACATTTTGTTTGACTAAGGTGTAAAGTTTGTGAAGTTAGAGCGTGTAGAGTTAGGAAGCCTGGCTCAATATGAGCCACATCATAATATTATATTATATTTGACAGTGCAAGGAATATGGTCTCTGGCAACATTTTACATGAAAATGTTTTTGGTGGGTTTTTCCTTGTGTTAACTATGGTTCATGAATTCAGCAAAATATAGTTGTGAACTTTGTGGCGATGAGTACAGTATATGTATGTAATGTTAAATCTGGCCTACGACCTACAATGGTTGCGATATGTAGGTACTTTTAATGATACAGCATCTACCAAATGTCAAGAGTTAAGGTTCTTATTTACTGCTTGATTAGACAAACATGATGAATCAAGCATCGAATTTGAACTGAGTCAAAGAAGACATCACCACCGTCTTAACCTAAACAAGTACAGTTTTCGAAACAGGGTCAAATGTTTTATATTATCATAATTATTTCTTTATTTTCAAGGGCAGGTCGTGCAAATCATATCACCATAACGCATATTAACATTAATGAGATGCTGTTCTTGATTTAAAATGAGGTTGTGCTCAATACTGTGTAAACAAACAGAAGCGATTTTGACGTAAAACCGCGGTTACGTCACGGATGTTGCGGGCCGCAGCACAGCAGGTCACACTGCGGCCGCGGATGTATTACAGCACTGCACTGGCTGCTGGTAGCGAATGGAGCGACATTCTATCGGTCGAAACGGTTTTAACTTTCTTTTCTCGTTTCGTAATGACACGGCCGAGCGGAGAGGAGCTGTCGCGGGTACCGCTGCGATTGCGCTGCACCAGGCAATACCAACGGCAGGGTTTCACAACTGGCGCCCGATTATCGGGGCTCCAATAACCGATCGGCTTTATGCACGTATTCGACGCCGCTCACGATTACAGAAAACTTGTCATGCCATCTTGAGCTGCTGCTTGCTGCTGGCCCGATCGTTCCATTCTCAAAATTTCGTTGCAGACGGAGGTGTTGATAATGAAAATGTGGCCATCCCTCTCGTATTGCGTATAACTTCGCACCATTGCAGTTTGCTTAAACAGTTGCACAAACGTGATACGATTACACTGCGATTGTAATCCGCGCGTGCTGCGATATCTTATGGGTCAGATTGTAGGAAGTGAACTTTCGAACTCTTTCACTTTTTTATTGCGACTTGTAATGCCTGACTTGAAGGCTCATCCCATTCTACGTATTACTGCCGTATCTTAAATAAATCTTTAATTTTATCTGAGCGTTGCTTAATTAAAACCAGTTTGTTTGTAAACCAATGAACGTGCCTACCATGCAACAAGCATTGCGCACACCCATTGTGGTGTGTATTTAGCATTTCCACTTAGAAAAAGCACTTGGAATTATGTAAGAAGTTAATTAGGGCAATTCATTCGTTCTTAGGGCTATTTAGACTTGGCTCCGTTGCGTTTGAAACCATGTTATTTTACACACTCTACAACCAGAAAACTTAATCAAACGAACTTTTTTTTTTATTAAAGTAACACTAACACTTCTTATCTTCTATCGACTCTTTAGGTAGGTATAACAACGTTAGATAATGAAGAAACGGCATGACACCTTTAGTAATTTAAAAGTTCAATAGTTAAACTCGTTTAATTAAATAATTTATTGAATCAGGCGTTACTTTGCGGAGGTCCATATTAATGAACTAAAACAATTACTTTGCTCACCCGCGACCTTACAATAGTTACGTTTATGCAAGAAATGTGCGTTCATGCAGTTCCTCCACCTCCACACTGTACGAACACACACAAATCACATAAACCCAACCATCACCACCACCAAGCTACACTGACGCGTTTCGAACTCAACCAGAGCTCATCCTCAGAGTTACCACAACCGTATGCTATGCTACCAAACGTTAAACTAACAAACCAAAACAAATGTTTTAACTTGTCACTGTAACTTCTCAAGTACCCACTTTATTTTTCTTATTCTCAAACTACCCCACAAAAATTAACTTTTATTGACATATTTAAAAATACCTTGAATTTTTTGTTTATTTATTTATAAGGCATATTTAATTAATACTAACTGTTCAAATTCGACCCAAGCCGCAGTAAAGGAGAAGATACTAAATTTACCTGTTCATTAATAATAGACCCCATAGTGTTGTACCTAATTATTTCCATGCATTCCAGAGCATCCAGACGCAACCCCTTGCCGCAATAATGTAACACTTCATAAGAATCTGAATCTAACAATGAATGATTTGATTCCAACAAATGTTTTGCAAAATTCGATCTATCTGGATGCTCATTCCTATATGCCGAAACATGCTCTTTAAATCTAGTATTAAAACTTCGGCCTGTCTGTCCTACGTATATCCCATTGCAGTCATTACAAGTAAGCTTGTATACCCCCGATCTAGTTCCCTTATCTACCTGTTCTTTGTGGTTACATAGCCTAGAGTACAAAGAGTTGTTAGTCTTAAAGGCAACATTAATATTGTTTGATTTTAAAATGCCATAAATCTTATCAGACAAACCCCCGACGTAAGAGATGCTAGATCTATATTTGTTAGTAGACTGAGAAGGTAACGCAGCGTAAAGCATGCTATTTACTAACCGTGCCTGCTTCTTTTATCAGATAGCGATCTCAAATGGTTATACAAAATCAATGGTAGATAGTTTAGTTCAAAAGAAGCAGGCACGGTTAGTAAATAGCATGCTTTACGCTGCGTTACCTTCTCAGTCTACTAACAAATATAGATCTAGCATCTCTTACGTCGGGGGTTTGTCTGATAAGATTTATGGCATTTTAAAATCAAACAATATTAATGTTGCCTTTAAGACTAACAACTCTTTGTACTCTAGGCTATGTAACCACAAAGAACAGGTAGATAAGGGAACTAGATCGGGGGTATACAAGCTTACTTGTAATGACTGCAATGGGATATACGTAGGACAGACAGGCCGAAGTTTTAATACTAGATTTAAAGAGCATGTTTCGGCATATAGGAATGAGCATCCAGATAGATCGAATTTTGCAAAACATTTGTTGGAATCAAATCATTCATTGTTAGATTCAGATTCTTATGAAGTGTTACATTATTGCGGCAAGGGGTTGCGTCTGGATGCTCTGGAATGCATGGAAATAATTAGGTACAACACTATGGGGTCTATTATTAATGAACAGGTAAATTTAGTATCTTCTCCTTTACTGCGGCTTGGGTCGAATTTGAACAGTTAGTATTAATTAAATATGCCTTATAAATAAATAAACAAAAAATTCAAGGTATTTTTAAATATGTCAATAAAAGTTAATTTTTGTGGGGTAGTTTGAGAATAAGAAAAATAAAGTGGGTACTTGAGAAGTTACAGTGACAAGTTAAAACATTTGTTTTGGTTTGTTAGTTTAACGTTTGGTAGCATAGCATACGGTTGTGGTAACTCTGAGGATGAGCTCTGGTTGAGTTCGAAACGCGTCAGTGTAGCTTGGTGGTGGTGATGGTTGGGTTTATGTGATTTGTGTGTGTTCGTACAGTGTGGAGGTGGAGGAACTGCATGAACGCACATTTCTTGCATAAACGTAACTATTGTAAGGTCGCGGGTGAGCAAAGTAATTGTTTTAGTTCGTTTAATTAACGCAGAACTGACCCCTTTTACTTTTGAATCATTTGCTACGCAATAGCGATGCCTTAATGTCTCCTGCTGCCCGCTGCGCGGCTGACCTCGTGGACGTTAGGACGTAAAGCGTCACCACAGACCATTGTATTGTATTTTGTAACATTTACTTACGCATGCATCCGGGTTCTCAACTACACAGCTTTTTTGCCATAAGTTTCGTTAACTATTACAGTCCCTAAGGCTATATTCAAATGGTCGAAACCGGAATGATGACTGAATCGGAGTGTAACTACGCTCAACGTTCGCGTAACTTGGTTATCAAGGATTGAATCTTTAACGATGTAAAGTTCCATGTTCTGTCATTGTCGTGTTGATAAATGTCAATTAATTGCTCGTAGTTGCAGTATATCAAGTTGTTTATCAAGCTAACAATTATCGTGCCACTCAGTTGGTTACAAAGGGTAGGTACTTGAATTTATGAATAGATACTTACCAAGATGTTTATCAAAGTGGCCGCAGTCCTTATTTTGTTTTGCGTCACGTATCATATAATTGCTGTGTATTATTTCGCAACTGCACCACCCACTGGTAACTTCGTAATGGTAGTAGGTACGAAGGACTTTCTTGTTCGCGATCACCTAACTAACTCTACTTATTGTATACTCCGTTTCTATGTCGAAATATTGATAAAAGATTACTTTAATATTATCATAGTAGGATTATATTAAGTAATTAATTAAAGGTCAAATTAGTAACCAATGGATGAGGTTCATACTTCATACCCTCAAAAGTCATGTCAAAGTCTGAATGAAAATGTGTGATTTCCGACGTTGAGGTGTACCTATACTTTAAAATAAAAAACTCAAACTTTTTCATTTGTAGTAGTTTTAGCTAACCCTCCAAAAAGAAAGAGCGGAATGTAGAATAAGCTGGAAATTACTCCACCGACAAGACCCTAGCTCCATACTCTCCCTAGCTTATACTAGGGCTACACACATCGCGATAGAATTATCGCGATAAAACTTCGTCTTCGGCCTACGGCGAATGTGCATGGCCATACTGCTATAGAGAGCAATGCTGCTATAGATAACAGTAAAAAACAACACTGCACTGGCCCGCGCGCTTTTTGTGGCGTCGGGCGGCGGGCGCGGGCCCGCGCGGGTCCCGCTCCGCGCCCGCTCTCTGTGTGTGTTGCGTTTAAGACATTGTTATTATGACACTCTCACAATCGAGACGAATCTAATGACTCCACAATAAAACTTCAAGACCTATCAAGACTTTTAGGCGGCATAGGGTTCCAAGTAAATAAACAGTATTTACACATTCATACATATACACCGTGAAATTTTAGTGGTTGTTTTCCCGAAACGAAGTGATTTAGTTTCGATTGTACAATCGATTTATAATTACTATTTTGACTAGAGTCAAAAATCCAATTGTGAAAAACGAAAGTCGAAAATGACCGCAAACCAATAGTAACGCTTCGTTGGTCGTTTCACAATTGGATTTTTGACTCTAGTCAAAATAGTAATTATAAATCGATTGTACAATCGATACTAAATCACCTCGTTTCGGGAAAACAACCACTAAAATTTCACGGTGTATAGTTACATATGAAAAACATAACACTTCTTCTGACGCAGTCGGCCAACTTAGATTTACCCATACCAACCATTGACCAATTTGGCGAACTATCGGCATTCGCATGTTCATGATCGATGTTCGATAACGTTGCGAACTTCGATAGTTTGTTGTCTGTTTAAAGATGTGTGTCAATAATGAAAGGAAAGTGGCGCGACCGGCCGCTACGGTAGGTCAGTGTCGCTACTCGCTTACATAACTCGTGTCATTCCATCCATCGTGCCCATTTCGGACGTGACTCCTTTTGAGAACATTGTCCTCCTTAATCTCTCGAATCTGAATCTACGTTACGTGCAATAGCAACTTCTAGCTCTGCGTTGCCGCTGATTTCCCAATAATTATCTAGTTATTGAGATGTTACCGTCGTCCGTCGACCCGTTCGAGACGTTTGGTGTCTCAAAAACGTAACCAACACTCGTGGGTTAGCTGAACCGCTGTACTTAGGTCAGAGTTTAGAGGTCATTTTCTCCTGAGTGCGGAAGCGCATAGCAGCAAGTAGGAAGACTGAAGGCGTGGGTATAATGTCGTCACCAATGCCGTTGAACTGCGCAAGGTCTAACCTATACTTCCTGCTTCGCACATGAATCCTCTTAAATCTCGATACACACATTTTTAACTTCTGATATTAACGCTATTCATATTAATCTTTGTAGAAATACTTAGGTACTTGCGAATTTTATATAGGTAAACTGAATCGTTAATTAGGGAGAATTATAGCAATATTAAGTACGTTGAATTTTACTGATGAATTCGCTTATCATATTCATGTTTTACACTTTGTGAACCGTATCCATGATTGTACGTGTTTTTTAAACGTTATGCTATCCGTGCAGTCTCACTATTCAAAATGCCGTAGGTAATCGGCAAACAATATTGCAAAAAAACTGAAGGCCGATTTTCGTACATCACAACTTCACAAATATCATTCGAAAGTGGCAAAAATCTATTGGGTACCACAAAACTACGGCTCAAATGAAATGTTCGACTAGTTGCCATATTTAATTATGTAGAGCCATAATTAATTTCAAATTTTGCACAATTTCTACCATTTTCGAATGATATTTTCTTTCAGAACTACTCTATTTCTTGTTTCTTTAGATACAGTTTTTTGCTCTACCATCCACGTTCGTATTGTTTGTTGGAATCTTCTTCGTCGGTATCTACTGATCCGGAACGTATCCGGAACAGATTAAAATCTAAAAGAAATAAAGCACTCCACTCGTGGAATAACGTGACTAACGCAACCAAGTTTTTAATTTTATAAATGTAATCTCTCAACTAACTTGGACTATGCAAATTTGGTCTCACGGTTGGCATTACTAAATCGACAAGCAGAACAATACACGAACTACGCACTTAAATATACTTACTACGAGTTTATAACACAATCATACTCATAATATTTTATATTTAAACCATATGAAAGTGAAGTAATGCTTTGCAGTTAAATTAAACTTATTATTTCCAGTGGATCCAATACAGGTGAATTCCAGAGCAGGTTGAAGGCACGTTGAGCTCGCCCTAACTGCAATACAACACTAATACCAAATCGGTGCTCACCACCGTAACGCGCACCTACCAGTACGTGCCCAAGGGTCCGTGAAATATACCCGACTATGCTAAGGCATGACATTACATTGGTTAGATTTGCTTAGAAGACAAACTCGTCATTCTCACACTGATCGGACCGACAGACCTTACGTTCATACTTGTACAGTCGACCGAAGGGTAGCCATCTACTAGCATAAACAGATAGCAACGGTTTGGTCGAGTAGAGGGGAATGGCATGACGTCGTTTTTACGAGGATGTTCGAATCGTAACTATAGATATCTATATTTTGATGTATGCGTTAATTACGTTCGCCGTATAAGATTATCTTAGCCTTACGACTAAACAGTGTAATGACCCCTTTATTTATGGAGCAACCCGAGAATCATAATTTAATAATCTTGGTGTACTTTACCACGTTACGTTTTATAATTAAAAATATAACAATAATTTAAAATTATTATGTGTGCTACAAAATTAAGCTCGCGACACAAAACAATAAAAATGAACACGTATAGGACGATACATTTTAAAATACAAAATAATGTCAACCAACACAGACAGACAACAACAAGAGGGTAATGTATCTACCTATAAATAAACCATTACCGTAAACCTAAAGTATGAAAGATATATATTTGTTAGAAATAATGTCTAATGTAATTAACCGTGGTTTTTTCAACCTATTAATGCATATAGACAGTTTCAAAATGAGTTACATACGAGAACACTTACTATTTTCAACATTCTACTAGACGACGCGACGTCTCAAAATTACTTCGCTCAAGCAAAACTGTCGTGACGGTGCAATATGCCTACTGATCGTAAACATTCACGTATGCACGGTTGAAATGTTTCGTAATGCATTACCACACTAGCGCAGACCCTCACCCGAGTCGGTGGGTGAGGAGCCATCACCGTGACAAGCGGGGTGGTCTATGGCATGACGCGGCGAGCCTGACATGCTTCGATGCATCGCCTGCGCCCCGATAACAAAACAACTAAATTGACTACCTGGTTTCACCAGCGACCAGTAATTAAGAGTTTCCATAACAATCCACTTCCTTACTTACGCATATTTAAGTTTCGGAGATTACTCACGGATAGATAGTAAACGCTTGTCGATAGCGGGAGTTCAACGAAGCAATTAAAAAGAAAAAAACAATCATCGTTTGACGCAAATCGATAACTTATCCAAAACTAGTTCAGCGAGTTCAAACGTTATCGAATGTGACTTGACTAAGATAATGTCCATTTGGGTTCTTGTTTTGAATTGAACCAGTTTGTTCAACTTGTGTTTTGTCATCGTACAACTTTATTTACAATATCTTAACAAGAAACGGCTATAAATAGCCGTTAACTGCTGCATCCGCTTCAGAGATCTTTTCTGTGAAGTGCTATAATGAGGACTGGTATGCAGTATGCATATTGCACATGTTACCAATTCACACGACAATTTTATTACTGTTTCGTTTCAAATGCACACTTTATGACTTACTGTCATGTTCTTTCATTTCTACGTGTAGCGCGGAGACAGTTGAAACGGACAGTTTTGTTAATGTTATCTTAACGAGTATTTAAATAGTCTGGTAGCAAATATGTAAGAGTGGTACGTAATTTACATTCCATAGTCGCAGTATTGCATACGTATCGCCTACGCTAAGTGCGACGAGGCCGGGCGCATCGGTGCACTGCACTGACCCGCATCGTTTCCAACGAAAGTGAAACTAGCCGTAATCGCCCGCTTGTTCTCTACTTTTGTAATAGAACTGCGCTACTAGCCAACTAGCCACTAGCCACCGCCGCCGCCGCCGCGCTATCAGATAATCGAGTGGCTTAACAAGAGCCTTTGCCAATAGCCGCGCATCTTTTTGCATCGTATTTGCCCCTATTTATACTGCAAATAAATACAGAAGAGTTGCATTTGTTGTTCTCTCTTTCTTTAGCGTGCGATAGTACCTACTTGATAACTTAGTATGTAGGTATTATATATATTGTAAGGGCCGCCTCGAAACGAAATTGCATTGGTTTTATTTCGACGACACAGCCATAAATAATTTGATTTAAACTCGCGGTGAGACGTCTCGCCGCACATCAAGAACCGTATGATTTAACACCCACAACCTTCGACACATCTATACCTACTTTGATTGTTTTGTTTTATTTTCCTCGTAATCCGCCTACACTGCAGAAACGTGAAATACTTAATTTGAATTAATATTATTTAACAAGTGTATTTTAGCGACATTTCAATTTAATGTCAATTAGGCTTTTAAAAAAACAAATGTAGAACGGATGTTGCACATCTGTTGCGTTAAGGCAGACTAACAGGCAATTAGTAAAGATGTAGTCGACCAGCGGAGACGGCCGTTTTCGCACAATGTGTCCCACACATTGGACCACATCCCTCGCCCTCTGCCCTGGTAATCATCTCCATTTGAAGTATAAAGCCAAGCAATTATTATACTTGTCGTACTACACCGATTCGAATTTAAGCTATACCAATGTTTTGCGTCTGATTCTGAGAGTTGGAACCAATATTTAAATTCCTAGCCTTTTCAACTACTAGTACCAAGTTCTTGTTTTAGTTCGTTACAAAATTCTGTTATAACACTGCCTGTGTCTTAATGTACACATTTATGAAACTGTCGTATAAATTAAACATTGACACTTTAAAATTATTTATGATTAAACATAATTACGGCTATTTTGAAGGTGTTGTCGATGATCCATTCGCTTGCATCGACGAAGGTTGCCGTTCGCTCACCGACTCACCCGCATACCTCGCTCACGTTACTTAGCGAACGAAATCCATTATAAAATTACTTACTTATAATAACAGATCAAGAATAGCTACGTCGTTCACGTCTTCTCTTCCTAGCTTTATCTCAATTACAAATGCTTGTAAGTAGTTAAAATAAGTACATGAACGAAAATTTTAGGTAAATAAATAAATAAATAAATATCACGGGACAATTCACACCAATTGACCTAGTCCCAAACTAAGCTAAGCATAGCTTGTGTTATGGGTACAAGGCAACGGATAAACATACTTATATAGGTAGATACATACTTAAATACATATTAAACACCCAAGACCAAATATTCGTATTATTCATACAAATATCTGCCCCGACGCGGGAATCGAACCCGGGACCTCAAGCTTCGTAGTCAGGTTCTCTACCTACTAGTCCATCTGGTCGTCTAAAAATTTTAGGTGTTTAACTTTTTTTAAATTATTCTTTGATTCTATACAGACTATACTAACCAATAAGCCGGCAAAGATCGCATTTAAGGCCGGCGCCGACAAGATGCGGTCACACACGCGCACCATTGTAATAAATGAAACTGTAAGTAAGATGACGCACCAGATGCGTGCACATGGTGTGCCAACATTCTTACAGTTTCATTCATTACAACTGGTGCGTGACCACGCATCAGATCTGCGCCGGCCTTTATGAACAAGTATCTAAGTAAAACTTTACACCTCCTGAGGTCCGATGTTCTATTATTAGGACTTATTCTAATGTGACATAGAACTCAACTCATTAGTGAAAAAGTTTAAATTTCATTGAACAAAATTTGACGTTGGCGGCAGGAGGATACATACACTCTGGTGCTAAATGTCATGACTGTTTTTTAAATGTCTTATCTCTTGTTTGCAGGTAAGATTTATGCCGCTTTCTTGCTCTCTTCGATAACGTTTGAGTATGTACCCAACTTTTACTTTTTATGAAGGGTCAGATGTCGTGGACGGTATCTAAAAGTACAAATTCAATTGGTCATGATTTGATTCCATAACTATTGAGATAATAGATAATTTTGTAATGGACTAATTGTGATTTGAATGTACTTTGTTACGCACCTGCTACAGTCGAAAATGGTATACAATATTATGTACCTATATTGATATTGCTGGACCACTCAATGTGACTGATTTCATTTGAATGATTCATTATGAGTAGATGAGTTCACATTTTTTTGTAGAAATTGCTGTTATAATTCGAGTCGCAGAATCATCATTCCTCGACCTCCCACATCTTGAAAAAGAACTACGAGATTTTACTTTTACTTATTCCTTATAATTTTATCTTAAAAAAAAATATGGTTTCCGATTTTTCCTATGTTGCATACATCAGGACAGTTTTCTCTAGCGAATTCAATATGGTCTATGTATATTCCCACTAGGTACTACTAAGGTATCACTGGAGCTGATAATAGAAATAATGTGAATAGACTCGGTTTTTGGGTTCAATATTCTTCATTCACTTCTAAGAAAGCTTTTTGTATATGTTTCGATATTCATTCGACTCCCGTAGCCTCCAATTAATGTACAATTCCGATATGAAATCATCAATAACAGGCAATGTTGTGACAAGTCCAATAAAAAAAATAAAAAAAAATGTAATCTGTTTATTGCAATTAATGTTACAAAAAAAATAAAAAAAATTCTTATACTTAATTACAATCTTTAAATATTTAAGATTATACAAAGTGGGCGTATCGCAGGCGAGGTAAACGATGCCAATGCTAAATCTACTATTTCTCAAAGTTTGTGAAAACATTGCTCAATTTTAAACAGAGTAACAAGTAGAGCAAGAGACCAAGCAAACGTGTAGCTTAATGCCTTCGTTGTGTTAAAAGTAGCTTCTAAATGTTGCATTAATTCATCTGACTTTCATTACTTTGCCCTATTACTCTTTGGTATTTCTATTCTATTATCGTTTCTATTTGTCTAAACGGGTATGTATTACAATACCGAAGTACGAAAGACCGAATGTATTAAAACATCGAATGGGTCAAAAGACCGACACGATTTTTTTCTGAAACCGTTAACTTTTTAAGATTGTTATAAAACAAACCTAACCTAACCTAATGGGTTCTGTATGATGCCGTTTTAGTAAATTCTGAAAATTTTACGGTTTCAGAAAAAAATCGTGTCGGTCTTTTGATCCATTCGAAGTTTTAATACATTCGGTCTTTCGTACTTCGATATTGTAATACATACCCGTCTAAACCGTATTTGAAGTCTCCAAATATTTTCTGAATATATTTTGCTTGGCAGTGTTAGTACATGGTGCTCCACACTTTAATGTGACCTACTTAGTAATAACGAATCAAAGTTAATGATCTAATTGCTCACTATGAAGAGTTATGCAATATGAAACCTATATACATTCTAGTGTATTATTAGTATTAAATTTGCTGTGCGTAGTTACTGCGAAATGCAATGCATTAAATCAGCACTTTATTATTCATCTCGGACACAAGTTCGAGCCACAATAGTCGACACTTGATAAAATGACGTCTCTGTGATGCCTGCTCAATCGGCAGAGTGGAATAATACAATGGCGATACATTGAATCTTCGTAATTCTATTACAGGTTGATATTCCCCACTTGACGTTAAGAAATGACGGACGTTACAACAAAAGTTCAAAGACCTATTAATCAAAACTTGTATAATGGAATACATACATACATACTATTTGCACGGATAGAAATGGTATCTTCACATTATTGCAATAATTCGCGGTCAATGTTTTCTAGTTCTATCTAGCATGCATAGCGTGCGTCTTTTATAAATACTTTCAAGGTTTTATTTGGGTTAACAGTATACAATTCCCAATCAGTTTAATTATTTTGTTTACTTGTATCCAACGTAACAGTTCTTTCTTACGAAACTGAACAGGTCATATTTAACTATGGAAAGAGAATGTCTCGTGAGCACACTGCGAAACTAAGGCTTTGTTTGTTATTCACAATGCCTCAGAGACAGATAATAAAGTCGGGATTGTTTTCATATAACTCGCTTATGGAAAACCGTAATTTGGGGGTGATTATGTCAGCTGTTCCCCCAAGTGCGTCGGCGTAATTGAGCTTGTGGAACAGAGTATTGTTTCAAGTATGCAAGTATAACGTAACGCACGTGTGGGCTTGCCGGCTTGCGTCGCTGCAGCGGAGAAAGTGGCACAGCCGGCGGCAAGGCCGTCTGTCGCTCTCCGACCTTCAGCGCCACACTTCCGGGATCCAAATACTATAAATCTCCCACCAATAATAACACTGCCAATATGAATTATTCCAATTGCAATGCCCAACGGCAAGGCAAGTTGATGTATCGATTGGAAAGTCGAAGGAAATTCGGACCTTGTCGACAGGCAAGCCCTTATCCGCCCGCTTAATCGCGTTGCGTAAATGGCGCCAGCTTAAAATTGTTATTATAATTTGTTACACGATTAAATGATTTAATTGCTGTCAAAGTATAATTGGAATGAAACCTTAAGCGATATAGCTTTATGTAACACGTTTCTAAGTGAAACACCCTGTCTGTCCGTCTTAACTTTTACTTAACGAAAAACCGTGGCTATCCCTTCACGAAGGCATTGCTTCATTGCAAGAATGTAAATTTTGTGAATATCAGCCATTAATGTCAGAAGCTCTCGTGACAATCGGAAAATGTAATTGCGCCATCCCACAAGATTTACAGTAGCGTGTGTCACGCGGTAGCCGCGCGTCGCTCCGTAGATCCGCTCAGCATAATGTCTCCATAACATATTTACTAATTGCGCCGATACACCAACGCTGCACGATATCACGCGAAATACGCTTTGTTTACTACGAGCATGCAGCGGAAGACTAACGTTCATTGATTGATTTCATATAAACAATTTGATGTTACCTACCGCTGCTCTAGTTTTCATTGACAAAAGTGCGAGTGGCTTACATTTGAATCTAAACATTTAATGAGGTGAATAATAATTTCAAGGTTACTTTTTTGCCTTTAAGGTTTCTTAATTGGCAGTTACAAGAACGGCATATAATCTTTATAGTTATGATATGACTTATGATGCCTCGTGCTACCTACGTGAAGTTTGCTGGCATTTCCGATCTAAGTAGTATTTTTTGCGACTATTGCTTGCTTATCGCAGTAAAATTTCAGACCCTACTTTGGTATTACATACTAATGAATCAGGTTTAGTTTACTCGCAGTTTCAATTTTATTAATATTATTATCCTGTTCTATTCTATCCTGCTAATATTTTAAATAAGAAAAGTTTGTAAATATGTTTGGATGTTTATTACTCAATCATGCAATAACGTCTTCAACCAATTTAAATGAAATATTATACAGAGATAGTTTTATTTTAAGTCTCAGGGCACATATGAAAGTTTTTATCCTGAAAAATCGCATATTTTCCGCTGGGTAGTAATAAACGATTTCTTCGCAGACGAAGACGCAGGCAATAGCTCGTAGTTTCCATTATTGTACGCTTCATTTCTCATTCTGCTTTACCTTGTATTCTGGAAGTTCTGCCAGGCTCTCGTACACAAGTAGATGGCATGCTGGAATTTAACCAGATTAACAAGTGATTTGCTTTGGGTGTTGGCGGCGAGTCGCGACGCGGACGCGCCAGCACCGAATCAACACGCCTCCGATGCCGGCAGACTCACCAAACGAGTTATAAATATTTAATTAATATTTGACTGGCGAACTCCGCCGCTTCAAGGTCACTCGTTGGTCTGAAAGCCGATTTACAAACCATCCATATGAATAAGATTTTTTACCATTCCACTTTTTATCTACACTGTAATGACTTGTAACTCTTATTTTTTGGCCGGCCTAGCAGCAAGTCATTACATTAGTAATCGCCGAACAAATTCTGATTAGAAATAAACATCATTAGAATGTTTACTTAGATTAGTATTCTTGGAACTATTTGGTTAAATTATTATATCACGATCTTCGATTGTAAGCTTGACTCAATACTCAACTTACAGTTGAGTCAGCTTTAAATCATAAAATACTTTGAAGCTAATGAAATAATACCGGATGTAATAACTAGCAAGGTAGAAAGTAAACAAAATGATAATATTGTATACTTACCTAAGGTATTTTAAAACTACTCGTTAAATCTGTTTGTCATAAGTCGCTCCACCGGGTATGAGGTGAAGGTTACGCGCATCATTAATATGTTCATTATTCATCAATTCTACTCATTAAGAATTTTACCTACTTAATGTTGCTCAATATTTGATCTTGACTTATTTTTTGATATAAATTAATTGATCAGACCTTGATGACTGGTGTGAAAGTAAACATCAAATCTCGTACTTTGTGATTCTGCTCTTGAATGAGATACAAATCTTTCGCGGATAAACATAACCTACCTAAGAGATTTAGCCATTCCGAGTGATATTTTGATAGCAATTAGTTCTTACTAAACAGACTTGTATCGAAATTTATGTTTATTTTAGTTAAACCTTTGTTACAAAATCTCACCAAAGCTTGCATTATTTGTGAAATCTTATCAAGCAAGTTAATCGTTATTTATTATAATTGTGTTGTTAAATAAGTAGCTCTATTTCCATAAAGCATTCGGGCATTACAAGGCAAACTTGCTGCCTGTTGTCCTATAAATCTAATGCATTCCCGCAATACCTGTTTAGGGGCGCTATAAACTAGAATATAATTATGAAATCGACTTTTATTAGTATTCAATACTAATAAATTGACCATAAATTTAGATTCAGAAGCTTTCGACATATTGTGAACGTCGTTAATTGACAACAAGGTTGCAATACGGTTGGGAGAATAGTAATTGATTGGCGAGTAAAATGATCCCATCAACCGTGCTACTGGTTCGTCAATTCAAGACATGATTTTTCATTCACAATGTCATATCCATTACGCATCATACAGCCATTGATTGAAATAATGCGCTTGATAACGAACAAAAAGGTAATCAGACTGAAAAGAATCCAAACAAAAGTGCATTATCATAATTAAGACCGCAGGAGTGGCAAGTGTGGAGCTCACGGTACTTTATCCAACAGTGGTGAACGAACCATAAATCGGAGCATATAAAAAGGAACACATTTTTGAACAATTCAAAACAAATTGCGAAACAAAAACCTTAATTAAAATGTGGCCCGAATTCATGAACGGTTTCATCACATCGTATAAGTATATTGTTCTAGTAACTGTGGCCTCATTCTAGTACGTTGTTCTTCTTCAGATGTCCCCAAATTACAAATCAGTAGAAGAAAACGATAATTGTCTAAACTTAAGGTTCCATAAAACGGAAATTGATGAAACCACATGCTTTCGACGGCAAGATTGATTGAGTGATTACTTATTTCGTAACTTTACAGCCTTTAGTAGCAATTGGTTAAAAGTATTAGCTTTTCTGTCTATTCTATACATAACACATGTATAGAATGTGATAAAATTTAAATTAAATACTGTCTCAAAGTAGGCGACTTTATAGTAATTTTCCGTCTGTTTCATAGAACAACTTTTATGTAGTATCAATATAAACAACGGCACGATACGGCCGCTGAATTAATGTCCCCAATTCAATTGAAGCGTTTAATTAGCACAAGTGGCCCCGATTGCTTCGTTGATCGCGCTCGCGTCGCACTACCTAGTAGACATGGGCTTCGGGTAAATACTCTACTGCTATTTACCCTTATAACTCCTCGTCAGTATGTAAAAATGGGTTTACATACCGGTGACTAATTTATCAGGGTGTGTGCTCGCTTAACGTAACCATCCAAACAACTTCTCGTTTCGTGTTTTCCAATCACGCTTTTTATGAATGATAAGATTAAGTGATGAGTTTATTGTAGAAACTTCCTTCCCAGTCAGCCCATCATGGCCGTGATTACTAAATAATATAAATCCACCGGCGCACCGTCTGCACATTTTCCGCAAACAACAATATTTAAATTACTTCTGTTTATCCATAAGACTAAGTGTCTTTTAAATCTAAATTGAAGTAGAACAATCTCCCATCAGAAATATCATGGAAACCCCCGAATGTAATATTGTAACTCCATGTACAGTCAAGTATAAAAATATGGGTGCACACAACTTGCTCATAAATACGTCCCATAGCTCTTAAGTCGTCGAATTAAGGTATAGGTATTAGGTATGTAACGATGGGAGGATTAAATCGATACTTATTTTTGCACTTGACCGTACGATCGGCCAAAAAAGTCGTCCGCCTGCAGTTGTGAGTTTCAGTGAGATCTAAATATCGCTAAGGTTAACTTTTCTAACTGAAAAATTGACCTCGTTGTTTAATGACGTCCAAATTAACTTCAACTGTAGGGTGGTAGACCATATTTTTGGCCAACTGTACGTTATTCTGCTTAAATAGTTCTTTATTGACGGCCGTAATAAACTGTTTATTCCTTGTACCTTTTCTAATCTATTTTCATCATTGCTAAATGTTAGCTATAATTCCAGTACCGCTATAAATTCAACGTTTAGCAGTAGGCCTCGTGAGCAGCCGGGTTCAATTAGACATCACCCGGTTGCGTTAGAAACGACAACTCCCATTATGTGCCTGGGTCGTGACACGGCACGTCTAAATGCGGTGGTGTAATACTTATTGTTGTCAGTTGTTTCCACGTGCAACTAACGTACTTAATTGTGCGGGGCCGTAGTGGACGCGACTGTGTATCCGACCACGGAAACCTACAAACTCTAGTTCGTATGCAGTTACTTGTGGTATAAATAAGTCTACCTAAGTCATTCTTAGTATCCTAGGATAGCTTTTCCAGATCAGTGATATCTGACAGTTCTAACTCATTTAATAACAAATCTATCTCTAACTACGAGTTTTCCGAACGGCTCCGGGTACGGTTTTACTTTCTTGTAGGAAGTGCTGTCACTTTCGATGGAGACCGGTTAAGCGTACCCACTCGCTAGCTATTCGGGGCGCAAGTAAGTAGCAAGTCGCGATATACCGCTTCATCTCACTTTTAATTACAAATTAATTGTTACCGAAACAACTGAATTACCAAACAAAAAACCTTCTACAGGATACAAGTACAAGTATTATTTTTAAAAACATCACTTATTTTTTGTACAGATAACTGACTCGCCCGACTGTTTGTTGTTCCATCGATCTTGTGCTAATGGATCGTATCGTTAATCTTCTAGGTTTAAAATTTAGTACCTAGTTGTTTTAATACTTTAATTGTTTAATGTTAGTACTAAGCATTCGTTTTCTTTTGTTTACAGGTGAGCCCTGATTACTCGGACAATGAAGGAATAATGACTTTCGTAAGTTGAAGCATCAACTTTAAAGCCGAGTTTAGACCTGCAAGAAAAATCATACAAGTTGTATTACATTGCGAGGCCTTAAAGTGAACAAGTTTGAAGTGGTCAATTGGGCGCCGCAATGTAATGCAACTTGCACGATTTATCTTGCGAGTCTAAACTGGGCTTAAGAACATAGATTTACGTTTATTGGTTTTCGATTGCATTAAACTACTATTTTCTTTCCCCTTACATTTTAATTTCAAGAGATATTATAACTAAAAATGATTTATGCAGTTGCGGTTGTGGTTTGATTAGTGGAACTAACCTTGCACGTAATGCAAAGTCGACCTTTATCTTTGTTAGATACCTAATTATTGTCAGATGGACAGTGAAGTTGGTCAATGAATTATGGGCATGCTAACTATTAATCTTCCTTTAAAACGGGATGTTATTTTAATTTCAACTGCTTTCAAAAAAAAAACAGTACTCTGAGCTTGAACATATATTTTTATCAACCGACGAAAACAAAAGGAGGAGGTTCTCAATTCGACGTGTATATTTTTTTTTTTTATGTATGATCACGCATAACTTTTTACAGAGTAGTCCGATTTTGATGATTCTTTTTTTATTGGAAAGCGTATTCCCCGAGGGTGGTCCCATTTAAATTTGGAAACAATATTCTTACCCTAAGGGTAGAAAAACAGGGGATGATTGATTGTTCAGTTACTGATTGCACTATATGACCACGCATAACTTATGATAGAGTAGTCGGATTTTGATGATTCTTTTTTTATTGGAAAGCGTATACCCCAAGGGTGGTCCCATTTAAATTTGGAAATAATATTCCTACCCTAAGGGTAGGAAAACAGGGGATGATTGACTAACTTTTTACCGAGTAGTCTGATTTTCATAATTCTTTTTTATTGGATAGATAGGGTATACCTTGAAGTTGGTATTATAAATTTGGAAAAAAAATTACCCCAATGATGGAAAAAAGTATAAAATAAAAACTTTTTAACAAAAAATTAAACCGCCGAAAAAACTGAAAAGCAAAAAATAATACCTTTTTTGTTTGACCTTAATCTAGGTACCAGTTTGAAGTCGGTGCCTCAGCACGAGCCAGGAGGAGTGATAGAAGCCAATCAGGTAGACGATTATAGGTTCACTCCTCCTGGCTAAGTGCTGAGGCACCGACTTCAAACTGGTACCTAGATTAAGGTCAAACAAAAAAGGTATTATTTTTTGCTTTTTAGTTTTTTCGGCGGTTTAATTTTTTGTTAAAAAGTTTTTTAGGATGTCAACATGAGGTGCGGTTAAAGTACGACCTGTTATTGTCGACACGGAATGAATGTTAATAATGCACGACCTGATAATTCAAATCCCAATGTAATTTCCGTAAGGGGTTTAATAATTATCAGGCCGTGCATTATTGCCGAACATTCCTGGTCGACAAATACGGGGTCGTACACAAACCGCTCCTCCAATACGCATCTAGCACGTACTACCTTAATAATCATCATCATCAGCAATCTCGCACTCCAATTACCGATGGCGGAACCAGGTCTCACGGTGTCTACGTCAACCGGGGTATTCATACTTCATAGAAAACAGTTTATCCGTGAATCACACATAACACAATTTGCGGGGAAAGTGTAGCTGCGTGACGCAACAATAAAAATTGCACGGACAAAGGAATTACTGCAACCAGATACACGCCTGACGTAAGGGTCTAAGTAGTCGAGCCAGAGCCACTAATGACCGCCACACAATGACGCTCAGAACATAGCTTCGCCTTCTTATTTAGTTATTCGACCCGTGTGGACCGTGTTCTCTGTGTGTTGTAGAACCACATTCTAAGTAATGCTATGGCAGGCCTTAATCGGCCTACTCGTATTTCCCCGTCTTACCCGTCTAGCCGGACTATGGTAAAGAAATCTTGTAACACAGCAAACCTATCGCCCATCTACCTTTTGCTTGGTTTTCCTGGTGATAACTTTTGGGGATCAAACGTGATACCAAAGATGCAAGTTAACATTGACTCGCTACCGCCATCGTAGTGCAACAATGTTTACTCGTTCGGTTCTGCAAATCGACCTCAGGGCAGCGTTGTGTTGTTGCATCTATAAATAAGGAGGTGCTAAAAGCGGCCTGGGACGGGGGACGTGCTTCCTCCGCTTTGCTTTGAGCGGCCGAGGGGTAAACAAGCTCGAGTTGAACGAAGCCCTTTGTTGACACTCGCTTTACGGCCTCGACTGCTCCACCTCGCGGCGCGTCGAGCTTTATTGCGCACGCGCAATAAACACTGTGCCGCGGCCGGCGTGCGGCGCTCGCGCATCCACACGCGAGTCACCGACTCCGCGCCGATCAACAACAAAGGTGAACGTCTACGCCCGCGACGTAATACACCAAAATATCCACAAAACCGGCCAACATACACATACAACACTCGTGTAATACCAATTGTTAAGTCCTCAATAGATGAATAAATACTTATAGCATTTATAGCTTCAATTCTGAAAACCTCGTCCATGCTGTCCCCGTACGTGATTTCCTTAGTCTTCAATATCTACAATAGATACCCATTGTTTCGTCCAATGTACCAAGAAGACAATCGTTCGGCGGGTACTCAAATTATAAATACGGATGGCTAGCGTGTGATGGCATTTATATACCATAGGCGGCTCGATCTCGCATTGCAATCACGGCGTGCTCCTATCTGCATGCGTGGCGGCGCCCGGAGCGACCGCCGCGTCCGGTCCGGTCTTACTCATCTAACAGTTGCTAACTAAACACGAGCATTGCTACCACACTTACATTAGCATGTAACTTTGTTATCGTGTGTCTAACTCAAAAAGCTCATACATATATGCCATGTCATTGTATAACATTGACTATATAGAATGAAAACACGTCTTTTTCCATTTGATATAGGAATAATAACAACAACTTCGCCCACGCTGCGCTCAGAATATAGATTATTTCAGACTAGTCGATGCCCGCAGCTTCGTCTGCGTCCCGCGAGATCTTTGCACTTTCCCGGTGTTAAAACTAGTATGTTACTCAGGCATAATGTAGCTTTCTATTAGTGAATGATTTTTTTGAATCTGTTCAGTAGTTCCAGTTATTACCTACCCTGTACATACAAGCAAACATGCAATTTAAAAAGTGTACATGCTGCTATAGAGATAAAAAAAGAATACATTACATTGTTTTAAGTTGGGTACTCTGCTTTAGAGCACATTAATTGGCTTTTAAAAGACTAATACATGTAATTTAATTTAGTTACGAATACTAATTTCGACGCGTATTATAATTTGTTATGCACTTCATTACATTCAAATGGTACCGTGTTTAGCTCCGCGGGAGAGCAATACGCCTATAATTGTCATTGCGTCGCTATTTTGATAGTTGCCAGGCAGAGCAGAACGTTATTAATGACGCGTCGTAAGGATAACATGAGCGAGGACAGTCTAGAATTAAAACTAAAAGTCCACTACCTCTTTAGGCCTATTTATGCTACACTGCTGGCGGTTAAATTAATATACTCCAAGTATTGAATTGGTTTTTGATGTAAAAACAAACTAAAATAGATGCGAGTTCAACCAACTACTCTTAAAGTTGTGTCTACTCTTAAACTTTAATGATCATTATGTAGGTACATACAAGTGTAAGATAAGTACTAGTTATCGAGTAGGAAATGATACGTAATTTGGCAATGTATTTATGCTGATTTAGATAAACATGTAATTAAAAGCGGTGCTGTGGTGCATGCGTCACTTAATTAATCATAACTGTGCACAGCACTCTACACTACGCACTGTCACTGGTGAATCACAATAATGTCCATTGTTATGATTCCACGTTTACACAAAGCGACGAGTGTTTAACGTTAATTTAAGGGAGACGATAGTTTTATATTATTTATACAGTTACGGAAGAAAAATTGCTACAGCTGCAGTTGCAATCTGAAAAACTACTTCAGAGCTTGTCACTACATCGTGCTATGTCACATGATAAACGAGTAAACTTACACACAGTTATTTTAAAATATGTATGTGTCATTGATAACCAGAAACGTGAACGACGATGCTTCGCCAATACGAATTGAAATAAACAAGTTATTGTTCAAAACAAAACTAGGGGGCGAGGCGAAAGACTGAAAGGTTAATGACTACACAGCCATCATTGGGAGGTTGCTGGTGAGACGCCGTCTGAGGGGCCGCAGCATCTCGTCACTGGTTATTTTCGCGCAATCATTCAATAAACTTGATGGGGCCAATCGACAAGACCCTCAGTTGGCTCCTCAAAGAAATGGACCAATTTCTACAGACGTTTATTTTAACGGTTATCACTTATGTAACTTTGTGGTTAAACGTGTTGTTTGCAGCACTGGATTATTATAATTTATAAGTCGTTAAGTACATTGGCAGGATGAAGCGTTTGGTCGAGCGTTTTAAATCGTTAAAAAGTTCATTTAAATATAGAACGCATTTGATTAAAACCAATTAACGCTCAATTAAGCAGTTCACTCGAGAGTTATATCTCTGTACCAATTGTCGCGAGGCGGCTCCACTCGTTTGGCTCGATTTCATGCTTGTTTGATTCGTTTAAACCCCAATATAAGGTACTAAATAGGTAGGGTATCTGCATCAGAATAACTTTGCCTTGGAATCGAATTATGTAGTTCCAGTTTATAAATATTAGGTACCTGTATGACAAGTAACTGAAGTGCATATCTCGGCAAACTAAACCAAAACCGTACTTCTTTCCTTTTTACCAAATACCTATCAAATTTTGTTTTTGCTTTATAACGCGCTGCTCATTTAAATTGTTAATAACAGTCAGTCAGAGTTGGGTTGACAAGTTCGACCCAGTTTCATGTTCTTTGTTAGATACCGACGCACATCCGAAAAAATATAACTTTAGCAGGATTTCGAGCTCACATTGTCAACAACTGGAGGTGTAAATTGTCATTGATTGCAAACGTAAATATGCAACCCGCCTCAGAGGTGTTCTGAAAGATCATTGACCGAGCGTTTGAAACTTTATCCTGAATATAAATAAATAAACTTTTAAAAGCGCTCATGAAATATAACTACTGATAAAAACATATTGTATTAGGTATTAATATATTAAATTGTTCGTTATTCGATATGTTAACGAACTCATTGTGCATCTGTATTTGCACCTATACTTTACACGTCGAAGCACATTCATGGCACACTTGTTTTCGTTAGCCAAAGAGTCGTTGGCCTCCGTTCACCCATATGAATAAACCACTAATGTTTGCTATTTCAATAATAATTTTGACTGTAGTTGGTGACGCTTATGTCATTCGCAAGCAAATGGGACCACTTAAAAACCTACTTACTTGAAAAGTTAACCTTTTGAGAGTAGACGACCATCCTGATGTGTATTTTTAGTTTAAAAGCTAAACAGGGATCTAGTACACACCCTGTTGCTAGCTTCCTTCTAACGAACACCACAAACAATACATTGGCTCGAGCCGCGTGTTTGCCTCCTTGACAACATGTCTCGCTAACCAAAACAGCCCACATCAACTCGTGACGCAAAGCGTTATGTTCAAACGTTGCGTTCGGGCTTGGTTTACAATAGTTACATACATCGACGGCTCTACACCTAAATTATTTACCTTTATCATACAATCATACTCTTCAAACAATTTGTTCTAAGAAAATGTTATGTCGATCATGCTAATGTCGAACATTACAACGATTTACGATAAAAACTCGAGCCGTAGTCAAAAAGCGCTGCGGCTGAATGCCCTCAGTTTGAAACGCAACGACCGCGGCCATTTGAAATCGACAGTGATTACAATTTTCCCTGGAGCTCGGTTGCGCGGGCGCAACGTCCGATGGAAAGCCAGCAGCATTTAACCAATGTTCTGCTCTAATACCTCTCTAATTACGCCTTGGCCGTCGTTTTCCTTCGACACTTGGCGGACACTAACTTAACCCCTGCGCTTTTCTCTGCTACATTTCACCCGCGATTGCACCGCTACGGCTCTGGCACGCTCATTTATTTGCTACACTTTCGCCTTTGACAGCCGAACTATATTGTTTCAATAGACAGAAACATATTCAAAGCTATTAATTCAGTTCGACGACTGCCTCTACGACATTTTCGGAGTAGTACAACGGTATCTTTTCTTTGTTGAGTTGTTTACTAGCCTTTACCGGGGTTTTGCTCGCGTAAACCAGTAAGGGCCACTTGCACAGTCCAGGGTTAAAAAAATAAATCGGTAACCCTGGACTAAGAAGGGCAGTTCTATACATGTTGGCACTTCTTAACCCTGGGTTAGCTGTTAACTCGGAGTTAAGTAGCTAACCCAGATCCGCGCAAGCCCGCCTTAACTCTCTCAGTCGAATTGAGATTCCGGGATTTTACTAAATTTCCATGAGAAGAGAAGTCCCGAATCTTACATCATGGTCTTCATTTACGCTGTCGACCTTAGCTATTAAGATTTAGGGATTTTACATGGATCCCGTGGGAATATCGGGATAAAAAGTAGCCCATGTGTTATTCGAAAAGTCCAGGCTCTCTGCATACGTAAATTTACAGTTCAGTTATTGTTTCACATTTTTGTTCTCTGTCAGCAAAAATCTCATATTTTACGTAGACAATAATAATATTTTTAAATTAGATGCATGCCTTGCCTGCGTGCTGGAACACTGAACAATCTGTGTACACTCTTTATTGCTGGCAATTATCGCTCAAAACAACAAAGGTGCTCGTGCACTTATAAAATGAAATGAATGTAAATGCTTGCCTCTAATTTTTCCTGTAAGAAAAAAACTCCTTTGTAAATGTACCAGCATCTACATTATAGTTACCTACCCACTTCTAGGTATATAAGTCTGTTGTTCAAATATAAAATTGCTTAGTGTAGGTACGCCAGACCTGCCAGGCGGTGGCGTACATCACCTAGCAAAATACCGAGGTTTAATAATTTGTCGGTTGTATTCCTAAACACAAGTGTTTGCGTGTTTACGATCCCCGGACGAAGCGGAGGCGAATAGAATATACAATGACATGTCATTCACATCGATTGAGGCCGCATACAAGATGCGGCGTATCATAAATTATGTATACATAGAACTCATGTTCCGCGTCGAGCACGGTCGGATCGATCCGACCTTCACGCCGCTCTCTTCTCCCAGCCGAAGGCCCAACTCAGATCTGCTAAAGCTCCTTCGTACTTGAATGCCGTTCTAGCGAAACCTCGCTTGGATCGCACGTTGTTTCCGCAGCTTATTACCCGCCAAGTCTTTCATTCTTCTTAAAGTCCGTGAGCAATGCTAATTCAGCACTTAATACGTTCCAAGTATGAATTCTAACATTTTCTCCCGCTAATTCGTTACAATGAAGCTACATAGGCATGGACGGGTAATAGATTACTATGATGGCAGTGTACTGTTAGATAACATGTCGCCTGCAGCGTGTAGCGGCGACCGTTGCCCCTCGCCCGAGCCAAGCGGCACCGCGGCGCGAAGCATCGGCGACTGGCACGGCGACAATTATTCCTCACAACGGCGCGGCGGCGAGCGACGCTTACTGAACAATAGTGCACAATCATCGCGATTGTGCTCGCCGTGTCAACTGCCTCTCGCATGAGTTCTAGCATTGTTATGGTGATGCTCCGAAGCGTCAGGTTCGACGCTCCGTGAAAACAAATGAAGAATCGACCATTTGCATTTCTAAACGAACGAAACTACTGGACCGGGGAACGTCTGAGACTCTGAGGTCTAAATAAAAGGGATTTTTACTGAAATAAATAATTCATGATAGGAAACTGAACCGGACGCCTCGTCTTCACAATCGTTTACCATTAAAATTCGTCTCACCCTGGGGCTCTAAAAAGTATTCCATCTACCACTTAAGGTTCAGTTAATTGGAATTATTAACCATTTCAACGTGGAGACCATTAGTGAAAACGAGGTGAACTTGAGCAGGTAAACGATGAAACCAACTTTAGGGTGTCGTTTTTGTTAACTTTAGCAGGTACCCGACCCTCCGGCCTGATTGTGTACGTTTTTTCATTCACATAAAATACACAACGTAGATCGTGAAACCCAGCTAACTTCTATTAGTAAATCTTACAACATAAGAGCTAGAATTACTTGCGAGGCCCAACTAATAATAGTATTATTTTTCATCGGTAGGTAGTTTGCCCTTCAAAAAAATGGTCGATCCGTGTTCACAATTTTTGTGTTTACTTTACTATCCGTGTGCAGCCTAATCCCTCTTTCGCACTTGATAACGGACGAAGTTTAAAGGTTCCTATTACGGCTGATTTTTATTTCATGCAGGTGTTGTTTAACTTGACGATAACACTATTTTGTCTTTCTATTTCAGAACCAGTCCCGTCCAGTGCAATCGATGAACAACTCAATCGCCAGCGGAATGGGGCCCGTAGGCGGTAGTGCAGCGGGGAGCACCGTCAGCTGGGAACAGCACCCCGCATTGGCACGCGCCGCGTCGGTGCCTGCGCATCGCGCGCTCGTGGGCCTTCTCGACCGGCTAGGCCACCGCCGCCTGGAGCGCACCACCAGCGAACCCGCGCCCCCACCGCCCGCCACCAGCCGCTACAAGACCGAACTGTGCCGCCCCTTCGAGGAAGCCGGCGTCTGCAAATATGGTGATAAGTGCCAGTTTGCACACGGTATGCGCGAACTCCGCAACCTTCAGCGCCACCCAAAGTACAAGACGGAGCTGTGCCGCACCTTCCACTCGGTAGGATTCTGCCCGTACGGACCGAGATGCCACTTCGTGCACAACGCTGAGGAAGCCCGACGCCGCGAGCCGACGTCTCCCGGCGGGTCGCTGGCGTCGCTGTCGTCTGGCTCGGGCGGCTCCACGGGCTCGTACATGAGCGACGGGTCCCGCTCGCCGCGCTCGCCGCACTCGCCGCACTCGCCGCAGTCACCGCAGTCCCCCCACTCGCCGCCCGCGTTCGCGTTCCGCGGCTCGCAGTCTCCCGATCCTGAGGACGAGAGACTGCCGGTGTTCAACCGCATCGTGTCCGCGTTCGGCGACCTCGTCATCGCCTAACCGCCTAGTCCTAAGATAACTTATACCGAGCGTAGCGATAAGGATCGTCCGTCACCGAAGTGCCTAACTCGACGTCTTCCAGGCCGCGCCCGAGCGCCGCGCCGTCCCGCACACCCGCTCAACGAATGATCTCCAGTTTGCCGATGCTCTTTAACTACTTCGCCCTGTAATATATAAAAATAACGAAGTTTTCACTGGCGTCTCGAAAGTTTGCGGTGTGAATTTATAGTGATTACGTACATCTTTAATAATCGGCACGCACTTGTAAATGGCACCTTATATTATTAGATATTTATTGCGTAGCTCGCGGTAGTCTTCCCTTTGCGATCCTCCGCCGAGCGGTGGTCTCTTGTAAAGTTAGATATAGAACATTTTATTTATTCGTACTGCCTAACCGCGCTCGGAACTGTACCGCGGGGAGGCGCTCGTGATCTATTTTTAAGGATTTAAGATAATAATTTATTATTTATTTCGAGTCTCTTTAACTGTAATTATTGTTTTGTAACTAGCAGTTGCGATGCCGCACCGCATACGAACGCCGTCAGGCGTTTCGCTCATATCATTCTTAGTCGCCTGATTTCGGACCTGCTTAATTCTCACTCTCAAACACCATCTTGAACATAGTCAATAGCAGCAGCAGACCCGCAATCAGTCGACGGCTCGTCGAGAGCTCGGCAACCACACGCGTCCTCTACCGTACTCAATCGGCTCGATTAGTTTGCCCACCATTTGCAAACGCAACAGTCAAACAACTTCTGCACATCGAACGTTCTGAGATGGGCCAGGGAGCCTATGGGGTGTATCGACTAGCTGGCCGCCTCGCTAGATCACGATCATCCGGCCCACCTGAGGACGTTCGGTGCGGCTCGCGGCGCGTCGCCCGCAGCGGCTCGTCTGCGGGTTTTTTTTGTTTCGCGTCGCGCGAGAGGACCGGCTCCGAGCGGAAACCTGTTTGGGATTTTCGTGATTGTTTTTTTTTCGACCTCGTGCCTCACTCTCCGGTCCTCCCGCCTCGGCGCTCGAACTGATCGGGCGCGCTGCAAAAAGTAAAAGAGGACGCGCGCCGAACTCCCGAGGACTCGCGCACCACACACTGCATCAAGTGCCTACAAATGATGATAATACATATATTTTCTTGTTTAAAAGTGATAGTACGGCGGGCCGCGGTGCCGCTCGCGTCCACGCCGCGCACCCACACAGAGTGACTTTTACTTTAATAACTAATAAATCGATTATAATATTTAATTTTTAGTTCCATCAAGATAGATTGATTGTTTATTTATTGTCTCCTTTTGAATACAATATTCAAATTGGCACAGTTATTACTTTTGTATTTTTGACAGAACTAAGGTGATTAGTTTCGACATAGCATAGTTTTTTTCTTTGAATTTAAAGTGTGATATTTTATAATATTTATATAACAAAGTTTAAAGTTTTAATTAAGGGACCAATGTAAGTGATTAGGAGAAATTCTGATAGAAGCAGCCAGATACGCTTTCGAATCTTACCAAGAGACTGTACTCGCCACTTATGAATACCTACATATTTTGTTATACTTGTCAGATCTACGTTTTGTATGATCAATAAATGAACATGTTAACCTTTCTTGGTTTTGTGTTTAATTATTATCGTAGACCGAGATGGTAGTATTTTTGTTTTGTTCTATAGTTTATTAGTTTCAGTTTTCTCCGAATATTAGCAATTCGTTGCATGGTGACCACTTAAAGATAATAATTTTGTACCTAATTATAAGTTAATAGATTTAAGCGTTTTCATAAAGTTCGCGAATATTATTTATTATCAGTTCATTAAGAATTATAAACCATTAAAACTGATTTATTTAATTTCTTTTGTATTTAAACAGACATCTAAGTACTAAGATTACATAACTTAATGTTAGTAATGTAATATCATGAGTCATTTAATATTTAAACAGGCATTAGGTTAAACTCTAGTACCTACCTATGTCAGTTGTAATTAAGTATTTAATTTTTTATTTAATTCCATTGTAAGTTTAATCTTAACCATCCAAAAATTGACTACGTATGCCCTTTTAGACAAAACAAATTAAGGCTAAAGCTTGTTTATGACATTTTTCTTGTAAGTTTTCCTTATTTCCATCTGCATTTTTATTGAATTATAGTAAAAATATGTTCAATTATGTTTTTTATTTTTGTTCCGACTAAACCACACTTTTATTTCGTTTGAATTCATTTGCTTTCTTATTATTTGTACTGAACACCTCAATTCATGCTAAAAGTACTTGATATTGAAACTAAACCCCGAGGACGAGGAAGACCCCGAATCACATGGATGTCCGTAGTAAATAAGAACTTCAAAGAAGCCCAAGTTAGCAAAGAGACGCCCCAGGACCGTGCTGCCTGGAGGCGCATGATACGGAGGGCCGACCCCAAGTAAAATGGGAAAGGGCCAGGCAAAGAAGAAGACCTCAATTCATGCTAAGTAATTCTGCCTACCCAACCACGGACTATTCAAATAAACTTTATAAATATCGAAGGCACGACTAGAGAATTGGAGTCTACTAAGATCTCATTTGGACATACGGATGCATAGTAGACTACAAAAAGATGTACATAATTTTTCACCTAATAATGCAATAAGGTGATACATGCATAATATATTTGTAGTAGACTGTACCGCGAGCTGTAAATCCATATTTTGCTCTTGACTTGAAAATCTCATAACAAATAATGAAAAACCGAATAGAATGTTATACAGGGTGAATTCAAATTGGTGATACAAAATTAGTGTTTCATACTCAGTTAATGATGGACAATATAATGCACTAACTCATTTGTTTTAATTAGTCTTATAAAACTCTGAAACCACTCAATGTATGGACAGCTCAAATTTAATAAGAGTAATAAAAACAAATGAGACATTATATTGTCCATCATTAACTGAGTACGAAACTCTAATTTTGTATCACCAATTTGAATTCACCCTGTATTTTATCGGCTCTCAAAGATATGTTTATTAAATTAACCTTAGTATTGCTGTACGAAAATGACAATAACATTGACAACACTATGAAGCCGATAAAATACTAAGTTCTATCCCATGCATGTTAGTAGGTACTTCTTATTGTACAGTCGAAGGCATAAATATCGATACAGCCATGGCATTAAATATAAATATGTAAACATCAACTTGTATAGATATTTTTGAAGCCTTGGTAATGTCCATATATGTATAACCTTGACTGTACTTTTAATTGAAATGTAAATTCACGCATAATAGATGCACTTACATGGCACTAGTACCACTTGGCACGGAGGAAAAGTAAGCCCGGTGGCGTAATCATGACTGCACCATGAAAGAGAGTGCTTACTCTGACTGTACGTTACAACAGTCATTATCAGATATATCAGACCCTGCCTACGAAGCAAGAGGTCCTGGGTTCGAATCCCGGTAAGGGTATTTATTTGTGTGATGAGCACGAATATTTGTTCCTGAGTTATGGATGTTTTCTATGTATTTAAGTATTTATTTAATATATATATGTATGTTTATCGTCGTCTAGTACCCATAGTACAAGCTTTGCTTAGTTTGGGACTAGGTCGATTTGTGTAAGATTGTCCCCTAATATTTATTATTATTATCAGATATATATCTGAAGGTGTTCCAAAAGTAATTCTTCACTACTCCCTAGATATATCTCATGGCGACTTATGTTATTGGTACATACGTTGTCTCCACACTCGTGCTTGAGCCGACGTCGACAGTAAGCAGAGATACACCGTTTGGAATAAGTATGAAGAATTTCCGTGAATACGGATCTGCACCAAAAGATACACCGTAAGTAGCTAACAAAAAAAACGAAACTAGATGCAGGTAAGAGCTTAAGTAGGTAAGTAACCAATAATAAGTAGATAATAATATGGGTCTACATGGTAAGTTTTTGTCAAGAAAATCATTCAATGTCGATATTGTTGGCCATGGTCGGGATAGGGGGAGCAAATCTTCAGAAATACCAGTAAGATACAAGTAGCCTCTGTAATATCACCATCCCACAGGCTAATGCCCGCCTTCCACTAAAAGGGTAATGAGCGGAAACGGAGGTAACGAGCTGAGCGGACTGGAGTACATTAGTTGTGCACTTCCACTAAAAAAAAACCGGCCAAGAGCGTGTCGGACACCACCCAAGGTAGGGTTCCGTAGCCATTACGAAAAAATCATGTAATATTTTTCTAAGGATTTCGTATGTGTACGGAATCATCCAAGTTTAGGCATGTTTTATACCTTAGGCTACTATTTACTCTTAAACTACAAATAATTTCCAAGCAATCTTAGCCGCTATAATTTTCCTAGTAAATTTGATATATTTACTACCCTTCTGAATTTTTTCAAATTTTTCCACCCAACAGTTTAGATTTTAGAGGGGGGGGGGGGCAATTTTAATGAAAATTTTCACTTTAAAGTTGAATATGTCGCAAACAGATCACTGAATAGAAAAATCATGTTAGCAACCCCACAATGATTTCAAAAGACCTATCCAACGATACCCCACACTATAGGGTTAGCCGAGAAAAAAAAATCACCCCCACTTTACGTCTATGGGAGGTACCCTAAAAAAATTTTTTTTTTTTTTTTATTCAATCACTTTGTTGGCGTGACTGATATATATATTGATGCCAAATTACAGCTTTCTAGTACTAACAGTCTCTGAGCTTAGCCGCGGACAGACAGACAGACAGACGGACAGACATGGCGAAACTATAAGGGTTCCTAGTTGACTACGGAACCCTAAAAAGAGTTGCCTTCCACTGCCAGCGGACTTTGGGTCAGTCCGAGCGGAGTCCGTTCAAAACTAGCGTGCGACGCGTACGGCACCATGACACAGGGACCCATTTTAACTCGCTCAGTCCGCTTCGCTTACTCGCTGGCAGCCGAACTAGTCGAAGTGCTTGTATGAAAATCAGCTGAGTCCGCTTAGAATTCGCAAGACTGCAACCACTTTTGTGACTCTTTGAACTCGTTTAGGCCGTTCCCCGCTCACTCTTATTCAGTAGAAGAAGCACTTAAGTAAGTACATGCAGTTTAGCATTGCGAGTTAAACGAACTCTGTATCTACGGAGCTCGTTCCGCTCGCAGTGGAAGGCGGACATGAACGTTATCTACTAAAACTGGCCACCAAATAGGTATCTCTGTTTTTAAGCGAAATCATTAAGTAATAGAACCTCAGATTACATCTGTAATCTGAGTATGCAACGTATAAGTACCGTCTATTGTCATTATGAAGAGGGTCATAAAGTCGCGTGAATTAAGTATAGGTCTGCCTACCACTAAAATTATAGGTATATATTTGTTTTCTATGACTATAATTTGATCAGGCGTCACGTTGCTCCGACTTAGTCGGCCACTTTGGTAACTCGACTCCCAGATAACGACTGGCCTTGACAAGACATCTCATTTCCACAACCGAACTAAAGCATATGCCAACACGAATCAGACACCGAAATACGACCATCCCAAACAAATACGGTCTCACGTCGCTAAACTCGCTGCCATAGACCCGCAAAGTTATTGTTGCAGCTATGCCATGGCGCAGTGAAACGGATGTTAAAATAATATTATTATTGTTCAGCTAAATAACGAACATAGTTTTAATTATTCCATGCTGATAAGGCTAGCTTCCATTTCGAGAACTAATTTGACATATTGGCCTGTGTTACGAATAATTCCGTAAATAGTTGCGCCTTGATAAAAAGGTATAAGCGAATGTATTTTGCTACCCGCGTTCGTGTGTAGGTAACTACTTATTTTGTTCTGCATAATTGTTTGCAGACTGTATCCAATATCGTATTCTGCATCTAAATAAAAAAAAATATGTTCGAGTATATAACTAAATCATCATCATCATCATCCCAGCCTATATGGACCCCACTGCAGACACAGGCCTCCTATCTGAATGAGAGGATTTGGGCCGTAGTTCCCACGCGGGCCCAGTGCGAATTAAACTAAATAAATGGCATTATTTTTTTTTCAGCACACTTGCTCGTCAATGGTGTTATTCCAAAGTCAAAGTCAAAGTATTTTATTTTATTCCATGCCTGTATACTAAATGGCAATGGCCTAAATTGTTCTTAAGGGAGTTCGGACACGTAGTTTTTCCTCCCAAGGGAGTTCTAACTTTAGTTTTAAAATTTGCAAACAAGTTGGTTGGTAGGTATGTCATTTCAGACTATGGAGGTTTCAAGTCAGCCAACGTTTTTTTTTACTTATATCTTTAAAACTTAGCTATAATTTTAAAATTTTAAATTTAAGAATATCAAATAGTTTTGCAATAAATAAATAAACAAAAAAAATAAATATCACGGGACATTTCACACCAATTGACCTAGTCCCAAAGTAAGCTAAGCAAAGCTTGTGTTATGGGTACTAAGCAACGGATAAACATACTTATATAGATAGATACATACTTAAATACATGTTAAACACCCAAGACCCGAGAACAAACATTCGTATTTTTCATACAAATATCTGCCCCGACACGGGAATCGAACCCGGGACCTCAAGCTTCGTAGTCAGGTTCTCTAAACACTAGGCCATCTAGTCGTCTAAATAACTGCAATAACTTTAGTAAGTATTTTTTTATCTATAGTAGATGACTCGAAAAAAGTGACAATCTGTATTGGCGGCTGGCTATATTATATCATTCAATTTAAGTGTTTAGAGATAAAATAATTTTATTTTTCGATTTTTTTTCCTCGCATTGTGATGAAAATCATTGTTTGTATCACGGGCAGTAGGGGATTACAAACTCGAGTCATTAAGAGGGTACGATGGCTGAGAGACTTTTGAGAAATAGGTATTTTAATGAAATGTCGCTGTCTCGCCCGAACCCCTCCGTATCAGTACAGCGAGAGCGGGACAACTGCAGCTCAGATCGTTAATAGGCGCGTAAAATTGATCAAAACAGCATTTCGTAATCCCCTGTTTTCTTCTCGAAAACTGGACCAATAAAATTATTTTTTTCAAAAATAATTAGAGGACAGATTTAGCTATGCCCGTATGTTTTCATTTTTTTTTTTATGGTAGGGATTCTTTTCTGATGAGTGTCTGAAAATGACGTTGAAATTGGGCAATTTTTTCAGTTTTGGAAAGCTCATATTTCTTATGTTAATTGAAATATGGAAAAAAACGAAACATAAGGGCATAGCTATGGTAGATACAGATTACACAGTAAAAAAAATTTGGCTCTAAATCCATTATCCAGGGAGGAAACAGGGGATTACGTTTGTATGGAGAAATGGTGCGCATCGTATCCTCTTATAAGCCCTCCGCTAGACTCTCGTTAGTAATCCCCTACTTACGGCCCTTGATGCACAATGTACTATTACCAGAACCAGAGTGGTAAAGGGATTTCTTGGTTGACTTTACCTACCACGCCTATACTTCGTTTTATTTTAGCATTAGTAAAAAGGTAAACAATTTTGACGAATCGCTTCTTTTTATTTAATGCTATAAAAACGAGTACCATAGTACAGAAACCTTCTGTGCTATCTGTTTGATTCTGTGAAAGATTCCATAACAATAGGTAGGTATCAACCGAAATATACAATGGATATCACATCCAGATAATGCCGATATCAATTCCAATTTGGTTGCTTGGGAAGGGACACTTACACGCATGTGTAGTTTAAATATCCATTAGCGTTTCACAATGATAACAAAAATTACTTATCATAAAAAAAGGTTTTATCAACCATCTTTTAATTTAACTACGAAGTAAAGTCGTGATCGGTACTCAAGACATGAACTAAAGTATTCAGTCCAACATTAACCCATCCTTAAAGTGATATAACAATCATAGTTTGTATGGATATCCAGCCGACACATATCAAGTAAGAAAGTAAATACGAGACGCGGTGTTAGTTCGGTGATAATAATAATTGCTGCTGGATGTAAGTGATAAGGGCGACCATTATCTAATATTTGTACAGCTAACAGTGATTAGATAACGAAATATACTATAAATGTGTACATAAAGTTACGAAAATAGTAACTTTGGACATAGAGTAGGCAAGAGTGACTTGTGAAAGAGCGCTGTATGGAGGATAGATTTACATATAGGTATATCTTTCTTTAATCCGTTTCTTTCTAAGCAATTCAAAGTTTCTTCAAACTTAACAATTACATATGACTTACTTATGGAGATGGAATAGGAACACAAAACTTAGGTAACGTATTCCACCTTGAATTAATGTAGGCACTGGAAAGTTGCATACAATGTTGGACTTGATAAAGAATAAAATCACATTAGCTACTGGAGCGAATAAATTACTCGAATATTAAAAGGTTTAAATTACAATGTAATAAGACAAGCTCCAAGCTTACGAAATCCCTGACGGACCACATCCACACGCGAAAGTTATGACTTAATTTATACATGAATGGATTAAACTGAAAGTTATTTATTTCGGCATAAACAGATAGAGGTGAAACTGGGTGTCTCCTTGTCGAGACCATTTCCTGTGTATGCTGCGAAACGTTTTGGAAAGTCATTCAAGGGTAGGTTGGGAAGAAGGAAATGATAACGCCGTCTTGGCGATTGCCTTTCCGGGTATATTTTCGGTTTTATCTGTACAATGTGTGCAGTGACGCCACATCAGCAGTTTATTCGACGAACTCAAATAATAGGACTCATCATAGGCTTTCGCTGCTTTGAGAGATAATGAAAGCAATCAGAATTACCGTGTTTACGCTATTGCTTGATAAGCTTTGACTTCGTATTACTGTATTGAATATTCCCTTGTTAAAAATAAAAAGAACAGAAACTAACAGCGATTCGCGTAATCAGCGGACCTAAGCATCAGCTAAAGTACCTACTTTAAGTCAAAACAAGTGAGGTGACTGTTTGTACAGTTATTTTTCTAGGTCCATTACTAAGTCACAAACTAAGTAATACATGTTTCACTCAGTCTTCCCAGTGTGTATGTAAGTACACATACAAGTGTATGCCTACAATATGTTGATGTATGAATCAATATTCCTAGGCGTCGGTCTCCATAATGTCTACATAATCAATTCCCCGCGACTTGCTACCGGGTGAAGGCGATACGTATTATTTTATTACGGCTTTTGTGTGGGTAGGTACTGTCACACACAAAATCGACTATGGAACAACCATAAAACTATGCATTCGTCGTAGATTGTATTTCAATGGAGTTGTGTCGATTATTAACTAATTTGTAGCAATTATCTATTCTACGTACCAGCATTAGCTGTAGTAGGTATGTGTAGTAACCAAAATCACACACACATGTAAAAATCAGCCCTCACTCGTAAATATTCTTTCGCAGATTATAAGTGGTTTTCACTATTTATCGTTAAGATTGGTGGTATATACCATCTTCTTATTATTTCCCCTAATCAACCAAGACAAATAAAACTCAGTTTCTCGATCGCATAAAAATCAAGCTAGAATTACTGCGTCCACTCCAGGTTTCCTTCCAAACGTTATTAGAGCATAAATTATTTTAATTTGCAACTTGTTGTTGGGGACAGTACTTGAGCAATACGGTTGGCAGCAATCAAGACAAAGGCTCGTAAAGATACGCGACGCAGAAGGAGGCTTTACGCGGCGCGAGCGCAACGCCCCACCATCGCACAAGAGAACTTTGCACTTTGACATTGTTTATTAGGGTTCTGTATTTTTTCTTTTAACTCTTCGGAACCTTCGATCATGAAATAGATGCAAGGTCCTATCAATACCAACTCAAACTCAAAAATCGTAAAGTAATAAGGTACAATCACGATGCTAAAACATGCGAGTTTCGTTATTTTGGTATTAGAGCGAAAGAAGGCAATTAATGATTTACGCCTTGTTTTGATGGTTCCATTTTTCGAGCGGCGATCGTGCATCTACGTATTTATAATGGTCGTATTTTGGACACTGAGGTAATATGTCTATGATTTCGGAACAAACTTGGTAAAGCGGCCAGTTCTAATTTTAAACATAACATTAAAATACAGGTAGATGACACCATAAACCAATAACGCAAGTTTAGTACCTAACCAAAACAAAAACATTGTTTTAACCGTGAAAACCAGATTAGGTAATTTTCAATTAGGTACTCTAACTACAAATTACGTTTTTGGTTGCTTTGAAACAATTAAATAATTAATTAATACTTAGTTAGTTAGTTAATTGATTGAGTTGGCAAATAGGTGACGTCATATATAACTAGCTATTGCCGTACTTAATCTATCTATGGGTGAATGTTTTGACAGCTCATAAAATGTACGTCAGGTGATTTGTGGTGTCATCATCCCTAATTTCGTGCGCGTTGATTTTTTTTTGGCTGTATAATTTTAAACCTTTACCTTTTCCCTAGAATGAATGAATTAAAAAGAAAAACAAAGCGTGCGATGTTACTTGGGCAAATTAAAATTGGTATGTCCAATCGTCCGGTTTTGATAAAGTTTAGTTATAATTCATATCATAGGTAAGTACTCATAATGTATACAAAAAAAATAGATAAAATTATAAGTAGTAGGTAGCAGCTCAATATGATAAAATGTGCCTATGTATGAGTCATGTCATGATTAGGTATACGTTAAGCAAGTTGTAGTTAGTCATTCGTTTTACGAATAAAATATCTTGAAGATTTTCGGTCACTGACAAATTTACTTACCAGTGAACTCAATTGTTATTCAATTAATTTATTGAATCAGGCGTTACTTTGCGCTGGTCCATATCAATGAACTGAAACAATTACTTTGCTCACCCCCGCGCCCTCTGGTGAGCAAAGTAATTGTTTCAGTTCATTGTTATTCAATTGTTTGTTTTTGTAATTCCCAAAAAGGAAAGTCATGTTTAACGTGGATAACATTTTGTTTTTATGTCCTTGTCTGCTATCAGTGATAGTGAACTTCAGACACGATAAAAATCTATATAAAACTTTAAAAACTAAAACAACGTAAACATTTACTTCGGTTATAGTGAAAAAAAACGGATCACTCACGTCTTAAAACGAGTTTAACTCTACATTTTTCGCGCTAATCCGTAGCCCTTCTTCTCGGAGTATGTATGTATGTAAACACTTTATTTAAATAATATGTAACAATAAACTAAACTGTATTGAAATTTATGACATGTCTGTAATGTTTTTGTAATTAGTAAATATCAATTAACAATATATTTGCATGTATACTTGTATACTTATAGCAAATAAAACATTTTGACTTTGACTTTGACTTTGACATAAAACACAAAAATAATACAAAACAACAAAACCAAAAGAGTACAAAGGCGAACTTATCCCTAAAAGGGATCTTTTCAAGCTAACCTGGCGGAGTCACATGTCACGGCGGCTGCCAAACGCGCACTGCGTGCCACCGCTCTGGTCGCGCGGCTACAATACAATACAATACAATATAATACAATACAATGACTCTTTATTGTACACCAGAAATAGTAAGCAATACAGAAAACAGGTACACAGGGTTACAAGGTAAGCAATAGGTGGCCTTATCGCTTAAGAACGATCTCTTCCAGGCTACTCGACCCAACTGACAGCGACACACAACTACCCCTGTTTTCATCATCACTTTTATTGTCATTGTCAAATGTAGGGTAGCACACAACACTAACAACATCACTTTGTAAAGGTTCGCTCACACTCACCGTTGACGCACAACATTCGAACGTTTTACGAACATTCAACACTGTTTTCCAACTCGGGGGTACTGACCAACCACTATCCCGGTTGAAATTTGGATGACGACCAATCTCAATGGCTTCACGCACCTTCCGCGAAATGAAAAACTTTCCTCTCGCAAGTACGGAAGCCTTATCAAAACGAATGTAGTGCGTCGAGCCCGAGTCCATTCAGTGTTTGGCCACCGCAGACCCCTTGTTGTCTTGTTTTTTCATACTGCGTATGTGCTCCGATAGCCTTGTGGAAACATTACGTCCAGTCTCTCCGATATAATTCTTGCCACAGGAACATGGAATCTTATATACTCCTGGACCACTAAAGGGCTCCCTAATCCTTCGGTGAACGCACCAACTGCCTGAGCTGCATATGAGGACGATAAATCAACTTGATGCTGTATCTTCCGCGTGACAAGTGCCTGATTTAACATAAACTAAACTCGTTTTAAGACGTGAGTGATCCTTTTATTTTCACTATGAGTGAGTCTCACGGAAGTTTCATATTTACTTCGGTTCCTTAGTACAGTCAAGTGCAAAAATAAGTATCTACTAGGGGTGTTCAATAAAAAGTGAGAATGAGTATGTTATAAACAACTTTTACTAAATGTAATTTTATTTTTCGACATAGTCACCTTTTAGCATAATACATTTATTATATCTTTTTTCTAAACTTAAAATTTCATTTTTAAAAAAGGTCTCATCTTGAGTACTTAAAAAATCTTGTACTGCAGCGACTACCGCGTCGTCGTCTTCAAATTTCTGGCCTCTCGGGTATTGTTTCGATCTCGGAAATAGGAAGAAATCACTGGGAGCGAGATCTGGTGAATACAGAGGATGCTTAAGGATATTGAACCCAGCATCACGAATTGCAGCCATTGCAACGATGGACTTGTGTGCCGGGGCATTGTTCTGGTGGAACAGCACAACTTTCGAGAGTTTACCTCGCCGTTTTTCGCGGATCTCATTGCGCAATGTTGCTATTTGTTTGGCGTATAAAGTGCCCGTAATAGTGGCTCCATGCTCGAGATACTCAATCATTAATACCCCTTTACCATCCCAAAAAACAGAGCCCATGACCTTACCGGCAGATGGGCCCACCTTGAATTTCTTCGGAGTTGGAGATGATGACCTTTTTCATGTCATAGACTGCAGTTTCGTTTCAGGGTCGTAATGATGGAGCCATGTTTCATCCATTGTTATAAATCGCGCCAAAAAAAGTTCCCAGTCTTGCTGTATCAGGTCCAAAGCTTCTTGACAAATCTCGACTCTAGTTTGTTTTTGCGTGTCAGTAAGCATTCTTGGTACCCAACGCGCAGATACCTTTTTCATACCCAAGCGTTCATGTAAAATATTATGCACGCTCCCCGTTGAAATCTTTACATTTTCAGCAATAAAACGAACCGTGACACGACGATCCGCCAAAACTGAGTTTTCGACTTTTTTCACAATTTATTCAGTTACTGCTGTAGTAGGGCGTCCGGAGCGGGGGTCGTCCATTGTCGATGTTCTTCCACGTCTAAATTCGGCGCACCAACGTGCGACTGTCGAATACGGAGGAGCATTAGACCCTAAAGTGTCCCGCAAATCTAAATTGACTTGGTCCGTAGAAAAATTTTTCAAACACAAGTATTTGATAACGGCGCGCAGTTAAATTTTCTCCATTTTCGCTAACGTACTCAATAGCATTGCAAAGAAATTACCGTATTTTTTTTAAAACAAAAGACAGTTACTTTTTTTTCATAACAATCAGCTAGATAGATTAGCTTTACCGGCCAGTATTTAATTTCCTAATATTGAAAGAGTTTGCATCTCATTCTCACTTTATATTGAACGCCCCTCGTATTCGAACCACTCAAAAATATGTTACTACGCCCTTATTGCGTCGGAATAAGAGTCTGTGGTACTTATTTTTGAAACTTTGAATAAGTTCATATTTTTACACTTGACTGTACATAGTAAAATTACACAACACAAAACACAAGAATCGTTTTGATCACACTAAAAGACTAAAACTGGGGTGGGGTAGTCAACTTCGTTCTACCCAAGGTCTACTGTTTACTGTTTAGACTCTGTGCGATCTACCAATTTTCATATCAGTAGGTATTTTTAATAAATACATTCTTGCATGTAAGTACATGCTTTTCTGCCATGTCACAATCGACTGGACCAATAATAAATAGCCACGATCAACTAGTTGGTCACTCCTGTACTACAACAAACAATGCAATTTGATAATTTTCTAATTTTGCTGTCCAAACACAATTTGCTATTAAAGCGAGAAATTAAAGGCAAGAGATAAATAAGTGTTAGGCTGCACGTCTGCCAGTTCACAAGAATCCAACAAAATTAAGGATCTTAAAAAGGATAACCTCACTCAATGCAGTACCTCTACCATGAGTTTACACTAGTTTACGTGACCGTACTCGCTAGCGACGGCGTAAATTATTTGTATGGAGAATTGTACAGCGCCTCTAGCGGTCACTTCATACAAATCATTTACGCCGTCGCTAGCGAGTACATTCACTGTAAACTAGTGTAAAATCATGGTAGAGGTACTGGATTGCTTTGGCGCGCGCGCAGTTAATAGAGAAAGGTAAGTTCGCGGAGTGAGTCAAGCAAAGCGTCATAATGAATCATCGACGAAGCCGTGGTAGCCTAGTACTTTGACCTATGGCCTCTCAAGCAGAGGATCGTGGGTTCGAGTCCAGACTCGCACCTCTGAGTTTTTCATATAGGTATATAACATTAACATAATTATATGCCTATAAAAAGAGCTTTACGGTGAAGGAAAACATCCTGAGAAAACCTGTACATAGATGCGAAAAAATTAGAACGTAACTGGAACTATGGGAACTACGGCCCAAGCCCCCTCCTTCTGAGACGAGGCCTGTGCCCTGCAGTGGGACGTATAAAGGCTGATAATCATCGACACCAATGTACCTAAGTACCTAGGTACACCTACTGCATGATCGACACCTACACCTACTGTACGCTTAGTATAAGTTTTACTTCACCAAAATACTTCTCGATCGCGTTTACGTAAAAATTTCAATTCTATGGAAACATGGACGCGCGGCCGCGGAGGTGCTGTCCATGTTTCCCTAGTAATTGATTTTTTTACGTAAACGCGATCGAGAAGTATTTTGGTGAAGTAAAACTTATACTAAGCGTACTGCACATAACTCGCACGATATTAGGTATCTCGCGCCATCTAAATGAGTTAAGTGACAATGATCACAAACTAGCATGCAAATTTATAACCGACTTCAAAAAAGGACGAGGTTCTATGTTCGACTGTATATATGTTTTTTGACACAACACACCGACATTTTGAGCCGACAAAAGCGTACGAAGACAACAAAGTACGATCCGTCTGGTTGAGTTTATCGTTTTAATAGCTTTTGATACGATTGGTGGAGATTGGTAGCGATAAAGTCGTATGATTGATACTTCAAATATAATTGTGGGGAAAGTGTTTCCACTCGTCACTGATCAAGATATACCTAGGTGCTTAAGTAGGTACTTGGTAGCGTCATAAGAAAATGTATGAGGTCTCATCATGAACTTTTACTGGCTAAGTATAAGTAATCTTACGTAGGTATGGCGGTAGTGAATTTTAATCTGAAATATTCATCTCAACGCACGTACCTACTTGGGGCACGTGTTTATATGTTTTTGCTAGAGATACAAGCACTTGTTGGTCTAGATATCGTTTTACTACTAAAGAGTGAGTATTTTTAAAAGGCCACGTTGGGAACCATACAGGATGTACTATCGCCCCAAGCGCCAGATACCCATTTTCAAAACAAATTTGCTTGCAGCCGTTGATGTTATTGCTATGGATTGTTATGGACAGATGTCTAGCCACTGCACGCAAACTGGGCCTTTAAGGTGGTTATCTGGCGCTTGGGGCGATAGTACCTACCACGCGAGGGGCCATAAGTTATAACAGTTCTGGGAAAAATAAAAAAAAAATCTATATCACTTAATTAAGCGATAATAGACATTGTTTCAGTAATATTTAACACTAAATGTGATATATTATGTGCCTCTATTATGGATTGACTAAGTGACATGGGTTTTTTTCTCCAGTACTGGTATAACTTGAACTCTCATCCCGTAGGTACTAGACTAGGTTATCGTTGAGTTTTGGGACATTCTGTAGAGCTTTGATTTTGAGGCACATTTTCCAGAAAGATAGATTATAGAATGAATGTTCTAATAAGCAACTTCAGTAGTTTATCGTAACATGCAACCACTGTCTGTGGAGATCAACCGTTTAATCAAAACATTTTAAATGATTACGGCTCCTATAAGGGCTTCCAGTTTCAGCAACAAGAAACGGTGCGTTTCGCCGAACAATGAAGACTATCGTATTTTTATAAAACCACACAAGACCTACTGGCAACATTATGGTAAATTGTACCTCTACCATGAGTTTACACTAGTTTACGTGACCGTACTCGCTAGCGACGGCGTAAATTATTTGTATGGAGAATTGTACAGCGCCTCCAGCGGTCACTTACGGAAGTACAATTCTCCATACAAATCATTTACGCCGTCGCTAGCGAGTACGGTCACTGTGAACTAGTGTAAACTCATGGTAGAGGTACTGGGCCCAATTGCATAACAAAGTACAACTAATATTGAAATCGGAACTCTCGCCTAAGTCCTGTCCATGCGGAAGAGTCCCCTTAAGGCTGAGATCCGCGCTGGATTCTAGGTACCTTATTTAAGTGAGAGCAAAAACTTTTTAACAAAAAAATAAAACCGCCGAAAAAACTGAAAAGCAAAAAATAACATCTTTTTTGTTTGACCTAGGTACCAGTTTGAAGTCGGTGCCTCAGCACAAGCCAGGAGGAGTGATAGAAGCCAATCAGGTAGAAGATTATAGGTCCACTCCTCCTGGCTAGTGCTGAGGCACCGACTTCAAACTGGTAGCTAGATTAAGGTCAAACAAAAAAGGTATTATTTTTTGCTTTTCAGTTTTTTCGGCGGTTTAATTTTTTTGTTAAAAAGTTTTTATTTTATACTTTTTTTCCATCATTGGGGTAATTTTTTTTCCAAATTTATAATACCAACTTCAAGGTATACCCTATCTATCCAATAAAAAATAATTATGAAAATCAGACTACTCTGTAAAAAGTTATGCGTGATCATAGATAAAAAAAAAAAAAAAAACAAATATTCACGTCGACTTGAGAACCTCCTCCTTTTGTTTTCGTCGGTTGAAAAGAAAAACCATGTCGTGCTGTTCATGAGTGATCACAGCTTTAATATCAAGGGTGTTAGGGCGTCTTGACATACTTTTGAATCCGCTTTGATAAAGATGGTTACGTACAATCATCTGATAACCGTGGCAAGCAACAGCAGTTCGAGTAACTCAAACATACCGATTCGATATCAGAACTACTGCGTCCTTCAATCTTATTATAGAAAATCGGCGTGAGCGTTACAGATTCAATGCATTTGTCCAAAAAGTCAGTATCACGAGCTATGAGTCATTTCAGTTTGAAGGCCGTTTACGCGCATGATCAATCTCGTTACAACGAACTTGAATAAAACTTGGTTTTTGTCTGTGACGAACGAAAATAAGGTGGCGGTCGAGGGTTGCTAGTACTAACATACCTATATTATTATCGACATGGTTATCAATATTTATATCGATATTTTATTAATATCTAAAATATTGATATATTCAATAATATTGGCAGCTTCACCGCGAAGTTATCGATAGTGGATTACTTACTTATATAGTACCAGCCTTCCGTCCGCAGCTTCGCCCGCGATAAATTAATTTTCCCGTAGGAAAAGGTATTTTCCCGCGGTAAAAAGTAGCCTATGTCACTCAGTGATAATGTAGCTTTCTAACGGCAAAAGAATTTTTGAAATCGGTCCTGTAGTTTCGGAGCCTATTCAATGCAAACAAACAAACAAACAAACAAATCTTTCCTCTTTATAATATTAGTATAGATTTCCAATCATTTATTTTCTCGATGACAGCTCTTGTAGAATTTAACTGCGTTTAGTTACGCAAAAAATAACTTTTAAATGCTAGGGATAAAAAATACGAATATTGCCATATAGAATGTAACTTTATTAAAACGTTTATTATCTATCGTACTTTAAAAAAAAATCCTGTATATATAGACTCAATTTGTATTAGGTAGATGAATATTATATGGGATCAAGGAACAAAATTAGACAGTTGTCGTATTTTTTTATACCTCGCATTTAAAAGTTAATTTTTGCATAACTAAACGCAGTTACATTCTACGGGAGTTGTCATCGAGAAAATAAATGATTGGATATATTGTAGTTTCAATGTTTATTTGAATTTTTTTAAAATTATGTAAGTAAATAAATAGTGGGCACTAAATAAGAAACACGAGTATGTTTAAATACTTACTCATTAAAACATAACTTTCAAATTCTAGCATTTCCCATTAAGTATCTTCTTAGGAACCTAAAAAGTAGGTATCTAACCAAGAAAGTTTTTCCCTCAAATAATTTATAATTTTGATTTAGAGCATAATTATTATGCTTGCATAAACCATTAGGTTGGGCAGTTAAATAAAAATTTCGGGAATTCCGGAAACGTATCGTGGTCTTCATCTACGTTGTACAAAGAGCATCCATGCAAAATTTCATGTCTTGACTTAGCAGTTAACATAAATTGAGATTTTACATAGATCTCATGGGAATATGGGGATAAAAAGTAGACTAAGTATGTGTTCAGCTAGTTACATAATTATCAAATTTGATTCTAATTCTTCCAATCCAACCGTTTTAGTGCACACACTCACACACACACTAACCTAAGTAGGTACTCACGAACTCTTGCATTTCTAATATAAGAGGGATGATCAAAAATTCTACTGTTTTTAAATATTTCGATATAGATATTTTGTGATGTGTTATACCTACCTATATGGTATCGACAGTGGTTCTACGTGTATAAAAATATACTAATTTTGGAATCAATATCGAATAAATATATCGAACGTCGATAAACATTGCCTCGCTACCCTAGACAACAGCATGTCAATTTTAGAGGGGATTTTCACTTCTTTAATTCCGTGTAGAAAGAAACAAAATATTTTTAATAAATCTTACAAAAATGTCTCGATAACTAGTACTTATTTTATGATTAATTGATTACATGCGAACAGTCGGTTCCCGCGAAAGCAATGGCGCATTTTCTAAACTTCTACCATAAAAATATGTCTGCTAAAGATTGTTGAATTGCTATCTACGCTATAATTAGCTGCACTTTCCTTTCAATTATTGCAATTACTATCTAATGATCCCATTTGCCCGTAGGTGCTTTAGGGTTAGAGTTTAAAGTGCCTATAAAATATGAAATTATGCCCATATATCTGAAGTTAGATATAGTTGGTGGCGTGCCGTGACAATTCGATTCCTACAGGGTACGATTAGTGTAGGTACGGCTCCGTATTTATCGACTCGAAATGACCGACAATAATTCCTAACTTATCTGATACAAACTAAACTGATAATTTGAACCCTTATGGCACATTATACGAGAGATTGAATTTTCAGATCGTACATTATTGATAAAAAAAAAAATTAATCTGTTTTTTGCAATTAATGTTGTAATAATTTTCTCATACTTAGTTACAATCTTTAAATATTTAAGATTATTATAACTAAGGAAATAAACGAAATAATCAGTCTGGGTTGCAGGTTCTCGAATAGCGTCCTCGGACCGGAAGACGCAGTGTAAGGCCTCAAACGAGATGGAGCGACGTCGAGGAGATGACGACGATGGAGGTTATGGGAGCGCGTTGGTTGTGGATGGCGTAGGACAAGGCTGTTTGGCGAACCTTGGGGAGCTGTGTTCAGCAGCAGTGGACGCTTTTCTGCTGAAATGATGATGATGATGCTGGGTCGACAATTACAGATCGTATTTTAACCGCATCCTCCTGCCGGATTGCCTAATTTTTACGAGACGTCAATAATGGCAATTATGGTATGGGTGGGTTATTCATTCTTTATTTATTGGTTATGTTACACTAACTGCGAGGTGCTGCATCAGAACACATAACCTAACCTCCTTCTTCTCCCACTTTCCGGGTTGCTTAACGAGAACGAGAATAGAATTTCATTTATTGCCACAACATAAAGTAAAATACAGACAACTTATTACATAATTAATTAATATTTAAAAAACTAAACTAAACTTAACACTGTGCCATTAGTTGTGGCAAAGGGGATGCACTCAGCGTATGCTGTGAGTCAGGTATCCACAGGAGGCCCTGACTGGCACAGCGCTGATTTTCAGAACAAACACCCCCTTCACTCCACGGCACTATTATAGTAGTAAGATTATAAATAGCTCGTCATATCACCCGATTTATCAGTAGTCGATTGATAGTATACGTTAATTCCCTCATACCTACTTGATCTTCAATTTTTATCAAATTATCTTGAGTGGATAATGTTATAGAGATATTTGTTTTTTTTACCGATGCGTGTCACTATTGCAAAACAAGATGGAAAGTTTTATATTCCATGTTGTATTGAAAAATGTTGTACCTATTATAAAAAAGGTAGGTAGGCATTTCGAACACCTAGGTACTAAAATAAATCAAAGGTATGTATGCTATATATTTTATTAATTTTAGACAAGGCTCGCCAAACAGATCGGTCCCGTACCATCCGCATCCAACACGATCCCGCAACCTTAACCAGGTCGTCGCTCCATCTTGCTGGAGGCCTACCTACACTGCGTCTTCCGGTCCGTGGACGCCACTCGTGGACCTTTTTGCCCCATCGGCCATCGTTCTACGAGCGATGTGCCCTGCCCACTGCCACTTGAGTTTGGCGATTCTTCGAGCTATGTCGGTGACCTTTAGTTCTTGCGCGGATTACATCATTTCTAATGCGACCCGCAGAGAAACTCCGAGCATAGCCCTCTCCATTGCCCTAATCTGAGTGACTTTGAGCTTCCTTATGAGGTCTCAACGCCATAAGTCATCACTGGCAACACACACTGGTCAATGGTCAAAGACTTTTGACTTGAGACATTGCGGTATATTGGATGACAAAATATTGCGGAGCTTCCCGAACGCTGCCCAGCCGAGTCGGATTCGACGATTGACCTCTTCCCCGAAGTTGAACCTACCCAATTGGATTGTGTGTCCCAGGTAGATATAGTCGTCAACAACTTCGAGCGGAGAGTCTCCAATTATAACGGGAGATGGTACAACATGGGCGTTCGACATAACCTTCGTCTTGTCCATGTTCAATTTAAGACCAACTCGCTCTGAGACCGTCCTGAGGTCAGCGAGCATCAAGTCTTCCAAGGTCTCAGCCATTTAAGCACTACGTCATCGGCAAATCGAAGGTGAGTGATGGATTCGCCATTTACATTGATGCCTCGCCCTTCCCAGTCAAGAGTCTTGAAAGCATCCTCCAGTGCCGCGGTGAACAGTTTCGGAGATATAACATTTAAATGTATGAATGCAGTTTTACTTGTTACTAAAAATCGATGACATGGTTCCTGAGAACAGATCTTCGTATGTCTTATAGTTTCAGACTTTCTCATACTGACCGATCTAAATGTTACACCCCGTATACGTCCCAATTTAGGCCACAGAGCTCTTCTCGGAATGAGTAAGTAATCCGTGGTAGCTTAACCTATGGCCTCACAAGCAGCGGGTCGCAGGTTCGATCGAGCCCGGGCTTGCACCTCTGTTTTTCAAAACGTATGTGTTAAATTACATTTAAAATTTGGTATGAGCTTTACGGTGAAGGCAAACATCGTGCACACACCTGCAAAGAAATTCAATGACGTGTGTGAAGTTCCCGATCTGCACTGGGACTGCACGGGAACTACGGCCCAAGCTATCTAATTCTGGAGTTAAATAAAAACTTTTGAAAATATTACTGTTATTAATAAATCCCACTATTTCCGGAGCCCCTGATTCACCTAATTATTTTTCCTGTTTATTGAACAGTGTTAAATTACTTAATAACGACAAAATTAATTAAAATTTGTTGTTATCAGTTACAATATTACTTTTTAATTTGATTGTACATAAGTTTTTAATTACAATGTTAGCTTTTTTAGGGTACCGTACCTCAACCCATTCAGTCAATCAAAAGATGGATACCTATCTGAATATCGATAATGCCTAAGTTTTTATTTTGAATTTATTATAATATCGAATGGATTATCGAAAAGGTTTTTTTTTCCAAAACCGTAAACTTTTAAAGACTGTTATAAAATTAACCTAACCTAAACTAATGGGCTGTTTTAATAAATTCTGCTTTACTAATGGAAAATCGAGATTTTTTGTTCAAATTTTAAAAGTTGTTAGAATAAAAGTAACTTGTATTAATGAGTAGATTAAGCCATAGAAATATTGGTAGGTACCTATTTTGTTAGCACCCTGTATAGATTGATACATACCTACTTAAATACATATGAAACACCCAAGACCCGAGAGCAAACATTGGTATTTTTCATACAAATATCTGCCCCAACACGGGAATCGAACCCGGGACCTCAAGCTTCATAGTCAGGTTCTCTAACCACTAGGCCATCTGGTCGTCTAAGACCTAAGTGGATTATACCAGATAAACAAAAATTTCAGAATATGATGTCAATAGTAGACTCATTAAAAATATAAGTTTCAGTTGCATGGCTCTTCTTTTTCTTGAAATTTTATTGATAGCTAATAAACCCTGATTTTCTTACTGAATCACTGATAATCATCAAAATAATTCTTAGGGTACTTCCTGAAGTCCTAGAAAGCTGAAGTTTTGTATGTAAGTTAATAAGTAAACAAACAACAAAAAAAAATAAGTATGGAACTTTTGAAAAAAAAATACTGTCTGTAACTTACAAAAAGAAGTGAAATCCCACCAAAAACATTTTTATGTAAAATGTTGAAAAGACGAGACCATATTCCTTGCACTGTCAAAAAGTTATCAGATCTCATGTGTATAGATAGAGCCAGGCTTCCTAACTCTACACGCCCTAACTTCACAAACTTTACACCTTAGTCAAACAAAATGTGTGGCTTGGTCGTTTGGCTACTACAAGAACTGTTGTATGATTTTGATGTATGATAGAAAAGTAATGAACAGCAATAAATTGATATAAATAAATAAGAATAAAATTTTCACTTTACCTACGTGTGAATGCAGCCAAACGGCCAACCCAGATATTTTGGCTAAGGTGTAAAGTTTGTGAAGTTAGGACGTGTAGCGTTAGGAAGCTTGGCTCTTTATGAGATCTTATAACTTTTTGACAGTGCAAGGAATATGGTCTCGTCTTGGTATATGTTTTTGGTGTAATGAAATTTAGGAAGAAATGAGGTATCACAGCACAAGTGAGGCAATAAAAATCACCGATTCAAAAAAAGTAGTTCGTTTCTCATTGAAATACTATGAAACACAAAGTTTTATTTGCTTATTTATAAATTGTACAGAATCCTTGGTGCGCGAGTCCATCTCGCACTTGACCGTTTTAATTAAATTTTAACGATCGAGCGTAATTATGTGATGTTCTCGGAATTGAACAGATCATCTTTACGTCAGTGAAGATTTAGCTTGTTTTGATATAACAGCTGCATGTAATTTTTCGTAATGTAAATATTTTTAACTCAGGTTGTAGACACTGGCTGGTTTACGAAAAAAAAACATGCACGTCAGTCAGTTTCGATGAACAAAAAGGGTGCTGAATAAACGAAAGCTTAATTCAAAAATAGACTCATTAAAACACGGTTTTACCCTTTTACAGCTAGCACCCGCGTATACCCGATGTAAGTGACTAAAAATAAAGAAATAATGGGTGTTCAGACCAGTTCTTGGCCGCAACGACCGCAACGCATTGCCGACCCTGTCTGACGCACGCACGCAATGTCCTGTAGATTGCTTTTGAAAATATTAAGATCCACGAAAGTAGTTCCTTACTTAAAAAGGAAAAACAAACTTTACGTCGTTAATTATCTAGCATAGTAAGCGTGGATACTAATAGATCAATGATAATAATACCTCCGAGCTCCGTGAAAAACAAGTAAAAAAAACCTACTTTAAAAAAAATACCTGGATGATTTTAAAATAAATAAAAATAAAAAAATAAAATCTTTATTTATTTACAGTTCACCCATAGATAAAGTTCATAGATAAAGTTTTCACAATTTGATACGATAAAACACTGTACGATGCCTTTAACACATGATTTCCCGTATCACCTACACTAGGCTGGGCCTGTCTCGTAGGCTGACACTGCTATTCGATTACCATTATTTTGTAGATTATCTGGCGCAGAGAAGTTTAGATAACTTATATAATGCAATAATTTTAAATAGGTACATTACTAATTTATTATCCTAGTACTAGATATTAACACATAAATATTTAGAACCTATATTAAATTACAGACAGGAATTATTAATCAAACACTAAGGGGAGCTTACTATCTTCTAACTTTAAAATGAGAGTTTGAGTGTAAATGTCGGTGTGTGCGTGAGCGTGGTTTTGTGTTAGTATGTGTGTGCACGTACGTGATTCTTCTACGATAGTATTAGGTGTTACGGAATAATATTCTCAGTTTCCTTATAATTTAAAGTGCATAACCATTTATGTGTTATATTTTTCTTCTCTTTCTTTTCTTCCTACAGCAGCATCTATATTCAATCACTACACTACTTTGTAAATGCCAGGCCAATGTAAGACACTTTGCCACATGCCTAATATAAGTATAGGTCGATTCACAATCATCACAAAAGCTGGCACGAATGATTGAATTGAACGTAAGAACGTTATCATTTTGTGAGTGCCGTTCTTATACCTTCTCCTAATATTTTGTTAACAAGTACCTCTATATGTAACTTTTTTAGTATTCAAGAAAAAAATTAGGTGCAGTCAGCAACAAAAATATGAATACACTTAAAGTACCAAAAATATGTATACACACACGCCTTTATGCCCTGGTAATAGAGTTGTGGATACATATTTTTGGTACTTTGGGTGTATTCATATTTTTGTTGCTGACTGTTCATATTATAATCTGCACATTATTAAGTAAAACATATGGCAGAACGGTAAATATCGGTTCGAAATAAATGTTTTGCTATGCTACCAGGAGTTTTTACTTCATTTATAGCCTATTTTACGTAGATGGCGCAGTCCGCGAAATCATGGCGAAATGCGGCAGGAAACTGATAGCGTTTGAAACGCTCGTAGAATTACCTCACACGAAGCACCAAGCGAAGTTTCAAAATCCTTATTTTTAACCCCCGACACAAAAAGAGGGAGGGGTGTTATAAGTTTGACCGCTATATGTGTGTGTCTGTCTGTCTCGTGTCATCATAGCTCTTAAACGGGTGGACCGATTTGGATGCGGTTTTTTTAATAGAAAGCCGGTTTCTTGGCGATGGTTCTTAGATATGTTTCATCAAAATCAGTTCAGCCGTTTCAAAGTTATCAGCTCTTTTGTTAGCTGCGGAAGGGATCTTAGACGCATAACGGGCATTGACATAATGTTCAAACATACGAGTGACATAATTGCGTTGGGGTTTTTAAAATTTTGAATCTATAGTTATTGACTAGAGAAATTTTAGACACGTAAAAACAAATGAAAAAAAAACAATGTCTACTGTTTAATCTGTTTATGCACTAAATAGTGTGTACACGTGATAGTCCATATCTTCTTCTCAAGTTGTTGGCTCAGCTACGTCACTGAGTGTGGCTGCTATCAGGACATATTAAGTACTAATCACACTATTAAGACAATTACACTCGAGTTATACAAATTCATATTATCAAGAACAAAGGCGCATGTTACGAATGTGAAACGACTAAAATTTTCTCAGATGAGTCGTTACTTTTTATTTATTCAGAAAACATCTTCCGACTATGTTTATGATATACACAAATATTCAATATACTGACAGATAAACACTTAGTAGATAAGTATTGTACATAATGATACTTTACATTATAACAGTATCTCGCTACTTGGTTATATGCACTTATTTGTAGTAGGTATACAATTGGACACAAAACAATAAGGATTTCTTCTTTGTCTTAGTAATTATTTGTTTCTTTCATAAGTAAGGTTGAAATGTATTTACAATAAAATAAGGGGCATGAAAAACATATGAAGAGAAAACAATAATTAGTGTCCGACCGAAACACGATTTTTAGCCGAAACTGAAACCGAAACCGAATATTCGGTTTTTTTCTGATTTCGGCCGAAACCGAAACCGAAACCGAAATTTTTGAAGACGTATCATATCAAACAAAATATTCAAAATTACTGTACAGATCGTAAGGAAAAGGTTATTGCAAGGATTTCTTATATGAGAACAGTTACTTTTTTTGTTAAACAAAATAAAAAACGTTTATTTTTAATGAAAAATGTCTTGGCATAGGTATTATATTATTCAAAACAAACAACCTATTCTTATCACGTCTAAACTAAATTCACAATCCTAATATCAAACGTATTGTTCATTAGTCACAGCATAAAATGCAGTAACAAATAAAATAAATAAATATTAGGGGACAATCTTACACAAATCGACCTAGTCCCAAACTAAGCAAAGCTTCTACTATGGGTACTAGACGACGATAAACATACTTATATAGATAAATAAATACTTAAATACATAGAAAACATCCATAACTCAGGAACAAATATTCGTGCTCATCACACAAATAAATGCCCTTACCGGGATTCGAACCCTGGACCTCTTGCTTCGTAGGCAGGGTCACTACCAACTAGGCTAAAGCGGTCGCCAAACAGATTCTAAAAAGTAAATAATAATTTAATAAATAAACAACACTCATACATACTACTGTCGCTGGTCCCAGCTGGGCCGGCCGCCGATGCATTACCTATACCTACCCGGCCGAGCGTGTCTGAATTAAGCCGAGCGCTCCCGATGCGAGAGCCGCGAGAGGCCGCGAAGTAATTTCGGCCCGGCCGAAGGTTTCGGCCGGATTCTGGCCGAAACCGAAACCTCGGCCGAAATCACTTTTTTGGCCGAAATTGGCCGAAACCGAAACCGAAACTTCGGTCGGACACTAACAATAATCGACTTGATATAATAGTACATTACTGCAGCGGCCGCGAAATAGGGGATTGCCGGCCGAGTGTTAACGAGGCCATCTAGAGATACGAGGCCGGCAATCCCTGTTCGTGGCCAAGGCTTGTATAGAGTTTTTCTCAAACATGCATCATCATCATCATCATCATCATCATCACCATCACCATCGTCGTCGTCGTCGTCGTCGTCGTCATCATCACCATCATCATCATCATCACCATCAGCATCATCATCATCACCATCATCATCATCATCATCACCCACCATCACCATCATTATCACCATCATCACCATCATCATCATCATCATCATCATCACCACTAGGGCATGAATCCCGGAATTTACGGAATCCCGAAATCCCGGAATATCGGCCGATTTTTCCGATATCATAATTCCGGAATTGTACGGCTCTAATATCGAAATCCCGGGATTTATTTTTCATTAATTTTACGACATAAAATGCTTTATTTACACATTATCAAAATGGTAAAAATACTCAATCAGTTTGATTACGCTAAAGAAACACAAACGCCAGCAGAAACAGAATTATAACAGACTAAGAGGCTGTTTCACCACCCATTGATTAATTTTAACTGACGGATAAATGTGATGCCGTCTCCGTCTATTCGAACAAAACAAACAGAGACGGCATCACATTTATCCGTCAAATAAATTTGATCAATGGATGGTGAAGGGGGTAAATGTATTTATTTACCGTCATTTCAATGCCTCATTTCATTGATCACTATTGAGTCTAGCTAGTATGACATAACACGATTCACGTTTTCGCATAGTGCGTCTCGTACTAACTATAGCCTAGTAGGAAAAAGAAGACTGCCCTACAAACTAGAAAAGCACAAGTCGGAGTACCGTTAATCTCAGTATAAAGAGTTGATTTGTATTCTGCCAATACCTCGTTCCAAAAAGTGCATTATGATACTACTCATCTGGCTCAACGACCCAAAGTGTGTCTTGGCCTCCAATACGGGTGCACGCCAAAGATCCCGGTCCTGTGCCGCCTCCACCACATCTGCTCAACGGCATCTAGGGCAACCAACGGGACGCCACCTTGTTGGCCTACCTTTGTAGGCCCTCTTCACTGCATGACCGTCCTCGACGCACTCGAGGTGGCCATGCCACCGAAGCCTATGAGCTTTGATCACTCCAATTATGTTGGGTTCAGCAACTAGTTCCTCAATTTCGGCGTTCTTTCGGATCCTCCAACTGTCGTCAGGTCTCTGCACAGGACCAAGAATCCTGCGTAAGGTCCTTCTCTCCGCAACCAAAAGTTTGTGCTCTTCCCTCAGGGTTAGGGTCCAGGCCTCAAAGCCATATATCAAAATCGGGCGAATAACAGTCTAGTAGATGCGGATCTTGGTGCATCTACCTGGATCTCAAAACCCTATGCAGGGCGGCACATAACGCGTTTTGGACACGCTGCCGCCACTTGATCAAAAGGCACAACTGCAAACTTGTTCTAAACAGAAAAGGCATAAGTGCACACTGGCTCTTTGTAAACTTGTGCTTTTTCTTTATGGAGTAAGTTTGCAGTTGTGCCTTTTGATCAAGTGGCGGCAGTACGGATGTCGACTTCTTCCTCTCAGGTGTTGGAGTCATTAACTGTACAGCCCAATTACCTAAATCTGACCACCCCTTTAAACCTGGTATCTCCGACATGTAAATCGGCCGGCTTGCCGCGACTGCTGTTATAACATAACGTCTCATATGCAAATACTCAGTTTTATCGTGGTTTATTCTTAGGCCAACTTTCAGAGCTTCAGTTTCAAGAATTCGTTGCTAACTGTACTTCGGCACCTGTTTTGCCAAGTAGCACCAGATCGTCGGCATATCCAATCACCAAATGCCTATTCATTTAATTCTACTCCAACTTGTAACGTTAAAACTCTTCCGAGGTCCTGTTCCAAGACCAAATTGAAAAGCATCGGTGACAGAGCATCACCCTGTTTCAAGTCAGTGATCAGTAAAGTCCTCGAACAGATCAGTACCCAACTACCCAACCCACCTGCACTTTCATCCTACTGTTACTAATGTTGCTCGTAGCCACCACAATCATATTTACGAGTTTTCATGGGATGTCAAAATTCCTCTAAACTGTATATACATGGCGTTCCGGTATGCTATCGCAAGCCTACTTAAAGATTCTGTCGTAGGTACGTACTCCTTAAAGTACTGGAACTATACACGGAAAAATTCTCAGTGATTATCAGTGTGGGTTCCGACCAAATAGTAGTACAGTCAAGGGCAAAAATATGTATACACTTTAGTACCTTGTCAATTTAACCACTGTGACAGTTTATATATGGCAGTTCAAATATGACGAAAATAGACAAGGTACTAAAGTGTATACATATTTTTGCCCTTGACTGTAATACTGACCAGATCTTCCTCCTCCGACAAATTATGTAAAAAGATGGAAGTACTCGCAGAAGATTCACGTGTTATTTGTGGACTTCGCAAAGACATTAAGATGATGTTCTTAAATCGAAATTTTATATATCTTTATCTTGAATACTTACATACTGTTTTTATTTCTAGCATTCTTTTGAACGTAAACATGCAAAACGCGATCAGTTGCGATATGCATATTGCTCGTTTTTTATTTGAAAATTTAAGTGATTCCTAATCCCGGGATTAATTCCGGAATTCCGGGATTTAAAATCGTCCGATATTGCATGCCCTAATCACCACCATCATCATCATCATCATCGTCATCGTCGTCATCGTCGTCGTCGTTGTCGTCGTCGTCCTTGTCGTCGTCGTCGTTGTCGTCGTCATCGTCGTCGTCGTCGTCGTCGTCATCGTCGTCCTCGTCTTCGTCGTCGTCTTCGTCGTCATCGTCGTCATCGTCGTCGTAGTCGTCATCATCATCATCGTCACCATCATCATCATTAACACCATCATCACCATCACCATCATCACCATCACCATCATCACCATCACCATCATCATCATCATCATCATCACCTACCATCACCGTCATCATCATCGTCATTACCATCACCATCACACCATCATCACCACCACCATCACCATCACCATCACCATCACCATCACCACCATCAACATCACCATCATCATCACCATCACCATCATCATCATCATCATCATCATCTTACCTTACCTTAAATAAGCGTAGTGGCAGAATGTCATAATGAACCAAAACGCAAATATTGCTTATAGTTTTTTTTTAATGGCTAAATGCTATGATGCCATAGACCTATAAACGTCATGGAATGAAACAATAGACGATCACTTTGCTGGCCTTGCCCAGCAATGTTGTATGAAATTCCATTATTAACCTCTCGTCTAGCCGCACCTGCATTGTGACAGTTCGTGGCGTATTATAAGGAACATAACGTCAATATTACATAGCATGTTTGAGAAAAATATAAATACTTACAGTTACCACCATCCTTATCACTGAAAAAGTGCTGATGAATTTCAGTCTGAACATGCTCTGGTCAAAACTACATATTTTTTTCGCATTTGACATTTTTAGACATCTCGAATACTTTCCGATATAAGTATACAAGGTGTTTCAAAATAAATAAATAATATTTCTGCACCCCAACACCCCTTGTTGACAAATCCGTCCTGCAGGCTTATTGTCTAACGCGCTGACGCTAGCTTTTGCAATCACTATTTCTTTCTGTCAAACGGTATAAGATGGTGACAGAAAGAGTTGGTGAAAGCGAAGGCAAGCGCCCGAGCGTTAGACAATACGGCCTCTGGACCTAAAAACTGATGCTGTAAATACAGGGGGGCTACTACAAAATTCATAATTCGAAGTTCGCATTGTGCCATCCCTTTCACGTTTTTGTTTAACGCTATTAGCATGAACGGACGGACGATACGTACGAAGTTCGAAAATCCAATTTCGTAATAAAGTCAGATTTGAACAGCATCAGTTTGACGCTCCATGCGGATTAGTGCGGGCGGATATGTACCTAACACGCGGGTTCGAATTCGTTTGTTGTGGTTATCCACAAAGACCGCCGTGCTGTGGTACCTCGCCTGAATGTTCTTTGACCATAGGATGCTTGATGCGATGATGAAATGAACTGAACTGAACTGTGAAAATCGAGTTTACTTGAACAAGGTGTTTACTTGAACGTAGCAGTTGTAAGAAAGATGTCCACCATGTCCAATTATCTAGTGTGCCATCTTTCTTACAGTTTCATTTATTACAACTGGTGTGTGTGCATGTCACGTCACATTCACGTCTGATCTGCGCTGGTGTTTAGATTTAGTGAAAATTTCCTAACCATTCGCTGAAATTTTCCGGATTTATTTATGTCACAGATTTATTCGTACTTGTAGGTAAGTACGAGGGGCGTTCAATATAAAGTGAGAATGAGATGTAAACTCTTTTAATATTACGAAATTAAATACTGGCCGGTAAAGCTAATCTATCTAGCTGATTGCTATGAAAAAAAAAACTCTCTGTCTTTTGTTTAAAAAAATATACGGTAATTTCTTTGCAATGCTATTGAGTACGTTAGCGAAAATGGAGAAAATTGAACTGCGCTATCAAATACTTGTATTTGAAAAATTTTTCTACGGACCAAGTCAATTTGGATTTGCGGGACACTTTAGGGTCTAATGCTCCTCCGTATTCGACAGTCGCACGTTGGTGCGCCGAATTTAGACGTGGAAGAACATCGACAATGGACGACCCCCGCTCCGGACGCCCTACTACAGCAGTAACTGAAGAAATTGTGAAAAAAGTCGAAAACTCAGTTTTGGCGGATCATCGTGTCACAGTTCGTTTTATTGCTGAAAATGTAAAGATTTCAACGGGGAGCGTGCATAATATTTTACATGAACGCTTGGGTATGAAAAAGGTATCTGCGCGTTGGGTACCATGAATGCTTACTGACACGCAAAAACAAACTAGACTAGAGATTTGTCAAGAAGCTTTGAACCTGATGCAGCAATACCGGGAACTTTTTTTGGCGCGATTTATAACAATGGACGAAACATGGCTCCATCATTACGACCCTGAAACGAAACTGCAGTCTATGACATGGAAAAGGCCATCATCTCCAACTCCGAAGAAATTCAAGGTGAGCCCATCTGCCGGTAAGGTCATGGGCTCTGTTTTTTGGGATGGTAAAGGGGTATTAATGATTGAGTATCTCGAGCATGGAGCCACTATTACGGGCACTTTATACGCCAAACAAATAGCAACATTGCGCAATGAGATCCGCGAAAAACGGCGAGGTAAACTCTCGAAAGTTGTGCTGTTCCACCAGGACAATGCCCCGGCACACAAGTCCGCCGTTGCAATGGCTGCAATTCGTGATGCTGGGTTCGATATCCTTAAGCATCCTCCGTATTCACCAGATCTCGCTCCCAGTGATTTCTACCTATTTCCGAGATTGAAACAATACCTGAGAGGCCAGAAATTTGAAGACGACGACGCGGTAGTCGCTGCAGTACAAGATTTTTTAAGTACTCAAGATGAGACCTTTTTTAAAAATGGAATTTTAAGTTTAGAAAAAAGATATACTAAGTGTATTATGCTAAAAGGTGACTATGTCGAAAAATAAAATGACATTTAGTAAAAGTTGTTTATAACATACTCATTCTCACTTTTTATTGAACGCCCCTAGTACATATTATCAGAACCTAGAGGACATCGAGAGATCAAAACGCATTTGCTTTGGAAAAAACAATGTTTTGCTGAGGAGAAATCTAAATATTTGCTTGCATAATCTTGGTAACAAAGGCTTTTTATCATTATAAGCTATTCAAAAGTCTACCATGGGTGGTTAAAAAAATAAGTCAGCAATCGTTGATCATTAGCAGTTGATTCATTCGCAATGAGCTTGTACTTTAGTGGTCTGTCAATTGAATATTTAATCACTTGGCGTTTGTTAGTAACCTATTGTTGAACTATCTAGTGCCCAAATTGAATGAGTATTTGCTGAGATAGGACATAATTGTTAATTAAATATTTAATTGAATTTTATGTTCATGATTTTCACTTCAATTTTAGGTCTTTAAAGTATAATGCAACGTTGCTTAGCTGTGAATCTTTATTCACAGCTAAAGACACGCTGTTAAAGTAAAGACACACTTGTTACATTCGAATTTATTTAGATTTTAAATAAAAATGTATGTAATCAATATAAATTCACTGTTTTGGTTATGGTAAGCAGTAGAGACATGGGAACATCCATCTCCTCATTAAGTAAAACGACTGCCAGCATCTCCTTAGATACTACGCTCCCTTAAGTGTAAGCAAGTAACTCACTGTTCGTATGAACTATGAGTACGGGAATTTATAACATCATAAGCATAAGTGAACTTTTGTACTTTTTATCAGGCCCATCTCATGCCCTTTACTCATTTGAGGAGCTCATTGGAAAAACCTTAACAATGCTTTCATTCCAGAATATAGTGTTCGTAGAAGGCAATCAGTCTGATACCACACGGATACCGAGCTTACTCGGTTACGTACCACTTATGGTACGTAACCATTGCAGTTCCAAAAAACACCTTTAATAATAAATAACGCTGAACAGTTAACACCTAACACTTCGTTTAATTAAAACTTGATCTATGAATACTAGGCATCGGATAAACATATAGTTAGATAGATACTTATATCCAAAACTTAAAAACAAACATTCGTATTTTTCATACTTCATAATTATCTAGTCCGACCGAAGATCGAACCCTCAAGCTACACAGTCCAGTTGTCTAACCTCTTGCCTATCTGATCATTTCGAGAATGAACTCCCTGCAACCACATTACCATTTACACCACATGAAAAATAAAAATACCCTGACTTAAACTTGATATAATACAATACAATACAATGACTCTTTATTGTACACCAGGAATAGTAAGCAATACAGAAAACAGGTACACAGTGATATTTTGGATACGGAGAGAAACTATGTACAATTTATTCGTTTTGTAGATGTGTGGACATTAATATGCAAGACATACCGCTGGAGACGTCACGAATGTCAAAAGTCTACAACGCAATACGCTGCAATTCAATTACAATCAGTGAGTAGCTATCATGTTATTTTATCTACTCTACACCCATATAGTAAATCCTCCATTATGCGTTCAAAAACCATAGATAACCAGCATTACGACATTGGATTCTACTATGAACACGGCAGTATCGTAATGGTCATTACGATACAGAAATCTGTATCGTAATGAGATTTAATACATCATTACATTACAGTACCGGTGCAGGAGGAGCGCGGCGTACAAGTCGCGCAGGTCCTGGGGCGCGCACCGGGTGCAGGTCGTGGGGCAGACATACCTAGTTCTCGTTAATGTAGGTAATTTCTCAATGGTTCTTAAACGTATGATAAAGGATTTAATATACTATGGATGTAGATAAAATATTGTATGCAACTGTACGTAATTAGGCCTTAAAACACTCATGTGACCCTTTATGAAACTCGGCTACGGCTCGTTTCATGAAACCACACTCGTGTTTTATGGACCCCTATTACGATACAGTTGCATAATAGTAGATTGTACACCAAGGGGACAAAGCACTGCATTATGTCACGGGCGCGATATTGAATTCTGAACGAAACGAGGGAATTGGGGATGTCTAATTTTTTGCAATGTATAGTAAATCGAAAACCATTTCGAGATAAATGCTTTTTAACACGTTTTCTGTAGTTATTTAATTTTAATATTATGTAATGAATTTATTATATAACAAATAAGCAATGACCTTCATTTGACATTGGTGTAAATTGCGTGACGGGTTCAAGTCGTACTTTATTCTGTGTGGTTAGAATTCTTCACAATTTACGCGTGGATTATACTACGGAGTTTGATTTGGACTCGCTGTCTGACATCTAGCACTTTGACAGTGCCAGTAAAGTGACACAGTGTATAGTGTACCACTACGCAAAAAATAATTAAAGGGGTTGCCCAGGGGTTGCCTTATCGTACGCATTTAGATAGATTTAGAAATTTCGCATTGTGGAGCCTTCAATTATAATCTGACGTCATCAACTAAAATAGTTTAAATAATTAATTTTGAAAAAAGTAGAGAACTAAATGACAAAATACTGAAATTAGTTTCTTATAAAAAATAAAAACCACTGGTAATTTTTTTTAGACATTCCCAATTAAGATGGAGTCCTGAGGTTAGTGAAGGATTTAAGCGCGCCCAAGGCAAAATCAGTTTTATCCCCGAGGAGTATACTCTACTTTTCTCACCTTTTGGGAGACAATAAAAACCAAGGCTACTAGAAAAATACTCGAAATAGACTCAGAAGCACTGATTCCGACACAGATTTTGCGCCTTTCGCAGTTTTCCATTTGTCGAAATCGTCGTAAGCTTTTAAGTATTTTTCCTTCGATTTCTCTGGAATTTGATTATTAACAATGCCTAAGGCCGGCTTGCGCGGACCTGGGTTAGCTACTTAACTCCGAGTTAACTACTGACTTAGGATTAACAAGTGTTAAAATGAATGGAACTGTCATTCTTAACCCAGTGTTACCGATTTCATTTTTTAACCCTGAACTGTGCAAGTGGCCCTAATTCTAGGCGCCTAATTTAATGGAATCCGGAGTGAAATCACTTTCGTCACTCGATATTTTCTTAATTTTTTATTTCCATCCAACCATCCATCCATCCGTCCATCCATCCGTCCGTCCGTCCATCCGTCCGTCCATCCGTCCGTCCGTCCGTCTGTCCGTCCGTCCGTCCGTCCGTCCATCCGTCCGTCCATCCATCCATCCATCCATCTATCCATCGATCCATCGATCCATCGATCCGTCGATCCGTCGATCCATCGATCCGTCGATCCATCGAGCCATCGATCCGTCGACCCATCGATCCATCGACCCATCGATCCATCGATCCATCGATCCAACGATCCATCGATCCAACGATCCATCGATCCGTCGATCCGTCGATCCGTCGATCCGTCGATCCATCGATCCATCGATCCATCGATCCATCGATCCACCATCCATCCATCGATCCATCCATCCTTCGATCCATCGATCCATCGATCCATCGATCCGTCGATCCGTCGATCTATCGATCCATCGATCCATCGCTCCATCGATTCATTGGTCCATCGACCCATCGATCCATCGATCCATCGGTCCGTCGATCCGTCGATCCATCGATCCATCGATCTATCGCACCATCGATCCATCGATCCATCGATCCATCCATCCATCGATCCATCGATCCATCGATCCATCGACCCATCGATCCATCGATCCATCGATCCATCGATCCATCCATCCATCCATCCATCCATTCATCCATCCATCCATCGATCCATCGATCCATCCATACATCGATCCATCCATCCATCCATCCATCCATCCATCCATCGATCCATCGATCCAATCCAATCCAATCCAATCAATAACGACCATGAAACGAACAATAAGAACTATGAAAAGTGAGAATCACATTACTGCCCGGCGAGTTATAATGAAATTCAGTACAACATTACTGCCCGGCGAAAGCCAAGGGCTATAATGATTTACTTTGAGAAAGGTTTGCATGATATATAATAAGGCATTGTCGAGCAGGTGGTGTGAAAAATACTATTTCTCAAACATGCTATGAAATATTGACGTTATGTTCCTTAAAATACGCCACGAACTGTCACGTTGCAGGTGCGGCTAGACGAGAGGTCAATAATGGAATTTCATACAACATTGCTGGCCAAGGCCAGCAAAGTGATCGTCTATTGTTTTATGTGACACAGCACCATGACGTTTAATAGGTCGACGTGGTCGACGTGGATGGATGGATGGATGGACGGACGGATGGACGGACGGACGGACGGACGGACGGAGGGATGGATGGATGTTGATGGATGGATGGATGGATGGATGGATGGATGGATGTTGATGGATGTTGATGGATGTTGATGGATGTTGATGGATTTTGATGGATGTTGGTTGATGGATGTTGATGGATGTTGGTTGATGGATGTTGATGGATGTTGATGGATGTTGGTTGATGGATGTTGATGGATGTTGGTTGATGGATGTTGGTTAATGGATGTTGATGGATGTTGATGGATGTTGATGGATGTTGATGGATGTTGATGGATGTTGGTTGATGGTTGTTGATGGATGTTGATGGATGTTGATGGATGTTGGTTGATGGATGTTGATGTATGTTGATGGATGTTGATGGATGTTGTTGGATGTTGATGGATGTTGATGGATGTTGATGGTTGTTGATGGATGTTGATGGATGGATGGATGGATGGATGTTGATGGATGTTCTTGTTCATGGATGTTGACGGATGTTGATGGATGTTGATGGATGTTGATGATGTTGTTGGTGATGGTGATGGTGATGGTGATGGTGATGGTGATGGTGATGGTGATGGTGATGATGATGGCGGTGATGATGGTGGTGATGATGATGATGCATGTTTGAGAAAAACTCTATACAAGCCTTGGCCACGAACAGGGATTGCCGGCCTCGTATCTCTAGATGGCCTCGTTCACACTCGGCCATCTATAACTACTCGGCCGGCAATCCCCTATTTCGCGGCCGCTGCAGTAATGTACTATTAATACATAGATAGCTACATTAATTTCTGTTGCAAAACATCGGAACGTAACACTGCAGTCGAATTAAAATCCTACTAGGTAATTTTATGTTAGGATGATGTCATAATGGACCTAATGGACATGCCCCGCAGGAAATCAAAAGTCGGTTAAAAAGATTTCACGTTACGCATATCAGTAAATGTGTTTTTTTCTTTTTGATATTGTATGTACGAATGAATGTCAGCGGGAACACATCAAAAGGTAGCCAGATTGCACGCAGTCGACTTGCAAAAATGAGGGTAGACAGCAGTGTACCTGTCATTAACATCCACACACAATTTCTATGAGTTTGTACTGCGGTAGTCGCATAAGAAAATCGTCGGGCATCGAAGATTTGCGTACGAACCGAACGGCCTAAATGAGCCAGTCTCAAGCAAGAATCAAGAGACGTCGAAAAACCCTCACGATGCTATAGACATCTAGCGGTCATCTGTCAGAAGACCCTCAATCGTCAATCATTAGACTATTTCCCTCCATTATTTCAGCACATACCTAAACTTAACGCAGTCGGCCACTTTCCCTGGCCTTCAATCAAAGTTGGATACAGGACGGTATATCACCAATAGACGATACAACCCTAACCCGTGAATTATATTTCCGACTTTAAGTAAGTACCTACCTGCTTAACTTTACATCGACGGCTTAAAAAATGTTATATTAATTTTTTCACACGAACACTAAATAAGAATGTTTTCTAATGAGCAAACACCACAAGTCGCCGTGCATTCAACGACGGAATGCACTGGCCAAACAGTGCACCATCTGTGTAACTTTATCATGGAAGCCGCATTACTTGCCCAATCTATACAGTAGGTACGTAATGGTATTAGGGGACCAAAATTTTACCGTATTCCGACCAAATCGAGCGATTTGATTTCGAAATTCAATGCCCAGGTCATACAGACCAAAGGCGGTTCCTCGACCCATTTCCACTCTTCCATTGCAGTACTTAGCTAAACAATGTATTTCGTTAGTTACTAGAATCATTATTCTTAGGGTTCCGTATGCGAAGGAACAAACGGAACCGTGTTAATATCGCTACACTGGCCGAACGTCCTTCAATCCTTCAAAGTGCTGTCTCTAAACCCTTAACATATAAGCTATGTCCACACCAGTGCGCTTTCACGTTCATCTTGCGTTTTCCTTTGACGCATACCCGAGCAATCATAGCGCATGCAATAGCGCATGCCTCAAAATTAATTAAACATCAGCGCGTGCCGCTAGCGCATGTGTCTATCCAACACCGGTGGATCGGCGTGCAGAATTTCGTGCGTCAAAGGAAAACGCAAGATGAACGTGAAAGCGCACTGGTGTGGACATAGCTATAGATAGCTGAAATTTATACATATTTATGTGTATTGCCGCTACAACAAAAATTAAAAAATATTAATTATATAAATTAAGGAGGTCCCAGCTAACCAACATAAAATGACCCCACACTACGTGCATTTTACCTAGAATCATTTTACTTGATATATTATGGCCGTTAACCTATTTATATTTTGATATACCTACTCACAAAAGTGTACGGAACCCTCATTTTCGAGTCCGCCTTTCGCTTGTCAAATTATTATTTTCTATAATCGATTAGGTATATTTTGCGGGCTTTGGTAGAAATTCTTTGACTAATCTTACCTACTTCCTTGAAATAATTTCAATTCACCAAAAGAGCGCTATGCATAACTTAATTCTGGTTCGTGTTGCAAGATCTCTGTACAAACACAAAAACCTTAAAGATACATACAAAAGAATAAATTTAAAGTAAAGTCTTTGTGGTTAAACCTTTTCTAACCCGGGTACTTAATAAGTATGAGTTATCTACACAATAAACATAAAACACACGTTTGAGGACAATACGGATATTTACGCAAGTGCCTTATTATTTATTTTGCCACATGCATATTTACTCGACGCTGTGCTCTACCTGTGCTCTCCTCTCCATGAAAATTGTTTCTTGCGGTTATTGTACCTAATGCTACAGGAAATACTTAGCTCTTTTATTTAACTTACAATAACACAAATTATTTATTTGAACAATGCATCAATACATCGTTATTATTAACTTGACTTTAAATAAGAGTACTTAGCTTATGTATATTTATTCTGCATAAGAATAGGACAATGACAGGGTTGAAAATAAATGAAAAATTTAAGAAAATTAGTTTTCGTCGCTTTAATTAGCGAGTACACTACGTCATCGGAATAGAAAATCTTTGCGAATTATTTTCTGTTTTGCATGTTAGGTTAGGTTAGTAACACAGTATGTTTACGTGGTAGTGGTTTGACCTATGGCCTCTCAAGCAGAAGGTCGTGGGTTCGTGCCCGGGCTCGCAGCTACGAGTTTTTCGGAATTTATGTGCAGAATTACGTTTTAAATTCACCGTGAGCTTGGTGAAGGAAGCTCGCACACACCTGCGAAGAAATTCAATGGTGTATGTGAAGTTCCTAATCCGTATTGTGCCGGCGTGGGAACTACGGCCCAAGCACTCTCATTCTGCGAGGAGCCCTGTGCCCTGCAGTAGGACGTAAGGCCGAGATGATGTCATCTATTCTGCATAAAAGCAGGAAGACGTCAGCGTTAAAATTAAATGAAAAACCTAAGGAAAATAGTAGCGTACCTATCTGCATTACGTCATCCGAAAAGAAAATCTTTGCGAATTATTTTCTGTTTTACATGTACGTGTAGGTTTATAACACGGTAAGCAGTGTGCTTGGTTTCATTGTCTTTAGGTATATTGTGTAGTTAATGTTGTTTATAGCTAATGTTAAATGAGCGATAGGGTGGTCAATGACCGTTCTGAAATAGAGAATGTTGCGTATGTGTATGGGCGAGATTGTGCGTAGATACGACCCAGCAACAATTACTAGATTGTGGTACGATACCTGCACATTATTAGAGCTAAAATTACGAGTTTAATAATAAGGAATTCGCTAATTGGCCAAGCATTGGCAACCCGACTGCAATCTTTAATATAGAAGGTGTAGATATAAATAATTATGGGCACTAATGCGTGGGGATTATTTGTTTACATCTATCAGGTGTCTCCCTTGTTTCAAAAAATACGTACCTACTAGTAGCGCAGTTTGAAGTTGTAGAAACTATCCTATCCTTACTAAATTTAATGTTATATGTAAATGCGAAAATAACTCTATCTGTCCAAACATTTCACAAACTTTCACATTTATTATATTACTAAATACCCTCGAACCCGTCTGCGAAGAATTCGTTCGGTCTCAAACTATCTCCATACCAAATTTCACACGTCTTCAGCGGGTTAAATGTAAAAAGCTACCAGACAGACAAACTTTGACATTTATAATATTAGTAAGGATTTAGCAAGGACGAAATAAACGTAGTCATGCAACGTTCTGACCCAAATAATTGTTCCATATAAATAATACTAACATGTAAGCCACGGACTGATACCACACCCTTAACATTTTTATGGCCTGATTAATGAACATATGACAGAATTATCGAAATTTAAACCCACTTATCGATCACCAACCTCTACATGGTGCTATCAGTCAAGCATCTAATGAGAAGATAGCGCGTATCTATGTACCTTTATTTCGTAAGTTCATATTACCTAGTTGTTTATGAAAATTTTGAAGAAAGTAATTACGATAAGGGATAAAGCTAATAAACAAATTAGACTACGTCGGTGGTGTCAATGAGCTCGGCTTAAAACAACGTTATCTAGAGCCGCAGACAATTCATAAAAAATATGGCGAAATTCGCAAATTGATCAACACAACATATTAAGTAGCATTAAGCCTACTTGAAACTTGAATCTAATGTCTACATATAAACAAGATTTCGAGGATCTCGGCAAAATGGGGGTTTTCGGAAGTATACAATCGATCTAAGTTAGTCTCATCTCTGGGATAACGCCTATTATCGAGTTTTAGCCGGTCGCCCAAAGGTAAATGACACTATGTAACAAATAGGTACGTATACTTATACGTGTACCTACTTCATGCGTTTGTTACGTCTATTATGTTTTTTCTAAGATATTCAATATCCATTGTTTACTTTCAACTGTGCTGGAGGAGGAGGAGGAGGTAGGTTAAGTTCAAATTGAAACTTCTTAGTGGCAAGTAAGGAAAGAAAGAAAGAAAATACTTGTATTTAATTACAACAACACAAGACATATCATCAATATAAAGCATATACACCGTGAAATTTTAGTGGTTGTTTTCCCGAAACGAGGTGATTTAGTTTCGGTTGTACAATCGATTTATAATTACTATTTTGACTAGAGTAAAAAATCCAATTGTGAAAAACGAACGTTGAAAATGACCGTAAACCAATAGTAACGCTTCGTTGGTACAAGTAGCGTACGATCGTACGATAGGTTAGGTACCAACGAAGCGTTACTTTTTGCGGTCATTTTCGACTTTCGTTTTTCACAATTGGATTTTTGACTCTAGTCAAAATAGTAATTATAAATCGATTGTACAATCGATACTAAATCACCTCGTTTCGGGAAAACAACCACTAAAATTTCACGGTGTATTAGTAAATGAAGGTTGTATAACACTTCATTTAATTTGTCTCCTATTGTTGACCGCTTTTAAACTTTGGAAGATCCTTGTCAGAGAGAATTTATGTTGTCATCAAATTAGCGTATACAGGGTGTTACAAAATTACAATACAATACAATACAATACAAATATTCTTTATTGATCACCAAAAACAGTACAGTGACATTACAAAAATAAAAATTCAGGTAGACAATAGGCGATCTTATCGCTAAAAAGCGATCACTTCCAGACAACCAATTACTCAGAAACTAATAAATATCAACAGACTAATGTAGGTGGCAGAAATAACAGACAAGTGAAACGCAGTATTACCCGTAATAACTGAAAATATGGAAGTACCTACTCAAGTAAAGAGAATTAAATTAGTATATTTTTTTTTGGGATGGCGGAGCTCGCCTTTGATAGGCAGGAGTGGAGCAAGAGAGGAGAGGCCTTTTGCCCAGCAGTGGGACACAAAAATAGGCTAAATATTTTTTTTTTTTACAAAAAAAAGAACAGCCCGAAAAATAACAGTTTTATTTACTGTTCATGGGGTTTCAGGCTTTAGGGGTTATTTTGTAACAACCTGTACTTTAATATTAATCTATATATATATAAAAGAAGAAACTGACTGACTGACTGACTGACATATCAACGCACAGCACAAACCAAGGGGGTGAAACGGGGGTCCAAAGTTTGTACGGGGAAACAGAAGTACTCCTAATGATAAATGAGTAAACACGTGTTTCAGGTTTTTTGAGAATTCAACCCCTAAAAGGGGGGAAAGGGGTAACAAAGTCTGAAAATCAACATGGGTGTTGTTTCTATGGTTTATCGGGTCGCTGGTTATGAAAACAACAACGGTTTTAAAATCCGACGTGGCAGACGTAAAATACCGTCTCCCTGGATGGGGTGCGATGGGGTTGAAATGTCTAAATAAACTAAATGACTGTTGATATATCAACGCACAGCCCAAACCACTGGACCTAGAGACTTGAAATTTTGCACATAGATACCTTATACAATGTAAACATCCACTAAGGAAGGATTTTTGGGAATTCCCTCGGGAACGGGAAAAAACGGGATTTATACATTCGATTCCGAGTGACCCTATCTCAGTAACTGTAATAACTAGACTCTTCAAATTTGATACACAAGTAGGTATTACATTAGTTAAAACATTAATTTCAGGATTTTTCACAATTCCCACGGGATAAGGAAAAAACGGGATTTATATATTCAGTTCAACGGGATCCTATGAACTATAATTACTAGACTCTTCAAATTTGGCACAAAAGTAGGTAATTATAATAGTAAAAAACAGTTTTAAGGATTTTCGGAAATTCCCACGGGATAAGGAAAAAACGGGATTTTTCGTTTTACTGGTCGTAGAAAGCTGAAATTCGGCATGTAGGTTGCTTGGCGAGTGTAGAGCTGGATTGAGAGAGGACTTTCCAAAATTCCCACGGGAACGGGAAAAAACAGGATTTTTCGTTTTACTGGTCGTAGAAAGCTGAAATTCGGCATGTAGGTTGCTTGGAGAGTGTAGAGGAGCATTGAGAGAGGACTTTCCCAAATTCCCACGGGAACGTGTAAAAAACGGGATTTTTCGTTTTACTGGTCGTATAAAGCTGACATTCGGCATGTAGGTTGTTTGAGGAGTGTAGGGGAGCATTAAGAAAACATTTCCCGAAATTCTTACGGGAACGGGAAAAAACGGGATTTTGCGTTTTACTGGTTGTAGAAAGCTAAAATTTCAAAATTCATTTGTAGAAAGCTAAAATTTCAAAATTCATAAGTTTATACTGTAAGTAGGCCGCAAAGGGCTCTTTAACCGACTTCTAAAAAAGGAGGAGGTTATGCATTCCACTTTATTTTTTTTTATGTAGGTATGTTCACCGATTTCTCGGTCAATTGTGGACCTGCTTGCTTGCTTGCCTGTATGCTTGCTTGCTTGACATCTTGGTTCTTTGTAATACTCATAGTACACGCGAGCGAAGCCGCGGGCAAAAGCTAGTGTTATATACGCAAATTCGATGACAACATAAATTCTCTCTCACAAGGATCTGCCAAAGTTTAAAAGCGGCTAACAAATAGGAAGCAAATTAAATGAAGTGTTATACAACATTAATTTTAGTATTTTATGCAACTGTTGTATAAGTAAGGTCTTAAAAGGCGAGTGACGTGGAGTTGCGATACGAGCGAATGCGAGTATCGCAATAGAAGACGGCAAGAGCCGTTAAGACCAAATTATACACCGTTGCATACAATATTTTTCACCTCAGCACCTCAAACAGGTAGGTTTTGCTACTAAAAAACAGTGAGCAAAATCCGATTTTGCTCACTGCGTGAGACAAAGTAGCTTTTTAATTATTTTTTTAAAAGTCAAAGACAATGATGGGTCTGCTTACTGAATTCGAAAGATTTGAACTTCAGTTTGATCTGTCACTTTCATTTCGATACGAAAAGAGTGAGAGATAAGATCAAATCGATTCGAATTTCGATTTCAAATTCTATCCTAGTAGACCTAAAAATAAACGAACGATTGAACGTTCGGATACTCATAATAAGTTCTTAACCTTAAAATTGTAATTCTTCTGTTAAGGTTTTAAATTAAATTATTGTAGGTACTTTTTTAATAATTGGATTATATTTTTATATAATCAAATTAATAGTAAAAATGTTGTTGAAAACAAAGTTTAAACATGTATCTATATAATTATTAATAATTTTAACAATCTTGAACATCGTGGTAAATGCAGCGGATGCAGCATCGGAACGCAGCGGGTGTAGTAGCGGAACGCATCTTTAAAAAAATAGCGGGATTCAAATTTTAATTCTTTTCTTCTGTTTCTCTAGCTACAGAGTTCGATATCTATGAGTTTGGTACACAATCAGAGGCAATTTGGAAATTATTAGAATAGTAATAAGTACTTAATTAATACATTTTTGAATATGATATGAGTGAATTGAGTGAGTCCAGTGACGAAGTCAACAATTGAACACCAGACGAATTAATGGAGTAATACATAATGCAGAGTAAGTTTCTTACTTGAAAAGTCTCGCGAAAAATATTTAAAAGCTTATGATATTTTTAAACAATGCAAACACTTTTTCGGAGACTGTACCTATTGTTATATATATAATATGAAGTATTTACTCAATGTTGAAAACCACAACAAAGACAAAACGACGACGTTCATATACCTTTATAATTTACTAGCGACCCGCCCCGGCTTCGCATGGGTGTAACTTTGAAAAATAGGTGTGAAAAATAAAGAAAGTCTATATTTTAAGGTGGTAAGTTTATATATTTACCTCTTTTTCCCCAAACTACACCCACACGAAAATGGGGCGCGTCGCTAGTTTTATGAATAAAATTTCGACCCGTTCATTTAATTTAAACGATCGTATTCTGTAATCACGCCAACTGTCAAACGACTGGCAGTTATGTCAAACGCCATAAGGTTACATTAGAAAAGTTATTATGGACGGTAATTTTTCTTATATTTTCTAATTTTCCGCGCAATTTTCTTAATTTTTTCTTTCATAAGAACCTTCTCCTGACAATGACGAACACAACAAAAAAAGAATTAGTGAAATCGGTCCAGCCGTTCATGCGTGATGCCGTGACCAAGGGAAATAGGGATTCATTTTTATATATATAGATTATGTTCTAGGTGAAAAGTTGTATGTGTCACACGAGACCAAAGTTTTTTTGCATCTCGTGTATTTGAATCACTCGCGCACTCAGGATTCTAACTTAGAATCACTCGCTAAACGCTCGTGATTAAATTATAGAATTCTTCGCTAACTCGTGATTCAAAATCAGCACTCGCAGTAAAAAACAACTTTGCTCTCTTGTTGCACAAATAACTATTTCCTACGACTATAGGTAGGTATTAAATAAAATACAAAATTAAATTAAAAAAAAAACATATTTATGAAAATGCAGATGTAAATTTTGAATACTATTATTAGATATGGTGATATTTGGAATGTTGGCAGAGGTTGAGTGATTAATATTTATGTCTGAGTTTTGTTCTATTATTTTTGATAAAGTAAATGGTCCGGTTGAAGAGGTTGCAGCTGCTTGTGTTTCAGGTGTAAAAGTTGGTGAGCACTATGCTTGACGATCTGGTATGAATGTGGATGGAATAATCTTCTGTGGTACTGTTTGTTCTATAGACGTCATGAGTAGATTAGAGACCTTTTTTTCTGTTGTTAATAGAGTTGTCTATGTAACTTTCAGCCACCGTTGTGGACTTCCAGCCACCATGGCTTTTCAATGATGACAAATCTGCACCGGCATCTACTAATATTGTGGCTGATGTTCTCCTGAAGCAGTGCCCCGTATATAGCTCCGGGTTGGGAAGACCAAGATAGGATGCCAATAATCTGTCTTCTTCTTCGTCCATGTTTTGTTTTATTAAATTAAATTTAAGTACGGCAAAAGCAAACAGTTATTAAATTGAGCGGGAACGGGAAAATGTTGTTTGACTTTATGTTTGGCAGATACGATTGTCTATGGTCTATGGCAAACTTCAAGGCCACCACAGCCCGGGAGCGCGGGGCGCCGACGGAGCGTGCCCACCTCTATAACACTGAATCAAATATACGGTGACACACACCTTTATAAAATAAGGTTGTTTTTCTTATGTTGGCAGTAAAAATTATCTCGGAAAGTTATATTTTTAGTACAAACCGCATGAATTCAGTTGCTTGTTTTAAGCCGAGTTTACACCTGAAAGAAAAATCGCGCAAGTCTATTGCAACTTACACGTTTTTCTTTGCTTTAGTTTTGAGTGTAACCTACATTTAATAATCTGTGGCAGCTAGGTGTATCGTAATAACGACATTACGACACAAGTGCTGTTATGGGGAATAGAGTATAGACTTTTCTGAAGTCATATTATCTATGTTCTTATTTATCTGTTCGTGACCATGTAAAAAACAAATAAAAGTACAGGAGTAGGAAAACATATTTATTAGGAAATCCACGAAATATTTCCTGAGATTCATACCAAACGCATCTATACTCGGAAAATAGTAACGTGATTGACCTATTGACTGACAGACAACGAAATGCCCAATCTGAACTCTTTCTGGGTCGATCCCTCATACCTGAGGATCGTGGTCAATATCAAGTTGCATCTGGAGCGAATAATCCGCCTCCACCACCGGTTTCTGTCCAGCGCGTCTCTTATATTATGTATAGAAATTAGCGGATGAGTCTTTTTTACTTGATTGACCCATCTAGTTGATCGACCGCGCGATCTTCTGCCTTTGGTTTCTGAAGTAAGAGTACCGAAATTTGGCAGAGTTTTGAGCAAATTTGGTATAATCGAGGCAGTAAGAAGAGATTTCTCAAAATTCCTACAAAAGACAGAAACTACCCTCTTTTCTTCCACGGGCGTGAAATCATGAGTTTGGTTGGATTACTAAGGCGCAAGCCACACAGAAGAGACGTGGGACTTGCCGAGCCCCTTGAATCAGTTTTCATACTAAATGTATAGAGCAGCGTCGCGATCCAAAGCAGACAGAAGAGACGAGGCGGAGACGCGACGCTTCTACACATTTAGTACGAAAACTAATTCAAGGGGCGACGTGATTGCGACGCGCCCCCCATCCCACGAATATATAGGTACATAAGTTATATATATATATATATAGTATTATATATTATTTTATTCCGGGAAAACCCGCGTCGGTAGTGTTTCAAAACTTATGATGAGCGACATGTTACTTATATCAATATATTAAGTCAACTTTAACAGCAGACATGATTATCTAAATTACTCAACTGGTCAACACATTTGACGTAGTTTGTGTACTACGAAATAATAAATAAGTATTATAAGTAGGTATTATGTTGGTGTAATAGTAGTTATGCAATAAGACAAACGTCGTTGCACGGTCTTAAATTATTGTAATAACTGTACTTGCATCATAAGATAGGGTTATGTACATATGAAGTCATTTCTAATATCTAATTAGTACTTATAATAAGTAAATAAACGCTTAAACTTACGATTATGTCGGTCGGAAATCGTCCAGCTAATTTTACAGGGTTATGATTTGTGAAGTACTTATTTGACATGATTTTTTTATACACTTGTCGTTATCGAATATAAGTTTTTGTTAAAAAAATAGGTATAGTCAATGTCATAAATAAAATAAGTGATCACTTTTGTACCTTGTCGCTTTCAGTCGTTACATAATTTCGTATGGCTTTTCAAACACGTTAAAGTGACAAGGTCAAAGTCAAAGGTCAAAATTCTTTATTCAATTTAGGCTTGCTCTATGAACGTCGAAAAATCTACCACCGTTTCGGAAAAACCCTGTTGAGAAGAATCAGGCTAGAAACTCCACAAGGTAGGTATATTTTTTCAAACAGATCTACATTATAAATAAATAAATATTTCATGGGACAATGGACACCAATTGACCTAATCCCAAACTAAGCAAAGCTTGTACTATGGGTACTAGACAACGGATAAACATACTTATATAGATAAATACATACTTAAATACATATTTAAACATCCAAGACTCGAGCACAAACATTCTCATTTTTCACACAAATATCTGCCCCGACCGGGAATCGAACCCGGGACCTCAAGCTTCGTAGTCAGTCAGGTTCTCTAACCACTAGGCTATCCGGTCGTCCAATGTTATTAAATTACATTACATACATCTAAAGTATTTAATACAACTGAATTTTTTAACACAGTAGATACGCTATTGGAGACTAGGGATCGCCAATGCGAATCGGAATTATTTGTAAACATCCCTGTCCATGATAGAGTCATTATATTATAGTACGCACACAATGGATTTGAATTTTGTATCCGTTTAGTCGGTTATTGTCAGCCCCGATTCTAAGAGAGGGCACTTGCCCCGGGCGGCAGTTTCATGGGGGTGCCAAATCCTTGAGGAAAGAATTCGAAATATCGAACAAGTGAAGGGAGGGGGCGCCACTATCAAGTTTTTGCCCCGGTTCGAAAAACCGAACTGGTGTTAGCGAGCCTGTAAGATGGAACTACGCTTCCCTGTGTTTCTAGTACTTAGTAGCCTTTGGCTTATCGACGTTAGTGGGAAAATCACATATGTTTTTCTTACATAGATGATTATTGAAAATGTATACAATGACGGCATGGTTAGAATACTTACCTATTTCTTTAAAAAAGTACTTCTTTATGACGTTGACCCTACGTGCTTTTTTGATGAGTTAACTTTGTGTTGACTATACTCACATTGTCTGTCATCCAGCCTACAATAGGTACATACTAGGGGCGTTCAATAAAAAGTGAGAATGAGTATGTTATAAACAACTTTTACTAAATGTCATTTTATTTTTCGACATAGTCACCTTTTAGCATAATACACTTAGTATATCTTTTTTCTAAACTTAAAATTCCATTTTTAAAAAAGGTCTCATCTTGAGTACTTAAAAAAATCTTGTACTGCAGCGACTACCGCGTCGTCGTCTTCAAATTTCTGGTCTCTCAGGTATTGTTTCAATCTCGGAAATAGGTAGAAATCACTGGGAGCAAGATCTGGTGAATACGGAGGATGCTTAAGGATATCGAACCCAGCATCACGAATTGCAGCCATTGCAACGGCGGACTTGTGTGCCGGGCCATTGTCCTGGTGGAACAGCACAACTTTCGAGAGTTTACCTCGCCGTTTTTCGCGGATCTCATTGCGCAATGTTGCTATTTGTTTGGCGTATAAAGTGCCCGTAATAGTGGCTCCATGCTTGAGATACTCAATCATTAATACCCCTTTACCACCCCAAAAAACAGAGCCCATGACCTTACCGGCAGATGGACTCACCTTGAATTTCTTCGGAGTTGGAGATGATGGCCTTTTCCATGTCATAGACTGCAGTTTCGTTTCAGGGTCGTAACGATGGAGCCATGTTTCGTCCATTGTTATAAATCGCGCCAAAAAAAGTTCCCGGTCTTGCTGCATCAGGTTCAAAGCTTCTTGACAAGTCTCTAGTCTAGTTTGTTTTTGCGTGTCAGTAAGCATTCTTGGTACCCAACGCGCAGATACCTTTTTCATACCCAAGCGTTCATGTAAAATATTATGCACGCTCCCCGTTGAAATCTTTACATTTTCAGCAATAAAACGAACTGTGACACAACGATCCGCCAAAACTGAGTTTTCGACTTTTTTCACAATTTCTTCAGTTACTGCTGTAGTAGGGCGTCCGGAGCGGGGGTCGTCCATTGTCGATGTTCTTCCACGTCTAAATTCGGCGCACCAACGTGCGACTGTCGAATACGGAGGAGCATTAGACCCTAAAGTGTCCCGCAAATCCAAATTGACTTGGTCCGTAGAAAAATTTTTCAAATACAAGTATTTGATAACGGCGCGCAGTTCAATTTTCTCCATTTTCGCTAACGTACTCAATAGCATTGCAAAGAAATTACTGTATATTTTTTTAAACAAAAGACAGTTAGTTTTTTTTTTCATAGCAATCAGCTAGATAGATTAGCTTTAACGGCCAGTATTTAATTTCGTAATATTAAAAGAGTTTGCATCTCATTCTCACTTTATATTGAACGCCCCTCGTATGTAATAGGTAATTTAACGTTAAAAAAAATAGTTTATTAAAAGAAAACCTTATAACATACACAGAATATCCAGTGGCCCCACACTAGGCTATGCCTGTCACGTGGTGGCCTGATTCAGTATTACAATAAACTGACAACATTAGGAAAAATTACAATATAAGTATTAGCCGGTTACATAAAGCCACAGTTAAGGTTTTTTAGAAACTAGGTCGCAAATTTATAGAAATGAGACTAAGCAAGAATGAATGAGTGAGTTAACTTTGAGTACGTGTGTGTGAGTGTGAGTGTGTGTGTGGTGTGCGTGTGTGTATTTGATTGTATGTAGTTGTGAGGGATATGTATTAATCCGAAAACTGTAATATGACTTGCAAGATTTGACCTTAACAAACATTGGGATTGAAATAGAAGCTTGTAATATTGATGCAGGTTAAGTATAGTTGCTGTTAGATGCAAGAGCTAGTTGTTAGATGCTGTGTGGTGTGTCCGTCCGAACCGAATATTATATTTGAACACCTAAGCCGTTTCGAATTATGTATTTGACATCGACTTAAAACTGTCTTACTGTCGTTTGTTTTTGGTTTATTGTTCGTCTAGGTATAATTTTGGTTTACATTGGTAGGAAGATATTTAAATAATAAATTTTCCTTTTTCCAAGATACACTTCCACGAATTTGGACTTATGCATATGTATGAGTCGTAATGGGAAAATTACCGTTGAATAATTCTTTGTCATAACAAAAACAAAACAAATACAGAAATTCTTCACACATCCACCATCCACCACCATCAAGCAAAAACGCTTAAAAATTATAAGAATACCACCTATTCAAGACGCAAATGAATAAACAGGGTTGCCCAATTTAAAAACGATCACCAAAATCTCAGACGGGTCAGCATTGGGATTCTATTTTTTACAAGCTTTTATTTAATTTGCAATGTACCTACTTACCTACATATATGTGTCTATGTATAATGTAGGGTATGTATTACAATACGGAAGTACGAAAGACCGAATGTATTAAAACATCGAATGGGTCAAAAGACCGACACGATTTTTTTCTAAAACCTTTCTTTTTTTTCTCAGAATTTATTAAAACGGCATCATACAGAACCCATTAGGTTAGGTTAGGTTAGGTTTGTTTTATAAAAATCTTAAAAAGTTAAAGGTTTCAGAAAAAAATCGTGTCGGTCTTTTGACCCCTTCGATGTTTTAATACATTCGGTCTTTCGTACTTCGGTATCGTAATACATAAGTACCTACCCATAATGTATGGGTCAAATCTTGAAAGTCGAATTTGACCCACTTCCAATAGTCGGATTCACTTGAAATTTGGTAAATATACTTATGTAAGTTGGATGACAATGCAAGTACAGTCAACAAAAAGTATAGTCAGCTAAAAAGCTTGCTCATAAAATGAAATTTTTAACAAAAACTTATGATGGCATAGGTCAGGTTGTCACAGAGTAAGTAGGTAAACTTAAGGAGACCAAATAGTCAACAGAGCGCCGCAATGTAAAGCAAATTAACTCTAAACTAACCTTATGACCAAAAAAGCAACACCAATGTTAATAAGGAAAAGCTTTTTGATCGCGACTGATTAATCCCTTGGAAAATTTTAATGACTTAATTTCTTCTGATACAATGTGTTGAGGCGTAAGCGCTTCCAGCCGCTCAGGCTTTGACCGATAGCACGGCCATTGACCTCCTTATCAAGCTACATACGTGCGCTTGCACAACACTGACTTTTATATTTTCAGCTAAATTTAATAGAGTATGTATATAGACTACATAGAAGTGTCCTACGTGACGGGATCCATGTTGGCACATCTTGTTAGTTAGGTGACTTTGCTTAACCTTCTTAGACCCGAGTCAAATTTTGTACATCAGTATTCTGGTCATAAAATCAAGAAAAGAGTTCTTTTAAACTTACCTATTTCGTATATACAGTACCTATCGAATTTAAAATGTGATACAAAATTAGTGTTTCTAAGTCAGTTAATGCTTGGCAACATAATGCAATTAAGTACTGTTACAATTTAAGATGTACATACCTACTTAATTAAAATGAAATGACAATTATACCTATTATTTTCAGCGTTAACTATGTTTGAAACACTAATTTTGCATCACTTTTTAGGGTTCCGTACCCAAAGGGTAAAAACGAGACCCTATTACTGAGACTTCGCGGTCCGTCCGTCTGTCCGTCTGTCACCAGTATCTCAGGAACCGTGATAGCTAGACAGTTATGATGTATATTTCTGTGGCCGCTATAACAACAAATACTAAAAAACAGAATAAAAAAAAATGTTTAATTCTCAAAAGGTAAAACGGGACCCTATTACTGAGGCTCCGCTGTCCGTCCGTCTGTCCGTCTGCCCGTCTGTCCGTCTGCCTGTCTGTCCGTCTGTCCACCTGTCACCAGGCTGTACCTATCTCATGAACCGTGATAGCTATACATACAGTTGAAATTTTCACAGATCATGTATTTTGGTTGCCGCTATAACAACAAATTGAACAAATACTAAAAACCAGAATAAAATAAATATTTAATGGAGCTCCCATACAACAAACGTGATTTTATTTGCCATTTTATAGATAATGGTACGGAACCCTTCATGCGCGAGTCCGACTCGCACTTGGCCGGTTTAATTTAATAATTAATAATAACTAGCTGTTTTTAATAGATAACTAGCTGTTGCCCGTGACTCCGTCCGCGAAGAATAGGGGTATAAAAAATAGCCTACGCTACGACCTATTCTCAGACCTACCAAATACAGAGAATAAATTTCGTCAAAATCGATGGAGCCGTCTCGGAGGAGTTCGATAACAAACACCGTGACACGAGATTTTAATATATTAGAAGAAATATGGTACGAAACCCTTCGTGCGCGAGTCCGACTCGCACTTGGCTGGTTTTTAAAAGCGTTGTTCGTTCACGCGTTAAGCAATACAACATCTGGGTTTGCAACTCTTAAATCTATTAAAATAGTTACTTACTGTGTAGTAAGTACTTTCTACCATACACAATGAATGAGCTATTACGGAAACATTTCGACGGTTAAAAGGCAAAACGCATGAAGCGACACTTTTTGTCAAAATGAGTTATATACATATTTGAAATCAGCGAATTTTTCTCCGTCGTTTGAGCCGGGTTTCATGCAAAGTTCAAAAATTGTCGCTTGATGCGTTTTGCCTTTTAACCGTCGATTTAAAAAATACCCTCATCATCATATTATCTGCCAAAAGATTTCCATTGCTGGACAAAGGCTTCCCCCAAAGAGTTCCACAACGATCAGTGCTGCGCTGCATCCAAGTGGTTCCTACGACCTTTAACAGGGGCTAAATTCAGGAACGGCCCAATACGGTTTGCGAGCGGAAATTCAATCGTTTGCGAGAGGATAGGGATGAACTGCCATTCAGGAACGCCAAAAATCACTGGTTTGCGAGAGGTTTGGGCTGAGATTGGGATGGGCCTGTATTTATTTATTAAATTATTTACAAAGCGAATTAACAGGAAATAAAGCTCATACCAAGCTCAGCCCATTCCTATCCCCTCCCAAACGATTGAATTACCGCTCGCAAGCCGTGTTGGGCCTTCCTGCGCCACGAAAATAAATATAATAATATAAATACACATATTTCATTGATAAACGTTAGGAAAGGTTTCAAAAGGTTATTGTATGAAACACGTGAGCAATATCGCGTGTAACCAGAGGTATGTGCTGTGTTTGTTCAAGTGTTGCTTATCATGCCTACTAAAAGAGTCTTTGTTGGTAACACCGAGCAACCACCGGATGGACTTCGCGCCACGAGGCATCCATGCTTCCATGTTAAATTGTTAAGCTGCGTACGACTGCGCGCATATACGCGTACCCGGGGGTACGCGTGCGTACCCGGGCTCGCGTAGGGTACGCGTACTTTGGATACGCGTACAGCTCCTGTACGGTCCGCTGCGAACCTGAACGAGAGTTCAATCGATCCACTGCGAGCCGAGCCTCAGTCATTCGCCATGAATCGAAACAGACCGTCTAAACAGCGTACCCGGGCGTGCGCGATCGCTTTGACTCGCGACCAAAAACCGACAGACGGCGGCGGCTCGCTGCGAGCCGAGCTCGCGCGGCACGCGTTCCCTAGAGTGTACGCGTAGGTAGCTGCAAGTACGGACATGGCGTTCCAAGACACGCGTACCCGGGTACGCGTACCCGGGCTCGCGTAGGGTACGCGTAATTTGCGCGCAGGGGGGTTACTACGAAATTCGAAGTTCGAAGTTCGGATCGTGCGGTCCCTCTCACTCTCGTAATAAATACCATTAGCGTGAGTGGAACGGCATGAAACGAAGTTCGAATTTCGCGCTTCGTAGTATAGGGCCAGTCCGTACGCAGCTTTAGGGTAGCTAAGTACCTATACTTACATAATATTTTACAGATTAATGTAGTGTGGCACTCGATAAAGTGCAACCCCGAAAGGAGTTATTATACTTATAGGTACTCAAAGATGATCTCCCAATCATGATCTAGGTACTTGTTTGAATAAAATATTTTGATTTTTAATTTTTGTTTTTACCGAGCGACAACCCTATGATAATAGGTAAGAATTTCGAGCACTGTTCGGAAGCTTTTCTTCTGCTCCGTATTTATTCATGTGATACCTATCCATGAAAAATTTCACCTAACACTAATAGTCTCCAAGCTAAGCCGCGGATAGACGGACGGATAGACAAACGAACTAGTCTAGTCAACATGTACCTACCTTTTTGCATGAAATTTTTGTATATGCACCGAAAATTACGATCAAGGTGTCATTCGATTCGGAATATTATGTAGAAAGTTTAAGGAAAGGTTCCAAAAGGGGCCGATAAAAATTAAAAAAGTTATAAACAATTTAATCAAAAAAATAGGGTTTTGTTTATTTTCGAATATCTCAGAAACCATCAAAGATATTTTAAATTTAAAAAAAGATCTGAAAAGAACAGAAATTTTCCTAAAAAAAAGTCTTAACTCCCGGAACTGTATCTCTAATATTTATAATTTTTACAGAGCCCTGAATATAGCGACTAAAGCGGGTACCTAGTAGGCTTCCGCGCGCGATTCATCACTCGGACACGGTAACAAAAAAAAACATTTTAACATATTAAATATGAATATGAATATGAAGACGTAAAAAAATTCAAGTACTATTGGGATACGTAAGTTAACAATAATCCGCCGGCAAAAATTTTTTTTCGCTATTTTTCCATTAGTTATGCATTTGTTAATTAACAACTTTAAATAGATCACCGTTGGAAAAATTCAAAAATGTTAATTTTCTACTTTTTTTACTAACAACTGAAAAGATTAAAAAAATTAAAAACTGTATAAAGGTAATAAATAAAGGAAGGGGAGGTAAGTATAGCTACGAAATCCTAAAAATCATAGTAAGTAACCTATAAGTACCGTTTTTGCAGGCCCTTGCTGCATCAGGCTTGAGGAGTTAGAAGTTGTAAAAGTTCAGACAAACATGACTTGCTGAAGCCATACCTATTGATTAAAATCTGTTTCTAATTTTCTGGCTACTGGTTCTTCTCCCCACATCTATCAACTAAATCTAAAAAAGCTTTATGTGTACGCAATAAGAGCGAAAAAATGTCGATTGGCTCTTCCACGAGGCTCTTCTCTACTAGGCAAGCCGATCCCACCTGGATTTGATCGGCTTAATTCAATTCCGCGTCGACAAACGTAGGGAGAGCCTAATTCTTTAAAACCATTCTTACTAAATACTTACTGCATATTGCTCGCTGCTCGCCTCAGGTCAGTCAGATAGTCAGTCAGATAAAGAAAACGAAACGGGTGCGGTTAATGTACGCCCAGTAATTGTCGTACATTCCGGGTTGACAAATACTCTGACGTACCTTAACCTCACCTATAGTTTAATATTACGTGAAATGAAACGTTTTATTATTGTTGTATTGCCAGTGTATTAGAGTATATTGCCTTCAAAATAAAACTTGGTATTTATCTAGAATGACTAGCGAATCCACCTGGTTCTAACCCTAAAAATTATTCCGGCAACTAGCAATGTAAATCAATGTAAATGTGATGATGAAAGTGATAGTAATGATTCTTTTGAGTCAGATTTTGACTATTAGATCTGAATGAGTGAATGAATCAGAAAAATGTTTGCAGATTGGTATACGAATGTGTGTGCATGCTTTTGAAATACTTAATTGTAAAATTGTTTAAAATTTTTGTATGTTTTTCCTTTTTTCTTAATTTGACGCATTATTGTTACAATGGCAACACAATTTATTAAACGTCGGAAATTCACGTCATTTCAAAATGACACGACAAACGTCATTATTAATACGTTTCGTTGTACGGTTCTGTTTTAGAGAATAGTAGTAAAATTAATATAAACTTAAACATTCTTTAAAAAAATGTAAGGAACTTGGTTTCTTTACAATTTACTCACTCGGAAAATTTGCAAATATGGATTACAAAACTTTTCAATTATTTATAATTGCTATTGCGCAGTTGATTTTGTTAAACGCTCTTTCTGGTCAACGGAACGTAGCCATAATCAAATTCAAAATAATAGCCCCTTGCTTGACGACGAAAGCCGACAAATGGAATAACTTTATCAATCCAAGGTCAGAACATTTTGTATTTTAATCAGTCAGTAGGCCCCCAACAGCCGCTCTGATTATAGATACCGTCGGTGTCATAGTTTTAGAAATATATCCGTAGCACCATGGCCTCCGCAATGTTGAAACTGTTGAAGTCAGAAGTAAGTATTGTTTACGAAAATATTACAGTCTACAGTCATACGTTTGAATGAGAATTAGGATTAGGCTAACCTATAATGGAAAAGTGCGTAATCATTTTAAACAAACAAGTTAGGTAACATTGTAGGCCTTGGCTTTGAATTTTAATTTCGTGGTCCCTGAAAAAAGCTGACAAAACATTACTCAAACCTTCCTTTACAGTTTTGCTATTTCTCAACTAGTAAGTTATTTTATTGTACTCTTGTTTGTCAGACATCGGAATATATTAAAATCTTTTGAATTACCATATGTTTGTTGCAGCATTTTGCAGCCATGTGTTGTTCATAAATGTCTTATTTTACTTTCATTTGTTTTGTACAATACATTACACACTTAGCACTGTTTTTATACTTTTTTTTGTATAAATTATTTTAAGCAATTGGTAAATTTAATATATATTGAATGAAATATAATCCCATAAATAGTTTTTGCAAAACATTTGTTTTAACCCCTTGTATGATTAAGACACGGATGGGATTATATGAAACGGGTATGTATTACAATACCGAAATACGAAAGACCAAATGTATTAGAACATCGAATGGGTCAAAAGACTGATACAATTTTTTTCTGAAACCGTTAACTTTTTAAGATTGTTATAAAACAAACCTAACCTAACCTAATAGGTTCTGTATGATGCCGTTTTAATAAATTCTGAAAATTTTACGGTTTCAGTAAAAAAATTGTGTCGGTCTTTTGACCCATTCGATGTTTTAATACATTCGGTCTTTCGTACTTCGGTATTGTAATACATACCCATATGAAACAGATGAGACGAGAATGCACAATTTTTTTCACTTCCTGAATAGAAGGAGTTAACCTATGGAGCATCCAATGCACTCCTGATGTTCCTCAACTTTTTGTGCTGGCAGTGGCCGGTGAATGAATTACAGGGATTTTCAATCCTAAACATGACAAAGATGTCAAACAGGCCCCAATATTAGTGTCAACGAGTCTATCACAAAAAACTTACTTAAAATTTACTTATAAAAAAAGTTCTACCCTCATTTATCACCTGATAAGCTCAATTTTATTGGAACAAAACAAAGAAGTTCTTATACATAATTCAAGTACTTCAAGTGATTTGGTATTTAAACTTGCTACATTATTCATTGTGGGCCTTAGTAGGTTGTTTGCTGCACATTTGAGTGTTTGTCTCAGAATTTCATCACAGTCTGATTGTGTATTCAGTATTCATCATACAGAAGTGGTTTTGTGTTGTGATATAAATAATTAATGTATAGTTTTTTTACAGGTACAACAGAGTTCTTTATATGTCTACAAAATGTATATTTTGAATGTTCACATAAAGGAATTATAAGGTCATTGTCATTGAATTAACTTCATAAAGTTTGGTTAAAGAAAAGTTAACACTTGTTTGTTAGACATAACAACATTTAAACAAGTTAGCTATGAAGTATCTTTTTTTTTTTGTACTTATTTTTTCAACTTCATTTTTTTTTTATTACTTTTACGGTCATCCCGTGAAATCATACATTTCGTACTAAATACAAACTGAAATATAGATGCACAGAAAAAACCCCAGAAAAAAGACCAATGCTGGGAATCGAACCCAGGTCCTCAGCATTCCGTGCCGCGTGCCATAGCCCTACACATACCCTGGGTTCGATTCCCAGCATTGGTCTTTTTTCTGGGGTTTTTTCTGTGCATCTATATTTCAGTTTGTATTTAGTACGAAATGTATAACAACATTTGTTAACATTGTAACATTTGGTACAATACAATTTACTGCAAAAGTGAACTTTAAAGGATTACTATTCATTCTGTTTGATGTGCATTGGGCTAGGTTAGGTTAAGTTTATTTTATAAAACAGTTGTAGAAAGTTTACTTCAAATGTAGCATTATACTAAGTTGTATAATTATATCTAACGTTGTTATATCTATCATTAGACACCATGGCTTCAACATAATGTTCTAAATTTAGTACACTGGCTCGACCTTATGGGATCAGAAGTACCTACTTTACACTAGGCTCAAACATAATTACTCAAATTGAAGAAATTTATCACTCACTCATTTGAATTTGAGGTATGCCGATAGTCATTACATTAATTACAGAATGATCCTGACATGTCAGCAAACATGATCCTTGTCAGGAAAGCAGTAGGAATGTGGAAATATCAGGAATTCGTGCCTCCTTTTTATGTACAACTTGTTTCAAAAATAGTCAACTCAACCCTTTTTTTTTTCAGTAAGTCACCATAGTTGAAATATGTCAGAATTTCATAACTAAAATCGTTGTAGTAATTTTTTAATTTTACGTAAGATAACTACAGATACTAGGGCAGGTCCAAAAGTTTCCAGCCTAACACAGAAAAGAAGTACAGGTCGAGTCACAAAAGCTGGCACAAATGTATGAACGAAAGTAATGTCACTTTGACATTTTTGTAGGAAAATGACTGATGCATGACATTTTCATATTTGTGTGAAGTGTATTCAATTAGGTAACACATAGATACTTTCATTCACTTATTTGATCCATTTGTGCCAACTCTTGTGAATCAACCTGTACATACATATATTTACAAAACTTCTTTTATTTTCCGATATAGTCTTTAATGCACTTTTCAGGTTGAATTGAAATAGAGGAAGACTATATCGAAAAATAAAAGAAGTTTTGTATTGTAAATATATGTACTTCTTTTCTTTGTTAGGCCGGAAACTTTTGGACCTGCCCTTGTATGCCCAACATTCTTTGTGGCTTTTTGTATTCAATTATTTCTGCACATTTGAAAGGTTTATTGCAACATTCCGCTTTAAGAAGTCTTTGCGAAACTACCTGAAAAATAGTCTTAAATTTAAATTTACAAGCTGTCTTAATCTTTATTCAGTACATCAACAAGTTATTTGACTGAATCTTTTGAATTTTTCGTCTTCAATTCTAGGACCATAGTGGCATATTACAGTGCCTGAATGAATGTATGTTAAGTATAGGAATGTTTTTCATACGAGGCTGGCTGTTTACCAAGAGATGAATTTATCCTTGTTTATGATTTTGAATCAATAACAAGGATAAATCTGAAATAACAGTAATTCACATAAAATGAAAAGAAAATAAAAGAATCAAAGAATATTGCAAACATAACAAGGTGCTAAGTGCAATAGGGAACAATGTGTTTAGAATTCTGCCACAATTAAAACAATAATTTTATTTATAGGTAATTTGTTAAGTAGTCAACCTATTCAATTCTTATTAAAATCAAAACACACTTGATTTGTGTTAATTTCCAATTGTATGGAAATTTCAGTTCCTCTTTCAAGGGCTGGATTTAGAGGCCTGGACGCCACGGGGCATAAAAGGAGTGGAGGCCCCTTTGCCACAAATTACTTTCCAAATATATTTTTTTTTCGTCCAAGATTTTATTAAACAATTTTTCGAAGTCTCTTTTGTGCGGGCTCCTCTATTGTGGAGGCCCCAGGCTGTGGCCCCAGATGCCCTCCTCAAAATCCGGTCCTGCCTCTTTTGTAGTCATGCTCTATTACTTGTTAAAAACATTGTACTATTAATGTTTTCAGTCTCAGATACTGCTGCGAAGAAACTACAGCAGCTCAGCTCCCACCACTAAACTCTACATTGACGGGCAGTTTGTAGACTCAAAAACTAGCAACTGGATTGATCTAACCAACCCTGCCACAAATGAAGTTATTGGAAGGTATGATATTCACCATACATATTACATGTGTATTTAGTATTATAGTGTATTATCGTCAATTGCAATTTTATTAACTTCTAGTGTTGAGAGTGCCTCTAGTGCTGAAAGAAGACCTATGCCCTGCTGTGGGATGTATGTACCTATAGGCTGGGATGAAAATGTTTGCAAGTGTTTGTTTGCAAATGTGACAAACATAACCATTTTTTTCTAGGCTATCTGTAGGCCTATATTTGTTTGAGATATAAATTTATTACAATGTTCTTAAAAGGGTTGGCACTTGGCATAATAAATAAATTAATCCCCTTTTGTCATTTGAAATTATTCTTATCAGTGTTTTGCTAAATCTGGGAAAGATAACAACTCCATTGCTCATATCTAATAACTATGTAGATAACTTTATCTCCGTTTGCATAATAATTTTAAGATTGCAAAGCTCATAACTTGGTCAATAAACAACATGTTTATAAAAGATTTATTTAAAATTACGTTTGAATACTGGAAACCGGGATGTCTTGAGACTTTGATAGTTTTCAAATTGCTATAAAGTCGATCTTCTTCTCAAGAGATAATTTTTTGACAAGTAGACACAACAACAAGTAGAGTTGACGAAAAGAAGGCCAATAAAGACATCGACTGGGGCTATTTCATCAGCACAATCAATATTGCTATGCCCAGTCTGTGTTTTCATCGATCGCATGAATTTACTCATTCACGTGTTTGCTAGACCGAAAATAAAATCGGTGAGTTCGTCGTCAATCAAAACACTTTTTAAAGTCGCCCTGCAGTTAGTCACCCCAGGTTCCACAAACTGAATGTATGAAAGTACGCGAAAGTTTAAAATAATATGAATGTATGAAATCACTTGGGGCCTTGATTATTCTTTTTTTTATATTAAACTGACCCGTGATTGACCTCTATTTATTTCGTCTGATAAAAACTGCAGATGAGGCCAGAAGTGTATCTCACTGGTTCAGTAACAGCCTATTCACTCCAGCCTTGAAGAGCCCTAGCGTGTATATATCTGGTAATACAGATGACAGGGAGCGAATTCCATGTCTTAGCAGTTCGTATTAGGAAAGATTCTCGAGTCTGCTGCTGCACTGAATTCAAGTTTATTAAAAATTATACCTTTTTATTTTCAGGGTACCAGAAACTACAAAGGAAGAATTAGATACCGCTTTGGCCGCAGCCAAGAAAGCTTACAAGTCATGGAGCCAAAGTACTATTATGACCCGACAGCAGCTTATGTTCAAGTATGTTTTAACGTTTTAGCTAAACACTCATAAATTTGAAGCATAAGATCAATAAACCAAGCATGCAAGCATATGTTTCCTATAAATTTGGCGTCAGAGTACCGAACGGTAACGAAGAGATGTGTCTTAATCTTTTTGGTTTATGATTTAAATATAGTTTTCATTTATTATAATCTAAAATCTCGTGTCACATTGTATTTTTCGCCGATGGAGTCGCGGGCAACAACTAGTAATTGTATAAAACTACTCTATGAACTCTCGCAGTTCAGTTGAATACAACGTGTAGGTATAATGTATAAAGTTCCTATAGCAAAGAGTTCTGAGGCATGTTTGTGGTCCTTCCACTCTAATATGCTTACTTATCTGAAAACTTTTATTCTCTTCACCTTATTTTCTTCTAAATGACATTGATTTTGTAATAACAGTGTAAAAGAACAAAATTTTTATTGTCTTTTGTTTCATGATCAGGTAAAGTAGTGGTCCGAAATCAGAGTCGCTAGTAATTTTGACCCGACGTTTTGAACGTGTCCTCGTTTACCTCCCTTAAGGTACAAGTAAATAATGTTTTTTAAGTGAAGTTAATAAAACAATCAAATTGTTATCTTCAGATTCTCGCGGCTATTGCGCGAAAACCACAGCAAATTGGCGGCAAAGATCACAGAAGAACAAGGAAAGACCATCGCCGACGCCGAAGGAGACGTGCTCCGTGGGATTCGTAAGTTATTCTGTAACTTGAGGAAGAAATCACTACTATACGGGCTCGAAACTGTATGTTCTATAATTTAAATTAATATAAACTCGGAATTAGTGCTACTTCGTGTAATTTTCGGAAGCCAAGTGACGGCGCAAGTTGCCAAATCAAAAATACAAATTAAATTAATGTTGCAATTATTAAATAAGATTTGAGCACTTGAAAAAACTGACCTCAAAAAACATCGCTCGTTTGGCTGAGCCCTTAGGGCAATTAATTCATTCCCAATTAAGAGTAAATTCTGTTCCATAGGTACTTCTACTAGGTATCCACAAAAAGAAACTCATCTGACTATTGAAAATCTTCTTACCCTTTAGAGAGGCTGTCTCCAAAAATCTCTGGACTTGACTAAACTTCATCAGGCTTGCTCAGTGATACCCAAAGTGGTCTATATCGACCCCAAGAGTCGACAAAGACCTGCAAGGCGCATGCGAACAAACCGCATTTAAAGTCGATTATTTTGCGATAAATCAATATTAAGTAAACAGGGTACCTAAAATTGAAAAATATGGATAGGGTACAAGAAACACAAGTTAACATTAAACAGTTTAATTTAAACTGCGGTTTTTCTGAACAGAGCTGGTAGAACATTGCTGCAGTATCACCAACCTTCAGCTGGGTGATTGTATCCAGAACATCGCTAAGGATATGGACACTCACAGCTACAAGGTGCCCCTAGGCGTCGTTGGCGGTAAGTCACTACAGGGTGTAATCGTAAATCTTCTTTGTATAATGCATGAAATGTATTCTGTAATGTATTATGATGATTGTAATCTGTTTTTTAGGGAAAAAAATGACTTAGTGCCAAGTTTCTTGCGGCGCATTCTTGGCAATCATGGTATTTTCGAAAGCGCTGATAAGATCATAAGACCCAAGAAAAAAGACATGTAAAAGAGCCATTAACGGCCTACTTACAAAAATGAACTTTTGATTCAGAAATAATCTTTTAAAATAAGGAAACAAACACCTTTCTACTAATTTCGTACTAAATGTATGGGAGTGTTTAATGTCAAAATTTAGGATATTTGTCGTTTTATTTTTAACTAGTTATTGATGTCATTTTACTCATTAGGTAACTTACTTTCGATATCAGTATAAAGATTTTTGATATTTGTAATAGTTACGGAATAATCGACTGTGCACACTTAACGATTACACACTGTATATCAATAACAGTTTTGAATTATTCACGGTTAAAATTAGGGACCATCCAAAAAGTACATCACACGTTAAAGGTAGGAAGGGGATCGACGAAGTGTAATTATTGTATGACCAGGGACGCGAGAGAAGTTTCGTGACGTCACATTTTAAAGTTTAATACATCTAAGTGTTAAAATGCAAGAACTATTAGCGAAAAAGCGTAAGGTTTAAATTGTTTTGTTGGGAGTTCACAGTCCCTCTACTATAGTGTCACGCGCCGGTTGCCTATGAGACATTATTTCTTAAAGTTCTCAATTCATTGAATAATTTGTTCTTTAGGTAAATAGATTTGTTCTTTGTAAAGTACCCTGCTGGGACTGTGAGGATATACTTAGAACATAAAACTACCGTGAGACTCATTCATAGTGAAATAAGTTTTTGTTAAAAATTACATTTTTAAAGCAAGCTTTTTAGCTGACTGTACTTTCTGTTGACTGTACTTTTATTGTCATTCAACTCACATAAGTATACCAAATTTCAAGTGATTCCGACCACTGGAAGTGGGTCTAATTCGACTTCCAAGATTTGACCCGTACATACATACATACAGTGCAAGTTTAAAAGCTTGTAAAAATACGGATATCTCACGTCTATGATCGAGTTTAGCTAGACATGTTTCGGGCTAATCCGTAGCCCTTCTTCCCGGAGCCACACGTCACGGCGGCTGCCAAACGCGCACTGCATCCTTATTTTTTCACTATGAGGATATACTTAGCTAATTTTTTTTACGTGTTTTGTTTCATTAACACCATGTTTGACGACCAGATGGCCCAGTGGTTAGAGAATCTGACTATGAAGCTTGAGGTCCCGGGTTCGATTCCCGTGTCGGGGCAGATATTTGTATGAAAAATACGAATGTTTGTTCTCGGGTATTGGGTGTTTAATATGTATTTAAGTATGTATCTATCTATATAAGTATGTTTATCCGTTGTCTAGTACCCATAACACAAGCTTTACCTAGCTTACTTTGGGACTAGGTCAATTGGTGTGAATTGTCCCGTGATATTTTTTTTTTTTATTTATTTATTTATTAATTTAAATTGCGAGTTTTTTCCCAGGAGTGGCAGCTTTCAACTTCCCCGTGATGATTCCCCTGTGGATGTTCCCACCGGCGATAGTGACGGGCAACACCTGCCTCATCAAGCCCTCGGAGCAGGATCCTGGCGCCACCGTCATGATGATGGAACTGCTGCAAGAGGCTGGGGCGCCGCCTGGTGTCGTCAACGTTAGTATGCCTACTCTTTATACATATGATGTTATGAATTATCAGGGCCCTATTTCACCAAGTAATGAAATATCACTTCTAATCCGCATATCAAAACCGCGCATGAACTGAAGTCACCGACATAGCTCGGAGAATCGCCAGGCTCAAGTGGCATGGGTACGGCCCATCACTTATGAGTGAGTGAGTGTTCTATGGAACTGATGACCGATGGGGCCGAAAAGTTCTCGAGTGGCGTTCACGGACTGGAAGACGCAGTGTAGGTAGGCCTCCAGCAAGATGGAGCGACGACCTGGTTAAGGTTGCGGGAACGCGTCGGGTGCGGATGGCGTAGAACTGATCTGTTTGACGAGTCTTGGGGGAAGCCTATGTTCAGCAGTGGACGTCTTTCGGCTGAAGTGATGATGATGATCACTACTAATTTCACGGAGAGCCATTTAGAAAATACGCAAATGTTAACCAAGAAACACTATATTTGTAACGCAAGCCTCACACAGCATTAATCTCGCGTCAAAATTTACGATTTATTTAAGACTAACCCTCTGTTTCACCAATCTCTGTTAAGTTCCCGTTCCCGTTCCCGTTATCTTATGTGATGGTAATCAATGATAGCGTTACTGTTTTGTTTTTGCTGTTCGATTAAACAGAGACGGCATCACATATCCCTTAGGCTGCGTTTCCACCAGAGATGTGCGAGGTAGCTAAGCGGTGCGAGGCTGTGTAACGAGGATGTCTAACGGTGTGAATGTTTCCACCAAAGATGTGCGAGCTAGTTGAGCGGTGCGAGGATGCGTAGCGAGGATGTGTAGCGGGCCCTATTCAAATAAGCGGGCGCGGGCGGGGTGCGGTGAGGCGGGAGCGGAGCAACGCCGCCTAGCAACACATCCCTCGCAACGCATTCCTCGCACACATTCCTCGCACACATTCCTCGCACACATCTTTCCCTTCTTTTGTTTTGTATGTACAAAAACCTCGCTCCGCTGAGCTGTTTCCACCAGAGCTGAGCTGAGCAAGGATAGGTAAACGAAGTGTTTCTATTGGTTCATGACAAAACATCCCTCGCAACGCATCCTCGCACAGCTCCGGTGGATACGCAGCCTTAAATCTTTGTGTATTACCAGGTGGTGCATGGAACCCACGACACGGTGAACTTCTTCTGTGACCACCCTGACATTAAGGCCGTGTCGTTCGTTGGCGGAGACGCCGCCGGCCAACATATCTACACCCGCGCTTCAGCTGCCGGTAAGAGTTACAGTTTGATTCAATTTATGATTTCGATCGGTAGTTTTCGTTCGCGCACAATAGTGTAGACCGTTTCCGATCGTAGCCGAACATGTAAGTAATCTATATTGAACTTTATTTGTAAGGACAAAAGGTCGAAAATTGCGTTGTGATTCTTAGTTCTGTCCCACTTAGACGAGTCGAAAATATGGCGGACGGCCTGCTGCGATTTTGTCGAGTAGGTAATCGATCAACCAATGACAGCGCAAGATTTTAGCGCGCGTTGGTAGATCGAAGTTTCCCGCGCTAAAAAATCTGCCTTCTCGCAGGTAGGTCGATAGAATTATAAGTTGAGCCGAACTGTACCAACTTATAAAAACAAGCAACCAATCCAAACATAATTCGTAACTAAACTAAACTTTAGTAAGCGAATTGCAAAGGAAGCAAATTGCTAGTTGGACTATAGTGCCGTAGGGTGAATATTCAAGCGTTTTGACCGCCCGGTTATGCATCATTCAAAGACAAAGTCAAAATTCTTTATTCAATTTAGGCATCAATGATGCTCCTAGGAACGTCGAAGAATCTACCACCGGTTCGGAAAAACCCTGTTGAGAAGAATCCGCCCAAAAAATCTATATTTTTTCAAACAGATCTAAGATCAACATTGTTATAAATAACACATCTAAATCATCCACTACCACAACACTAATGGCTATATGAACACTAATAACTATATTCTTTAACACAGTAGATACGCTATTTGAGACTAGAGATCGCCAATGCGGATCGGAATTATTTCAAAACTATCCCTGTCCATGATAATTATTATAGTCATTAATTTTATATTTTATAGTACGCCTTAGAAATTAATGTTTTCTTCACAATGAATTTGAATTTTATATCAGTTATTAACGTCTCGTAACGAAACTCCTCTCGAACGCGGATCTTCGTCAGATGTAAGGCTGTCTTTTTGTATGAATAATCTTTACTAGGGTGTTCCGCTGAAGTAACAGCCATCGGCTGAAATATTTAAAACTCCCTTGTATTGTACCATCAAAGACTTAAACATTATTGAGCATGCATGGATTTCATAGTGCTTTTAGTGTTTGTTTACAAACACGTTGCAAGCGGACGTATTGGTAGTGTTAATATGACAGCGTTCCACAGTGGCCAATCAATTTACACCTTCAGAATGAAACTGACTTAATTCTAAATTATCTCATTTTAAAACTAAACCTGATTGTTTTAGTATAAAGTTTGTTATTGAGATGAGAATATTTCGAACTGAGTCAGTTCAATTCTGAAGGTGCGTTATGTCCGTAACCGTACAAACTTGTATTTTTATTTGTGTCACAGGAAAGCGCGTCCAAAGCAACATGGGTGCTAAGAACCACGGCGTGATAATGCCGGACGCGAATAAGGAGCATACACTCAACCAGCTCGCCGGGGCCGCTTTTGGAGCCGCCGGGCAACGCTGCATGGCTCTCAGCACTGCTGTCTTCGTCGGTACGTATAGTCGACCAAGAAATTCCTTTACCACCCTTAGGTTCAATGTCAGCTGTACGGCTTAAAACATCAAATTTTTATGCTCTTGTGCATAAAGTAAAATCTTCGTCTAAGACCAAGGCAATCGGCAAACGGCCATAAAAAGTAGAAATTAAAGTTTCAGAAATTTAATTGAATTTATGAGTTTTTTTTTTTTACAAAGCTGGTGATGTTATATATTACGAAATTAATAAAACTAGACAAATCTAGTACATTATTATCCCTTAATAAGGCAGAGGCGATTTAGCGATCACATGCATTGAGTTTGAAATTCAACCTTATTGATTTCACTATACGTCACAATTTCCGTTGTACGACTAGCTTTAAAAACATTTTTTGTCATGTATGTATTATGTATTTAATTGATGCTTTTGATTCTGTGGTAGTATGCTCCAATAAATAGAGCATATTAAAGGTTAAATAAATAGCAATGCATGAAAAATAAGAGCTTATAAATTTTATTTCAAATGTTGCAAATGTTTCCTTGCAATCGAAGTGAAAAACAGAGTGTTTTTTTTATGTTAAAGAGGCCAGACAAACGAACTAGTGGATCACCTGATGTTAAATGATCACCACTGTCCATAGACACCCGCAGCGCTTTACATGATGCCAGTGCGTTGTCGGCCCTTGGAAAAGGAGAGGGAATAGGGGAGGGGAGAGGTATTGGGCCCCCGGCGCTCTCACTGACCGTACGAAACGCAGCCAGGAGTACTGCTGCTTCACGCCGGTGTTCTGTGAGAGGGTGGTACTGCCCCGGACGAGCCGGCCCATTTGTGATGCAACGGCTAGCTACAACATGGCTCTACCACTACAAAACACTGTAAAACTCTAGCACTAAACCCATTTTCCCCTCGACATGTCTAACCACTCGCTATATGTACGTCTCGAGTAAAATTACTCGTTTTATTATCTTGATGTACAATCTACTATTTTTATTCATAGGCGAAGCAAAGGAATGGATCCCGGATTTGGTCCAGCGCGCTTCCGCACTGAAAGTGAATGCGGGCCATGTGCCCGGCACCGACGTGGGACCGGTAATCTCGCCCAGGGCCAAGGACCGCATCCTTAGGCTTGTTGAATCTGGTAAGTCTAACACCATTAATAATATAGTTGGAATAATAGTATACGATGCCTATATTGAGAGCGTTGTTTGAGCAAGATTAACTCCTATTAGTGAAATTTCGTTTTGTAAAGAAAATTTTCGTTTCGTAAAGACGTTTTGTTACCAGTTTTCGAAATTAATTCCCCTGAAATGCTGGAACATGGCCTTCACTTCAGCAGGCCTTGGAATCGGTACCGAAAATAACATAGCGGTATTTATAGGCTTTCTTCGTTTCGGTGCCAGAGAACCGGTGAAGTAAAAATACCGGTATTAGCACCGAAAAATACCTTTGTGAAAAAAAGTTAAGCTTTTTGACATGTCCGGACACTGATATTCGTTTTAATTATGTAGGTCTTAAATAACAAACACTTTATTGTTAACAGGAGTCAAGGATGGCGCCAAGTTGGTTCTCGACGGACGCAACATCAAGGTCCAAGGCTTCGAGAAGGGCAACTTCGTGGGCCCGACCATCCTGACCGATGTCCAACCCAGCATGGAATGCTACAAGGAAGAAATCTTCGGCCCCGTCCTCGTCTGCCTCTTCGTAGACACATTAGACGATGCTATCCAAATGATCAACAACAACCCTTACGGAAATGGCACAGCTATCTTCACCACCAACGGAGCGACCGCGCGTAAATTCTCATCAGAAATCGACGTTGGCCAAGTCGGTGTAAATGTACCCATTCCCGTACCACTGTCTATGTTCTCTTTCACTGGCACACGTGGCAGCTTCCTCGGTACCAACCATTTCTGCGGCAAACAGGGACTCGACTTCTACACAGAACTCAAAACGGTCGTCTCCTACTGGAGGCAGAGCGATGTCTCTCACACGAAAGCCGCTGTCTCCATGCCTACCCAACAGTAAAGCAATCAAATATAAAAAAAAAATATTTTATTTATTTTTGTAATCTTAGATGTAAGAAAATTTATTCCACCAGTCTTCCAATGTCTTAATTTTATATCTTTGTGTATACTTAGGTATAAGATGAAACTGTCTTCACTCGTTATTAAGCTCACTTATGTATTTGATCCATAAAATTACATATACATAATATATTTTAAAATAAAAATAATTGTCTTGTACTTCAGTCTTTTGATCTCCCGTATAATCAAAGATGCAGAAGAATATAGTACAATCAAAGGCTTTAGTATAAATAATGTTAAATTCCCAAAATGAGTTATCAGAAATTAATGTTGTACGGACCATTATGTTTACCTGAACTGCACTGAGCTCGAGTGCCGTTAAAATACTACCTGTACTTGTTTGTCGTCCAGGAATGGACAATAATGTAGGTACGCCCTGCCCTGATAATTTAAAGCCTCGTGTTATTGCCATTGTAATTATCTGGTCGTACATTATTAACGTTCATTCCGGCTCGACAAAAACGGTATCGTATTCTAACCGCACCCAAAGCAATGCAAATGCAAAGTCTGCAATGGGAGCGTACGCATATTATACTTGCAGGCGCTTTTAAATATGACGCTCGAAATAATTATGTAATTGTTAAAAAATATTTAAAGGTTTTTGTTGACCGTACCTGAATTGTAATTCGAACCGTTTGAATCTTTGAATCAAACCACACACTCCGTCAAATGCAAAATGGGTGAAAATTCATTGATTCCGTGAATCTAACCGTGATCCGTGAACTAAACAAGTCTTGTAATTTTTTTTGCTAATATAGTAATAATATAATAAGAAGTTACAGTCATGTAAAATGAATGTTGAGTAACTGAGAACCCTTTCAATTACCTATCTACAATAACATGATTACAATTGCGAATTGTATTGGCATTGTCATGTAGTTACCCATTAACATTTTATTCTAAAAATGTTCTTAAGTATCTGTATAAAAGAAAAGTACTGCGTGTTTCAAGCATTCGCTTTCAGTAATTGTGCAGTAGCACTTCGCTTCCGTTTTGCAACAGTTCATGTCGTCGCTACAACTCTGATCAAGAACTTCAAGAAGTGAAGTGAACGATACATACAAACGTAGTGTATTATAAGTCTATGATACAAACACACACTTGTATAAGTTGACGTGATTTTTTTTTTAAGTATTGTATTTAATTTATCTCTCGAGATCTTGTAGTCCTTTTGTCAGTGCAAGTGTAACGGAGTCGTAATCGTAGTAGTAATAGAAAAATATAGCAATAGCAAGTATAGCAACATTGAAACACAAAGCAAGCATCAATATCAAATTGACAGGACAACCGAAATTAACTTTGAATTCGAAAGGAAACAATAGTTGCGTTGTTGTGTAAACAGGCCGAATTGTTTGATACTTTCGGCGTTAGGATGCCAAAGCTATGAGGGAATTAGTGACATCATATTATGACAACCGCAATACAAACATCCCGGGTCTCCGATTACTTTGAACTCTGTTTTCGCGAAACAAACACGCATCGGCATGTATCGTTACGTGAATTTAATTGTATTTCTTTTATTTGTTGCGAGTTGTTTTTGTGTTACACCACAATGTAGAAATGAAAGAGGAGAACCCGTTGATTGGTAAGTAATTTTAATTTATAAATATTTATGGTGTTTTAGCGAACTTTTACATTGCAATCCTTTGTTTGTAGACGAGTGCTTTGTACTTGGTAATTAATTAATGCAAAACGACAAAACGTATCAGTAAATGAAATGAATCACGCGCACAGTAGGTATTAAGCTTGTATTAAGTAATAAATTAACTTAGTAAGGGTCTATTTTAAAATCAAGATAAGTCCCAGCAAGCTAGGTAAACTTACGATTTTTTTTCTATTAATTACACATTATTTCTATTGCTCGGAACTATCTATTACGAGGTGTTATTTAAAGAATGTATTGTATTATTTTTCATACATAACTGTTCTGATAGAGAATTTAAGTACAAAGTATTTTTAATAATTGTAATAGATCTATCTTTAAATCTCTAACTGTTTTTCTATGATTGGTACTTTTATTTCTATAGACCATGATAGTGTTTACTTATACTAATTATGTCCCTAATCTGTTAAAAATATTTTCAAGGTGAAGCAATTTATACCTTAGCTTAGATGTCATCAGTTTGCAATAGTGACTAAAAAGTAGTTAATATTAATTTACTAACTAACATTGCTTGCGCTAAAACTACTTGCTGCAAACCAACATAAATATTAATATTGATTTTATTATAGTGTGAAGGTTCAGAGTTTTACAGTAGGATTTACATTAATTGTTTCAGGTTTTATGTCTACAAGTTGCCAAGAGAGAAAAATCATTTAAATCCCCTTGTCCGTCGTGGGGTAGCATACATGCACCTCACTCCTTCTAAGTTAAGAGGTGGTTGGATTATGTCCGATCTGTCTATTGCAGATCCTCGGTCTATGATAGGAAAAACATTGCAACCATTATATCAGGTAAATATATGTTTGAAGGTCTAAAAATTATTTGCATTTCATCTTAAACTACTTAATTGTTAAATATGGTAAGATAAAAGTCTCTCCTTATCTTAATTGGTGACTGAAATTCCTATATTCTTGGTTCTGCTCTAAAATATTCATGTTTAATTGCTTTGTTTTCTCCAGCCTAAAAATACCATTTCCTTGGTGTACAACGACCAGCCACCAGCCACTGAACATCAGCCAGACATCTTGCAGAATGTAGCAGAAATGTATTCAAAACGGAAAAGAGGTAGATTATACATAAACTATTAACATTGATTTGATTTTAAATAACATTCCTAAAATATGCAAATTTTATGTAGAGAGTTTGTTCATTTATTTTTGAGCTGCTGGTTTTTGCTATTTTCAACCCCCAACACAAAAAGAGGGGTGTTATAAGTTTGGCCGTTATATGTGTGTGTGTGTCTGTCTGTGGCATCATAGCTCTGAAACGGGCGAACCGATTTGAATGTGGTTTTTTTTATTTGAAATCAGGTTTCTTGGTGATGGTTCTTAGACATGTTTGATCAAAATTGGTTAAGCCGTTTTAAAGTTATCAGCTCTTTTATTAGCTGCAATAGGGATCTCACAATTAATGGGCATTTACTTTATTTTCAAACATATATGTATGTGAGCTAATTGAATTAGGGGTTTTAAATTTTTTTAATCTATATTCTTTGAGAAATTTGCAGATTTAAACCACTGACATGTTTTTACAGGACAAATGAGGAATGGAGCACCAGGAGTGAAGAAGTATAAGAAGTTCAAATTAGGCGAAAAGTATTATGATGACTATGATTTGGCTGAGATGTGCAAGATGCACTCTAAATTCATGAAGACAAGAGTAGAGAATGGTCACACAAAGGGAGTTATTTTGGGGGATAAGTTTACATCATTGTGGCTTGTGCATTCCGTTCCGAGGTTTCCGCCAATCCCAGATGGTAAGTTATCTGTTATCTGTTATCTTATATCATTAGTAAGTATATGGTGAGGCTTACTGCCTTCTGCTTGAAATGGTATTTTGAGTTAATGGTACATATCTGCAATAAGTATAATTTTTGACACCCAAACACAAGTTGTAATTGTGTCACAATTTTTTTTTTCTGGAAATTTTGTATGCTCATTATGCTCTTTTAATATAAGGTTGCCATTCGTAAGGTTTCCCCGGATTTGTCCTATTTTAGAAAGCGTCCAGGGATGGTCTGGGCAGGGTTCCATTTGTAGTCCGGGTTTGAATATTTCTAGTTTTTGGTTGCCGCTGGACGATTGTCAAAAGTATAGGTACTATTTTGTGTTTTGTGTCCGGTTTCTGAGCTCCGAAATCCGGGGAACGTACGCTTTTTGTCCTGGTTGCTGAATTTTAGAGATGGCAACCCTATTTTAATATTATGTTTAGACTTAGGAGGTTCACTGTTGTGGTTGTATGGTATCTAGCATCAGTACACAAGTATAACAGGGTCAAATATTCTTTACAGGTTCTTCATCTGAAGAATATCTTTCAGACAAACAAAAGGCGCACTGTAAGTGTATTTGCGTCTTTGGTGTGTCATAGTTCTATTAGTTTTAATCCAACTCTTGTTCAATGATTTCTTTTGTGTCTTCTGGTACCGCCTTGTTTTTATTTACAGGTCAATGAGTGCCATATTAAAATACACAAAAAGTTACACACTTTCAAAGTATTTTGTTTATTTTCTTTTACAGCCTTGTGACTCAAAAATCGTGTAATCATAAGGTCTTTTTAACCATTCCTCTTCTTTGTAAATTAAAATTCCCTCTATTGTTTTTGTAGCACGACCTAAGCCTTCTTTACTGGCACTACACTGCTATTCGTATTTAGTTCCGGTCATTGCGTATCCGCCGCGTAAACGAACAATGCATCTCTTCCGCTCTCACGAATGTTTCGCCAAATACCGCGAAGTATAGTGCCAGCATTAATAAACAAATTATATACTAAAGTTGAGCGAGGAACACGCCAATTGCAATAATTTGTACTTGTTTTTCTGTCTAGAAAATGTATGTAGATAACCACAACCTACCTACCTTTACTTGACTAAACACTGAACATTATGTTTGTGTTTGTGTATAAATACATACCTACTATAATGTCTCTTGTAATTTGAGCTGCCTAAGTCCCTCTGCCACGGCATGGCGTATTAATCACCAAAATAATGTTGCAAAATTACTGTTTACTCTGTACTTACTGCATCTAGAAAAATGTTTTTTTTGATGTTCTTTCCATGTTATAAATGAAACAGCAAAATTTATGTATTTTTTTTTTCTTTAATCTTACAGTACACGGAATGAATGTGAGTGGTTACGACTATCCAACTACTGGAATGAAGTATGGTCAGTCCTTCCTCTGCGTGTCAGTGCAGACCTCCACATTGAATCAAATTGCGACACAACTGAAGTACAATGAACCCCTCATTCTCTACAGCAACATACCACAGGAGTATGAGAATGAACTCCCTAACTTGGTGGATGTTGTGCATAATAAGACAATTGACGCATCACCCTGGTAAGTTATTTATAATTTATTTAGTACCTATTGTCTAGATTCTAGGCCAGGCCCTGGGTCTGAAATAATTAACAAATAAGATAATAGACAATAAGTAAAATTGTATTTCCGTTTCTTCAATTAGCTTCTATGGATATTATTTTGATGATTTGTTTTCTCTAGTTTAAGTAATTATTATGTGATAATTGTGTGGTTGACTGGTAGGTACCTACAATAAATAATGTTGCTGCATTTAGTAGAACAATACCATAAATAATGAGGTTGGTACTGCTGAGTCATTGGTAGGACTTTGCATATTTAAATTTTATTAGGACACATAGGTACAAATAGTGGCATCATTGTTTATGTTGTTCTTGAGTTTGCTGGTACATATTGACGATAGTATCATATTACACATACAGTCATTGAACAGTGTTTTGTTTACTGAAAATAATGCCGGCGCGCTGAATGCCGACATATGTATAATTCTGCTTTCCGAATATGTTCATTCTTAGAATTTACTAACGCTTTTTACTTTAAAGTATGACTATGACCATAATTTTCATTGTAATAGTAGGACATTAGTTATTGATATCCTAAAATTAGCACGTTGTGTAGGTAGGCCTCCAACAAGATGGAGCGACGACCTAGTTAAGGTTGGGGGCATGCGTTGGATTGGATGCAAAAGGTGCAAGACTGGCGGAATGGATAGATAACATTTAATCGATAACCAACATGAGACCATATTCCATAAAGATTCTGAAATGTAACAAGCTCAGAAGCTAAAAGCTAGCTCGCTAATAATCGCAGGCTACTATCTCTGTTGGTGTCTAGATTTGTAAATCACATTGAATGTTTTTTTTTCTCTTGCTCTACTCTCGCCTATCGAACGCAAGCTTCCGCCATCCCACGTGATAAATATCTAGGTCGTCTCTCCATGCGTGTGTTATCCATCCCTTGGGACCCATTCTGTGATTTTTCATAAACTTAAATTATATTTCAGGTATCACATAGAAAGCTTCGAGACCCTGGTTGGACGAAAGTTCCTGTCCTTTGCTAAGAGTGCCATGTTCAACGATGACCTGTACAGCGGGTTGGTGGCAGAGGTGCTACAGTCAGATCTCTTAGTGGAGTCATGGACTAATGGCCCAGGAACATTGGACTCGGAGTGCAACAGAAATTTCCAGTAAGTTCAAATCAGATCTGAAACGTTTGTACGATGTTTTGTTTAAAACCTTTTGTAATATGACTTGAGAATTCATTTTAATAATTCTGAGGTCCTATCCTCCTGCCGCCCAGTGTTTTATGTATAGGACTTACGTGTCATCGAACGCACTCAATAAGTGACATAAAGTTTAAAGTTCATTGAACCACGTTTGACGTGGGCGGCAGGAGGCTAAGGACTTAAAGGGAGCGGAGCAAGACATTTCAATCCTGTTTTTCTTCGCGAAATTATTAGTGGTATTTAAGCTAAATAGTTATAAGTATTAATTCTGTCTGCTCTGTCCGTCTTATGCTAGTAAGTAGACTCTACACGCTTTATACTTTTTATTATTCTGTGCTATCGTAAAATTTTATTAATTGTTCCTTATTTTCTGTTACAGAGTACGAAACATAGAGCGCCTCAAATTCCCAATCGCCAAGATGTCGTTTACCTCCCACAACGACCATTCGAAATGGGCGGTGGCTGTTGCTCACAAAATGCACAACAGTCAGGACACGAAAGTCGCAGACTATTGGGTGTGCGTTGGTGACATTAATAGGGCGGTAAATATAGTTTATTATTCATTATTATCCTTATTATTTTATTTTATTTGTTAGCCTGTAGTTATGTCTAACTGCTGAACAAAGTCCTCGCCCCTGGAATTCCAACTCTTGTCCTGTCTGCACTATGTGTGAGTGGACCTCTTTGGGTGCATGGGGTAGATGTGGCCAGCCTATTCCCATTTGGAATTGGCGGGGCACAAGTTTCAGACCGCAATGAGATGTTTCAGTTTCGATGTGTCCTTTTAACACCTAAAATTCTTTTCCATAGCTATTTGGCAGACCCTCAACTTAGACATTTGAATCTCAAAATCCTTGTTACGGTAAAGAAAAAATATAGCCTGCCAGTTTATTGTACCTTTTGAGATTATGTTCAAATACACTGGAAAACTACACCACACCATTTCTAAATTAAAAATGGTATCTAAAAATAACAATAAGGCTTCAATGTCGATAAAATGACAGATAGTTTGAATAAAAAAATCCGTAGTATTTAGTGTTAGGTACAGTCAAGTGTAAAAATATGGGTGCACACAACTTGCTCATAAAAGCTCTTATGTCGTCGAATTAAGGTATAGGTATATAACGATGGGAGGATTAAATCAATACTTATTTTTGCACTTGACCGTACAGCTGCTTAATTATTTGTATATTAAACTTGACCTGCTTTGTTTTAGTTACCACAAGAGTCGCGAGGTGGCGGCACTGTCTGCACATCAGGTCCTATATTATGGGGCAATTTCGCCCATCTCATCGAGTCCGTCCAAACGTGTAACTAACGAGGAACTCCGTAAATACTAACGTGCAGTGACGGTAAAAGTGGTTCCTGTAATATCTTCGGTTCGTGCCTTTTACTCTATTAAATTAGTGCCTCTAATTAAGGAAGCTACTGGTGAAGAAAACATTCTTATTTCTTCTCTCTATTCGGCAATCTATTAAGATCTAATATGAAGTCGGAAAGACAAAAATCGATGTGAGTTTATTTTTATGTCATCACTGCTTTACGTGGTGAGTTTTATGTACCTACTTTCGAAGAACTACTCTCTACTCTTAAGAAATCTGACTGGTTCCGATTACTATAGTATAATAAACCTCACATTCTGGGTTTGCGATTAAATATTTTGTCGGGTAGATCGAAAACGCATTCCATAATCTAGTTTTAACAATCAATACTCACAAATGACATTGATAAGTATCGTGGCCGCGATTTAAAAAATACATAAGTAGGGACTTGTTTAATTAACGGCTCGGATACGATTACGCGCGAGTGGCGTTGCGACGAGGGATTTTCTATTCATGGCGCGGTTCATAGCGCTCGACGCAGTGTGGTTACCTGGTAGCACACGTAATGATAATGAACAAAGAAAACGCTCGTTGCACCGCTGGTTGCACACAGTCGTGGCTGAGTCGTACAAGCAGGGCTTGGAACCGGTACCGAATATACCAGTAATATACCAGTATTTATAGATTTTCTTAGTTTCGGTTCCAAAGAACCGGTAAAAGAAGAATACCGGTATTAGCCCCGAAAAATACCGGTACTCTATTATGGTTCTTGGGTGAATCAACTTTTTGCTATGGTTACGCAAATTTTGGTCTCCTGGACAACCTAAGCATTTTTCTATGAAACAGTATCACATGAATAAATACGGAGCAGAATAAAAAGTTCAAACAACGTCGCGCACGCATTACACTACTACACGCACAACATTGTGTGCGTGACCTGTCACAGACAAGACGGGGGGGGGGGGGGGGGGGGAGTGCACCGGCGCCCGCTCGGAGACAAACCGGTTTGAACTAGCTCCGTGAGTAGACAAAGTTCAGGTGTGTCGCCAGCGACGACGCGACCGTTTAGCGTTTAGCTACATAGTTCGGGTGTTCGGTTGTTTTTAAAGATGCCTACCTGTTATAGTGTTTGTAGATATACTGATATTAGATACTTAGGTACTTGTTTGAATAAAATCATTTGATTTTTAATTTTTTCTTTTTTACCGAGCGACAACCCTATGATAATAGGTAAGAATTTCGAGCTCTGTTCGGAAGCTTTTATTCTGCTCCGTATTTATTCATGTGACAGTATGAAGATGTCACTTGGAAAGGACAACCGGAGACAGAGTAAACAACACAAAACAGTCGGTTCACCCTCTTAGACGTGTATGCGACGTTCTCGTTTAGACCTGTTTGGTGGAGAACTCGTGATGTGAGCAGATAACTTATTACCCCATGGCGGTATTAGTCCTGGTACCCCGGTACAGGTTCCAAGACTAATACTGGTTCCTGGTGTAAGGCCACGATACCGGTTCTGGAAAATACCGGTATTTCAAGCCCTGGTCGCAAAAGCGGCGGTAACAACCTTTTTGACGCGTCAATACAAACGCGTATTACTGTAACATAGAGTCCCTAATTCATCTAATACCTTACCTAGTATAATAATGCTGTGTAAATATTAGTTCATAAGTAGTTAATAGATATTTTTTAAATACTGACTAGAAATAAATGTAAGCCAGCCACGAAGAGCTGAGTAATATCGACGGTTAAAAGGCAAAACGCATGAAGCGACACTTTTTGCCTTGATTGCCTTTTAACCGTCGATATAATAAGAGAAAACCTAACTAATAAAATCGATGTCCATTCCAGAGTCTCATGCTTAAGTTATAGGCAAATTGATACCAAAATATAAATTAATGAGACTGTTTGAAATGTATCCTAAGGGGGAAAGGGGCAGAAGTTCAAGAGCGCTAAATAAATGTTTACTTATGCAGCCATTTAGATGAATTTATTTAATAACCATTCATATTTATTAATATCAATCTATTTTGCATTCTAATGTTCAATTGAACTTGTTGTCTTTTGAATAGCTGGTGACGACAACATTATCAGAATAATATAGCAGTGTCATAATTAGAAATAATTAGTTTTAGTACAAAACTTAACACTATTTACATGAAGGGTCTGTGATCAAGTGTGACTGATTTAAATCGGAATATTATACATTATGTCAGTAATAAGAGTATCGTATGTAATAAAGATTTTTAATGAAACTTGTTTTCAGTTCATTTTGTTTAACTTAACACTTCTTACAAACCCATTAAAACATGAATATTCTGTACATTTTTGTAACACAAAAATACGAATTAGGATTGATATTTTGCGATTTAATATTATGATAAGTCATTCATTATTTCCTTATAAAACATACTTATTATATAATTAAACAAAATGTCAACAAAATGGTTAGTAAAAAATCAAAACTCTTAAAAACTAAGTTAGTACAGCACCAAACATACAATATACACTAAATAAATTTCCTTATTGGAAGTCAAATTCATGGTCTCATTATTTTATTTGATTTGAAAGTGAGATTTAAGTAGGTAGGTTTCCAATAGAAAATGCTATAAGTTGAGATCCAATTTAATCAATTTTATGTTAACTTTTATTGTTGGCCGACGTTTTCGTTTGGAACAGTTTTCCTCGTAAACTCGTATACTTCTAATATAATAGTAAAAATGTTTTTGTAGTTTCTTGGTGCTTTGGTTGTTACATAACGAGATGTGTATTTCATATTTAATCGCCTTAGCTATTTTGTGTGGACGCTGTTCTTCTAGTGGAACATACAACGGGTGGAGCTACTTAAATCTGCACTGTCGGGATAATGATAACAAACCTGTGGATTGGTACAAAATCTTAATATATATAAATTACGCGTTACGTTGTTTGTCCGCAAAATTTGCACACCGTGTGCAGTTTGATCCAACATGAAAGATAGGATAGCTTAAGTATACATAATATTATAAATTCGAAGATAACCTCTTTCTTTATCGCTTCGCGCTTTAACCGTTGAACCGATTTGGATTAAATTTGGAATGGAGATAGTTTGAAATCCTGGGACATAGGACAAGAGTTTTTAACTTTTTATTCCGGAAAATTGCATAGTTCCCGCAGGCTAGCGATAAACTAATTCTTCGCAGACGGAGTCGCGGGCAACAGCTAGTAAAAACATATTTTTTTAGACTAAATCTCAATATAAAACATTGAAATTAAGTTGGTACTGAGAAGACAGGGTCACTGACGTATTTAAAATTGAATTTGGCTGCCAAAAGACCAAAGATACGTGGTCCTTCTTACAAGGATTTTTTGCGAACCGCCTAAAATTTGTAAAATTTATAACGTTGGGAAAAACTCGACTAAAAAAAAGCGTAAGCGTAAGTGTAGTTTTGATAAGCGTATAGAGTAGTCAGTACTCGTTACCATCTCGAGAGGTAGCCGCAGTTGCAAGTGGTTCTATTTTATTTTACACATGGTAATGGTAAAGCATCCCGCCCCCAGCTATCGCCCTCTGAAATTTGGCGCTCTGTAATACACTCACAGACTTGTAGGATTAATACCATCTGACCTATACCCCTTCGGCTGTCTAAGCACTGATCAGTGCCAGAATCACAAGACATACAGATACATGTGAAATTTTGCGACAGACGACGGGATACTTAGTTACAACGAGGTTTCTTTGAATTCTAATGCAGGTGGTATATCTACAAACCTCCAGGCGGCTTATTGCCAACACAGTCAGGTTATAACTTCAGCTATATTTCGCCTACAACTGCTGGCCGGTGGCGCAAGTCAGAAGTACCTATTGATAAGAATTCTATGCTTGTGAACACTATGCTACCGATGTATAAGGTGAGATCCAAATACCTACCTAAATATTAGAGGCGACTCTGTCTGTGGCACATTAGTTGCTTATTTCCGACACAAAAAGCATTCACCAGTTTGGCATACGTCCAGATACAATCGAAGAAATTAAATCACGCAGGTACCAGGGTGGAACCTTTTCGCTGCAAATGTCATGTTGACATATCATTTATCAATCATACATCCGTCAAGGAAATCATCGTGAAATTGATTGTTGAAAAGATTCACCCTGCTGCGTGATTAAAGTTCGAAAGTGGTTGTCAGTACAGTCGAAGGCATAAATATTTATACAGCCATCGCATCAAATACAACAAATCCCGACTCTAATGGTCAAAGCCATAGAGTTGTATACGGGTAGATATTTATAATACCTTGGTAACATACATATATTCGTGACCTTGACTGTACGTATGGGATGCATAGGTACCAACTAGGTGTCCGCGACAAATATTATGTTAAAAGCGTCCAGATAATTAATTATTACTCTCTGATTTTACAAGGCGCTAGTTGGTCGTAGTCGTAGTTCTACCTACCTACTTATTACCTTAGTGATAAAACCCACTGTCGATGTCATCAAAGAATACAGTAGGTTAGGTTGAGTTAGTTTAATAACGATACTGTTTCGGAAATAAATGATTTTAAGTATAACAAATTAAAATTTTGGAAAATGATACATTAGGGCCTCATGATTTAAATTCGGGCAAACAATAGAGAACGCAGGAATCAAATTGATTCACTGTACGTACACTGTAGAGGTTTTTAACCAGTGTACAGCTGAATCTTTTGAATCGTGACCCACCAATTGAACGTCCTCACAGGAAACGTCATAAAACAAAGACATTCTTCGGTGGGTCACGACTCAAATATTCTCTACTTAAGTACTGTACGATATGACAAGATTGTCATCTGCGCTGTTTTATTTGTCGACGAACTGATAGCGTAGGTAGTGGTTAATGAACCTGAGAAGCATGAGGTCGGGGCAGATATATGAAAAATACGAACGTTTGTGCTCGAGTCTTGAATGTTTATCCACTGTCTAGTACCCATAGATAAAAGATTTGCTTAGTTTGGGACTAGGTCAATTGGTGTCAATCGTAACACGATTTATGTATTTTTCAGCGTTCGTATAAGGACCATTTGGCTCTTGCGATTTACCAGAATCGTAATGCTGAAACGGCCGCCCGAGGCATCATGATGGCCGACCATGTGGGTGGCATTTTGCTTACACACACTGTTCCTGGATTTCCAAACATTCATTGTGAGTTCTAATAACTAATTCAAATTACCAAAAAAAAACCATTACCCCCGTTCCGGTCGGTTGCTCGCGTGGCTAAAAATGCTTATGTTTTTAGACCTACAAGAAAAATCGTGCAAGTTCCATTACATTGCGGCAGTAGTTTAACCACTTCAAACTCGTTCGCATTGCGGCCTCGTAGTGTAATGCCGCTTGCACAATTTTTCTTACTGGTCGAAACCGGGCTTTATGTTACAACATATTGTATCTTCCAGGCAAAATTTTCATTGCAGTTTTATTACGTTTACGATTCGTTTATCGCTATACCGTTTTCTTGGATAAAATCTATCCTATGTCCTTCCCAGGGTAACTATCTCCATACCAAATAGCATCTAAATCGATTTAGCGCTTTAAGTTTGAAGAGGTAACAGACAGACAGACAGAGCTACTTTCACATTTACAGGGTTATTTGTAATTCACTGACATCCTCTCAACCCTGAATTCCTATCACTCAAACAAATGTTTTTTGTTTTAAGACTTTTTAAAATGAAGCACTTTTTTCTTCATACAAAATACACACACAGAGTATCGTAAAAATAAGAGGTAATCACAAATTTTCAAAACGTTATTACACCAAAAATATTAAGTTATGACATAAGCTGTAAAACAAAAAACATTTGTTTAAGTGTTAGGAGTTTAGGGTTAAAAGAATGCTAGTGAATTACAAATAACCCTGTATAATATTAGTAAGGAATAAAGGATTATTACTGTACCTATGTTGTTGTTGTTCTTGTAGTCAAAGAGGTCACGTTGTTTAGGATGAGCTCCTGTTAATCCTGTCCGTAATCAAGTCAAGACACTCGTTGCCAAATTTCAAATCGGTTTTCATCATATCAAATCATATTTATTCGTCCGTTAAGCGGCGTCTTAACTTTACATACATCGTACAATCACGCCTCCTTCCCAGCAAAGCGGTAGACAGAGACTATTTGTTCCCACCTGCTACGATCCTGACATAAATCTTTCGCTTCCACAACAAGATAAGTCTTTTTATTCATGCTCGCCGGTTTCGGGTACTCTTAGGTATGGACTATCGCGCGGACGCTTGCTTTCGCATTCACTATTTCTTTCTGCCAAACGGTATAAGATTGTAACAGAAAGAGAGCAAGCGCCCGCGCGTTAGACAATACAGCAGATCATAGAATTTTCTTCTCAACTTCTTTTCTTTATTTTGATTATGATTAATCAGTATGAAATAGTATATTTCATTACGAGTGCGGAAAGCCTGTCATTGCAATGAGTTCCGACAAATGTCTACCCGAGCCGAGGCGTAGCCGAAGGTGAGGGTTGACAGTCGGAACAAGTTGCAATGACGGTTCCGCACGTGTACTGAACAACTATTTTTAATACAGTTGCGAAAAAATGTAGCAATTTAATAAAATAATAAAAACACAATAAACTCAACTAACCAATCATTTATTTCTTATAAAAGTTATAATTCACATATAGGTATAACATATGTATCTCTTAAAGTAATATTGGCTTGTGCGGCAAGCTCCAACAACGCCAAAAATCAGCGCAACCTACAAAAAAAGGGATTTGATTAATATTTTTTAAATAAAATTTTATTTAAAAAAATATATATTTTTATATATATTTTTTATTTTAAATTTTTGACTGTATTTTGCGATTTCGTAAACTGAATACTAAAGAAAAATATAAGTATTTATTAATAAATTACCTTTGTGGCTAAATAACGATCATCGGGAGCTTCGTTCAATAACCTTTCCACTTCATTCGATGTTAATATTTTCGACTTTTTAGTTGTAAAACCGTCTGATTGTCGTTTTAAGAAAGCATTTAGTTTTGGGTATTCACTTATATCCACGTTGTTCCTTATTTTCAGTATACTTTTTATCATCGAAAACCTCGACCATAACGTAGAAGGTTTTAATTTTGATGAGAGTTCGGAGAAGTATGCCAACATAACATTTTCTGAAAAACTATTTGCTTTTTTATTTTCTCTCCACGCAATAAATTCGTCGTATGTAGATATGTAGCGACTTTTTGACTTTTCCGGTAAAATGGTCTCCGAAGCATTTTGTGCAATTATACTGAGGGCATTAACATAGATGCGCTTTATCACTGCCTAAATGTGATTATAACAGACTGAAGTGTACGATGTATGGGAAAGATTCGTCGCTAACTTCTAGACCAGTGATGGTGTAGGGTTAAGCACGCAGCACGGAACGCTGAGGACCTGGGTTCGATTCCCAGCATTGGTCTTTTTTCTGGGGTTTTTTCTGTGCCTCTATATTTCAGTTTGTATTTAGTTTGAAATATATGGTTTCACGGGATGACCGTAAAAGTAATAAAAAAAAAAAATGAAGTTGAAGAAAATAAAAAATAAATAGAAAAAAAAAAGATACTTCATACTTAACTTGCAATTATACTGAGTTCTGGTGGTGTTAATTCAAATAAAATATCATCGAAATTACTCATTTTGTGCAACAAACAACTAAACTCGCAAAGAACATTTTTGGAAAACGGCGCCAACCGTAAAAGAATATAAGAAGAGATTTTTTTTTGTTTTCTTCACCCATTCTGGGTAGGCAAAGGGAACTATGCCATGCAGCCAAGTCTTCAGTAGAATTTTTTTATTGATATGAAATGTAAATGAAATTTAATGAGATGAAATGAAATGAAACCTAACTAACTCATTGAATCAAATCATTAAATCTGATATTGAAACAAATTAGTAGCTTCTTTTTAGAAATATTTGCATGAATCATAAAAACTTCGATGAATTTTTTTTAGTAAATACTTCGTGGTTGGTTTTTTCTTTTTAATAGACATTATTTTGACAGTTGGGAAAGAGAACGCACGAGTTCGGAAAAGGTAAAGAAAAAGCTCGAGTATGTAATAGCCCACATCCCGAACGCTATACGTCCCTGCAATACGCCACTTTTTGAGCAACTGTATTAAAAAATAATATAAATGTTAAATTGGTTGCCAGTAAATCAACCCGACTTTCCCCGCGAAGAAGCGGTCATCGGACATTTGCTAGTTTGCGTATCTCTTGAAATAGACCTGATGAACGAAGTAGCAAATGTTATTGCCAAAATCTCCCCTAAATTCACATACATCAATATACCGGAGACATTCGAGGTACTGCTGCCGGCGTGGGATTTTGAAAACACTAACTTCGAAGCAATGAGGTTCGTATTTTTTTATTTTAGTAGTTTTTAGGGTTCCGTAGTCAACTAGGAACCCTTATAGTTTCGCCATGTCTGTCCGTCTGTCTGTCTGTCGGTCCGCGGCTAAACTCAGAGACTGTTAGTACTAGAAAGCTGTAATTTGGCATGAATATATATATCAGTCACGCCGACAAAGTGATTGAATAAAAAAAAGTAAAAAAAATTTTTTTAGGGTACCTCCCATAGACGTAAAGTGGGGGTGATTTTTTTTTTCTCGGCTAACCCTATATTGTGGGGTATCGTTGGATAGGTCTTTTAAAACCATTGCGGGGTTCCTAACATGATTTTTCTATTCAGTGATCTGTTTGCGAAATATTCAACTTTAAAGTGAAAATTTTCATTAAAATCGGCCGTCCCCCCCCCTCTAAAATCTAAACTGTTGGGTGGAAAAATTTGAAAAAATTCAGAATGGTAGTAAATATATCAAATTTACTAGGAAAATTATAGCGGCTAAGATTGCTTGGAAATTATTTGTAGTTTAAGAGTAAATAGTAGCCTAAGGTATAAAACATACCTAAACTTGGATGATTCCGTACACATACGAAATCCTTAGAAAAATATTACTTGATTTTTTCGTAATGGCTACGGAACCCTAACTTGGGCGTGTCCGACACGCTCTTGTTATTTATAAGGCAATAGGGAACGTGCAGAAACTATAGGCGGCAGCACTAATGCGTCAGAAGAGACACTATGCGGATAGTAAAAGAAACTTATCAGGGTAAAACATTCAAATTGATGGCACCAGTTGGCAGCACCGTCTATGTGCACGTTCCCTGATAGGAAACTATAGGCGGCAGCACTAATGCGTCAGAAGAGACACTATGCGGACAGTAAAAAAAACTTATCAGAGTAAAACAGTCAAATTGATGGCACCAGTTGGCAGCACTGTCTATGTGCACGTTCCCTATAAGGGAAACGAGCAAGTCATCATTATCGTCATCTCGGCTTGTATACGTCCCACTGTAGGCTGCCTTTCTTAAGAATGAGAGGGCTTACGCCATAGTTCCCACGCGGGCCACTTCACATGCACTATTGAAGTTCTTCGCAGGTGTGTACAGATTTCCTCACGATGTTGTCCTTCACTGTAAAGCTTATGGAAAATTTCAAATGTAAGATCACTTGTAAATTTCGAAAAACTCAGAGGCGCTAACCCGTGCTCGTACCCACGACCCTCTGCTTGCTCGTATCTTGCACGAGTACACTAATGCACTTGGTATCAATCTTTTTTAACCTCCGACACAAAAAAAGGGGTGTTATAAGTTTGACCGCTATGTGTGTGTGTGTGTGTGTGTGTGTCTGTCTGTGGCATCATAACTCTTAAACGGGTGAACCGATTAGGATGCGGTGTTTTTTATTTGAAAGCAGGTTTCTTGGCGATGGTTCTTAGACATATTTCAGCTCAGACAGATATCGGCTCTTTTGTATGCTGCGGATGGGTCTTAAGACTTAATTGCGTTGGGGGTTTTGAAAATTTTCAATTTATAGTTATCACCACTTCTTTCTGTCACTCGGTTTAACAAGAGGCAGAAAGAGATGGAGAATATGATTTTGTGTGTACCTATATTCATTAGGCAATACGACCTCTGGTGACCCAATGTACTAAATTTTTAAGATCCAATATAGTATTCAGCGGTTCCTTCTTCTTTATTCCAGAATATTTCCTAACATAGCGTTCGGGATTCGGGATAACACGACCGTATCACTGACGGCTCGGCGTCCTGGTATCAAGACTTGCCTGTACAGAGCCTTCGCCGAAGAGCAAAAGATCAACCTTAATGTCTACGGGCAGTCTCGGAAGGAATACTTAACTACCATATGCGGTCAAGATTTTGGGTAAAATACCTACAAGTACGAGTATTGTTAAAAATACGTTGGATGCAGGGACGGTGCAGGACCGATCACTGTAAAGGGGTCATACCTACATATTTTTTCCGTTCCGTTGTTCCATTTTTTCTTTTGAGGTAGAAACTCTAAAAGTATAAAAATGAAGAGAATTTTTGATGATATACCTATACTAAAACTTGACTAATTTATTTATTATCTTTTCAGTATACGCAACATAGACATGATTTCTCTGAAATATTCGGAAGAAGTGCATTACATAGTGAACAGTACCGATCGCACTTGGTTCGCAGTCAGTACCGCTGCGTCTTGGCAGCAGAGAGGTGCAGGACCCATTCAGTACTGGACTTGTACCAGCAGCGTGGACAAAGAAGACGCCACTGGTGCAGGGGCATTACTATTATGTGTGGAAAATTACGCGATCTGGCGTGCGTTTGATAATATGAAGGTGAAAGAGCCAGAGTGTTAAGAGTCGTCGTATTGCCTTTGGATCGCAACTCTCAGAAACAGCAACCAGTTATCCATTTAGCATAAATAAAAACTTATGCGCTTCGATTTTTTTTAATGTAGGTAAGGACTAAGTACTATAATATATTATGGTAGGTATAAAAACGACGATGAATCAAATCTGCATTTTTGTTAAAAAAAAAATAAACTACCTACTCGCCTATAATTCACGTGGGAACAATCCACAAGTTTTTCTTCGGAAGAGGGTATGTGTGTGCAAAGATCCAGTAAGTAGTCCAGTACACTTTATAGGACAGACAGGTCTGTGTAGGATGATTAAGGTTTGAAGTGTAAATAAAAATTCATTTTAATAGAAGTTTTTTTTTAATATACAAAACATTATTTACATTAACCGAAAGTTATCATCACTCACGATTATAAGGCATAATTGAGTACAATGCAGACAAACAAAGAAACTGTATAAGTTCGAAACTGTTTAAAATTCTGTAAACCTATTCACATTCATTCACTGGATTGCCACAATGAACAATAATCAGTTTATTACTGCATTCATTCAAAACTCAAAACAATTTTCAAGCACCGGCACCAAGAGCTTGAAATATTTACAATGCACAAAATGCAACATTTGTGCTAATCAGATGTTCGTGTATTTTCGACGAAAACTCCGTCGATATCGGTAAAAAATCCCTAAAAGAACTGACAGGTTTATTAGCTTTGTCACCATTTATTATACTTAAAACAAACTAAAACCTAAGTTATTTGATGTTAAATCGAGACAATATCAAAATTACAAGTCAGTTCGTTCAGGCCAAAATGTGGCACAATACATCTCTATCCCTGCCTTCGATGTGGGATAAGGAGGTCGTTTAGTAAAATTAAAAAAAAATAAGATTAAGAATACAAGATCACTTAAACTTAGGACTTAGGTGAGTATATGAAATTGTATAGAAATATTTGGAAAACGTTGATTTGGCACCTTCACCCGGTTTTTCTCAAGGGAATTGCTAGGAGCTTCAGACATTATCAACACCAAAAAGTTTGTTGAAGTAGTTAATTGACAAAGCCACATGAACTTAGATCGATTAATATATATCGATGTAACCTTCTCCCATAACTAAAGTAAATACCTACTGGACGTCTAAAATTCAAGCAAAACTAATTAAAATTTTATCAACTCTGAAGATTTGTTCTCGGGTTTCACTTTTTAAATACTTATTACAAGAAATACGTACTTAGATGTAGGTAGGTATTTTGAAAACCGATTTATCAAAAACAATCGAATAGAATGACAAGATTGAAAGCCTTTTGAGAATGGAAGAATTTTCAGTAGATCTATACAACAAAACTACACTAGCTACATAAATATAATTCAGATTAGTGTTATCATAAATAAGTTACTTTAATCGGAAAACGTTAACAGTTCATCTAACCTATTTGGTAGTCTTGAAAATTACCTTGAAATGTTAGTACCTAGTTCTAATATTGATTTTTATCATCGAAGACTTACTTAAGTACCCACTAGTAAAGTAAGTTAATGCCCTATCGACATAAAATCTACCTAATTTTAGCGTCGACTAAAAACAACATTTTAAACAAAAAAAAATAGCATTCACATCACACGCAGCTACTCGTATCTCAATGTTGTTTTCAGCCGTAGATAGTCTAAAATTCTCTTTAAAACATGATTTTGACATTGATAACATCCAAAGCTTCCAAAGAATAGCATAAAGTCACTTAATGGGATACTCTCAAAGACGGCATTCTAGTGAACCAAGAGTCATGTTTCATCTTCAAGTAGTAGGAGTCTCGTGGTGCGGGAGTGGTGAGGGCATCTTCTAACACCTTTAATGCAGAGGTCGGGAGAACCTTAGCGCTGTATTCCGTGGCTTCGCCGGGCATTGTGACGGCGCAAGTTGCTGTTGAGGAGCTCACGTCCGAATTTGGCGTGTCTGGCCGACTGTAAGGATAAATAAGGCAATATAAATCAATATGTTTGGTAGGTATGCAAAAGGCATTTTTGGCTTGTAAACAACCGCAACTGGTAGGTAAGCAGCGCGATAGACGATAGTCGGTTTTTATACGCGACGCTATTTGCGAAGGATAGTACCTAAAGGTCACCAGAGCGAATAGAGTATAGTGTGTAGCTAACAAACAAAAAGATGTGGGAGTTGACGAATCAAAATTCAAATGACAGGCGATGGGTCACGTGATGCGAAGAATCGATTCCATCTCTCTAAATAAGTGACAACCGAATGGTAGACCCTACTGCGAGCCTTATAATAGGTATCCCCAATAAATATTGATCAAATTATCTGATATGTATCCGAACGCACTGGTTTGACAGCCAGGCAGACTACACTGAATTGTGATGAAAAGCACATGGCGTGCCTTGTTTTGTTATAAGTTTTCATTTAAATAAAGTTTAAATAAAAGTTGTAGTTCATATTTTCTTGGTGCTCTGAGCTGAGGGCTCAGGACACATCATTATCAATAGGTAACTGGCGGTTTGATTGGGCGTGCTGAGTTGCGCGCCAGGAACGAACAGTGCGGCGGTGCACACCTCTGGCGCATGCATGAAAATGGCGATGGATCAAGCAGATGTTTCGAGGACCATCTACCACACGTATCTTGGTGGCAGGAAACCGGGATCTCCTCAATAGGTTCCAACTGAGAAGATCTTGAAGACTTCAGAGGATTGTGACGTATAGCAGTCCCTACTGCAAGATGTCTATCGATGGGTTAGGCTCGTAAAACACACTATTCCGAAATGTGCAATTTCTCTAAAGGTGCACTTCTTTAGAAGGGTCATTTTCTCGGAAGGTACACTGTCTCAAAAAGTGTACTTCCCAATTGGTACACTTTTTCAGATTGAACACATTCTCAGAAGGTGCACTTTCCCAAAAAGTGCACTTTCTCAAATGGAGCACAAATAGAACATAGATTTGGATTTTAAGCTACAATAGAGAAATATTTCTGTAGGCAGATGTTATGCCTATATATATAGACTATTCGATAAACGATTAAAATGTACGAGCACAAAGGATTTTGCTAGGTACATAGGTAAAAATGTTAACATCGCCATCATAGCTTAGGATCTTCATCTAAGGAAAACTTTGTGGTGAAGATGACATTTTTGACTAGTGTACATTTTAGGGAAGTGTGCATTTTGAGAAAATGTACATTACGGGAAAGTGTGCGTTTTGAGAAAATGTACTTACTTTTTGGGAAAATGCACTTACGGGGAAAGTGCCCTTAATGGGCAAGTATACATTTTGCGGAAAGTGCACTTTTAGAGAAAGTGCACATTTCGGGAAAGTGTGTTTTACGAGCCTAACCCCTATCGATATGTTCCTGCTGTGGACTACATCAATACCTGTTGGGTTGACTGGGCGTGCTGAGTTGCGCGGGAGGGGCGAACAGCGCGGCGGCGGACAAGTCCGGCGCGTGCAGCAGGGACACGTGCAACGCGCGCGCGCGCAGGGAGGCCCGCAGCGCCCGCGCCGCGCCCCACACGCCCCAGCGCGCCGCCGCCGCGCCCGCGCTCGACTCGTCTTCGCCGCGCGACAGGCTCTCGCAGTCCGTGTCTGCAGTCAGCCCTGGAAGTCAAACACATGTTTTTTAAATAAAAGAATATCGTTTTATTTCAGGCTTAAATCCATATTAGGGTCTTGGGAAACTTTTATGAGGTACAAATTAAGGTATTGTTTAACTTGCCGTGTTAGTTAGTAGACTTATGTTTGTGTGGGTCAAATCTGGAAAGTCTAATTTAAGTAATTTAACTCAATGTACTGAAACAATTACTTTACTCACCCGTGACCAACGACCCGACCCGCGGTCGCGGGTAAGCAAAGTAATTGTTTCAGTTCATTAATATGGACCTCCGCAAAGTAACGCCTGTTTCAATAGGTAAATAATTTAACTCACTCCAGTGGTCGGATTGACTTTTAATTCTATGCATTATTATTATTATTCATTGTATACTCGTAAGTACATCTAATATATAAAAATCTCGTGTCTCGGTGTTTGTTACCGAACTCCTCCGAAACGGCTTGGCCGATTTTTATGAAACTTTTTCTCTACACTCGGTAGGTCTGAGAATAGGTCGTAGGCTATTTTTTATCCCCCCCCCCCCCATTCTTCGCGGACGGAGTCGCGGGCAACAGCTAGTATACATATATATTGGATGAGAGTGCAACCAGTCAACAAAAAGTAGGTATCTATAGTATAAATCTTCCCAGGTGAATTTTTCGCTTCGAATCATTACATTAAATTTAAATTTGAACCTTAATACTATGACGGTACCGTTTGTTTTGAAAGATAAGGGCTCGAAGCGAAAATTTCAGTTTCTTCAGCTGTATAGTCGACCAAATGATTTAGCTAATATTTTCTGTGACAGACAATTCTTACATCAGAAAAAACAATAAGGCTGATAACCACATTGCTGGTTTGTTAGTTAATGTTTTTAGGGTAGTAAAGGAATTCTAGGGTTATCATATCAGCTATCATGGGTCATCAGCATGTGAATAGAGTTTCTATTTACCAATGTAGAACAAGCGGCCGGCGTGCGGGTGGTCGGCGGCTGCGGCGGCCAACAGCGGCGCGAAAGTCTTCGCCACGCGTAATGCTCCCAGCACGTTAGTGCGGAGGGAACTCTCCCAGCACGCCGCGCCGCCGCGTCCGCTGCTGCCCGCCGTGTTTATCACAGCCCAAACGCCTGCAAACGAAAAAAAATAAGAGTAGCTACCTACGCACGCACTAAAGACCACCATTGACCGAATTGCGGGGCGTGCGTGCGACGCTGACGGAACGTGCCCAGCGCGGTCTAGGTACCTATTTAACACTGAATCAAATATAAGGTGACACACCCCGGCGGCACGGCACCGTGTTACTCTTTCACGCTAAAAAGGACGGAATTAGATGAAATTTAGTACTAAAATAACTGGATCTCTGAAATAACACATTTACACGAGTAACATCCCCAAAATCTTAACCGCTAAGTCTAGAGACATGAAATTTTGCGCGAGTGTTGTTCACGCAACGTTAATGAACACTGCGATATTATTATCTAAGTAGGTACTTAAGTACATAATTGTCGAGAATCCGCATTAGAATTTCAATTCAAATGCCAAATGTAGTGGTTCATTAATACGAGCAACGATGTGGTTAAAGGCTAGTTGTTCATAAACTTTAGGTAAATATAAAAAATTTTTGAGCGATCAAATTTTAAGTACTTACATAATAATATATATATTATTGCATCTGACTGTATATGGCGTAATCGTTAAATAATGTAGAATCATTAGATAAGTATTTGGCATGACTCGGCAATCGGTAGGTAAATAAAGGATAATTTAGACAAGATAGGCAGATATTAACAATCGGTTGATATCTTTGAGAAACTTGCAATTCATCTATCTACTCCATTTATGCTGATCGTTCAGGGGGACGATTTTTAAAATCATACTCGAAAAACCATTGGAAAATGGTAGGCATAAATCTGTGTATTAATTGCTAACAAAACTAAACCTCAATTTAAATTTTCGACTAGATGACAAAATTAATTGGAGCTTTGTTTTTGAATTTCAAAACCAGCTCAATTTTATTTTCTGCATATAAGAATGGTTTAAAATAACTCATTTTTCAAGAATTGCCTCCCATTGCAAATTCTTAATTTTGTTTGCTAACTCGTATTGCACGCCATCTACACATGCTACTGTTAAATATCCTGTCAGCGCGAAATCAACATTGACGGACGGAGCGATAAGCTTGTTGAGCTACTTCCATTCCGGTTTGTAAACATCAGACGTCATAATACTACGGCAATAGATGGCGCTAAACGGTCGTCCTGACTTAGCACTTTAAGTTTTATGGCATTGATATCAAATAAAGCTCTAAGCTAAATAAAGGCTCTGTGCAATTATTTAGGGAGTAATTTTAATTATTGAGGAAACTAAATTGAAATTTGTAGGTATTTGTTCATGTAGTCACATAAATGCTTATTATATACCTTGTTTTCGTCCTAGTTTCATAAGCACTGCTGGTGTAGTGGTATCATGCAAGATTCCCATTCTTGCGACCCGGGTTCGATTCCCGGGCAGTGCACTTACTTTTGTCAATTTTATTACTCTTTTTTTTTAGTTCTGGGAACAGTTTTGTTACAGACAGAATTTTTATAGGAGTATTCATAAATATAAATTATGTGTTTTTTATTTTATAATAGAAAACAAAAACTAACTGGCTCTCGTTAGCGATAAATGTGGGTCGTTTTTAAAAAAAATACATACATATTACATAATTAAGGGCTTTAATCAAAACAAAGTTTAACTGATTTTTTTGTGTAACGACAGTAACCCATATAGTTTGTATGTCTAACTTCCGGTACGCGACGCGATCGTGATTTTGTCTTCATTAAACCTTTAGAGGAGACCGCGTCTTGGCAAACGTAGTGTGGGACGCCCTCCGGCCAGGTGGAGTGACGATCTGCGAAAGGCTGCTGGTAGAAGCTGGATGCGTCTAGCCGAGGACAGGGCGCAATGGCGCTCATTGGGGGAGGCCTATGTCCAGCGGTGGACTGTTATAGGCTGATGATGATGATGATGATGATGAAACCTTTAATGTATGCTCAATTTTTTTTAAAACAAACGATTCAATTATCATCATCCCACCTTATAATTAAGTATGTTTAACTTCAGGGCACATACCTCCTCTCAGAATGAGAGGACTTGGGCCGTAGGTAGTTCCCACGCGGGCCCAGTGCGGATTGGAGCGAAATGTAATGTATAGTAAATAAATAAATAAATAAATAAATAAATAAATAAATAAATAAATAATTTTATTTTTTAGCTCGCCCAACATCTAAATACAGCCGTAAATCCGTAATGACGATCATGAAGTTATCCCAAATTCCTACGTAGTAACAGTAACTCACCATGTTCACCAGCCGGCAAATGCTGAGTAGTAGCTCTAACTGCCTCCTCTAGTAAGTCTTCCCTTGCCACATCCAGCTCCAGGGTAGCCAGCCTCGGTGGGGGCTCGTCTTCAGGCGTGGCAGCCACGTGAGCTTGCAGCCAAGAGTCCGCCAAGCGAGCCCCTAGACCGCCTTGGCGGCAGCCCGCGATCACACGCCACCCGCGACCGCTTAGGTAGGTTGCTATCTGTTGAATAATGGAATGGTTATTTTGTGTATAACAGTAACAGGTTCTCGAGCAGACCGGAAGATGCAGCGTATGTAGGCCTCCAACAAAATGGAGCGACGACCTGCTTAAGCTTGCGGGAACGCGTTGGATGCGGATGGCGGTAGGACCGGTCTGTTTGGCGAACCTTCAGCAGTGGACGTCTTTCGGCTGAAATGATGATGATGAGAATTGGTGTAGGTACCATGCTGGTACCTTACTTAGATGAGCACGGGAACGAGACGCATTAAAACAAATTACTCTTCGGTATAATTTGGTCCCAAACTTTGGTAAGTATGTTGGAATATGTAACGATACTATAACTACATGCTTTCAGTTCAAGAGCTGAAGCGGTAATACCTGTTGGCAACGTTTCCGCTACCAGATTATTATGTTGTCACCGGACTTACTTACATATCAATTACTTAATTAATTAATTAAATCGGAAGTGGTCGAAAAATGGTTTGCTAACTTTATTGAAACCACAACATCTTCACTTCACACATTACATTACTTACATAAGGAACGTTTGCAAGGTTGTAAAAATATGAATCACCATCAGAGTCGATCAGAGCTTATTGTATATACTATATAGCTTATTATAATAAGATTGGCTAATTATAGTCATAGGGCACATGAAAGGGCGAACTACCGCAGTCCTGGGCCAACACAATAGAAATAGCTGAGTCAAAACCGACTAGGAAGCGAAGTCGGGTAAGCTTTGCTTACATAAGTGCCTGTTTAAGTACTTACCTATTGGTCAATATTTTTGCTTTTAAAGGACTGAGCGAGTATTCAGAACAATACATTTTTCCAGTGAAAGGTTATGTTAAAAAGGTAATTGTATGAATTAACGCATTTAACTTTACGAAATTTGTAAAGTTTCGGTAAGTACTTTATTTTATATTCGTAGAACGTAGACTAGGTAATTATACGGGATGGTTTACAAAACCTATTTGAAACTTTTGAGCTTGAATTAAAATAAGTTTTAGTTTGAGATTCATTATAGTCACTTCAACTTTAATTTAAGTACAAAAATATAACAGAGAGCGTGTGTTGAATGAATAAATTTGTGTTGAATTAGTCCGATGATTGACACATTTATTGGCAGTTTTTCACAATCACGGGCGGTTATAATAGAAGCGAATAATTATGACAGGTATGAGAGGGGTGCTAACGATAGGGTAGACCTCTGTGGGTAGACCCCTATCCCAAGGGGACCTTTATAGGTCTACGATTATTATTTTTAAATAAAATGTATATGTATCATAGTCTTTATTATGAGTTGGGTAAGTAAAGTGCCTATTTATAAATAGTCGTAAGTATGAGAAAACCACTTAAGTCTATCCTCTTTCTGATGTACAAAGTTGCTCAAATATGTAGTGTTACGTTATATCTGAGTTAAGCACCTCGCCCAGTCCTTAATATTTGACGCTGACTATACACCCCCTGGCGTAAAAAAGTAGTCGTAGTAGTATGACTATGATACAGAATAAAAATTATAATTATGAGGATACATGCACCCCACTAGATACAAATGAAAGATGCAATGCATCCCTCTAAAAATAATGCTACGAGTAGCGGTACCTATGTGACTACACTGTTACTAGAAGCCCTGGCAGGTAAGCTGTACTAAGCCTACTGCCTAGTCACCAGACTGCATTGCTGTAATGCCTTAATAACGGTTGCCTTACAATTTCCTTAATTGAAATCTTGCATGGCTACACGCGCATAGCACCTACAAAGCTGGTAAGTTGCGAATTAGCCCGTTCCCTGTTGCTACCACTTATGTTTATTGGTAAATTCTCTATTCTGTAGTTTTGTTATTTTCTCTAATGCTTTCCTTTAATTGTAACTTATATAAGAAACTTTAAAAAGTGGTAAGAGTCTATTCTCCTTACCACCGTTCTAGACGTTGGTCTAGAAAGTTTGGTAAGAGCTATCTATTTCAGACTGTACAATCCTAGCGCCGTGTCGAGGGTGCTTCTCGACCGTTCTTGACATTGTCTTGAAGGTTTTGCAAGACGTCTTTAAGACGCTAGTTGTTAGTGGTACCTGCAATCCTAGGGCGGTGTCGACGGAGGTGACGAGTACGGTCTTGGCGCTGTCGGCGGGCAGAACCTCCGCCACGCGCACCTTGCGCAGCAGGTACAGCAGCAGCGCGCCCACGATCGAGCACAGCGCTGCCAGCTGCAGCCCCAGAGACAGCCACGTTAGCGTGTCCATTGCTTACTGGGACATTCTCTTATATCTGCAACAAAGATCACTATTAAACCTCAGGATTTTTGTGCAGAAGTGGGTTCTGCATGTTAATATACAGGCTGATTCAGGAGTCATGAGCAGGAGTGAAAGGGTCAATGAAGAGGGCCACACTGAGCAACTTTCACTATGGGACCAGCCACGAAATCTCAAAAAAAGTGCTATTCCATACATTTTGGATAGTAAGCGATCAGTTAACTCTTGATTAGGTAGAGATTTTTTTCGCGATTTCGGGGTCGGTCCCATAGTAAAAGTTGCTCAGTGTGAATGTCCCCATCACTCCTTTCAATCCTGCTCATGACTCCTGAATCACCAGGTATATGTGACACTGCATTTTGATTGCATTGTGACGCAGTGTACGACGTGACGTTGGACGCGGCCGATCGCGTTAATCGGAGACCATAGCCTTATTGTATATAGTGAAGCACGCATCACGGATAGATAAATAAATAAAAATAAATAAATAAATATCATGGGACAATTCACACCAATTGACCTAGAACACATTGATAGATGAAGAAGTTCTTCAGAAGAACTGGGTTCGTTCTCAGCCTGAGCTACGCTTTTTGGTTTTTTCAATGTGTTCTAGTTTCCGTATAATGTAAAAAAATAAAAAATCATCTTTGTATCAGGTCAAATAAGAAGTAAAGACCAATCTGCGAATAAAAAAGCGATGCCGGATGAAACCGCACCTTGTCTCGTGCTAGTGTGCGTCGATCAACTAGTTTGCTTGACAAAGTTTGTACTTGTGTGCATGCAATTGTATGCAGGCCCAGGCCTTATACTACGAAATTCGATTTTTGAACTTCGCATCGTGCCGTTCCGTTCACGCTAATAGTATTAAACAGTACGCTTAGTATAAGTTTTACTTCACCAAAATACTTCTCGATCGCGTTTACGTAAAAATTTCAATTCTATGGAAACATATTGGACGCGCGGCCGCGGAGACGCTGTCCATGTTTCCCTAGTAATTGTTTTTTTTGTGTAAACGCGATCGAGAGATATTTTGGTGAAGTAAAACTTATACTAAGCGTACAGAAGAGTGAAAGGGATGGCACGATGCGAAGTTCGAAAATCGAATTTCGTAGTAGCCCCCCAGCTTTAACGGCCTGACTTTGCCGGTCGAAGTACATAATTAGTATGTGCATAAAGCTACGAGTACATTGTTGCCTCTCGTTTTGAGTGTTATATACATACTATAGGTATAGCTATCCCTATCCGGACTTCACGATCAACTGGAGTATAGATTTCTTCTTCATCATCTAGTGATGTAGAGTGATTTAATAGCGATCCAATAACATCGAACTAGTTAAAAAGCAGTGGCAGAATAATGGTTTGACCTATGTGATGGTAGGTACCTCAAGCAGAGGGTCGTGGGTTCGAGTCCGAGCTCGCATCTCTGAGATTTTGAAATTTATGTGCGAAATTACATTTGAAATTTAATATGAGCTTTACGGTGAAGGAAAACATCGTGAGGTATCCGGTACATACCTGCGAGGAAATTCAATGGTGTGTGTGAACTTCACAATCCGCACTGGGCCCGCGTGGGAACTATGGCCCAAGACCTGTCATTCTGATGATGATGATGAACATCGAATTAAAAAATCTCCTAGTTCCTAAGGCCTACTGAAAATCTAAGGTTCTACACAGTCTCGGGTTTACATGAAGTTGCTACACTTCAAGTAAACCCCGACACGTGTTCAATGATACCGTTTTTGGAGTAACGGTGGTTAGTTATGGAATTTTACGTGGTTTTGAGGCAGCGTTACTTAACAAGCGATTTTGAGATGGAAGTTACTTGCTAATAATTATACCATGTTTGCAACGTTATGATACCGTAAAATACCGCGACAGATATTAGAAAAGTTGGTCAAATAAAATACTAAACTCACAAAAAGTAGGAATTAATCTAAGTAATTAAGAGATAAGTTCTTACAAAACAATCTCACTAAATAAACCAATCTGCACTAAACTTAATTCCATTTGATCGTTTATTTTTTAGTATCGAGTTCCTTATCTATACTATTTTATTAAATTAGCTATTGAAGCGTAACTTTCCCCATGGTCAATCACCTTTAAAGTAGCACTGCTCGCTTGCATATCATAAAATCAATTTCAATCTCGTCTATCGCGGCACTACTATATTATACGCTCAGTAATGTTATTCGATTTGTCTTAATGTACGATCGCATACCGCTGTATCCATTAAAAAGAAAGACAATCAAGTAGAAAAGGACTTTCTTCGAATAATGACTTCCACAGGCGTTATGATAGAGAAATCTCTTCGCGCACCACTTCGGCGGGAAATTGGGTAGAACACTGAAATTGCTTATTAGCAGTTGTAGTTATTGCTCCTGCACATGTGAGATATCGTTATCTGGGCGTTTATAAACAACAGCAAACATTATGTGAGTACAAGAAACAATAATACCTATCAGGCGTGTGTAATATCAAAGCCAAATTCAAATGCAAATTTGGTGAACGTTGGCTTGCCACGGGTATTGTTAAGGCTTAATTAAAAGTTTAATAAATTACAACATAGTGATAGACGCTTTACCAGTGAGCGATGCCTAGGTTTGTAAAAAGCCCTCAAATTCGTCAGATACCACGTTAGCTGTAGTATAAAGTATACCGTGATTTTATTTCCCTTCCCATTCCGAAGCAAGGTTTGGTCGGTTTTAATGGTGGAGGGTATAGGTAACGCCACGAGAGTTGAGGCGAATGATTACACACACAGCTACATAAAGTACTGATTGCAAAAAAGATAGTGAATGAATGAAATGACAGAGTGAATGAAAATGAAAATGCATATTATAATTTTTCTTTTTCATATAACCTATTTTTGAACTGAAACAATTTGAAACTGATAAGAAATATTCGCAAGAAAAAATTGATATTTTATAAATAGCGAAAAATATGCTTATCTGATTTATATAAAATAGATCAAAATATTTTATTTTCTGTTTTGTTTGAACTAGATGTATTTTCCTACATTATTCTTAAAGAAATAGGTTGAAGAAATTTTTAGCCAATCTTGTAATTCTATGTTAAGTCTGTTGAACTTGCTAGCGAAAAATATGCTTATCTGATTTATATAAAATAGATCAAAATATTTTATTTTCTGTTTTGTTTGAACTAGATGTATTTTCCTACATTATTCTTAAAGAAATAGGTTGAAGAAATTTTTAGCCAATCTTGTAATTCTATGTTAAGTCTGTTGAACTTGCTATCGGTACGAATAAATGTCAAAATCCCGCTGTTATTACATGACGTGTTGTTGTGTGCATGACCTCAACTCTGATGGCGTTACCTATAACATTGGGCCGTTTGAAACAATACAACAACGGATTTGAACGCTATTGTGATCATTGTTTACCAGCTGCATCCGTGCCGCCATTTCTTATGCAAAACAAGCATTCAATACTTGTAGAACTTTAACTAATTGAATAGTACTGGTCGAGCAGTGGGTTATACTAGGTTATACTATGGTAGATGTATGAATTGTTCCCACACACGTCCGAATATGAATGTTCGTAATTATCTTTTATAAAAACTGGCGGCCTGTCAGCTTTTGTTTATTTTTCCGTCAGGCGATTAATAATAAGCACCTCCCACCTTGAGTATAAAAATATTTTAGGAAATAAGTAATTTAGCTTTGATTTTTTTTTAAATAGCCTTGGATGTTCCACTGTTAGGCAAAGGTTTCCCCTTTTTCTTTCCACCTGTTTTTATCGTTCCAATATTTTTGGGCTTGACATAGGTTTATTATAAAAAGGCAACGTGTGAAATGTCGCTAGCTTGGTATTACGAATCTAGTTGTAATAAATAGGAGGTACTTCGCTTTTATTTCACTTTGGCGGGAAGCCACAAAATACACCTTAACAAGTTTAGCGCTCCAATATCACGCGAAGTGCATGTAAATCCTGCAGTTAGTTTTGTTACCACGACCGAGCCAAGCTTCCTGCCTGAACAGCTGTTTATTTGCTCATATCTGCCCGGAGACATACCAGTCGTAAATAACCATAGTAATGTTCTATGTGAGTTTCATTGCATGTTCCAAACTTTATGTTCTGCAAGCTGTTTTATTTTTAAATTGTTTTAGTGGCATTATTAAATGGCTTCTAGCGGTTTGAGCCAGTTTTCGGCCAGTAATTTTGTAATGACACGCGATTTTGCATACATTGGAAGTCGAATACATTGTTATAATTATGCGAAATATAATTAACCAACCTTGAGATTCGTAATTTAGACATTCGTTTTGTAACGGTGCTGTAGTAGTATTTGTATGTACGTAAGTTATATCACTTCGATTGACTTGTAACTGCCGATACAAATTGTTAAACAAGCACTTAACCCATAATGATCGCAAGAAGATAATAATCACTTATGAAGATCAATATCATTATGCGTTATGACTCAAGATGAGACACGTACAGCGCACAAAAACGTGGGAGAGAACACTATTGTTCTGTAAAAAGATAACTCGAGGAAGATCAGGGTCAAAAGAACGTGATGACATTAATTCCTGATAATTGTGTCCCAACATTTAATTGATAACGGATTCTAGTTTGTTTTGTCTTTAATTTTTAAACCTAAATATCAAACAGGCGTGAGAACAAAAATATGTCCACCACAAAATGGTTTTTACGAGTATAACTGTTGAAACTAAATTTCACTAGGTATTACTTACTACATATGTGTATTGTGATGAATTCTACTTTTTGATATACATACTTAAACAATAATTCAGTTGCACCAAGAAAGCAATAGTGCTTTAACTTAGCGCTAAATTCAGTACTTGAAATTTAATGAATTATTTAGGTAGGTACGAGACGATATCAAAATGGTCTCAAAAATGGCTTTAAGTAGACCTGTTATGTTAAGACTCCAAAGCGTACCGCGACAAGAAGTAAGTTCATGTGTACCTAATTATAGGTACTCTACCTATCTTATGACCAAGCATGTGGCGGCTTTAGAAATGATGCAAATGGACTACCGATACTGGCAGGCTAAAGGCTATAAAACGCATGCGTAACGGCAGCAAGTGAGACTTTAAAATTAGCTTGTGTTGTGCGCTTGACACATTCCACATCTGTTCTAATGCTCACTTTTGCCTTGCTGTTTAACGCGTGCGTAATCCGCACGTGTAGGTAGTTCATTCTCGTAGTTCATTGACCTCTCGATATACTTACTAAAAATGTCATAGAAGGAATTATATTACATGTAAAATTTAATTATTCAGGCATGCAGGCATATTGGGTTGCATAAAATTTTTACCCATAGTTTATCATTTGGCATAAGTCATCATTTCGCAAAATTCTTTTTTCTCATAAACCACTATTTATTCAGGAATTTTTAAATGTATATACCCTATTTATAAGATCCTATAGGTTAGCTTAAGTTAATTTTATAACAATTTTCCGAGAAAAAAGAATAACTCTTTTTTTCTGCCAAATGATGTATTATGCCAAATGACGCATATATTTGGCAATTGCCTTTGTCGAAACAAAAAAAAATTATGTATATATATTTTACTAAGTGTAACAGGTTTATAACTTCTTGTGAATAGGTTTGTCTATTGTAGTGTTGCAATTTTCCGATGACAATGATTATCATTTAGTTACCTACTTAAGTAACTAAATGATAAAGTCGAAAAAACGTTTACGGTTAGTAAGAAAAACTTGAGTTGACTTGAACTGTAAACGTTTTTTCGACTTTTAGACATGGGACTTTACAGCATTCATTCTTTTATTTTTGCTTACATAACGTAGACATATTTTACTGTTTTCTTGATTGATTCATCGCAATATCAATTCCGTTTTACGACTTGGCTATTTTCGCGCTCTTTTGTTCAGATGTCTACTGTTTTAAATATAGTTTTAATAAGGTCCGTATTTAAGTGACGTTCCTATTCGTCTCATGTCTCGAAAATGTCATTGTATTTAGAAGTAACAAAGTGATCAAATGAATGCTTTGTTGTGAATGGCTCATTCAAATCAAAATAATATAAAATAAAGACAAACAGTATTGTTCTTGGTTATAATTGAGATCTTTTAATCATAACATTATCTTTAATGTTTAGTTTAGGAATGGCATGTGACGTTAACTATGATGTAACTTGGTTCCGGTTAAAAGTTTAGACTATCATCTACGAAATAGGTCGACCGCTGCTTATATTTCGATTTTTTACTTGCGCCATTCATGTTATTTATCCAGTCAAGATCAAGATTGGTTTCTTGGAGTCTTTTTGTATTTATCCAGTGTATTTTAATATTTTAAACATGAAACTACCGTGAGACTCACTCATAGTGAAAATAAACGGATCACTCACGTCTTAAAACGAGTCTAACTCGACATGTTTCGGGCTAATCCGTAGCCCTTCCTCTCGGAGTCGCACGTCACGGCGGCTGCCAAACGTGTACTGCGTGCTAACGCCCTGGTCGCGCGGCTACTCGACGCAAACAAAATGAAAACGGTAATGATGAAAACGGGGGTAGTTGTGTGTCGCTGTCAGTTGCGTCGAGTAGCCGCGCGACCAGGGCGTTAGCACGCAGTGCACGTTTGGCAGCCGCCGTGACGTGCGACTCCGAGAGGAAGGGCTACGGATTAGCCCGAAACATGTCGAGTTAAACTCGTTTTAAGACGTGAGTGATCCGTTTATTTTCACTATTTTAATATTTCAGGTTTTTTTGCTAATCTTAGTTAGATTTATAAAAACAAAGGAGTTGATACGATCCTGAGGTTTAATGGCAATTAAATTTGAAGCTTATTATCATTTTGTCGGTCGTAAATTTCAAAATAATATTAGTACATTTCACAAGGTCCATTATCGTAACACTGTTCATACTCGGTTCGATTGGAAAGGGTTACGCGGACCACACTTCACTGCTAACCTAAGGTTAAGTGGTGAAATATATGGAACTGTTACCTATCACTTACCCTGCTGTTTTGAGAAGTATAGTTCTACATACAATAATGTACTTATAAATAAGGCTTTTCTATTTATAAAATTAGGCTTTATGCAAAATTCGTGCTGTTTAATTGTCGTCCTGAACCCTAATTTTATTTGGGACCATGCCTGGATTCGGAGCTGGAATCTGATACGCAGTATGCTAAACAATTTAATAAAGATAAGATAAGATTATTTTTATTTCATAACTAGCTGTTGCCCGCGACGCCGTCTGATAAGAATTCGTTTATCGCTATCCCGGGGGAACTATGCGATTTTCCGGGATAACAACTATTCTATGTCTTTGCCAGGGTTTCAGTCAATCTCCATACCAAATTTCATGTAAATCGATTCAGCGGTTTGAGCGTGAAGAAAAAACAAACATACACACTCACACACTCACAAACTTTCGCCTTTATAATATTAGTGTGATTTGCAGTACAATGTATCTAACAAGTGATACAATATTTTACAAAAAGTCTATGTAACACGTTTGCCTGCACTATGGTTACTAGAGAACTCTGTGTCGCAATAATAGTAATGTTTTGACTGTAAATTGTGCATGTGACCCTTAGGCGTTTTGTTTAAGAGGGTTCGACTGATGGCTCTTAACGTTTGTTGTTGGTGTAATGAACGGTTAAGCACGATCGTTGGTGGAGAAAGTGTCAGCTCTGGGTGCTGAGTCGATGTGACTGTGCTGGAAATCAATTTGTTTAGCTAGTTGCCTCCTGACGCGGAAGACTTTGAGAAAGTTACATTTTGATAAGTGCTTCTCAGGTAGGTACTTGCACAGTTAAAATTATTTATGACTAGCTGTTGCACGCGACTCCGTGTGCGAAGAATTCGTTCATCGCTATACCGCGGAAACTATAATATTCTGGGATAAAAATTGTCCTATGTCCTTTCCAGGGTCTCAAACTATCTCCATACCAAATTTTATATACATAAATACTCGTAGGTTCAGCAGTTTAAGTATGAAGAGGTAAATTACTTTAATAGTAAGGACATACCTTTCAAATTAATACCAAACTACCCACATAATTAAGTCTAAGGCAGCTATACTAGCTAGTTTAATTATAGAAGAGCTCTAAAAGAGGCAAAATGGACCTACGAGTACGTAGTAAGGACGTTCTTTATGTCTATGGGTAATAGTATTAAATCAATAAACCACGTTTTATAGTTTCATATTTAAAATAATCTAAAGTAGAGTAGGTGGCGTGCTCGGTTTTCTTATAGGATGGAGCCTTCTTATTCCGTAGGCGTTGTAAAAAGCGACTGAGAGTGGGTAGCAAGCGGCTTTCATTATTGCCAACAAATTCCAGACTTCACTTCAACGCTGCAGTGAGGGAGGTCAGAGGAAACCACGAGGAAACCATCACCCTATTTTTCTAAGAAAGTTGCCATGGCTATCTACCTACAATCTTCAGCCGACGATCATAACCAGAGCCCAATTGCATAACAAAATACAACTAATATTACAAGCGGAACTCTCGCTTCAGTTGTATTAACTAGAAAGGGAGTTCCGCTTGTAATATAAGTTGTACTTTGTTATGCAATTAGGCTCTGGGTGTAGCGACTCAGAAGAAATTCGAAAGAAGTTAAGTCCTATATATGCATTTACAGGTAGGTACCTGCCACTGCATATGACTTATAAGGAGTCGTGCGAGCATTATTAGGCTGCTGGCTAGTCAACCGTCGCGGGCAGTGTTGGTAGCAGCCACTTTATCATTGCTTAACACTGCCCATGTGCGGTTTTGCGCGTGGTACAGAAGACCAGCGAAAAGCGAACCATACCTACTTTATGTTATTAGACACTATTTTACGGTAGTAAAATACCCAATGGTATCATGCCATGCCTTGTTAGGTGTAACCAAAAGCCATCAAAGAGACGTTTTAAGTTTTGAGGCTGTATTGATTTGCGCGGGCGCTCGTGATCGCATCCCCTTTCTGCCCTCATCCGATACCTTTTGATTTGAGAGGAAGAAGAGGTGAAGCTATTGTGATTTCGAATACGTTAGAGTTAGACGATATGGCATCTGGACGCAAAGACAGCTTCTCACTGACGAACTTATCTACTCTATCCCTTAAGATACTTAGTAGGTACAGTATTAGTGCCATAATGGAAAAAAATTGTATTGTATGGTAAAATGTATTGTAAGTATTTGTTAAAGAATTGTATAGTAGCTTTCACTATTTACGAGTTTTTAACTTACCTACTCTTTGTCGGTCCCTTGCTAAATTATCCTCTCATCCACCCAAAGGTCGACTGGTAGAGATCCCTTAAAGGGATACGTTCGCCTTTGTACATGTATCTAACGGTTATTAATAGTGTTTTTTCCCTTTATTTTTGCAAAATAAAGGGTTTCCATGAATACTAAAATATGGGGTAGGATATTTGAACGTGGGGTATATATAGACTATGGAGAGTGAAGATGACATCAAACAGCTGAGGTAACCTTTAGCCTGTAACTTTTACCAATTGAAAACACCAGCGTGTCAGTTATTGGTATTCAAGGAGCGTGATACAGCGGCCACACGACTAAACGAACGACCATCGCCAACTATCAAAACGTGCGATTTCACAACTACTATGAAACACGAGCTGATTCCTTACTCTCTCATTAGACTGCAAAACGGCGAGAGGTTGAATAATGACCTGTAATTATTAATTGAGATATGCCGGTCGAATAATTAATTTGATGTCGCCGTTGAGTAATAGACGACGTAATAATATGTTTAACGTGTTATTAACCAGCCGTTTTTGAATTCAAAACGTATCTTGCAGTAGAACGAAAGACATCAAAAACTAGCAAGTTTCGCCTATGCCGTTTAAATTAATTAAGTAGATCAAAACCGATGTTAAGGAACGAAAATGGAGAAAAAAGCTTTAACATACTCGTTCTTAGTATTTTTAACAAATACTTGGGTGTGTTGGCCCAACATTAACAAATTGCTACTGTAAGGGTTTGTTTCACTTTTCTCGGTTAAGTTCTATTGCTACTGTCTCTATTTATTCCTTATACTACAGTAGAGAACACAAGTATTTAATGCTTAAGGTAGGTAAGTATATCAGAAGCTTACCAGAGAGAGACGAAACAGGTCCTAAATATAATTTTCTGTGATGCCATGAATTTTATAACTACCTATATTTATAATAATTTACATAAGAAGACGTGGTGGCCTAGTGGTTCGACCTATGGCCTCTCAAGCAGAGAGTCGTGTGTTCAAATCCGGGCTCGCACTTCTGACTTTTTCGGAATTTATGCGCGAAATTACATCTGTACCATGGAAAGAAAACATCGTGAGGAAACCTGCCCACACTTGTGAAAAAAATCAATGGTGTGTGTGAAGTTCCCAGTCCGCACTGGGCCCTCGTAGGAACTACAGCCCAATCCCTCTCATTCTGACAGGAGGCCTGTGCCCTGCAGTGGGAATTATATAGACCGAAATGATGATAAGACGTAAGCAGCTTAGGGGCCGTCTATAAAGTACGTCACACATTTAGGGGGGGAGGGGGTCAAGCGATCTGTGACACAAGAACAAAATAATGGCCGTCTTCATAGTAATAAGTGTGACAAGGGGGGGGGGGGGGGTCGAAATTGATCGAAATTGGTGTGATGTACATTATGGATGGCGCCCTACTAGTAATTAGCACCGTGAATGTTGTTTTTAGCTACTATCATAGCAAACTGTTTGGTTTTTATACAAAAAACTGTTAGGTAATTGAAAAGTACTTATCGCAAGTCATGAAACCAATTTACGCTGCGTCGCGTGCGAAGCCTCAGGCAATAAATTATAGAAACAAATAAAATGGGTACTGATTACAGATACATACTGACTGGAATTTTTTATTACGTCCATGCGGCTAAAGCATAGTAAAAACAAGGACCTGTTGGATCATGTTATATAACATCATCCTGTAATAATCACTTATGAGCTTCCAAATGGCAACACGTATTAGATAAAACACGCAAAAACAAAAAAGTTAATTGCTTGATAATTAAAAGTTGTCTCTTAACTTACATTATATCTTTTTCATTATTAGTTATAATTTTATTCCAAATCGCAGAGATTAAAGCGTACTACCTCACGTAGGTGAGACCGAGACATGGTGCTTTACTATAGGCCTGATGAATAGGCTCAGAGTCGCTCAACGAGCTACGGAGAGGGCTAATGCTCGGGGTTTCTCCACAGGATCGAATCAGGAATGAGGAGATCCGTAGAAGAACAAGAGTATCATTTTGTGAAAAGGTAACGCTCAGCAAAATTGCTAGTTAGCCCTTTATAGATTCAAAACAAATAAAATAAATTTTATTTACTAGGTACCATTACGAAAGAACGTGACGCCAAATTTACGAACTAGGTATCTTGAAAGGGGTCAAAATTATGAAGCGGCCTTTCTTAATGAAGCGATTATATCACATTGAAAAACAAATCATGTTCTAAAGCGAATGTGATTTGTTATACAACATCACTTTGTCTCAATCTCTGTATGATCCATTCAAAATTAAAGGTCATTGACATGTATGTACGGTCGGCCAAGAAAATGGTCTACCAGTTTTGACAAAAGTTTCTGTGACATCTAAATATCGCTAAGGTTGACTTTTCAAACTGAGTGAAGTCTTTAGTCACTGTCATAATATTATTGCAAAGGAAAATCGACCTCGTTGTATTATGACGTGCAAATGAACTTCAGCCGTAGGGTGGTAGACCATATTTTTGGCCGATGGTACAGTCGAAGAAACTGAATCACGTAACCAGCTTTTCATAGCAAATGTCATGTTGACATTCCATACATCTGCTAAAGAAATCATCGTGAAATTGGTTGTGAAAAGGTTTCCACCCTGTTATGCGATTCAATTTTCTTGTCTGTACATTTAGTATTCGATTTTATTTTACCACAGAACAAATAGAAGGAATAGAAATGTTATCGTGTACATTTCGAATTATCTATCGCGTGAATCAATGCCGCCAATTTTTTACCTCCTCCGTTACTAATGCGGATACATTTTTACCCGACTGACGAAGAAGATTGATGTATTTCGAGCGTATGTATGTATTTACGTATGTTATTGTGTATGCATGCATCATTATTTGGCAAATTTTGCAGCTTAAGCGGTTCGATGGATGTTAAAGTATGAGGTGTCATTAGATTCATCTCAGTTGCGAGAGTGACATATATTTTCCCAGAATTCCAGTTTTAAAACATGGGACCACTTTTGGGGGTAAATATGAAAATATTTTTACGCCGTCGGGTTTTTTTATCTAGTTTTGCAATTAAAATATTTTTTGTGTTTTCATAGGTTTTAGTATATTACAACCTGGTGGGAATAGAGTTGTTCCTTCGCTAAGACACTCCTAAAGAGCGATTATATTGCGCGAACTTTTACTGTATGCGTGCACTCGAGCATATTATTGTCATATTCTCAATGTAAATTGGTACTGTTACCACAAAAAAGATCGGTAGTTATATACCTAATTCGATAGCGAAATAATCAAACCGTTGGAATCCATAGGTACCTACTTAGATATATTATAAATCCATAAAACGCGAAAGTAACTAAGTTGTCTGTTACCTCTTTACGCGCAAGCTACAGAAGTGATGGTGAAATTTGGTACGGAAATACATTGAGAGCCTGAGAAGGACATAGGATAGTTTATGTTGAGGAAAATTGCATAGTTCCCGCGGGATATCGGTAATCGAATTCTTCGCCGAGGAAGTCGCCGGCAGCAATAACAATCAATCCCGAAATAGTTTAGCGTCATTTAAATCCGTGATATAAAATATAATGCAGTAATTAGACTGATCATCTCGCTACATATCTTTGCGTAACATTCGTAATTATAATGATCCACATAATGTAACGGACAATACCGCCATTCTAAGTGTATACGTAACAGAGTAAATAGAATTGTGCTTTTTACACGTAGTGCGTAACACTCGCTAACATTTTGGTTTCACTTCTGAATACAAAAAGGTGCAGTATAACCCATTAGTGCTTCTAAGGCTGATGTGTACAGCTTTAGTTGTAGCTAGTCTTTTTGAAACCTGTTAGCAGATACCTATGTAGCTTTCTAAGGAGACAGAATCGAACAGTCCAATAGTGCAATGGCGGCGCAGGACCGAAATCAAGATATATTTTGCGGGGGTCTGTGACGGCGCACTACACATTGTATAAAGGATGTTTCAATAACAAGAAAATTTTAAAATGATATCGCTTGAAAATACCGTAATCATAGAGTTGTTGTGACAGCAGCCAACAATATTTTGTTTTTTTACGGAGCAACAAATATAGTCTCAAGTAAGAGCCAGTAGCACAATACATAATAAGTATTATATATATGTTTGAAATAATAAAGACGTTATGAAAACATAAATGTTTGCCAAGTTACTTGACAGATGAGAATGCAATGAAACGTAATTTCTCAAAACACCATCGTGTTATAGTCAGTATTTTTATTATTATTGAACCAACTCAACTTGTTACTACCCCGTTAAAAGTATGATTATGGTTCTTAGGAGTGTAGAAGCCCTATAATAGGTATGTAGGTAAGTTAGATTACTAGGTCCACTCCTGCTGGCTCGTGCTGAGGCACCAACTTCAAACAGATTAGTAGAAAGATATTTTCATGCTTATTGTGGTCGGTTCAATCAATTATTATTTTATGTTTTTTTGGGGGTTTTTTGAAGGAGGTTTTATTTTTTATTTAATTTTTTTTTATTTCCAAGTTTTTTTGGGTGTTTTTTGAAGGCGGTTTTATTTTTTATTTAAAATTTTTTATTTTTTTCTTTTGTTGTTGCTAATGGCCTGGACTGGCACTCTTTACTGACTGTACTTTTTGCCTCTGGTTACCAAAGTCCTTATCAAGACGAATCAAACGAGACCAAACTTGATGGGGTTATGTCGTTTTACTACGGAGTTCTTATGGTCACCATCCAACTTCATTGTCAGACCCTGGTTACCATCTAGGACCAAAGTACTCGTTGAGACGAGTCAAATGAGTCCGTACTCGATGGGGTAAGTGCCGTTACTTTATGGAGTAACTTTGGCCACCTTCCAGCTCCATCATCAGACCCTGGTTACCATCTGGGATCAAAGTGCTCGTCAAGACGTTTCAAATGAACCCAAACTCGACGGGGTTGTGTTGTTTTATTACAGAGTTTCTATGGCCACCTTCCAACTCCATCATCAGATTAGCTCCATGTCACAATAATATTGCATTGTCACCTGATTTACACATGCATGTAAAATATGAAATCAATCAGAAACCGGGAAGTGAGTCAAATTCAACTTGCAAGATTTGACCCGTTGAGGAGTTCCGTTGGCCATCTGCGGTCTTCTTCATCAGATCTAGTTTACCAAATGACACTTTATGAATGCAAATGCTCGATTTGTCACTGAAAATACTAAAATCGCTTTACATTTCCCTTGAACTTTTGAAGAGTTCCTTCAATTCCTCATGAATCCCATCATCAGAACTGGATTCCGGTAACAACGAAAGAATTTTCCAAATCGGTTCATAAATGACGGAGTTCTGAGGTAACACACGTTAAAAAAAAAAAAAAAAAAAAAAAAAAAAGAACATACAACCGAATTGAGAACCTCCTCCTTTTTTTGAAGTCGGTTAAAAAGTATAATTATGGTTGTTTGTTTACAAATTGTGATTCGTAAATGCAAGATTCACCATTTATAAAGTCTGTAGTAAAATCAAAATGAGTGTATAGATAGGTACACGTTATAATTTGTGAACCTAAATATGAAATTCTTACTTCTCTTTGAGATTTTACTTGATCTTGACGGTCAACTGGAAGAGATTGCCTTAAGGAATAGGTTCTCTTTTTAGATTTGCTTCTCTTGTTTTTGTTAATTTCACGTGTTTTATGTTTCATGTACAGTTGAGCCAACTGAATCGTGATCCATAGTAGAACCTTAAGCTGCGTACGGACTGCGCGCACAACCGGGTAGGTACGCGTGTCCTGGAACGCCATGTCCGTACGCCATGTACGCGTACACTGTACGCGTAGCTGCAAGTACGGACATGGCGTTCCAGGACACGCGTACCCGGGTACGCGTAATGTGCGCGCAGTCCGTACGCAGCTTTAGAAATCTCATAGTGAAATCGAATTACTTGACAAGGAAAATCATTACAACGCTTACTGTGAAAACGTTCTACGGTGGGGCTGAAATCAACTGTACAATAAAGAGTTAATACCTACTTACATACACATACTCTTATCTGGGTTGCCCACAACTTTCGCGATGTCGTCTTTTCCACCCACTGGGAGGCCTACCAACGCTGACGATGATGACGACGAAATACTAAATAGCAAATTCCCAAATAAAGACAGTTTATGCGTCTAAACAAGTGAGCGGCGCTCAATTATTCAATTGCACAATATGTGCCAATGCGTGGTCACTAACCGAGACGCTCGGACTTAATTAGACTTAAGGTAATGAGTATTTTCGAGCTGTGCAATTGTTTTACATCTCAGCTTAGCTTTGGAAATACAACTGTTTACATTGTACAGGTAGTGAATAAACGCGTCATTTTACGCGTAGATACTGTTATGACCACACGTGGGTCCAGGGATGTAGCTCTTCACGCTATAACTACTTTTATTGAAAATGCAAATATAACTTTAGCTCCTCTTTATTCTTGGGCTCTCGCATTATTATTTTTTCTTTCGGTACTGACATTCGGCTGCTCTTCTTAATTCAAATTGCAAAATATAACCATAGAGCTACCGCGTGCCAGTATCCTTACAATATCTTGTCAATTCGTTAAGAACGCCACCACCGAAACGACGCAAAAATTATGTTTCAAAAATTCACCTAATCGTAGCGAGAATAGAATTACTAAGGCAGATTTGTACAGACCAGAGTTAACTATTGTGATGAATATATATACTCGGAGTTAAGTACCAGTGGTGACAAAATTTGTGGATCTATTACCTTAACTATGGTAAATGATTTAATTTATAACCCGAGACCGTGCAAGTGGCCCTAAGTGTCAACGATGATGGTGGGGGAGTATTCTATTACATGGAGTGATAGAATACCGATATAAATACTAGACGACCAGATGGCCTAGTGGTTAGAGAACCTGACTACGAAGCTTGAGGTCCCGGGTTCGATTCCCGTGTCGGGGCAGATATTTGTATCAAAAATACGAATATTTGTTCTCGGGTCTTGGGTGTTTAATATGTATGTAAGTATGTATCTATCTATATAAGTATGTTTATCCGTTGCCTAGTACCCATAACACAAGCATTACTTAGCTTACTTTGGGACTAGGTCAATTGGTGTGAATTGTCCCGTGATATTTATTTATTTATTTATTTATTTATTTATTTATTTATTAAATACTAAACATTATATTCTGTAATGCAATTTAGCGTCTATTATAAGGAGTTGTACCTAACTGGTAACGAGTCGCATAACCAATATTTTCTACATGCCCAAATTCAACCTGCGTCAAACTTAATATCTTTGGCAGACGTTTGTGTCGTAACGCTGATTCCTATTATGTTCGATAGGTGCGCAGCCGCAGTGAAAGCTGCGAAAGTGAAGGACCCGCGACACTGAACTATTGACGGAACCAACATGCGGCGATGCAGCACTGATTGTTTACGTGACACGCGTGAACACGTATGAAATAAACAGACGTAAAATAGCACTTTTTTATGTGTACTTATATAATTAAAATAGAATAGGTAGTAAAAGGCTTAATCGAACAATATCGTAAGGGATTTTTTTGTTTCTATGACAAATTACAAATTGTACTTGTATGAGTAATTCAAACAAAAACATAAATGTGAAAATTAATTAATTATGTAGGACAGGTTCGGTCAGACCAAGATCAATTATGATTTTTTCTAAAAATTACGTGGATGATATCAGTTAAAACAATCGAACATTTTAGAGTTTTTTAATATATATTTTTTTATATATTAATTGTTTGCTTTGCATCGTATTTAAAATGTATTTAATACCTTCATATTAAAACTGTGGTTAAAGCATCAATAGAAATAGGTCAATGAATAGCATCAAAAGTAACTGAGACTTTATTTCGCGCCTATCTAATTTCAATTTTTTACTTGTGTGTAAAAGTGGCATAAAGTGTGCTAAGTGCGGTTGTCGATGTCAAAAGGTGATACCACACTTGTCAGAATGACTCAAGGAACCAAGTAACGGCTGTGAGTTATATTCATTATCTTCTTAGTCTTTACAACGCGTTGTAAGTGTTGTAACGTACAAGTCAAAGGCGGTAACTTCACATTTTTAACCTCCTTTTCCCCAAGACTACACCACTAGTGCGCGTCACTAGTTTTATCTATATAATTCCGACCGATGCATCTGAACGATATCTGAAACGCGCATTCTGTTAATTACGCCAACTGTCAAACGGCAGACAGTTATGTTATGTTAGTTATGTTAAATGCCATAAGGTAACATTAGAAAAGTTAATATTAACTTTTCTAATAGGTATGGATGTTAAGTTTACTTGAATTTTCTATTTTTAAGAACATAAGAACCTTCTCCTTCTCCTAATAATAACAAACACAACAAAAAATAATTGGCGAAATCGGTCCAGCCGTTCGTTCACCCGTGATGCCGTGAACAAGGGAAATAGGGATTTTTTTTAATATAAGTATAAGGTTATTTATAAAAGAGGCGCAACAACCTTCACAAGAAGATTTCCGAAGGTTTAGCACGTATTAGAACGATTCGTGTTAATTGGCGGTATGAATGAAAAACTGTTATTATACCGTGCCTTCTTCGTTTACTGCTTGCAGCACCGCCAATGGCAAATTCCATAATATAATGATTATCATTATAGTTCCGAGTCCGACACAGTTGAGTAAGTAATATTAGAAAGTACCGTTTGATCAGCCGACTTTGGATGTTTTGGCCTATTTATCCGTTTATGGGATTTAAGTGGAAATAATATCGAAGCGTGGGTGACGCGCGGGAAAGGATCTTCCTAATATGACGCACGAGATCAAATCAAGCATAATTTAAGCATCTGCCATTTCTATTTATGTAACGAACAGCTTTCACTGAAGACTTCGAACGCAATAAATGACATTTTATAATACTAAAAGCATTCGAGAAAGTTTAACAAAATTTATGCATCATAAACATAATGTTATGTTTATGTTAGTGACAAGTTAAAGTGGAGTCGAGCAACGAAAGTGAAATAAAAGCGAAAAGTTACTTTTTCGTGTATGCTTAATAGCAAGGGGTCTATGTTGACTGTCATAAAATTAAAGTTCTGAATGTATCGTTTGTCATACCTACAAGTTTTTATTTAAATTGCTGTGATAGTATGTGTGGGTCAAATCTTGGAAGTCGAAATTAACCCACTTCCCTTCTGATTGATTGGAATTTTGTAGGTTGGATGACAATGCTAACAGCTCAATACAGTCAGCAAAAAAGTTTGTATTATAAATAAAATAAGTTGATGACGTTTTTAACAAATGTTTATTTACATTTGTCATACTGATTTGTTTCTGGTACAGTAGGTTTTTTACAAAATTGGTATTTACTTAAGCTAACCTGCATCCCATAAAAGGACATTTCCAAAAATCCTGAGAACCACACGGTTTTAAGAATAACGAAATTATGAATATTAAAATTAGGAACAATAAGTTATGGACCATATTTAAAACTAGCCTATACCGGTAAACTGGGGTTATTGGGGTATGGGGTACTTTAGGAAATTATGGGGCTATAAAACGCAAATATTCATAGCTCGATGGAGCAAATGATTTAACTTTTTAAATCATTTGCTCAATCGAGCTATGAATATGGTAATTCATCAAGATAGTTATTTCACTGCCACAGACGGTCTAAAAAAATAAGGACACGGCGTAAAAACTGTTTTCCAAAGTAGCCCCTGCATTTTAAAGTAGGTAACCCCGTTTTACGGTACCCATCTTCCTTTGCGTAAACCATTATAAGAGAATTCCGGGATTCTCCTAAATTCCCATGGTAAAATTGCCAGACATTACTTCAAGATTTTAATTTACGTTGTATGACGAACACCTGTGCAATTTTTTTTGCCTTTAGACATAGGCCCCGTGAGAAATTGGGTATAAAAAGTATAATGTATTAGGTATTCCAGACGTTCAGGTATTTGTATATAATTACCCACTACACAAAATAAAATAGGGGTCACGTGAATTTTATTAGTAAAACGGAATTACGAATATAAATATTATTATTTGTAACATTTCTTGTCTAAAAATGGGTTTTATTATTATACAACATAGTGCAATACAAATATTTTTCGTTCAATTAAAATTTCATTTTACCGATGAAACTTAAGTTGCCCTTATTTTCTTTTGACTAGTATACTTACATATCAAATTTCATCCAAAAAAGAGTTACAAACACTCAAATTATACTCACATACTTTCGCATTCATCTACTTCTACATATCTATACATACAATAAAACAGTAGAAATCATGCGTCTGTCTGTATGTACACGCTAATCTCCGATTTTCTTGAGGTTTTCGCAGATAGATGATGCTTAATTTGGAGCATCATTTAAGCTTTGTTTCATTAAAATCGGGTAAAAATGAAAAAGTTATCGACTTTTAAATATTCTTCTTCTATATCTATACATATAATAAAACAGTATAAATCATGCGTCTGTCTGTCTTTACACTCGCTAATCTCCGAAATTACTAAACGGGCCCACTACGGACTACTACTGACGGCTTTACTGCGCGGACGAAGTCGCGGGCCCCAGCTAGTATCTAATATTAGAAGGATTTAGCGTTGTGTAACTCTTGCTTTTTTATTTAGGATGAGGGAGGACCTCGTTTTGCCTCGCGAGGTACTCGCGAGGTATTTGAGGTGAGGTGTAAAGAATTAAAACGATCGCAATGAAGTTTGAGAGATTCCTTTCTATCATCAAAATTATAAAAATGTACCTACATCAGTGAGTAAATAGTAAGTATCTGTGCTCGCGCCTCGTGATAGAATAACCTTCCGGCAGTCGGGTAAAAAGAGGAGCTAAATGGGCTGGTTTAAAGTTGCAATTCGAGTATTCCCTCATTTTGTCGCGATGAGGAACTCAAACGAGGTACCTCACGAGTGAGGGACTCATTACTAGAAGGATTCATCTTACCAAATTCCAGTTGATAGCAAACGTCTGAGCTTTGAACTCTTTTACTTACTTATTTCTATAAATTATTATTGAAGTTTGCGATGGCAGGTCTTCATTGGTAGTTACCATAGAATATTCGATATATTCGTTTCACGTTACGAGTTCATTTACGGGTGAATTTTCGAAGCGACTTTTTTGGACGTCCAAAGTCAATTAAAAAAAAACCACACAAAAAATGATTACCACGCAATTTTATATACATTGTACACAATACAATACAATGAGTTTTAACATTACAAACATTGTTGACTTCAATTAAGACTGCATAAAAAATATCCAAATCTTAGAAACACTAACTGCAGTAAGTCTGTGAGGCCTGTCCCACACGCGGCTTTGTTGAATCAATTGAGCATAACTTTGTGTCTAGGAGCCATTTTTCGGCTAAATATATATCAAAATGAAGCTATTTACATAACGCATTCGATTATAACTTTTTTATACTAAATACAATGTTATTTAAAAATAGGTTGGCCATTTTGTGTTTGTCCCACCTCTAGCTACCAATATTACCTTGCGCAAATACCTGCTAATATCTCATTGGTGAAGGATCATATCGCCATGTTCACATTTTTGTGGAAGAGTATGTTAGTTGTGCTCCAGTTGTCACGTGGAGTGGACGTCTTACTACTGAGTTTTGTGTGCCTACCAAGGTGATTCTTTCGCGCGATGTGTTTTGGTTCGCTTAAAAGTAATTTCCGTAGATTCCTGTTGTGCGATATATAGTGGTTTTAATTAAATGGTTATATTTTTATTTACTAGTTTACTTAGTCATTATTTCACAGTCAAGAGCTTATATTAATCATGTATATAGTTTAGCAGTAATCGCAAAAATACCTAATTGTCGTAATCCTCGGTGGCGTAATTTCGCTGGCATTTTTGTCCAGCGAAATTACAGATATGGCAGCGAAATTACTAACTATATTCACTACATAGCTAAAATACCATAAACATGTCTTATCTCGCAAAACACACGAGTACACCTCGACGTAGCGACCACATTACAGAGGCCGTGGTCACGAGTAGACCTCTAGTCTATCTACTCGTGACCACAGCCAGCCACTTTAATGTAGTCGGAACGTCGAGGTAAGTATTATTCGTGTGTTTTGCGTGATAAGTCTTTTTTATGGTATTTTAGCTATGAGTGAAAATCACGAAAGTTTAAAACAGTATATATTCACTACGATTGACTCTGACGGTAGTTTCATGTTAAAAAATAGGTACTAATAACTAGAATGTTACCCGCTGCGTCATTTGCATAATGTACCTATACTTATATAGTTACAGATAGACATCTTCATTACCTATTAGCACAAAATCATGCTATTAATGATACCTGAAATGACCATACCTAATTTAAGAACATGCTTAAAACGAACATGCGTTTCTCAAGCCAATGTTTCTCAGCTAAATAGCATGCTCGTTTTAAGGATGATTTATACTAGCATATTATGTCTATCTGTATCTTAAGCATTTTAAGGAAGCAATTAAACCTGCAAGCATACTAGCAAGTAAGCAAACAATCAGCATGCAAGCAAGCATACTAGCAACGATTTTGATTATGATATTTTATATTAATCATGACACATTCGACATGAGTCTTTAGAATTTTCTACTAGTTTATTTTTATTTGTGAAGGCAAATACATACTTTTTATATAATATTTGTTACGTTTTGACAACGTACCTATTGTTCCTAAGAAAAACTTAAACAAATAGTTTAAAACTTTAATTTATTGTTTTATTACTATACACGAATATGTACACCTACATGAATTTAATTAAAGTTACATACATAAATCATAGTAATGGTTTATAATTTTGAACTTATTTCCTATGAAATTAATAAAGACGTAATTTCGCTGTCACTATCGTAATTTCGGTGGTGCTTTTTTTTCAATGTTTAATAACTACTAAATTATTGACTTTAAATTGGGGCCTTTTGTAGCATTGAAATCCTAATCCAAAGGAGTATCTCAACGAGTGATCAATTTCACCAAAAGTAAAAAAAAAAATTTGCCCAGCGAAATTACGTAAAAAAAATATTTCAAAAATTCACCCTTACACGTTTCTTTGAAAGTTGTTAAAATTGATACTGCATGTAATAAGTACAACTTAGCAAGTATGTAGGCAGAGGGCAGTGACCTTGGCGACAGAGGTGAGCGTCCGCTGAAGAGGTGGGCGGAGCGGAAGAATGAAAGGAAATGAGAGCATCGTTCATGGCTCAATGTGTAAGCCGGTATGAAAAGATGCTTCAAGTCCCAAATCTTTTGAGGGCACTCGTAAGCTTTGAAATCCAAACCCCAAAACCCTTATCTGTTTAATCTCGCTTACCTACTTGGCTACGAGGAACTATATCTCATTACAACGAAGTTTTTCACAGGATTTACTTCAATGTTTATAAATCACAAAAAATATATAAAGCTATAATTGTATATATATAATAACTGAATAATTATCATAAGCATACTCCTACTATTATTATAAATGCGAAAGTTTGGATGTTTGAATGTTTTGATGTTTGTTACTCCATCGTGCAAAAAAGGGCTCAATGGATTCGAATGAAAATTAGCACGCAGCTAATTTCGACCGCTTTAAGCCTAGTTGGTAGTGATCCTGCATACGAAGCGAATAGGTCCTGGGTTCGAATCCCGGTAAGAGCATTCATTTGTGTGATGAACACGAATATTTGTTCCCGAGTCATGGATGTTTTCTATGTATTTATCTATATAAGTATGTTTATCGTCGTCTAGTAGGTACCCATAGTACAACCTTTGCTTAGTTTGGGACTAGGTCGATTTGTGTAAGATTGTCCCCTAATATTTATTTATTTATTTATTATTATTTATTTATAACTTGGATTAAAAATAGAATACTTTTATCCCGGAAAATTCCATAGTTCCCGCGAGATGTCTATAAATTACTTCTTTGCAGACGACAGCTGGTCTGCTATAAATATTAGAAACATTATCGATGTGAATTAAATAACGTTGTAAAGTTGTATCGCATCATTCGTCAGTAAGTTATCAAATGGTATCCTGTCATAACAATAAATTCTTTATTAAAATGTTAAATTACAATATCAAACGGACAAAGTTATTCATCAAAACGCTTTGGTAATAAATAACGAAGACACTCCATTGAAAGACGTAGGCGATTCTTTCATTCATGCAGTAGGCGGGTATTGTTCGCCGGATACTGTATACATTAAGCTGTGAGATGATATATGCACGAGAATATAATAATGAGAATTATGTAGGACGACGTACTGTACTGGGTGTTAAATGGGGGCCACAGTTAAGCCACGGTTATCAAATAGCTGAGGTGATATGTTGGATTCACAACTAATATATCTAATTAAACCTTCTTCCGGTGTTTGCTAGTAATAGTAACTAGGGAATCTTCAATAGATAGAATTATTTAATTGTTCATGCAGTTGATAGAAAAATACGACGTCTTATAGCACTATAAAATGAAATTGTTAGTCAAATTCTTAGTGCAGAACAAAGTTTATGTGTTAAATTTGTTTTATTCTTATATATCTATCTATCTCACCATATTTGTAACCATAATATTTAATAACTAACCTGAATTTAAATTTCTAAATCGTGTTAACAAAAGGGGTCTCCTGTAAGATATGGTTCCAAAGATATTGGCAGAGGTCCCTCTGTGAAAACTAAACTGGTTTTTGGTCCGAGGAAGCAGCCAGCTCTGTTACTATTCTGCGCCATGCAAGGTTCACCCTATATCACCTTCATCTTCACATTTCAATCAAACCATGTTTCATCACATTATAAACTAAGTAAAGGCATGTCGTGATAAGTTGAACGATTCTAGCAAATGTACGAGTAATATCAATTAGAAACATTCTGAATGCCACGTAAATATTGGATTCGAGACGCGATTGCAATGTGTGTCAAGCGGCGGAATGTATGGGAGCGCCGTGTTCGGCTAACTGCTAACAATTTTCGTAAGTGTTCACTCACGAACTGCATGTGTCTTAGTAATAAACGTAAGAATAAACACGGTTTTATTTTTATCGCCGGCTATTAGGCTACTCTTTTATTTAACTATCGAGAGACAAAGGATGAGTGTGAAGAAAAACCATTTGAATTGCATAAAAGGGAATGGCGTAATATGAATATAGTAGAGTTATTTCATTATTATAGCAAGAAAATTTGCTGAGAATTTACGTTCAAATGTAAGATATTTTAATTTGTCCAAGGAACTGTTGATCCAATCCATTGCTTTCGGAATTTAGGTAAAGATGTGCTAAATTACAAGAGAACTGTACGCGCTGCTGGTTCTGAAAGACGATAAGTAGAGGTACAGTTCTATTTTACTTATTTGAATAAATACTATTAGCAAAATTATCATCCAAAATAATTATCTCAATTTAACACATACTTCAACTCAATTAATTATCAATTAATAGCTAATTGTTTACACCTCGATAGAGACGAACGGTCCAGAGTTAAATAAGCGTGGAGCGGCAATTAAATCAACTAACTGCTTTATTTGCAGTTAATGACATAGTAGCCGCTGCAACCATATCGATATCAGCGCGGTCAACATAATTTAAGCCACCATAGATTATCCATCTAACGCAGGTGAAACCGCGTTTTGAAGCTATTTTACACATATAGTAATCAGTAAAGGAACCTGTGAACCAATATATTAAGAGAAGATACTACACGATCATTTGACACAGAAACTTACCTACTGTTTTTAACCCCGACACAAAAAGAGGGGGGTAAGTTTGACCGCTATGTGTGTGTGAGACTGTGTGTCTGTCTGTGGCATTATAGCTCTTAAATGGGTGAATCGATTTGGATGCGGTTTTTTTATTTGAAATCAGGTTTCTTGGCAATGGTTCTTAGACATGTTTCGTCAAAATTGGTTCAACCGTTTCAAAGTTATCAGCTCTTTTCTTAGCTGCGGAAGAGACCTTAGACTCTTAGACGCATAATGGGCATTTACTTTATTTTCAATCATGTTTGTGACCAAATTGCGTTGGGGGTTTTTAACATTTTTAATTTATAGTTATACCTAGGTATAACTCCGTCATCAATGATTGTTTCAGCTAAGGTGCCAGTTGGGTGGCATCAATCAACAAGCAGAACAACTAAGCAAAACCTTTCATAACGAAATTATCTTTCTGAAGCATGAAGTTTCCGATATGCCCCTAAACAGTTAACTCATGTATTGAAGTGCGGTCAGTCGCAACGAACCAACCCATCAGCAACCATTACATCGCCCCTGAAAGCGTGTAATCACAGCCTTAGGTTTCTCGTCACGACCCGTCCTTAGCCACTTGAATACCAACTTACACACTCGACTGGAAAGTAATTGAGTACTTAGTGTTTTGCGTGTGAACGGATACTTTCCGCCAATTAATTAAACTTAATAAGCGGCAGAAGAAGAAACAAGGAACATTTTTTAGGCATTAACGAGTAATTATTTGCGTGGTAATTTTTTTACCAATATTTGTGCCTAAAGTTGACTTGCGACTTGCGAGGGGTGTGGGTGTGAGTAAACAATACAGAACTAAATCAATCTTTAAGTACAAAGGTGTTTTAAAATTAATACCGAATAGTTCAGCAGGTGGTCGGGTTAATTTGACTGAACATTCCTTTAAATGTTTGTCGGATTATTTTAAGAACGAAGATGACATCATAATAAAAAATATTAAAAAAAAATTAACCGACTCTAAAAAACACAAAAATAATTTTCCTGTTTGCTCGTAGAACTGATGACCGATGAGGCCAAAAGGTTCTCGAGTAGCGTCTACCTTGCAGACCTCCAGCAAGGTGGAGCGACGACCTAGTAAAGGTTGCGGAAACGCGTTGGATGTGGATGGCACAGGACCGATCTTTTTGGCGAGCCTTGGGGGAGGCCTATGTTCAGCAGTGGACGCATTTCGGCTGAAATGAGGATGAGGATGATGATGATGATGATCTGTTTGAAGTCGTTGCCACAACACGAGCCAGCAACATTGGACCTAGTCATCTATCTCACCTACATGTATACTCCTATCTATTGGGCTCCTACCACTCCTGTTGGCTCATGCTGAGATACCGACTTCAAACATTCAAACACATATTATATTGATAAACTGTTCCTTTTTTTGTAAACCGAATCTAGTAAAAAAAAAAACACTTTATTTTAGCCCTGAAAACCCGATTAATTTTTGATGAATTGCAAAATTACTGTTTTAGTTTCTTTAGAACAAATAAACAGTCGATTGAGTCAAAATTCCGATGAAAACGTTTGCCAGGGTTGTTTGTTAAAACTAACCCGACCATCAGCTGCATTATTCCGTATTCATTTTCAAAACACGTTGTGTATTCTACATTGTACAAACATCAGGTATCGCAAGTAACGATATGAACTTCTTGTACCATAAAATGGAGAATGCAGCAACAAACCCTGATATTATTCTAATTAATTTCTTTAATATAACTATGCAAATGAGACATTTACCTCTAAGCAAACGAGTAAAGGTTGCAAATGACATGAATATCAAAAGCGCTGTGATATCAAATGCCACTTGACAAGCCAGTCGGGCCCATCCCATGCCGTATTCTCATTCATATGCCGCTTCCATTCGACAAGGCTTCGAGTGGCTGAGGTTAGGGCGAGGCCTTTAACAGAACATTCTAGAGAATCTTTTGATTTCGGTTTGTAATTGGATATTGTAATGACGACGAGCAATTTTTCTGGACCAAAGTACAGCCATATCGACAGTCCTCTGAATGGCCTTAAGTTCTTAAGTAGTTTCCTCATCAATTACGCAATTAATGATTTCATATTACCAGTGAGTGAGTGAGATAGGCCATCTCATATGCACTTTTCATCAGGTGAGATTTAGTATTAATGATTTCTACTAAAAAAAAAAAGTAGAATCCACGTTTTACGGTCAGTTATGTGCTATAATATTATGAATTAGAGATGCATTCGATACGATTTCTCATGATCTAATATATGACTAATATACGTTGAGTATCTACGTCGAAGGCTGAGATGTATCAATTCTAATTACAAGTTGGGAAGTAACGTAATTTAGATATTTTCTGAACAAAATAATCAAATAATTCAATCATTGCTCCATTTGCATTTCGCGATGAAGATCTCGAAATCTCCGCAACCAAGAAACATTCATCAGTATTCTGAGCAGATGCCGTAATAAACTGGGTCTGAATTCAGTACGTGTGCATACCATATCGCTGCGAGCGTAACGTAAGCGAGATCTTTTATCTCACTCTAATGCTAAGTCTTTGTCACACACTCGTCGATAGGTATGACAAGTGGCGAGGAGAGGAAGGACGTAGTGTGGCTGCTTCGTAATCCCGTACCGTACGTCATGCTTTTTATCATGTCCAGTGCTCTCTTTCTCCCGCCAAGATGAAATAATATGCGTTTAGAATGGCCACGGAATTATACTATACGGCGGTTGAGTGTACTTGGTAGTTGGAACATTTGCGATACTATCTGAGGCACATAGCAAACTGGATGTGGATCCTTCCTAATACAAAGTATCAAAGTTATTTCTGTGCTCAACCAGTTTGGTGCCCCTTATTTGGTACCAGATAAAGACGTTTTTGCCCATACTGTAAACCTACTACCATATTATTTTTTTAGGCCAAGGTTTGGTATCAAAATGCAGCACTCTCATACGTACAGGATGAGAAAATGCACAGACATATTCGCGTTTGTATAGTAGTTAGAGTGCCGATTTTTTAGGAAGTGTAAGTTGGCAGAATGTGGTAAAAACTCGCTAGCGTCGAACAGCGATATAGCATTTGCAGCACAGAATACAGGCCCTGGAGTGATCTCACGGGACCTATTACGTGCAATTATAAATACTGCACCAAGGCCGAACCCGCACTAAATACATAACCTCTCTTACTAAATGTAATTACACCGTGCTGTAAGCTTGAACTCTGAACAACTGGTCCATAATTTCGACATACCCTTAAAATTGCTTTGCAAGTTGCATTGTACCTACTTGTATCAACTTAAAACTGATAAGTACGAAGCCTTTTTGGATCAGGTACTTTACTCACAGTCGACATAAAGTATTAAAATGAATAGTTAGTCACAACTTAAATTAGAATTAGTTAAGTTTCCATTCTGGTAACTACAAGCAGCTGGTCTGTAATTTAGTAGTCTTAGCAAAACTTCCGTGTTAAAACCACAAAATTACAGCCTTACCTTATTTCCTTAGTAAATTATCTTACAATTTCAAAGGCTGAAAGCAATAATTTCGCTAATAACGGCCTCGTCACGCGATTCTTTACATGTCTTCATTCAATTTGCGGGAGATTCATGCTTCGTTGCTTGTTTTGCTCCCGATTGTGGTTAAGCGACGCTTTTGGACATCATTTTTGATGTTAATCTCGCGGTAAGGTGACAGAAATTGTTTTACCCAACTTTTGTTATGTTGAATAGGTTTTGACGGTGACTTTTCTGGAATGGGTTGGGGTATGATTACGTTATAATTTACAATCAAAACCTTTATTTCAGACAATGAATCCATAGTGTTAGATACAAAAATGTTTTCATAATTTAAAAAAATATTATTATGTAAGTACTGTGAAATAAAATAGGGGACATCTTCAATGAAGCCATAGGGCCGTTCACTGTTGAACATCATCAGTCCGTCCAAACGTTAAGATAATAAACTGGCAAACGCCTTGTATGTCTATGGCATTTGACATCCTTACTGTAAGGGGCCCGCCTTTCGGCCAGTGGCCTCCACATAATTTCTTTCATGCATGGAAGAGTTAAAGTTTAAAGACGTAAAAATGTTTCCTAGACTCAATACTGTTCCACAGATATTTAGTATACTTATAGTTAGTTTTTTGAAGATGGGTAGTTACGAAACGAGGGCATTTTAAGCAACAATAATTTTGTCGTAATTCTGACCTAATCAGGGCGGTATCAAGCTTGTATCAACAAATGATGAATAATTCATCTAGTAATTGATCAATAATGCATTCCGGATCGTTACGATTGTCGTAAGTCAACTCACGCGGCAGATAATTGCCCCCTTCGACTCTGGGGGACCATTCTTGAATATGCCTATGAGATTATTACATACATAATTATGTCGTGCTGATTGTACTTAACTAAACAATAAGCTCTTTTTTGGTCATAGGATTTGTTTTAAGTATCACATAGACCTCTGCATTCAAATTTGAAATATAAATTCACCTTAAAGTAATAATTTCTATACCACTATTCTAAGCTAAAAGTAGGTAGGTAGGTACATAAGAAACAGAAAAAATAGTTAAAACATGGAATGGAAACGAGCCCCTTACGAAAGGTTCCAATGTTACTGGCAGCGTTCCCTCAGAATAACTAAGAGGACTTTTTTTCATTAAATAATTTATTTAAGTATCATTTTTTTTTTGTTTATTTTATTTCTGTTTCTTTATTTGTAACTAAACAGATTCTCTAGATAGTTTCTGCTATCTAACATCAATTGTACCTAATGGAATCAATTCTGAACATTCAGCTAAGCGAAGAATCCTGGACTCAAGCATCCCTTCCCATTCGCTTTGGTGGGATAGGGATTCGCAAAATTTCTTCTATTTCCGCACCAGCTTTTTTGTCCTCCGCCCATAGTTCGGCAGATCTCATAGGTAAAATCCTGAGGGCTTGCCCTTTAAACTATGAGACTGCGGGTTTAACGGAGGCTAAAAATGATTGGTCTATTGCCTGTCCGGGAAAGGATTTCCCAGAAAATTTAAAATTTCAAAGGTCCTGGGACGACATTCAGTCAAATTTGACTTATGAATTCCTTCTGAGCCGCAGCACGGGCTCTCATCGTGCCAGACTATTGGCTGCAGGTACGAAGGAAGCCGGCTGCTGGTTGCACGCCTTTCCATCAGCCAACACTGGTACTTTTCTAGAGCCCGACACTCTCAGAATTTCCATCTGCCTGCGACTTGGAGTAGCAGTTTGCGCACCGCATAAATGCCCCTGCGGCTTTGAGGTCGACGCGCTGGGACACCACGGCCTTTCGTGCCAGAAGAGCGCGGGCCGCTTCTCTAGACACTCTGCTCTCAATGACATTATCCGTCGCTCTCTTGCCACCGTCAATGTGCCTGCGTTACTGGAGCCATCGGGCATCGCCAGAGATGATGGCAAGAGACCAGACGGAATGTCATTGATTCCGTGGAAATTGGGTCGTGTGCTAGTGTGGGACGCTACTTGTGTAGACACACTGGCTCCGTCCCACATCCGCGGAACAGCAAATCAAGCTGGTGCAGCAGCAGAAGCGGCAGAAAAGCTTAAGAAAAATAAATACAAAGGTCTTGGCTCTGAATACAACTTTGTTCCATTCGGGGTTGAGACCTTTGGTCCGTGGGGCTCCAGCGCAAAAAGTCTTTACAAAGATATTTATAAACGGCTTTGTGACACTACAGGAGACCAAAGAGCTGGCAGCTACCTCGCACAACGTATCAGCATTGCTATACAGCGAGGTAATGCTGCCAGTGTCTTTGGGTCCATGCCGCGGGGGGAACCTTTTGTTAATTTTATTTAGTTTTAGTTTAAGTTAGTTTTATTTTATTTTATTTATAGTTATAGTATTAATTTATTATTGTTATTGTTTCTTAATATTTGTATGTGTTTAATAATAATAAATACATAATTGTACCTAATGAGGTTAAGATTTTTTTAGGTCATTCATAATAATTGTCAATTGCAAAAGCACTCAATAATCGTATGTAAATTCAATATACCTCTTTCGTAATATCTCAAGATGTTTGTGCATTTAATGCCAGATTTCAGTATTGTCATAACTGCGCTAAGTAAATGTTTGGCGCAGCATTAAGCTTAGATGTCATTCGTGCGACATTAACGAGAGCTGCATCTTGCCTTATGTCTACTGTATGTTTAGTGCTTGAGAATTGGCCCCTACACAATAAAATGACAGCAATTTGCTTGGCATTTGACGCGCCCCGGTGCATTCTTTTATAAACCTTACTCTTACACCACATGAATAACTTAACCTTGTTAGTAAATAATACATTTCTTTCCTAATAGATAGAGTCGAGCATTGTAGATTTGGTTGCTTTTTGTAAAATTCTTACTTTAGGTGGTCTTTGTAGTAGGTAATAAATTTTATAATTTTGGAAATTATTTAAGCACTAGCTTTTGCCCGCGACTCCGTCCGCGTGGAATTAGTAATTTGGGCAGCTTATTTTTTTTATCTAATTTGCTTTTTCATCAATTATGGCTCTCCTTAGTTCCTCGATACAAAAAAAATACCCCCCCGCACCCCCCACCCCCCACCGAACTTCCCCGCACACCCGCGTTCACATTCACCACCGTACTCCCAAGTCAAGCGTGCCTATATAGAAGTTTTCCTTCAAAAACCCCTGATTTTGAAACATTCTTCCGCTCCGCTCCGCTCCTATTGGTGTTAGCGTGATGATATATAGCCTATAGCCTTCTTCGATAAATGGGGCTATCTAACACAGAAAGAATTTTTCAAATCGGAGCAGTAGTTCAAACAACAAACAAACTCTTCAGCTTATTAATTCTTCTAAGAACTGTTCGATAAAATCTTAAAATAGACGTATCTTTCTTATTTGTGAACCGATTGAAATGAAACAAACAGTAAATTTTAATCCAAGAAAATAACAACATATCAGTGAAAACCGCATCCGTCTAGGTTAAGCCGTTTCTGAGATTAGCGCACACAAACGCACAGACAAACAGACAAACAGACAATAATTCTAAAAATCATTGTTTCGGGTTCTATTGCGCTAGTAAATAGCGCTAGTGACAGTTTTTCTCAAATATCTTCAATGTACAGACACCGACATGTTACAGATTTATTATATGTATAGATAGATATTTGTAACCTCGTAACCCAACTTTTTATAAGTGACTATGATTTTAATAAATTTTTCGATTTTGGAATTTTTTTGGAATTTATGTAGATACGCTGGAACTTACGAGGTTAAAGTTTTTTATTCATTGAATAAGTGTACTTTATTTAATAATATGTACTTTTTGTTTTATGTGGTAGAGCAGGAGAGCGGGTTCTACATATCAACGTTATTATACCTATATGTGTCGCATAGGGCGTAACTGTGGTGCACGGTTAGTAGCGGAGGAGCAAGGTAAGAATATTGCAATTTATTAACATTGATATAACAAGTTACGCTGAATTAATCAATTACAAGAAAGGTTAACCAATCTAATATTATAAACGCGAATGTGTGCTACGTCTGTCTGTCTGTGTCTCTTCACGCTTAAACCGCGGAACCAATTTATATCCATAGTTTGAGTCCCGGGAAAGGACATAGCTAAGATAGTTTTTATCCAGAAAAATTGTATAGTTCCCACGGGATATCGATAAACAAACTCTTCGCAGACGGAGTCGCGGGCAACAGTTAGTGTTAATATAAATGAACAGTTTCTTAGGATGTCACATAAAATTCTACGGGCGGTTAACCACCGTATTAAATCCAAGACTACCAATTTACACAAACGGTATAATAACTAACTATACACTTGAACTGTCACTTATTTGCGATTGGTAAACTAAAGTCCTGTGTAAACGATTACTTAATGCTTGAACCATACGGTATATCGCCGTTGGCATTTCGTGATAGACGTCAGCAAGGTTAACTTGGCAAGATTTGCCTCACAAGTAGGGTTCCCAATTTAAAATTTAAATTCCAAATATTTCTTCTCAACTATACGAGGCGTAGAGAGATACAGGCCCATGTGTTCAATGTTTTTTTTTCTAGACTGCCAGTAATTCAGGTTGGTACATCATACAGTTCGAACTTGTCCTTAGAGATCCGGACTAATGGTAACCCTATTCGCAAGTGGGTCAAATTGTATTGACGGACGCTGGTTGCTTACAAACGAAACGACGTTCCATTGTATTGAACTTCTGGTTACAGCCAGAGGAAATGTGATAGGTACTAAATCATTGTTAATTTTCTATGACTTTAGATCACAATAACTAAAATTAATTACAAAATAGACGATACCACCTGATTACGTCATTTTAATGATTATGCCTTTGTTAAAAAAGGCGTGGTAGCCTAGTTGTTTGACCTTGACCTCTCAAGCAGAGGATCGTGAGTTCGAGTCTAAGCTCGCAACTCGAGTTTTTCGGAATTTACGTACGAGCTCATTTTCAAAGCAAACACGAGCACCCAAATGTTCCCAAACAAAACGAACCGTATCGTATCGGCACCAGCAGCAGCACCTATTCGCAATGGATATCATATTAATATCAAAAAACGAGGTCATTATAAAATATTCTTTGACTGTCTTCCACAGTCATACATGGTGCAAAAACTATAATAACACGACACGTAAATAGATTTTGAAGTATCGCTATGCCGAAACTAACTAAGTGCAAGATTTGTAGTAAGCAGATACTTTACTTGCATTGTCATACAAATTACGAAAATTCGATTTGAAATGTTTGCAGACATCTTACATACCTCACACTCCCGTACAAACATTGCAAGTTAAATAAAAGCTTGTAAAAATCTATCGTATCATGTAAGACGTGGAAAAAGACTAAAGATAAAACTATTCACTTACACAGGCCCTTGTCTATGGTAAGCCTTAAGGTCAGACCACACCGGTCGTTATCAATGCAATAAACAGAAACGATGTATTGGACATAAATACGCAATGTTTCATTGGTCAGATGTTTCTGATACCTATTAGGTTGTAGTTTCTGCCATAACTCTTTGTTTCACAATGCGTACTTCCTTTAAGGGCTATATCCATGCATTACTTGGAATAAAACCACTCTAATGGTTCCTGTATGCGTTTGAATGTAGGTACTTTAAAAAAAATGTGCGCAGTGTGGGATCATTGTAGATTGGTTACTGATATAGACAGACAAACAAACTAGATCTCGTTCAAAACAATTTTCGGTGGAAGTTTACATGGTAGGTAATGTACATTATATATTTTTTTTAGTTTATCATTCTATTATTTTAGAAGATACACCACCACCACCACCACCATTACCACCACCAATACCACCACTGCCACTTTACCACTTTGGAAGTGTCTCTCGTGCAAACTATCCAGTTTAGAAAAAAATGACATTAGAAACCTCAATATCATTTTTGAAAACCTATCCACACGTATGAGTTTGATGAAAAAAAAATTTTTGTGTTTCAGTTCTAAGTATGGGGAACCCCCAAAATGTATTGTTGTTTTTTTCTATTTTTGTGTGAAAATCTTAATGTGGGTCACAGAATACATCTACTTACCAAGTTTCAACAGCATAGTTTTTATAGTTTCGGAAAAAAGTGGCTGTCACATACGGACGGACAGACAAGCAGACAGACAGACATGACGAATCCATAAGGGTTCCGTTTTTTGCTATTTAGCTACGGAACCCTAACAACTGATGTTTTACTCGTAATGTGTAATTTTTGAAACGTAATTAAAAACGTAATGTGTAATTTTTACGGGTGCTTTTAGTTTTAAAGTAAAGAACAGAATGGATGTTAGAATTTAATTATTCTATTACCCATCTCTTCTGCTAAAAGCTCATGGTTCACTCGAGAGAATTTGCTGGTAGTCATTCTCAAGTATAATTTGGATACTTAATTTTAGAATGTTATATTACAGAACTTCTAGAAAACAGTTTATTAGACAGAGCGTTTCATAAACATTAAAGTCAGATTTACTCGCAATTATGCTTACGTTGCATCCGCTGAACATCTAATTAGTTAAACTGGCACAAATGCTTAATTCAGTACGTGTAATACGCATGGCCTTTAATTACGTTTACGATGAGGGAAATGGATAATTCTTCAAAGGAAATAATAACATTGTATGTAGGATATGTATACTTACATAAGAATCAGTTTATATCAGTTTATACTTACTGTTGCATTACGCTAAACATACCGTGTTTATTGACTAGAATCATCTATCAAGATTCATCATCATCGTCATCATTTCAGCCGTAGGACGTCCACTACTGCAGATAGGCCTCCCTCATTCACGCCCAATCATTACGGTTGGAAGACTTGCATCCACCCTGAACCTGCGGCCTTCACCAAATCGTCCGTCCATCTCCTTGGTGGTCTATTAAGATTTAAAAAATACAAAAAAAATACGAAATATTTTATTCATACAGTATAACATAACTAAGCTTATTACAGAAACTTATTTACTAGCTACGGTATTGTATACTGCTCAAAAGTTACCTGATCGAATGCCTGTATCACCTACACTAGGCTGAGCCTGTACATCGTAGGATGACACTTTTGAGATTACAACAGCGATATGCGTTAAAGAAAATATATTAATAGAAACAAAAGAACAAACATTTAAAAAACAAATTCGGATTATTAAGATTAAGTGGTAATTATGTGAGTTTAATGCGCGTATGTACGTGCGTGCGTGTGTGTGTGCGCACGTGCGTGCGTGTGTGTGTGCGTGTGTGTGTGTGTGTATACTCGTGTGTCGTAGATTTACTTACATATTTAAACTATTTTATTATTATGTAAGAAGTCTGTTAGTCTGTAAGTGTCGTTTTAAATCGTGGTAGCGTAGTGTGTTCACCTATGGCCTTTCAAGCAGAGGGTCGTGAGCTCGAGCACAGGCTCACACCTCTGAGTTCTTCAAAATTTATGCGCGAAATTACATTTGAAATTTACCATGCGCTATCATCGTATGCGGTGAACGTAAACATCGAGAAATTCAATGGTGTGCGTAAAGTTCCCGATTCGCACTGGGCCCGTGTGGGAACTACGGCCAAAGCCCTCTACCTAACGTAAAACGGTAAAAATAGTTGACATAATAAATGCGTCTGTTCATCCCTAACAAAAATCGGTAGCGGCTATTTTTTCAAAATGATGTAGAGATAAACTACGATAACATGGTCCGCCCCACCACATTACTTTTTCAATGTGTTTAGTCACATATTTAATAAATAATTTTTATGTAGTAGTATCTGCTTTTGTTTGACGGCTGTCTCAACACGCACACGTGCGTTGAAAGTTTTGGTGTGCTTTATAAATACTTTCAAAATACATTGAAGACTTCTTGAATTGTGGAGGAGCGGGCCATGTTATCGTATATTATCTCTACATGAGGTTTTACATCTGACGATATATCGCACTCCACACCACTATTAGGCATCTTTAAACAGGGCTAAATTCAGAATAAGTATGAGTTTCGTCTTTAAGATTTAGGAAACACGCAGCTAATTTAAAAACAATCTTGATTAAAAAGACTAAGTCAGAAGATGAAAAGATAAACAGAATCTGAACCGATGACACGCCGTCCGTCTGGCGTCATGCCGCGCCGACCTTGACCTTGACGTGCCCGTTACGCTTCGAAGGTCACAAGTATTAGTATCTATTGGTACATGTACATACTGTTCTTATGCTATAGCTCTTGGAATATTTTACGTGACTTCCTACAGTTCAGGAAGCTGTTGCCACGTGCGTTTGAGTTTACAATTTTGCTCAGTGATCACATGAAGAGCAGAGAACCTAATCAACAACAACTAACATCTAGGCCTATACTTACACGTCCCACTACAAGGGCGCAGGCCTCCTCTCAGAATAAGAGGGCTTAGGCCGTAGTTTCCACGAGGGCCCAATGCCGATTGGGAACATAACATACACCATTGAATTTCTTGGCAAGTGTGTGAAGCTTGAAAAACTCAAAGAAGCATGCCCTCGATCGAACCCACCACATAAGAATCAATAAGAACATAATATAATTCTTATGCCCACCAACTTTTTTCTTCCTGAGAGGTCATAATTATGACAAACCTCCGGCCTCTCAAACCACTAGGCTACCACGGCTTCATACATACAACTACATTGACGAGCAAAAATAAAGGGTCGGTTACAAAAATGACTTTAACTACAAAACCCGCTGTGATAGCTTCTTCGAGTAAAATGAGTTTAGTAAAAAGTTTTATTCTTAACAAGAAAAAGTTTAATTGAGAATAAAACTCTTTACTAAACTCATTTTACTCGAAGAAGCTATCACAGCGGGGTTTGTAGTTATCAAGATTTTTGTAACTGACCCTTTATTTTTGCTCGTCAGTGTATATATAAGAAAAAAACCAACATACTGCCTAGGTACGTTAAATTCCCAAGTGTTCACAGCTATGACCTAGGTTGTAGTTTGTAGTGCTAAGTGAGTTTAAGTTCAGTTGGTCAACTATTATCGCTGCACTATCTCCACAAGTTCCCAAATATGTTGGTAGTTTGCAACGGCCGACAATAGTTTGGCCAACTTTCAACAAGCTGTGGGCTATGGCATCTCCTGATACACGTACTTTGAACGCACTCTGTAACTTTACATTGGCATTTATAATAAACTTTACAATATGTAATCTTCTAGTCTAGACTAGTATATAAAAATCTCGTATCACGGTGTTTGTTATCGAACTCCTCCGAAGCGGCTTGACCGATTCTTATGAATTTTTTTTGTCCATATTGGCAGGTCTGGTCGTAGGCTATTTTTTGTACTCCTATATGGGTATTCTTCGCAGGCGGAGTTGCGGGCAATAGCTAGTCTAATCTAATATATAAAAATCTCGTGTCACGGTATTTCTTATCGAACTCTTTCGAAACGGCTCGACCGATTTTTATGAAACTTGATTAGATTAGATTTATTCATTTCATGATAAAAATTACAATATAAATTTACGTTGATGTCAAAATTACAAGAATTCATACTATGATCGTCGAAATAATGTAATAATAAATAATGTAAATAATGTAATACTTAAATAATGTAATGTAATTACATAAAATATACATAAAAACCTATTATTAGCATCGCTTCGTATTTTCCTTCTTTTTTTATTTGCCCCAAATGACTTTTTCCGACCCGCCTCTAGTGGTCACAAAGTAAAGTCACATTTAGAGCAAAAAAGCGTTAAGATGCTATTTTTTTTTATGTGTTTGTGTAATCTTACGTCATCTTGAAACAGGTCCATAAAAGTGCCTTAAGTGCCTCCTTAGTTACCTACTACATAACATCAAAAATATCAGATAATGTTGCTTACTAGTTAGCACCTTTAAGCGTTTGCTATTCAGGTCTGTCACGTAGTTCATTGTCAAAAGCCACGGTAAGGTTTTTGTCAGACAGTAATCAAGAGACAGGAAATAAACAAGCCTAATTCTAAAGTCACGTTAAAGGACCACAGCATATTCGGGTTAGAAAGTATAGGTAGGTACCTAGGTATTATTGTTTCAATGAAATATGATGATAGCCAAAACATAAGAATTGCTGCCAGAGCGGAGACTGTTGATAAATTACCTTTGTCTGAAGATTGTAGATATATTATTGTAGTTTTTTTAGTAGAATTTAAGGCTAATCTAAGGATCCGGACAATTTTGTATTTGAGCTGTCATTGTGGCTGGCCAGACTTATGTTATTGACTAAGTATATGAAATTAACTATACTTTAACGTATACGAGCTTCTTCTTCTTCTTCTTCTTTTTCAACCTTTCACCACCCAATGCTGAGTGTAGGTCTCTTCTAATGCACGCCATTCTTCCCGGTTTTGCGCCCTTCGCATCCAGTCCTTTCCGGCCACTCTAACAAGGTCGTCGGTCCAACGCATCGGTTGCCTGCCCACATTTCTATGCCCTACTCTAGGCCTCCACTCAAGCACCCGACTACCCCACCTGTTGTCCTGTCTACGGCATATATGGCCCGCCCACTTCCATTTTCTGCTAGCGATCACATGGGCTATGTCGACCAATTTCGTTCTCTTCCGGATCTCTGTGTTCCTGATTCGATCACGTAGAGAGATACCTAACATAGCCCGTTCCATGGCTCTTTGGGTGACTTGGAGCTTGTGTATCACCTGCTTTGTCAGCGTCCACAGCTTCGCTCGAGCTTGGAGCTTGTGTATCACCTGCTTTGTCAGCGTCCACAGCTTCGCTCGAGCTTGGAGCTTGTGTATCACCTGCTTTGTCAGCGTCCACAGCTTCGCTCGAGCTAAATCTTGAAATACGTGTTTACCCCGAGAAAATACCGCTCGATCGATTGTTCGCCTCCAAAAATCCCCACATAAGAAATTTCATTAAAATTGTTAGAGCCGTTTCCGATATCTTCGTAATAAATAAATATAAAGTAAACGTACCAATGCTCGACACCTCAACGCCCAGTAGTAGATGACACCCATCTAGCAGCTCTCTTACTATAACATAAGATTGAAGGAGCCATGTATTGGGTCAGTGTCGAGCACAGGGACGTTTACCTTACAAGAATTGCTCGTTTAAAATGGCTAAAAACATTTTGACAGTCAACATGCAAAAGTTGCCGATCCATGGATAGTGTTAAAACAAAAGTACTTGTCATTACAGTTTTTTTATGATTGACGTTTAATTGTAAATTGCACATTTTTTTAAAGTTATTATTTAATGACTAACTTTTACCTGCGGCTTCGCTCGCGTTAACCATTGAATTTGGCATTTGTATAGAAATTCGAAAATTTGGGAAAATTCTCTTGGGAATTCCAAAAGATACATAGTGGTCTTTATTTACGTTGCAAATACCAAACTTAGTTATTCAGATCTCAGGATTCTAGGGGACAAAAAGAAACTTACGTGATATTCCCAAGGTTCAGCTATTAACACATCAAATTTTATCCGAATCCGTTCAGCCGCTCTAGTGTGAAATAATAACAAACATACGCACGCACACGCACCAACATACATTTAGAATAATTGCAGGATTAGCAGTGGCATGATTTCTGCCTGATTGGTCAAATTTTGTTATGAAATGAGATCACCATGCCGTTAAGCGACACGGCAATTTTCCGAGGTTGGTTATTTCTAAACGACCTATGGTTAGCAATATTTGCTGCAACACCAGTTATTATTTTTTGCGTGCTTATATAAATACACCGTGTAAATTGCGGCCTGGACTTTAAACTATCTAAAAAGTGTTAGGTAAGCAAAAGAAAAAATAACCGCGACTAAAATTAAAAGACCACTCTGAACTTAATGAGGTTTCATAAAACTATTAATTTTAAAAAACTATTAAATTAAATATAAACAAGTCAGCGGTAAAAAGTATGCGGCTTGCCTGATAAGCTAGATGACTATATAGTTAGTAACAGAATATTTTGATAGACAGTATCTTACAAAGTTTGTGAAACCGTTTTTGGCGCTACAAGTCTCTATTAACTGGTATAAAATTAATTTGTTACAATTATCATTTGATATAAAATATTTTTTTTAGAACTGGGAATTTTCAGAATATTTTGGAATTAATTGTGATACAACCCAGATAAAATAAGTGCGGTTACTTACTTTTGTGTTTTCCTGAAAATTCCCAGTTCCAGAATTTTTTTTTATGTAAAGAAATAAAATATTTTTTCTGGAACTGGGAATTTAATTCTAAAATATTCTGAAAACGACACAGTTTCACATAATTTATATCTTACAAAATTGGCTACAATATGTTTATTAGCGAGAAGGGGATCCGTGGCTATACATTTAGGTCTTTACCCTCGTAATACCTCGAATACAATACAATACAATACCAGAAATAGTAAGCGATACAGAAAACAGGTACACAGACAGAAATTTACAATGGTAAGCAATAGGCGGCCTTATCGCTTAAGAGCGATCTCTTCCTGGCAACCCTTAAACAGAAAGAAGGAAGGACTAGTTTAGAGCAGGTGGTGCATCAGCAGTGGATCACACCTCGTTCAATACCTCGTTCGCTTTGGGTTTTCTTTACAATAAATATGCTAGTAAAAATTTACCTTGAAATTCTGCAATCTCAGTTAACAAGTTTAGGTATTTACGCCTATTAAGTAACTGACAAAGCATTTTACTATCAGGAAATGCATTGTGCCACCTTGACCGTCTAACATTGCTTCTACTTGCTACAGTAATGTGAATGTCACAACTCGAAAATCACGTATGATGAATTCATTTCAGCATTATGTATTAATTTCCGTGTTTTGTAATAGTAACATGCTTAGTATAAATATCTATTTGAACGGTTTTAACTTCCATTGAAATCATGAAGTGGAAAACCACTGCAATTTTTAATACACCGTGTGATTTCACGGACTTCAATTAGTTCTTAGTCTAAAGTTTTAAATTTAAATTCAGATTGTTTTGTGCTGTTATTCAAAATAAGGACGTGAGTGGTAAATTACACTTATATAACACAAGTGTAAGCCTACATACACTCAAATAAAAAGTTAGCGTTTGAAAAAGAAAGGATTATTTTATCAGACATGAAATTGTCTCCGTATCAAACGAAAGACAAGCATTCCAGACTGTTCAATATTAAGTAAAGAGTCTAAAACTCTTGTTAGCGAAATTCCCTTCAGACCAAAGTAAACTGTCAGTTTTAGATGATTTTATTTCTATGACAAGTCACAGTTTCTGCCATTCCACGAGTAGCAAATTGTTTATAAACTGTCTATTGACTAATCCACCTGTGATTTGCCCTCATTACCTGAATATTGTGCTCAGGGGACGCTCGATTCAACAACTATTCACCTATCGCCGCGCGTCCTCACGTACCGAACGTAATTGCATCACGTCCGCAAACCGCGTCAAATGCTTCCGATAACTCGCAGAAAATGTCGACTTTTCCGCTTTCTTGCGCGGAAACAACACTCGTTTGTTTTTTAAAACAATACAAAACAAGTATAGAAACACCATGCCAGCGTAATATTTAAGAAATAAGTCTTGATTGTTTGGTATCTCGTACATCTAAATGGTTGTTTCGCGGAGCGACGCCTTCGCGGCACTCTTTGTTCATTCACATTTTGTATACTTACGTGTGTGTGATCTCTAAAAATGACCTGTAGTGACCTTATGTAATTTAATATCTAACTTCTTTGGGAACTTAATCTTAAACTTATGTATCTAGTTTTACTCAAAGCAATGGTAAGAAAAGTATAAGGCATAAAATTCTATTTTCTAAATGAAATGAAATGATTAATTCATGCATGCGGAGATTGGGTTACAGATGCAATGCAGTCACACTTGCAACTTTAGAAGTCTCATTGTCTAACTAATAAATAAATAAATATCACGGGACAATTCACACCAATTGACCTAGTCCCAAAGTAAGCTAAGCATAGCTTGTGTTATGGGTACAAGGCAACGGATACTTAAACATACTTATATAGATAGATACATACTTACTTAAATACATATTAAACACCCAAGACCCGAGAACAAATATTCGTATTATTCATACAAATATCTGCCCCGACTCGGAAATCGAACCCGGGACCTCAAGCTTCGTAGTCAGGTTCTCTACCTACTAGGCCATCTGGTCGTCAAACTAACTCTCTAACTCTAACTGGAATAAGTCTAATTGGAATTCTTATTTCTTTTTAACTCTGTAAAACAGGAATCAGGTTGTTGCAGTAACTTGCTATTTCGAAGTATTCTTGCAGAGTTATGAAGCACTTCAACGTGAAAGTTCGTATACTTGTAAAACCAGTAAGTCGTGATACTATCCAAGTATAGACCAGGTGCAAATTGTAGTAGCAAAACTTTGTAGGTACATATGGCACAGCAGTTAGCACCAAGTAGGGTAAAGTGTCATAAGTCAATTTCCAATCACGCATAAAAGAGATGAGAGCAAGCTTTCTCTTCTCATCTATTATTCAAGTATGATATTTATTATTTAAAGTCATTACTTGACAAAAGGACCCAGAGTTCAATAGCTCATTGAGGGCAACGCTTTGTTTCACGTGACCGTAACGCAACTGGCGATTAGTCTGTAATGAAGCGGCGACTAAGTAGCGGCCAGATGTCAGATACCGGTTACGTAGCCGAAACGAAGTGGAAATAATGCACCTGCGTTTACTGAGGAAGTGACAGCACTGTGAGGGGTGCTCTGTGATTGTTTTTCTGCAATGTTTCTGGTGCCCGAGTGGCGATTTTTAATTGAATATGATTTTGTTATATGATGGTGACATTAGTGGATTAGTGGTGACAGGTGTGACACATTTTTGCTGAGGAGCAATCTTTTACAATTAAAAAGGAAAAAGAAAAGGAAACGAAAAAAAAGGAATCTGATCCGAGAGTAATGGCTCCCAACTTTGATATAACCACGGAATTTTATTTAACCTAGTGGTTTGACCTATGATATCTCAAGCAGAGGACCACGGGTTCGAGTCTGAGCTCGCACATCTGAGTTTTCGGAATTTAATTACGAAATTACATTTGAAATTACCAGAACTTTACGGTGAAGGAAAACATCTTGAGGAAACTAACACACACCTGCGAGCTGAGAAAAAATTCAATGGTTTGTGTGAAGTTCCCAATCCGCAGTGGGCCCCCGTGGGAACTGCGGCCCAAGCAATCTCATTCTGAGAGGAGGCCTGTGTCCTGCAGTGAGACGTATACATATAGAGTGGAATAATGGTGATGATCTTCTATTTTAGATACAAAGCTGTCCTTATGCTGAAAACCAAAAGTTGTGCTGTATTCAACTAGTCAACTAGTCAGTAATTTCAATCAAACCTGAACTGTAGAATTTAGAATAAAAGTTTAACAACTTCTACCAGCCAGTTGGCGAATAAATTTATTTGAAATGTAGCTTGAATTGAGTTATATAAAGTACGTGTATGCGTAAACAGAAGCGAAGAGAGTTATGCAAGGAACGGTAGCGCACTCCGCTAACTAGCATTGAAGCATGGATGGGTGCGTTACGATTGCTGTGTTAGATATAAATGAAACCGCTAAATGATTTTATTACTGTTGCTTAAGTGGTTCATTTCAAATCAGAAAAAAGTGTACCCTGTACTTTTTTTTAAAAACCTAACAAATTTTGGGTTATTTCTACTCAGAATCACAAGCTCTATCGATTTGAGCAATAAAAAAAGTGTCCTTTTAATTGTACAATTTTGTGACGCAGTTAACCATACATGTTGTATGGACCGTCACAAAACTGAGTAATAAATTTTGTATGGAAAATCAAGGATAATTAAGGCAAAAAGGGTACATTTTTTTCTGAAAACCCCCATAGGAGACCATATCACCAAGTTCGTCATGTTGAAAGTCGATTCGAGGTACCTACTTCAATGCTGCAAGGGACAGCGTATTAAGTATCAAACTAGACTATCTGTGCGGCAAGCTTCATCTAAATCCGTTCAGTCGTTATTGCGTGATTGGCTAGCAAACATCCAAATATCCAAAACATTGAAACATACAAGCATCTTTTCAATCTTTCTTAAACTAGTAGTAGGATATCGGAAGGAAATGCATAAAAAACATGTTACCAAATTAAGAACCTCCACCTCTTTAAGTAATAACGTAATTTAGGTATGCTCATTTTAAATGTACAAGCCATGTTAACAAAAAGAGAGTAATTACTAACTCGGTCGAAAATAAATCCTGATACAAAACGCGTACTTTTTGCGACAAAAATAGCATTTACACGCCCACAAAAACTTCCAAAGAATGAGTTGTTAAAAGTAATGTGAGACCCCGCATATTAGGTTCAAGTTCAAATTATACCTGTGCTGAGAACAAGTAAAGCTACTCAGAGGTTTGGGGTCATACTTACGTTGGATGATGTCACTGCTCCAGTTAGGCACCTCGAGTTAATGAACAAAACAGGCATACTATTATTATCAGAGTGTTTTTTGCTAACTTCGGGTATTATCACGTATTATTTCTACACCATGGGTTTGTGATTGTGAAGCTTAAGGCATAACGAAAAAAATATCACTATTCACAAATAAGTTAGCACGGATTAGACTATTGACTAATATTATTATGTGATACACGTTTATCACGATACTTATCACAACACTATGACGAGTAGATATAACAATATAAATTTCCGGATGTTTTGTAATCCACGATAATATTGATAGTAATATCCATGCCAATATCTTGTGACATTAGCGTGGCATAGAATGCTTATCCTGCTCGATTCTTAAGAAACAGAAGCCCATTCAAACATAATTATATACCTGATTCTATGATTCTACAATCGGAATTCAAAGGTTGAAGCAATTTAAGTTTTACATGTGGTTTCGCTTCGGGCAAGTTGTACATACGAGGTCGACCTATTGTAAATAACAATTTAATAACTGGCTGGCCAAGTGGCCACTTTCGTAACATTTAAGTCCCCAAGCAAGCAAAAATCAGAAAAAAGATGCAAAGAATAGAAAAGGTTTTTTTTGTCATAAAGTATCAGTCAAACGGATACGAGAAATAGTTGAATAGTACACATACTTCAAGGGAAGGTGCTATTTTTAAACATCGTCGTTGTTTTATAAAGTGTTTCGTGGCCGTGTTTGAGACGTTTTGAATGTCTAACTCAACAAAAACTTGACACAAATGTGAAGCGCACCATTTCCTCCGTGAGTTTATCCAATTTGATAAGCGAATAGCGCACGAAAACACGCAATTACAGTGTTTTGGAACAAAATATTGCACATTTCCTGTCCAAACATCTAATTCGCAAAGTCTTGGGCCGAAGTTGGAATTCGACCAACCTGCTTGGAGCACTTGTAGTATTATCGAAATATCAGTAGGTCACTGAGTTTCTTAATTACGATTATGGACGGATCGTTTTGAGATAAAACCGTTAATGACACTGCTCATGAAGCCAGGTATACCATAACTTACACACAATAAAATACTTATCATGTCTTTGATACGTTTTCCACACCGAGTTTGAGTTATAAGACTCGTTGTCTTCCAGAAGCTCAATGAAAAAGATAGTGTATAAGTATATCGCTGTCCGTCGTGATATTTATACATGCATTAACGCGATATAATCAATTTTCGCGATAACACCGCTTCATGCTTTGTTCGCGTTCCGCATAACTTCATTGGAAATTGTCTAGAAATCTGCCTTCTACTCATAGCATGCCGCGAGCTAATACATTTGTTTAGGATAGTTGACAGCAATGACAGGCCCATTAATCTTACATAAATAATATTATCTTATAAATATTGTAAACGCGAAAGTTTGCGTGGCTGGATATATGGATGTTTGTTACTCTTTCACGATAGGATAGGTACAACGGCTGAATTAGAATGGAATTTGCCACGAAGATAGTTTCTAACCTGGATTAGCATATAACATATACTTAGTATCCTGGAAAATGACATAGTCCCCACGGGATAGCCATTAAAAATTCTCCGTAGACGAAACAGTGGGCAAAAGCTAGTTTAGAAAAATAAATGGAGTCTTCTGGTGGGTTGTAAATTGACGACATTGAAAAATGTATTTGAAAAGGCGGATCGCATTGTGTGGAAGATTCATTTTTAATTATGATTTTTATTTATTTAATTTAATTCAAGGTTCGATTGTCTTGTGTAATCAGTAATGAAATAGAATTTGGCTAAGGAGTACTTAAACGTTAAAAAACTTGCTTTTTCTGTAGGTAGGTATAATGAGATCTCAAATCTTCTCAAGGCGGGCTTCCGTGAACCAGAGTTAACTATATAGATAGAGCTCTGAGTTATTAACTACTAACCAAAGATTAAGTAGTGTCAAATTCTGTTGTCCATAACTCCGAGTTAACGATTTAATTTTTTAACCTACGTGCAAGCGGGACTAAGTAGATGATATTTCGCTACGACACGCAACATAAAAAAATACATAGTCCATCTTGTTGGCGATGCCGAAAATGATATCCATTATTATCGGGTAATGATGAACGTCTTTCTAAGGAACTTTTGATTACAATTTAATTCGCGCTTGTTAGCGAATTATGTTTTCATTATGATATATTCCAAATAGCTGCTCGAAAAGCATAATTGTACGGATAGTGGTATCATTTTCTCAAATATTAGAGAATAGTAGAAGGCAATTATGCTTTGGTCTACCTTAAATTTTCTTTAAACAGCAAAAATATTGATCCATTATGAATCAATAATGTTTAACTGTGGGTATGTGTGGAAGGAAGTGCAAGCTAAACAGCCACTAAGCCACAGAGTTGGACTCGTGCCATGCATTTAAAACAACGTTGTACGGGAAGTGTGCTGAGGATAGCCGATTATAAGGACATCCATTGGTAGTTTACGCGGTGGATTTCTAGGCGAACGGATGTTTAATCGCGTTTCTAAATAAATATACGTACTGACGTGTTTAATGCGTTAGCTTAAGTGATCGCTAAAGACTCTTCGATAAAGGAAACTCATGGATTATACAGAGTGTTACAAAACTCAACGATAGCCTGATACCGGATGAGAGGTCTAGTCATACAACCTAGTAAGTACTGGAAAAAATAAGAAATAAGTTTTTATTAAAAAACTAGCTGTTGCCCGCGACTCTGTCTGCGAAGAATAATAGGGGTATAAAATAGCCTACGACCTATTCTCAGAGCTATCGAATACAGAGAAAAAAGTTTCATAAAAATCAGTCAAGCCGTTTCGGAGGAGTTCGATAACAAACTCCGTGACACGAGATTTTTATATATTAGATTCTGTTTTTACAACAAGCTTTTTTGCTGACTGTACTTTGTGCCCCTGTTTACCAAAGTACTCGTCAAGACGAATCAAACGAACCCAAACCCGATGCGGTCGTGTCGTTTTATTACAGAGTTCCTGTCACTCTCTAGCTTCATCATCAGATCAGCTCCATGTCATAATAATATTACATTGTCTTGATTTATACATGCATACAAATTTACAACTCAATCGGTTGAAGATATGAACAATCTACTTCAAATTTGAGTTGTAAGATTCCACCCACACAAACATTAAGTACATTAATAAAAAGCTTGTAAAAACATCCATGCCCATAGTTAAGCGGTAATAGAGTCATATAACATATCACTTTTAGATATTTTCGAAAAAATGTCTAAATATTTACTATCGCGTAACTAAGAGACATGGATTTTTTTTTTCTTTTTTTTTCCAATCTTGTTATAACTTAGTTTCTTGCCCAGTATCAAGTTATTGTTGAGTTTTGGGACACTCCGTATACGCACAGTATAGCATAGTTAAACGCACCAGTGTATTTTGGGTAATTTTAATTTAAAAAGTTTTAAGATTAATCTGAGTACTTAAGTGCATTTCTAATAAAAAATTACTTAAACTGCATAAAACGTTAAGATATGAAAACTGCTTCACACCCACAGCGTTTAACCAACAACGGGACTAACTTGTATTAAAATGTGGAGCAGCGTGATTAGCCGCGAGTGTAACAGAAATCATGTATGTCTAACGGTGTTCTGGGAATAAGACAAGATATTACTGCCGCCTCTAACAAAACTATACTTTGTTACATATAACGATGGATAAAGATTGTCACTGTCAAACGGGGGGATTCCTCTGCCCCTCTTCCGTTCTGCAATCATTGCCCCAAAGACAATAAGTAGGCAAACAAACCCGTACGAGGACATGAAAATTTAAAACTCTTCTACCCTAAATGTTTCATATTTTTCTCAAATATTGTTGCGATTTTGAGGAATAAAAAAAATGAAATCCATCAGTTACAATACATTTAGAGAAAAAAACTATTTTAGACTAATTGGCTGCCGTTAAAATCCCAATAGGTAGAGAGCGCAGAAACATTGTGCTGTGCATAGAGAGACATAGTTGGCTATAGTTTCAAACTCCAGCCACGCCTTGAGGGCAATTTTTCAAAGCTTCTGCTACATCATTGACAGGAGAATGCTAATATTGCACTTAAAAATTGAATGTATACTCTTGTTGCTGAAGCCCAACAACCGTCACTACATAATATCTAATGTCTGTATGTATAGTAGACCGCGTTGAGAGATGCTTTAAGGATGATATCATGTATTATCTATTAATATGTATAATGTATTAACATATTAGCAAGATTACGTTAAAACTTGTCTATCGTTATTTGGTATGGGCTTACGAGAACAAGCAAATTCTACCACATAATTATTTAAACGTTGTCACAGGTAAAACATCAACCATAAAGTTGATTACTTCCTGAGAGCCAGCGAGGGTCAGTGACTTAGAAAAGTAGTTATGGAGGAGCACGGTTAGTTGGAAGCTAGTATTTATTCAGGCTAGGTTCTATCAATATTTGAAGTGAGTGTAAGTAGGTAAGTATATTTAATTATGGCCAGCTTTACCGATATTAAGTTTCACTCCGGCATTTTTGTTTATAGGGAACTAAAATTAGATTCTAAAACAAACTAATAATATAGCCGCTTCGATTCGATACAATGTAAACAAAACGTGATGTATCAAGAGAAAGTTCGGTTTACAGCCCTGTGGGGAATAGCGGTAACATAATACCAGGTTCGATGATATTTCTAAAAACAAAAGAGTTTAATAGATCGTGATTTACGCGATGGCCCGTAAAATCGACAAATGACGCTTGAAAATCGGTTGATGTCGAGCGCGTGATGTAATGTATAACTGTTATTGATTTTGTGATGTTGCGAAATTACATAACTGCTAATAGTGTTTGTTAAAATCATTCAAATTATTGGATATTTACGTAAAGCTTTAAATATCTTTAAGTTGCAGTATCGGATCGGACGTTCGCAAAAGTAATAAAGCGGCCATGCTCACGTAAGTAATAATAGGTTTTAACACAACAATTTATTTTTGACTAACATATATCAGAACGTGCCTAGCATCCTAGCGGTTTGATTTATGGCCTCTTAAGCAGAGGGTCGTGGATTCGAGGGCTCGCACCTCTGAGTTTTTCGGAATTTATGTGCGAAATTACATTTGAAATTTACCATAATAATAGCCTTACGGTGAAGGAAAACATTGTGACGAAACCTGCATCCATCTGCGAAGATGGTGTGTGTGAAGTTCCCAATCAGCACTGGGCCCGTGTGAAAACTACAGTCAGACTCATTCCGAGAGGAACCTTGTGCCCTGCAGTGGGACGTATATAGACTGGGACGATGAACATATCAGAATGATTTATTTTCAACATGAATTTTTATTAATTTATAACATGATATTATACCTACTTGTGGAAAAAAACCGTGTACATATCGATAAAATGTTGCTTTTAATGAACGAGTGTCGTGCAAACTATCAGTTTTTTATTTTGAAATTGCACGTACATAATTGTATAGATTTCAGCAGTCTTGTGATTTTAATTTCATAATGGGAATAATAGATACTTAAACCTAAACCTTCTGCATTATATGCATGTAGTATCAAAGATTAGCCTAACTTAAAAGTAAAGAGAGAGCGACATAGAAACCGGTAGAAGCAGTTTGACCGTTCAAAAGGCGACAACGGCCGCGGCACCCAACGTCACGGCCTTTGAATATAAAGATCCACCAAACAGAAATATAGATAAACTAGCTTTTTCCTGCGACATCGTCCGTGCACAAATAAAATTTACGGTAAACTCTCGATCTGTATCCTGCGGAAAATGCGAAAAATCCCTTTTTACTGCTCCTCTATGGGATCTATATCTGAATTCCTAAACATCGTTTGTCCTAATGTAACGTTTGCCATAATGATCATTTGCCCTAACTCTTTTTTTTTTTAAATATATTAATTGTTCTGGATTATAAAACAAACCTAACCTAACCTATAGAGTTCTAGAGGATAAGCACTTCAAAGTTCCTGAAAAATTCACGGTTTCCGAGAAAAAAAGTGTTAGGACAAATAATCATTATGGCAAACATTACATTAGGACAAACGATGTTAGGGATTGCGAATGGCACCCACCTCTATGATCTTAAAGAAAAGGTAACTGTGATAGTATCACATCGAAATTAATATATAAATCCCGTTTTTTCCTTATCCCGTGGGATTTTCCGAAAATCCTAAAATTAGTTTTTTACTGCTATAATCACCTACTTGCACGCCAAATTTTAAGTCTGTTATAATTGTAGTTACGGAGATGGGGCCACTTAGAAACGAAAATATAAATCGAATTTTTATTCCATATCAACACAATCCGTTCATTGCGACGCGAGTTGATATATCCGTTAATCACTTTTGCCTTTTTATACATATAAATAAACTTTTGCCTTTTATATATATAAATAAACTAGTTGTTGCCCGCGATTCCGTCTGCAAAGAATAGGGGTATAAAAAATAGTCTTCGTTTCGGAGGAGTTCGATTACAAACACACGAGACACGAGACACGTGACACGAGATTTTTATATATTAGAAGAAGAATAATAATTAATTACATACTTCATTTAGTACTTTTCATTACAAAAGTCTAAAATACCAGTAAAATAGCCTCAAACGTGTACTAATCTTGACAACATAACCACTGTATTACAAATGGGTCACAAAGCAAGACCATCATTATTGTTATTGCGGTAATTATCCTCACTTGCGACGCGAAGGCAAATTTGTTTGGGTGAAAAGTGTGACCAGATAGCTGACATGCCGATGTATGTTTAGTGCGAGCGTGACAGGCATTGACTATAGCGTATTATGTTTCGAGTACCGTAGGAACTTGTGTTACTTAGCACGGAGTATTTAGGTACGAGTACGTCGTACTTTTAAGGGGGTCCTGGCTTTTCTCCAAAAATTTTTTTCCAAATGATTTATTTGGCATCTGTTTCATATGGACGAATGATTTTATTCTGAAACTGTTAACTATGCAGGATATTATTTAAGGACTATTCTGTGGAAACCTATAGGTTAGGTTACTTTTATAATAATGAAGTACTTACACTTTCAAAAATAATATTGTTATGAAACAGTTGGGAAATGAATTATTCGGGAAAAATGTTGTAACGAAAAATTATAGAACCCTTTTAAGGATGAACTAAAACAATTACTTTGCTCACCCGCGACCTTACAATAGTTACGTTTATGCAAGAAATGTGCGTTCATGCAGTTCCTCCACCTCCACACTGTACGAACACACACAAATCACATAAACCCAACCATCACCACCACCAAGCTACACTGACGCGTTTCGAACTCAACCAGAGCTCGTCTTCAGAGTTACCACAACCGTATGCTATGCTACCAAATGTTAAACTAACAAACCAAAACAAATGTTTTAACTTGTCACTGTAACTTCTCAAGTACCCACTTTATTTTTCTTATTCTCAAACTACCCCACAAAAATTAACTTTTATTGACATATTATAAAACTACCTTGAATTTTTTTGTTTATTTATTTATAAGGCATATTTAATTAATTACTAACTGTTCAAATTCGACCCAAGCCGCAGTAAAGGAGAAGATACTAAATTTACCTGTTCATTAATAATAGACCCCATAGTGTTGTACCTAATTATTTCCATGCATTCCAGAGCATCCAGACGCAACCCCTTGCCGCAATAATGTAACACTTCATAAGAATCTGAATCTAACAATGAATGATTTGATTCCAACAAATGTTTTGCAAAATTCGATCTATCTGGATGCTCATTCCTATATGCCGAAACATGCTCTTTAAATCTAGTATTAAAACTTCGGCCTGTCTGTCCTACGTATATCCCATTGCAGTCATTACAAGTAAGCTTGTATACCCCCGATCTAGTTCCCTTATCTACCTGTTCTTTGTGGTTACATAGCCTAGAGTACAAAGAGTTGTTAGTCTTAAAGGCAACATTAATATTGTTTGATTTTAAAATGCCATAAATCTTATCAGACAACCCCCCAACGTAAGAGATGCTAGATCTATATTTGTTAGTAGACTGAGAAGGTAACCTTTTAAGGATATTCAATTACCTAGCTAACATAAATTAGATGGCGTAAGAGCTGTTACAGATGTAGTGCAAAATGATTTTCCACCGGGAAAACTCGAATACGATGGCACCCGAACTGTCAATCAATGATTGTATTCCTTGCTAAAATAGCAAGCCAATAAAAAGCCAAGATAAAAAAAAAAAAAAAAAAATGATTGTATTAAATAAGTGACGTTTTCATATCCATTAATATCGAACTTTATTGTTTAGTGTCAAATGTCAAAGTATAGAATAAGATGGGTACTGAAGCTAATTGAAAGAGCACGATAAATACGAACTTTTACGATAAGTACGACGGAAAATCATTTGCACTACATCTGTATCGTTTCAATCGTTTGCAGTTTTGGATTTTATTACATCGTCAATTCTCTTTGAAAATTATGTCGTGGTTAAGGCGCTGACAGTACCTACACATGGAATTGAATAATATTGTGTTTATGTAAGTAAGTTTCAATGTTGGGATCTTCAAATGTATTGTATGTAAGAATATTATGAGTAATGCAACCAAGGTTGTTTACTCTTCCTATTTTCATTTAATTATGATTTGTTTTGTCTAAATATTTCATTTTACTAAATGGGAATAAGTACACACAATGATCGAGTTTAAATAAAATATTGAAGTCCTCGGAATATGAGTCACATCAGACAAAAAAGCAATCGTGTTATAGTAACGATTTGTCACCTCTTTACTACTAACACGTGAAATATCTTGCCATCTATGGTCTTTTAGAAGAAGTAGCCTTGACGTTCGTTGTATTTGATTTATCACATAAATGTTTTGGTGTTGTGTATTATATTAATAAAATTATTCCGTGGAATAATTTAATGTAATCAACGTATACATATTATTTAACAACTCGAAGCAGTGGAAGTGGGAAAAGGGTGTTAACAAAGATAGATCGTTGTAATCGACAAAGTATTTGAGCGCATTGTGATGTATTATAATTTCGCAGAATATTTATACCTAATAAATTAGCCTATTTTTCAGACGTTTAACTATTTCGACCGAATTTAAAATTGCTGCTTTGGTTGGTGCGACCAAAGTGGCCAAAGAGAACTATTATGATTACGAAGATAAGAATACAGCATTACAAATCTACCCACATACCTACCTATTATTGTTCAATAGATGATATTATTGTTCAATAATGGACAGCAAATATGTGCGGTAAAAACATTAAATGTCTCTCACCATACCTACATAAATCTAATGATCGTTTAAAAGTAAATATATCTGCGTCATTCGGCCAAAGTCTTATAATTGTTAGAAAAGACCTCTGCCCAACAGTGGGACCTACGTATACGTAAGCTGAACACGACGACAACGGCGATATTTGTGTCAAAGAGCATAGGTACTTAACGGTGAACTTGCTGGTCAGGTATCGAAGAATGTTATTTAGGTAAGTAATTGCAGATTACAAACTTTCAAATGATACTAACAAATAAGCCAACTGTACCTATGTAGATAGGATTTTATCAGTTCGTAAAATTGACTTCAGAAGTCCAAATTTTTTTTACCTTTGCCATTGCAGCCATTGCTTTGACTTATATTATTATTATTTATTGTTTGTACTATCTTTTTACGTGTTATTTTTTCTGTACCTATGTTTTCCATTGTAATAGAATAAAAATAAAAAGTTCACGATCATTCATTGAAATTTTCATTAAGTCGGAAGTGTTGTGATAGGGGAAGAGCACATTCTTGGTCAACTATAGTACTAATGAAAACTTATAGCTAATGAGTATGTGCGACTATATCAGCCATTGTAAAAACAGCTGTCGAAATCAATTTAATTAAACCATGTACGATAAATACTCACACAATTAACAATCCAGCCGCCTTCCAAGCGGTAAAGGTATCCAATTTAAGAATAGAATGCACAATCCGCAAAATTCCAATCAGGTTCATATAAAATCACAGCACTGGCCACTATTTGAAATTCTGCTTGCGAAAAAAAAATTTTAACGGATGAATTTCAAATGAATGTAGAAGCACCGTATTCGGAATGTGCGCGCGCGGCGATAGTGCGTCCGAGCAAGCGTGAATCAACTTTCAAACTGAGCAGAGATTTGCCGGCGAAGCAACGAACGATGGCTGCCTTGCGAGGAATGCTGCGGTGCAACCTGGAACCCCTTGTTTTCTTTATATGCATTATACTGGAATGTTCGTCTTGAAAAGAGTCTCTACCTATATGGAGAAGTCACTTATGTATAGATACAAATACAAAGCCTTGTAGATCTGTATTCTTTAAGTGAAGCCGGTTTACCGATGATATCTCAGTGTTAATGACGATATAAAAAATGTAAGAAACTTTTGGATTATTATCTCATTTTTGAACTCTCCTTTCTTATAATTTGCGGTTTTCAAGTATCTTCTCAATGGATTACGGAATGGATGTGGTGGTTAACCCGTTCTACGGCTCCGGCGCTCAAAATATAGCGTCATTCCTACCCCTCACCGAAAATCTTTTTGAGGGTAAGTAAAATTTGAGCACTATGCTTATTAGCTAAGATAAAGAGATTCGATTTGTGGCATTCGAACATGGCGGATGTAGACAGTATCTAATTTTGGTATTTCTGTTTCTTTGGCTAGTTGTAGTATAATTTTGATAGTGTTTTATGCGGCGATTAACCTTAACTGTTACAGTGATCACAAAATTCTATATTGCTCTCGTGTCTGACATTTTTTAATGCGCAAGTTGTCTCCACGTGGTTTCTGGAATTTTACTATCAAGTTGCAAAAACAACAATCACCGTACAACGTCGCTCCCAAAGAGAGCAATTAACTGACATTGGCACAAGCCTATTGGCCGCCATTAAGGAAGAAGAAGAAGAAACTAAGATAAACACAACTCATTAGCCAATGATTAGTTATTTGAATCTTGAAAGAAGTAACATTTATTTATTTAATTATCATTTTGTATGTTCCTTTTAATAACCAAGACGTTTGTACGCTGTTGTAAGTCCATTATTTTTCACGTAGGCTTTATTATACCCCAGGCTTTATTAGTTATTACCCTCTGGTATCTTAGTTAAACTTGCACTATTTCAATACAATTGCTGCATAATTACCCGTAAGTACAGTCAGCCTCAGAAGTCGCTGAACACTTCAGTACTTTGTCGCAATAACCAGCTATACTGTGAAGTTTGAAATATGTCACGTTAGTAAAAGTGATAAAGTACTAAAGTGTTTAACGACTTCTGATGCCGACCGTATATTCGAAAGTAAAATTAAATGAATCACTTTAATTACCGTAGCAATATTACTTAACCTAGCAGCCCGTAGATGTATTTGTTAATAGAATATCCAATTAACATTCTTTCATTCATTTATTTTATCACAGATTAAAACTACCTATCAGATATTAACTAAGGCGTTACTAATGAACTACATCATTGACCGGACTTAGGACTCATTCATCGCAATATACGTATTGAAATGAATAATTCACTCACATATTTACAGACGAAGTTTACCTGATATGGTTCGAACTAACCTAATGTTATCATCATCAAGACAGAGACAAATATTTCCCGATTAGTTCAATTATGACAGAAATCCATGGAAAAAAACCGGCCAAGTGCGAATCGGACTCGCGCACCGAGGGTTCCGTACAAATTTATATGTATATATGAACATCCAGTCTTATCAGACCCCTGCTCCTAAGCAAAATGTGCGCAGTGTGGGATCATTGTAGATTGGTTACTGATATAGACAGACAGACAAAAAAATTATGCTTTTCGCAATTTTTCCTTTATCTGTGCTATAATACGTTGCTTCGTACCGAATTTCAAGATTCTGAGTTTACGGGAAGTACCCTGTAGGTTTTGATTCCCTTGCGAGTTTCGAAAATTTGCGCAAATTTGCAGCATAAACGGCTGTATCTTTTGATTGCGTTGGCTTAGAAGTTTGATTTTTTCACAGCTCTAAGGGACAGTAGACTTGAGTATTTGATATAAATTTCAGCTAGATACCTCCACGCGTTCCTGAGAAAAAGGGTCTTGACAGACAGACGGACGGACAACAAAGTGATCCTATAAGGGTTCCGTTTTTCCTTTTGAGGTACGGAACCCTAAAAAAGTATAAAGGTCTCCAAAAATAGCATTTATCCGTAAAACAAAGTGTATTTGAACATCAGCAATTCGGTGCGAATACATTTGTGGTTTCTGGTAAAACAAGATAGCCTAAAAAGACAGGTGTAACGGGACGAGATTGTGCTCACAAAGATTTATTCCGTGCAGGTGCAGTATTTAAACTTGCTGTTTTCTTTATGAAGCCATACCAAGGGCATAACAACAATACGCGTAACTAAATAAAGAAATAATAAATATCACTGGACACTTGACACCAATTGACCTAGTCCTAAAGTAAGCAAAATTTGTGGTATGGGTACTGGGCACCGCATATACCTACACATACTATACCTACATACATATTAAACACCTAAGACTCGAGAACAAACATTCCTATTTTTCAACCGACTTCAAAGAAAAGAGGAGGTTCTCAATTCGTCTGTATGTTTTTAATACCAGGGATCGAACCTGGGACCTCAAGCTTCTTAACCACTGGGCTATCCGGAAGGCGAATAACTCTATCACCAACCAACCACCCAACCAACCACCCAACCAACCACCAAACCTCGCAGTTACTCTTACTGTGGTCATAACTTTTATTTTTTACACTAGGTACAGTCAGCAACAAAAATATGAATACACCCAAAGTACCATATATGCATCGACGACTCTATTACCAAGGCATAAAGGCGTGTATACATATTTTTGGTACTTTAAGTGTATTCATATTTTTGTTGCTGACTGTACTATTATAAACACGAAAGTATGTCTGCCTGTTACCTCTTCACGCTTAAGAGGGTACGATGGCTGAGAGACTTTTGAGAAATAGGTATTTTAATGAAATGTCGCTGTCTCGCCCGAACCCCTCCGTGTCAGTACAGCGAGAGCGGGACAACTGCAGCTCAGACCGTTATTAGGCGCGTAAAATTGATCAAAACAGCATTTCGTAATCCCCTGTTTTCATCTCGAAAACTGGACCAATGAAATTATTTTTTTCAAAAATAATTAGAGGACAGATTTAGCTATGCCCCTATGTTTTCCTTTTTTTGTTTATATCAGGGATTCTTTTCTGATGAGTGTCTGAATATGACGTTGAAATTGGGCAATTTTTTCAGTTTTTGAAAGCTCATATTTCTTATGTTAATTGAAATATGGAAAAAAACGAAACATAGGGGCATAGCTGTGGTAGATACAGATTACACAGTAAAAAATATTTGGCTCTAAAGCCATTATCCAGGGAGGAAACAGGGGATTACGTTTGTATGGAGAAATGGTGCGCATCGTACCCTCTTAAACCGCTGAACCGATTTAGATGAATTTTGGCATGGCGATACCTAGTTGCAGTCTCGGGAAAGGTCATAAGATAGTTTTGTCCCGGAAAATTCTATAGTTCCTGCGGGATATTGATAAACGAATTCTTCGCAGACGGAGCGACAGTTGGTATTTTCAATATATTGATTTCTTGCTTACGTAAGTCACTTTACTTACTAAAACATTTGTAGGGTAAGTGAATGAACACTTAAGGAAACTTTCGACTTTGAAAATTAATTTTAGGCAGTTGGGCACAGTTTATTTAAAATATTGCTTTTTGTATAGCACAACCAACTACTCTAGTTGGCTAACATCATCATTATTCAACAGTATTACTGCACAATATGAAGATATATCACTATTTAAGGGAAAAAATGGAAAATCACCAGTGAATGAACGCAAAATTCTAGTGAATGAACAAATTAAACCAGTGAATGAACAACTTTGAAAATTATGTTTTGTTATATTATAAACTAGCTTTTGCCCGCGGCTTCGCTCGCGTGTACCATGAGTATTCCAAAGAACCAAGATATCAAGCAAGCAAGCATACAGGCAAGCAAGCATACAGGCAAGCAAGAAAGCATGCACGCAAGCAAGCAAGCGTGCAAGAAAGCGTGCAAGTAAGCGATCACGACTAAACTTCAGGTAGATACGATCTTTTACAGTATTTCTTTGTATACAATGTTTTTCACTAATTCGGAAGCGAGCACTAAAAATCTGAATAACCAGAAAAAATACAACTAAAGGTCTATACATGCATATGATATTTAAAGAAACTTCGTATAACTCCTAACCGTTAAGGAGTTTAACCTTCCATCATTAGCTCACCTGGATAACCTGCAAAAATACAACTATCGGTCTATACGTACCTATAATATTTGAAAAAATATCCTCAACTCCTAACCGTTAAGGAGTTTTACCTTCCATCATCAGCTCATCAACATGAGATGATGTCTACCAGACGCAAACACTTAAATAGGTTGAGAAAATATATGAAAAACGTAATGCGTGCCTACAAAATTTGAAGGTTGCCCTCGATTTCCCTGAGATCCCGTCATCAGATCCTGATTTGGTGACAATGGGACCATCTCAAGAGTATATAATATTCTTTCGTATAAAAAAATAATTTTTAAAATCGGTCCACAATTGACCGAAAAATCGGTGAACATACCTACATAAAAAAATACATACAGTGGAATGCATAACCTCCTCCTTTTTTGAAATTGGTTAAATAGCCCTTTGTGTCCTATTTACAGTATAAAAATTTGAATTTTGAAATTTTACCTTTCTACAACCAGTAAAACGCAAAATCCCGTTTTTTCTCGTTCCCGTAAGAATTTCGGGAAATGCTTTATTAATGCTCCCCTACGCTCCCCAAGGAACCCACTTGCCTAATTTCAGCTTTCTACGACCAGTAAAACGAAAAATCCCGTTTTTTCTCGTTCCCGTGGGAATTTCAGAAAGTTCTCTCTCAATACTCCTCTGCACTCCCCAAGCAACCTACATGCTGAATTTCAGCTTTCTACGACCAGTAAAACAAAAAATCCCTTTTTTCCTTATCCCGTGAGAATTTCTGAAAATCCTTAAAACTGTTTTTTTACTACTATAATTACCTACTTCCATGCCTAATTTGAAGAGTCTAGTAATTATAGTTCATGGGATTCCGTTGAACTGAATATATAAATCCCGTTTTTTCTCGTTCTCGTGGGAATTTCGGAAAGTCCTCTCTTAATTCTCCTCTACACTCCCCAAACAACCTACATGCCGAATTTCAGCTTTCTACGACTAGTAAAACGAAAAATCCCGTTTTTTCCCGCTCCCGTGGGAATTTTGAAAAGTCCTCTCTCAATGCTCCTCTACACTTCCCAAGTAATCTACATGCCGAATTTCAGCTTTCTACGACCATTAAAACGAAAAATCCCGTTTTTTCCTTATCCCGTGGGAATTTCCGAAAATCCTTAAAAGTGTTTTTTACTATTATAATTACCTACTTCTATGCCAAATTTTAAGAGTCTAGTAATTATATTTCATAGGATTCCATTGAACTGAATATATAAATCCCGTTTTTTCCTTATCCCGTGAGAATTTTGAAAAATCCTGAAATTAATGTTTTAACTAATGTAATACCTACTTGTGTATCAAATTTGAAGAGTCTAGTTATTATAGTTACTGAGATAGAGTCACTCGGAATCCAATATATAAATCCCGTTTTTTCCCGTTCCCGTGGGAATTCCCAAAAATCCTTCCTTAGTGGATGCCTACATTGTATAAGGTATCTATGTGCAAAAATTTCAAGTTTTTAGGTCCAGTGGTTTGGGAAAAACCTTAAAAACGACACCCATATTGATATTTAGACATTTCAACCCCATCGCACCCCATCCATGGAGATGGTATTTTACGTGTGCCACATCGGATTTTAAAACCGTTGTTGTTTTCATAACCAGCGACCTGATAAACCATAGAAACAACACCCATGTTGATTTTCAGACTTTGTTACCCCTTTCCCCCCTTTTAGGGGTTGAATTGTCAAAAAACCTGAAACACGTGTTTACTCATTTATCATTAGGAGTACTTCTGTGAAGTTTCGAATAAAATAGTCGAACTAATCTTGTTTCCCCATACAAACTTTGAACCCCCTTTTCACCCCCTTAGGAAGTGAATTTTGAAAAATCCTTTCTTAGTGCACCTCTAGACCTTATAAGGAACCTACATGCCAAATTTGGAATCTCTAGACCCAGTGGTTCGGGCTGTGCGTTGATATGTCAGTCAGTCAGTCAGTCAGTCAGTCTGTTTCTTCTTTTATATATTAAGATATACAAAAGCGAATTTATATGAACACAACTACATTCACTATACTTATTTGGTTGATTCCATGTTCTAAAACAATGAAAATACAAAAATAAGAGAATTGTTCATTCACTAGATCTTGGAAACTAGTTAATGAACTAGCTATAAGTGCATAGTTCATTCACTGGAAAACTTGAACCAGTTAATGAACCTATATTTTACGTTTGTTCCAATACTGGCCTTTCGGTAGATAATATATTTGGATCAATGTCACTGAAAACGAAATCTTAATATGACTACTACAAGGAAAGATATTGCACAAATAGAAAATCCTGCAGTCCCAGTGAATGAACACCCCCGTTCATTCACTGGATTTAGGCGATTTTGGGTTCCAGTATAAAAAAACTGGATTAAAAGGTATTGTTTATAAATAAATTACATTAAACTATACATGAATAGCACTAACAGATCTTTAAAGCTTAAAAAAACATACCCAATGAATGATAGATGGCGGGGACAAATGCAGTAACACATCAGAAGTATAGTAGCTTTTCTTCTTCCTTAATACTGCTCCATAGAAAAAATGTACAACATCCGTACGTCCACTTTACATCGTCGCCATTTCAAAACTGTTGCTTAGGAGTCAAAGCAAATTTACCAGAACCTAACACGTAAAGGTGCTAGTCGAAAAAAAAATACGAGGCGTGATAGAAACGTACCAAATTCTTATTATTTCAAAAAATGTTCGTTTTGTTCATTCACTGGTACGCTTACCCTAGTCTTCAAGTTTAATTAGACTACAAATAAAATACCTACTTCGTTTAACTAGAAATCAGTTAACTACTAGGAAAATGTATGTGTGTGTATGTGTCTGTGTTTCAGTTTGTATTTAGTATGAAATATACTAGGAAAATGTCAATGACCATGCGCATAGCCGTAATAGTAACACCTAGTCCTAAAAGGTTCTTCGAACCGCTCCATAATCTAAGTGCTTAGTTCGGTAATGCTGTAAATGACTCAGTACCTCTACCATGAGTTACACTAGTTTACAGTGACTGTACTCGCTAGCGACGGCGTAAATGATTCGTATGGTGAATTGTAATTCCGTAAGTGACCGCTAGAGGCGCTGTATAATTCTCCATACAAATAATTTACGCCGTCGCTGGCGAGTACGGTCACGTAAACTAGTGTAAACTCATGGTAGAGGTACTGTAATGTATAAGTACTATCACCTTCCAAACACCTTCCATTTTGCTTCGTATAATAGGCAGTGCCAATGGATTATACCAGGAGTCGACAACCTTTATAAGCAAGTGAGGCAAATGTGGCCAAACGTTACTTAGATGTTGTATGTGTTACTATTAAAACTAAATCAATCCTTCTTCCATGCCACTTCATATAAAACTAGCATTTTAGACCTGTCTAGGACATCATCATCATCATCATCATTTCAGCCGAAAGAAGTCCACTGCTGAACATAGGCCTCCCCCAAGGCTCGCCAAACAGATCGGCCCTGTGCCATCCGCATCCAATGCGTTCCCGCCACCTTCACCAGGTCGTCGCTCTATCTTGTTGGAGGCCTACCTACACTGCGTCTTCCGGCGTCTTGCGCCTAAGACATGTTGTACAATAATTTGTTTACAAAGACAAATAGATAAATTAATAGGTACAATGATATAATAATCTTAAACTAAATAAATGTTTGATGTATGTTGAATCACCAAATAACAGCTGAACGGATTGATATGAAACTTGGCATAAAAATATACAAAGTTCTGGATTGAGACAGGATACTTAATATTCCGGTGATGCATTCCCGTGAGATAATATTTTAACTCTTAACAATAATAGAGGGCGCTGTCCAAGGACATTGTAGTAACTTTGTCTATAATCAATACATGATGTTGTCCAACCGAATTTTGTGCTTTAAATATGTGAACGAGGCCCTTTTTGAGGCCAAAATCTAATATAGTAAATGTTTCTCAAATGTTTCTACTTGAAGAAAAACAGAGATCCTAAGATCCTAGATCTAATTGCCTACAATGAAATAAAATAAAGAAGCTTATTGTATTCAATGGTGTAAGTACAAGAATGGAGTGAAGTGACAACAGACATAGAAAACAATATTCGAATATTCAAAAAACAAACGCAGTATCAATAATGGCCAGGGTGTTTAATTTAAAAACGTACATACAATAAGGTTTAGCATTTCTCATAATGGTATTCCTAATGAGGACGAAGCCGCGGGTTAAAAGTGATACAATTTCATGTATGTTATGTATTATATGAAAGAGGTTTACATAGATATGTATATACAATACAAACGCAAGAAGAGCAAAATAACAACACTAAAGTAAAAAAAAAGTCAAATTAGAAACGTTATTTGAAGGAGGAAGCACGCGGCCCGCGGGTTGCCGACCTCTGCCTTATTCCACACGTAAGTAGCTGGTTAGCGCGTTAACGTGATTTAATTTACGTTGATCCGCATTTCGATTGTATCATCCTTGAAGCCGAATTATTGTACCTAATCGGTTGTTATTTCAGTAGTTTCTATTGCGTGGTTTAGTTTATTTATTGCTTAATTCCTTCGAATTAAGTAAAACCTGCCGAATACGAGTCGGAATCGCGCACCGAGGGTTTGTAGGAGGGATTTGTAGTTATAACAAAATATGCGCTATAAACGACAGTATCCATAGAAATTCAGTGTTAGTAGAGCTCCGCTTCTAAGTACGCAGTTTTTTGAAGGAATTTACGGTGAAGGAAAACATCGTGAGGAAACCTGCATAAACTTGCGAAGAAATTCAATGGTGTGTGTGAAGCACCCAATCCGCACTGGGCCCGCGTGGGAACTACGGCCCAACACTTCTCATTCTGAGAGGAGGCCTGTGTCCTGCAGAGACACGTATATAGAGGCTGGGATGATGATGATGATGATTTTCCTTAAGAACGACTTTACCGATTTAATTCATACATATACCGCGCATATTTTAACGACCGCTTTAGCCTAGTTGGTAGTGACCCTGCCTACGAAGCAAGAGGTCCTGGGTTCGAATCCCAGTAAGGGCATTTATTTGTGTGATGAGCACAAATATTTGTTCCTGAGTTATGGATGTTCTCTATGTATTTAAGTATTTATTTATCTATATAAGTATGTTTATCGTCGTCTAGTACCCAAAGTACAAGCTTTGCTTAGTTTGGGACTAGGTCGATTTGTGTAAGATTGTCCCCAAATATATATATTTTTTTTATATTGTTTTTAAAGATCTCTAATACTTTGTAGAAGGTTCTTAGGCTGCGTTTCCACCAGAGATGTGCGAGGTAGCTAAGCGGTGCGAGGCTGTGTAACGAGGATGTGTAACGGTGTGAATGTTTCCACCAAAGATGTGCGAGGTAGCTGAGCGGTGCGAGGATGCGTAGCGAGGATGAGTAGCGGGCCCTATTCAAATAAGCGGGCGCGGGCGGAGTGCGGTGAGGCGGGAGCGGAGCAACATCCCTCGCAACACATTCCTCGCACACATCTTTCCCTTTTGTATGTACAAAAACCTCTCTCCGCTGACTGAGCTGTTTCCACCAGAGCTGAGCTGAGCAAGGATAGGTAAACGAAGTGTTTCTATTGGTTCATGACAAATACATCCCTCGCAACGCATCCTCGCACAGCTCCGGTGGATACGCAGCCTAACGGGAAAAAAACTCACGGGATAACGATTAAGCGGGATATGTTCGATTCAAAGTAACCTTATCTATGTAACCGTTGCCTTAACTTTTAGGATCATAGAGGTCAAGAAAGGATTTTAGGGAATTTCCAGCGGGATAGAGAACGGGAGTTGTCCATAAATTTTATCTCTACGCAAAAGCTAGTAAGAGAATAAAAACATATTAAAATAGATTTTAATGAAATATAGTCCCATCTGTACTGTCGATGATTCCGCCGATTGTCGAGGTTGAAGAAAACGCTATTGGTTTTAAATAACCGTGTTTTCGGTATGAAAACCTATAAAAATATTTTGAAAAGAACCCATACCTGTTAAATTGTAGTTTTACCGACATATTAAGACTCCTGTCCGTTTCCTTTTGAAGAAATCGGAGACCAGAACAGCACATTTTCTCCTACCTTGACACACTTTCTTGAATCGTAGGTAACTAACCGACCAATAACACGTCTCTTTGACGTTTATTTAATGTTCATACCTACAATAATGTACCTTTTAAGTATTTATTTATCTGATATTATATAAGTAAGTTTATCGTCGTCTAGTACCCATAGTACAACCTTTGCTTAGTTTGGGACTAGGGCGATTTGTGTAAGATTGTCCCCTAATGTTTATATTTTTATTTTTTTATACATTTATTTAACACGAAAACTTAATAGAGCATGGTAAGTAGGTATATTTATTTTATTGACGTTGCTTTTATTTTTAAACGTGTTTGCGCTAATTAATTGCGACTGCTTTTGTGTAACATTATCCGAATGAGAGGGCTTGGGCCGTAGTTCCCACGCGGGCCCAGTGCGGATTGGGAACTTCACACACACCATTGAATTTCTTCGCAGGTGTATGCAGGTTTCCTCACAAGGTTTTCTTTCACCGTAAAGCTCACGGTAAGTTACAAATGTAATTTCGCACATAAATTCCGAAAAACTCAGAGGTGCGAGCCGGGATTTGAATCCACGACCGCTGCTTGAGAGGCCATAGGTCAAACCACTAGGCCACCACGGCTATTAACATATTAAGCTTAATTATATTAAGTCTAATTAGGAACATTTAATAACTAACCTATTTATAATTGAATAATGGCGATATCTGAAACAAAATCAAAAATTAAATGTAAAAAATTAAACGGGGCCAATTCAGTGCATTGTTTAGTAAAATATAATACATACAACAAGTTATTGAAATACGACTAAAATCCATAATGTTTTAACTTTCGTGGGAAACCCCCTGAAATTAATACACACTTCTTGATTTAAATTGCGATGGCGGTGATAGCGGCGGCGCCGGCGTGCCGTCTCACACGTCTAGCCATCATCGAAAGTCTTCCGACGACCACCAAGTCGCTGCCGACTGCGACGATGTGGACGTCGTCTTCGACGGGGTGGTCGGCGGTGGAGCGTCGGTCGACGTCGGCCTTATTGGTCCAACATGCTCGCAGACTGTAACGTTAACACTTCATTACTTATCATCATTTCACACACATCACCATTTCTCACACTTTTTCTAGATCGTACTACGGTTGGTATTTAAAAATTTAAAAATATACGACTTAAATGTTGTTTCTCGTTTGCCTTTAGAAACGTGACTAACTAAAATACTCTTCATTTAGTAACTTGAAAGTTTTTATTTGTTTATAAACTTAGCGGTTTGAAACTTAGTTAAGTGGTTGGTCCCAACAACAGGCACTGTGTAAACTGATACTTGTAACGCTAGCCGCCCAAAAATCAAACGAGGCAAGTTAGTAAATTAGGTATAGGTTCGTAATTTAAATTTAAAAAGCTCATTTTTAATCGCTTAAGAATTTATTAATTTCATAGAAATTAGTACCTTATAAACATGTTCATAAATACCTACTTATTCTCATATAGATACCTCGGGGTTCTTTTGGCGTAAAAGCCATTCTGGCGAAAATGAGTTATATACACTATTTTTCATGGAATTTTAAGCTCTACAACTTTTTCTTAGACAGTATAATGCGGCAAATTCGCAAAAAAATGGTAGCTACACCCCGAATTTTTGGACCGCCTAAACAAGATCTAATTACCTATCTAATTGTAAGTAACACAGCTATACAGTGTTATTTGTAATTCACTGTCATCCTCTTAACCCTGAATTCCTATCACTCAAACAAATGTTTTTTGTTTTACGACTTTTTAAAATGAGGCATTTTTTTCCCATACAAATACACAGAGTATCGTAAAAATAAGAGGTAAAATCAAATTTTCAAAACGTTATTACACAAAAAATATTAAGTTATGACAAAAGCCGTAAAACAAAAAACATTTGTTTTAGTGGTAGGAGTTTAGGGTTAAAAGGATGCTAGTGAATTACAAATAACCCTGTACAGTAAAGTACTTATTCTGATTTTGTTTTTTTTTTGGTAACGGGTCTAAAAAGGCAACATTTTTTTTTTGCTCCAACATCACACTTTATTTTAAAAAGGAAGGGTATAAAATGATTTCAATTTTCATGTTGGCACTTACGCCATAATTAAAATAAAAAAAAACATAATTTTGGATTTAGGACTCAGAACGAATTACATGAACCAATATTATATGAGTTACGCCATTGATAAAATATTTTGCTATGAGTTACATCCATGATAAATTAAAAATATTTAAAAATGAATACTCTACAACATAAAATGGAAAGGATAGATTTTCAACCATGCATATTTGAGAGAGAGAGAGAGAGAGAGAGAGAGAGAGAGAGATGCAAACATATTCGACACATATTCGATACACAGGAAATACAGTTGACAGGAAAAGATACAAATAAAAATCATCGAATAGTATAAATTGGGCCCCATAATATTATTCGTATTTGGGAATTAATAATCTATATCAGTCAATAAACTGTAAAAGCTTTTTTTACGCACGTTACTACATTAGGCTTTTACGGTTTATTGACTGATATAGGTTATTATTATGCACATGCAGATATGGTTAAAAATCGTTCCTATCGAAAATTATAGGAAAAACTTACTATTCCTGAAAAGTTTACGGTTTATGAAACAAAACGTTTCGATGGTGTAACCCATTCGATATTTTAATACATTCGATATATGAACTTTCGATATTCAGAAACGTAACCCGCACGCACTCATTCATAAACATTCGCATTTGTAATATTCATCATCATCATCATCATCCCAGGCTATATACGTCCCACTGCCTACTGGCCGTTGTTGTTCCCACGCGGGCCTACTGCGAATTGGGAACTTAATCGTAATATAAGTAGGATTCATTTTGTGACACCTTTTACACTGATATAGCCGTAATCGCAGTACCGAGTCCAATCATTCCAATCATTGGTAAATATACATGCTAAATTACAGCATGCGTGAGAAGCTAGTATTCATCATGTTGATTAATGCGCAGACCGTTCGGTTGAATCATGCGCGCGCGCATAGGATTGCGTGTAATTACACCAGTCAACGGACAGTCTGATAGCTGGTTTTGCGTGTAAGTTTCTAAAACAATTGAAAATCGGCACTAGAACATGCTTGGTATGACGGTATGTCACTGTCAAGCAAGTACACACGATTCAAAAGTTGGTCACACAAGTTTGAAGCCTAAGTTGATATGACTGTGAATTTAGAACATAATGGTATTGTTTCAACCAGGAAGAGGGTTATGTTTTCTGAGCGCATGTGTTCATGTATGTATCAGTGGCGAAGGGTAGGTACTCACAACCCGATTCCTCCCGGGTTGACTAAACTTTCGAAGTTACCAATCCCTTCTCTTCCGTCACTTTCAAGAAGAGGATAAATGGTTTTTTTGTTTCTTTTTTGCTCCGGCTTTACTTGCAAAAATTTTCACGCCCGCCACTGGTATGTATCACCCAAATGACGCTTTATTTGCAAGTGAAAAATGTCTATGTCCTTTAATATCGACAATAGATATGTATTATTTTTTGCTGAGCAGAAAAAAGTACTTAGTATGTAGAACACGGAATATTTCACGTTTACATACCCTCTTGGCTACATAATTCTATAAGCAGAACTCATGCACATTATTATATTATTTGGATATAATAGTCTTCATGAAGTCGTCTTGGTTTTAGTGAAGTTCTCAATCCGCACTGGACGCTCGTGGGAACCACAGACCAAGTCTTGTCATTCTAAATGGAAGCCTTTGCCCAGCAATGAGGCGTATGAATGTACGCTTTAGAATAATCTTCCATTTTAGATATGTAGACGGCGTTGATTTTAACTGATTAATTCTAAAATTCTTAAGAAACATATTATGTAACATGTATCGTAACCCTAAATGTGAAATCAATGTAACAAAAGAGTAAATTGCATAAAACGATTAGCAAATGCTAGAAAATGTTTCACAAGGAAGCTTTTACACAAAGTTACGTGGTCTAGACTCATTTTGCTTTCGTCCATTCAAATATGATCAGAAAATTATAAAAGTTAGATTTACATTTACGAATCTTCATTATTTGAAGAATTAATGTGACTTTGTAAATTTATAACAAGAAGATGTTAAAAAGAAATATACCCGTAATTATTAAAGAGGTCATGTTTAAATAAATTCCAAATTTTAACGACAAATTATAAATAAATTTAGTGATTGACTGCGACTCTTGGATGTTTAATATCACAGTTTAATATCTATTTAAGTAAGTATCTATTTATATAAGTAAGTTTATCCGTTGTCCACTACCCATAGTACAAGCTTTGCTAGTTTCGGACTAGCTCATTTGATGTCGATTGTCCCATGATTTATTTATTATTTAAATACTACTTATATGTACGAGCATCTTATGCTTGTCAAGATCTTTGTAAACCCTGTCTTAACCTTTCATCGAGGCAAACAGCTCAAAAAGCCAACGGAATAATAATAATTAGGCATGACCTAAAGTAAAAGTAATAATAAATAATAATAATGCTTTAAGGTGTTACAAATATATGGTAAGACTGCTCCAATTTGGCAAAACCACGCGCCCACGTCCAATAACTATAATTTGGGCACCGCTCATTAAATGTGTATTTCACAACACTTGATTGTGGTCAGCAAACCATTCAATTACATTCTCAACTAGTTCTTGCTTTACACAATTTTTCATTGCTTTATTAATAGTCATTTAACGCAAAGAGAGTAACAGTTTTTAGTTAGACAAGCTTTGAGTTCTAATTAGGGTAGTAAGGTATTGAAGTTCATGAAAATCTAGCTCATTCATCTGCTATTGCTCCTGATTGTACACAAAACAAAAAACATGATATTTTTATGACGTCGCATAGAAACTTCATTTACCCTTCGTCAAGTGTCCAGACCAGATACTTGCCTTTTTTACGGTCTAAAAACTTCAATCGAACCTTCTTTTCTGCGCGCAATACATCACATTCAATAACATAACTTAACTTTTATTATTTAAAACCAGATGGCCTAGTGGTTAGAGAACCTGACTACGAAGCTTGAGGTCCCGGGTTCGATTCCCGTGTCGGGGCAGATATTTGTATGAATAATACGAATGTTTGCTCTCGGGTCTTGGGTGTTTGATATGTATTTAAGTATTTATCTATATATATAAGTATGTTTATCCGTTGCCTAGTACCCATAACACAAGCTTTGCTTAGCTTACTTTGGGACTAGGTCAATTGGTGTGAATTGTCCCGTGATATTTATTTATTTATTTATTTATTTAGTTTTTACTCATCAGTAAAGAATCTTATTTAAATTATTTTTGTTCATTATATCATTACTAGCAGTTGACCGCGACTTCGTCTGCAAAGTATTCGTTTGTCGCTATCTTGCGGGTACTATGCAATTTTCTGGGGTAAAAAGTAACTAAATAAATAAATATCACGGGACCATTCACACCACTTGACCTAGTCCCAAACTAAGCAAAGCTTGTACTATGGGTATGGGTGGGCTAGACAACGGATAAACATGCTTATATAGATAAGTACCTATACATACTTAAATCCATATTAAACATCCAAGATTCGAGCACAAACATTCGTATTTTTCACACAAATATCTGCCCCGACCGGGAATCGAACCCGGGACCTCAAGCTTCCTAGTCAGGTTCTCTAACAACTAGGCTATCCGGTCGTCAAAACTTATATGTTAATCCAGGTTACAAACTATCTGGATGCCAAATTTCATCAGAATCCGTCAAACCGTTTTAGCGTGAAAGATTAACAAACATCCACTATCCATCCATTCATACAAACTTTCACGTTTATAGTATTAGTAAGATTCGAGTGGCCGATACAGATATACAGAAGCGAGTTTAATTAGATTTTATTAAACACGGTTAACAGTTTGTGCGAGTAAGTATGGCAAAAACTAAATGACATTGAACACTTGTCCGACTTTTCATAACATTATTCTAAAAAACGCACGCGATACACGTCATTCTCCAGAATAACGCTCTACTTCATTAAAATATCATTAGCCTACAAAAATACCTGCAAGATCATAAAAACAACTCTTGTTAGAATAACTGTTGTATATTTAGATTGATACTATCATTCATTATTTTATGAAAAGAAGTAAACGAACGAATAAAATTTTAAACATTTTATGTTTTCGCGATCACCACTTTATAACCGCAATTGCAATGCAATTGATATACGGGCATTTTCAGAAAAAAGTGTACCCTGTACTATTTTTTAAAAAACCTAACATATTTTGGGTTATTTCTACTCAGAATCACAAGCAATATCGATTTAAGCAATAAAAAAAAGTGTCCCTCTAATAATTGTCAGTTTTGTGACGCAGTTAACCATACATGTTGTATGGGCCGTCACAAAACTGACTAATAAATTTTGTATGGAAAAATTAAGGAAAATTAAGGAAAACGGGTACATTTTTTTCTGAAAACTCCCATACAAGGCATGCCTGCGTACTCGTACTCGCAGAGTTGACATGGGAAGGTAGATTTGTCTCCATATGACGGTTACTTTAGGTAGCGTTCTTTCCCTCGCCCAATCGCGGTCCGATTTACGCGGCGCGCCGTACGTATTTAGGGCTGCCAAATCTAGGCGTAATGTCAGGTCGGATGACCTCGTGCCAAATGTCGCCCCTCAGAAAGTTTATGTCAATGAGCGCCTCACCAAGGAAAATCGACTTCTTTTTCGTGAAGCTCGCCTGCGGGCTTCGAACGCTAAATACAAACATTGTTGGACGTCGCTCGGTTCAGTGTATGTTAGAAAACATGACAAGGCTCCGGCTATTCAAATTCGTAACGCCCTGGACCTGCGACTCATCGCTGGGACGGGCGGGGGAGAGGTGGCCGGCGGTGCTTCGGCCGGGGACGGTGTCCGGACGGGTGGTCCTGCCGACGGCGGAGTTGTTTTCGGCGACTTTGACCGGGGGCGTCTTCGCGTGGGAGCTCGGGCTGATGATGTCATCCTCTCGGACAACTAGTGGTGATGGATCTGGCCTCTTGTCTTTTGCACTTACATTATTTTTATTTTTGTCAATGTTGGTTAGACGGTTTGTTACAATGACTTACACTTATATTACTGCTCACTCTCAAACACACTTCACTGCATGCCCCTATCACACTCACCTCACCCTCTCTTCTCGCAGCTACTTTCTTGGTGCCCTGAGAGAGGCTTTTGGACGTTGCGGCCCTTTAATTACCCGCCCACTTTATATAATTCCGCCATGGCCAGATTAGACATCGGATCTGAAGTCGATAATTCGTTTATAGCTAATTGCCATGCTGTTGAAACTGCTGAATATTGCAAAACAATAATAGGTTCTCAGTTCTCTATTAAAGTCTTATCTCTCAATATTAGAAGTTTGCAGCGCAATTTTGACCAATTTTTGGTGATTTTTGGCCGGCTGAACATCGCCTTTGACGTGGTGGTGCTTACTGAGTGCTGGCTTAAGGACGGCGCTGTGATGAGACAAATGGATGGGTATTCCTCATACTATACTAGAAGGTCGTACAATAAATCTAGCGGCGTGGTTGCTTATATTAAAAGTGATCTGCAGGCCGCAGTCTCTGAGCCTCTTATCCAGGATGCTGACAGCCTTTTCATTTCGGTCCCCGGATGCTTTTCTCTACTGGGAATCTATCGCTCTCCCTCTTTTAATGACGCTAGCCCCTTTATAAATTCATTGGAGTCATTTATTAACAATTGCTCCCACAATAACGAGTGTTTCATAGTTGCGGAGGATATAAATATCAACATTATGTCTTCTGAACCGTGCACAAACGAATATTTATGTGTTATGGCAAGTCTTGGCTTTGATGGCGTGATAGATAAATCCACTAGAAGGGATGCCTGTTTGGATCATATTTTTGTCCGAGCTGCTGGTTTTAAAAATGCATCTGTTGTTTGCGCTTCGGACATTACTGATCATAACATGGTAATGGTTGGCGTTAGTAATTTGTGTAAATTTAAGCCCCCTAAGCCATCTAAATCCTTTCTTAAATATGATTTTGAAGGTTTGAGGGTAGAGCTTGCTAGCGAGGATTGGGGGTCGGTAACCAGTGAGAAGACTGCGTCGGAGGCTGCTGCTGCTTTCTCCTCTATATTGTCCGTTGCAGTTTCAAAGCATACTTCACTCAGAACAACAAGTGGCTCGAAGCTGATTCTCAAGCCCTGGATGACGCCAGGTTTAATTAGATGCTCAAGGGTCAGGGACAGACTGCACGCCGGTTTCCGGAAGAACCCGCAGAGTGTAGTTGCTAGATTAACCTACACCAGGTATAGAAATTTCTACGTTAACCTACTTCGTAAACTCAAAGAAGATTTTGAAAGGAAGGAATTAGAGCAAAATAGAAAAAATCCAAAAAAATTATGGCAAACCATTAAAAACATAGCTCATCTTCAGCAAAGTAAACATCAAAATTGTGAACTTTCTTCTATCAAATCAAATTTTGCGGATTCTTTGAACTTTGTTAATTCTTATTTCACATCTGTGGGCCGGAATTTGGCAAGGGATTTTCTGGAGCGTGGTGGTGTCTCCGAGGAACTTTTGGCGGCCAGGGCAGTCGTTCCAAGATCGCCCCTGAGATCTTTGTTTTTGTGTCCCACTGACGAGGCGGAAGTGTCTAGTCTGATATCTAACCTTAAAGTAGACAGCGCTGCCGGCATTGATAATTTTTCAAATAAGCTTCTCATAAACACCAAAGATTTTATAGTCAAGCCTCTGGTCTACATCTTCAATCTGAGTATGTCATCAGGTTCGTTCCCGGATGCTTGGAAAGTGGCGGCTGTTGTTCCCGTCCATAAGGGAGGAAAAAGGGACTGTCCTAGTAACTACCGACCTATCTCTCTTCTGGGAAGTTTCTCCAAATTGCTCGAGGCGGTCATAAATAAACAATTGGTCAGGTTTCTTGAATCTGAATCTTTGTTATCCTCTCGACAATTTGGTTTCAGGAAGGAAAGGTCTACCGAGCAAGCTGCTTCTCTGTTGGTGCAGACAGTCTCATCCCATTTGGATAGGGGTGACGCTTGCATAGGTGTCTTCCTTGATCTGGCAAAGGCGTTTGACACGGTCTCCATCCCCATCTTGTTAGCGAAACTAGAACTTCTAGGAATTAGAGGAACTGTATGGAACTGGTTTAAGAGCCACTTGACAAATCGAAGTCAATGCGTCAGATTTGGTAATGGGATTAGTGCTCCAATGTCGGTAGATTTTGGGGTGCCACAGGGCAGTTTGCTTGGACCTACCCTTTTTCTGGTTTATCTGAACGATTTGTTATCTATACCCATCGACCAGGCTGAGATCGTTTGCTACGCGGATGATACTGCCCTGGTTTTCTACGAGGTTTCTTGGAAGAGATGTTTTGCTGTTGCGGAGAGAGGGTTGTCTGTGGTCTCGGGGTGGCTTGGTGATAACTTACTTACTCTCAACACCAAAAAGACAAAGTATCTATGTTTCCACAAAACCGCTTCGTCAGCCCCGCGTTCACGTCCGGAGATTGCCTTTGGCTCCCATTTGCCGGGTGATGTCGATGGAATTGCCGCTCTTGCTGGAGTCACTAAGGTCATCAGTAATTCTCCCCTTATTAAATACCTAGGTATCACGTTGGACGAAAATTTAAATTTCAAAAAACACGTTGAAGTGGTCTCGGCGAGGACAAGGAAAATTGTGTACCTCATGAAGTTGCTCAGAAACTCTGCGGGGTTGGATTTGCTGAGGTTGGTTTACACCTCTATGTGTGAATCCATACTGTCCTACTGCATTGGCGTGTGGGGGGGTGCTACTAGCTCCGCTCTCCTACCTCTGGAAAGGGCGCAGCGCTTTGTCCTGAAAGTCATGCTCGGGAGGCCTCGTACTTTCACTACGTCGGCTCTTTACGAGGAGGCGGGTGTTCTGAGCGTGCGACGGTTGATGCTTCTGCGAGTTGTCACTCAGGTGCATCGTAAAGTCATTCGATCTGAGCTATACCAAACCTTGATCCGGAAGCGGGTCTTCAGGATTCCTACTCCTCGTGTTAGAACTGCCTTTTCGAGGAGACTGCCGGCCTTTCTACACCCATTCATTTATAACACGGTCATGAAATCTTGTGATATATCTAGAGCCTCCCCGCACGAGGCCAAGATCATGGTTAGGAACTGGCTAGGTGGACTCAATTATGGAGAGACTGAGAGTCTGCTCAGGGTCGTTGCCTAGGTGGCTGCTTACACACCTACATACACACACTCCCTCACGTACACTCACACACTCGCACAAAACTTACACACACTCAGTCACACACTCATTTTGCTTCGGTCTAACCAACCCCCTCTTTCTTATTGTAGTTTAAATTAAAGCTTTTTGTTATATTGTGTAATTTCTACCTTGATTTTGATTTGGTTTATAACTTTATTTCTTATTTTTAAAATTTTAATGTGTTTGTACCCCGAATCCTGGTTGCCACGTGATAGGCATTGCCTAGTGTGGGACCAACGGTAATTCGTTTTTTGTAAAGACATCTTCTTTTAATAAACTATTTTTTTTTTTATTTTTTTTTTTTTTATTTTTTTTTTTAGTTGACCTAGGTAGATAGAGTTGCCCATCTGACTGTACTTAATCTGTCATTTCAACGTCCGTCATCGGTCCAACTTTACTGTATAATCTACGGGTTTACTACTACTAGGTGCTTTCGAATATAATAAGTTGTTCTCACTATTAAAGGTCTTGTTCGGCAATAACATTGACAGGTGAAGCATGTATGTAAGCTAGGTCAAGGCGGGCGGCCAAGAGGCCTTATAAAAATAAACGAGCGTATTAAACTACTTTTGATTGATATAATGCGTTTTGATCATGAGAGTAAAGACTTACTTAGTACAAGCGAACGCTGTAACACACTGTGTACTGTATGTAAATGCAAATGTAATACGCAAATGTTTCTCGCGAAGGTTTTTAATGTAGGCGAAGCCGTGTGTTACTGCTAGGTATAGAGGGTGTCCCAAAACTCACCATAACCTGGTACCGGGAAGAGATCAAGTTTTACCAGTTCTAGTAAAAATAAAAAAAACCATGTGACTTAGTTAAGTCATTATAGAGTCACATAACATATATCACTTTCAGTATTAGATATTTTCGAAAAACTGATTTTTTTTCTTGTGTTTTCTAGAACTGTTATAACTTGGCCTCTCACCCGGTACCAGGCTCTCGTTGAATTTCGGGACATGCTGTATATATGACGGGCTTGTTTTAGGCTCTGTCACCATCGATTAAAAATACAAAATCTTTCGCGCTGAAAACAACCAACGAATAAAACGATGAAACCATGTACAAACTCTTCGCCCTAATTCTCTAATGATAGACTTAGGCTCAAAATAGCGATGTCCGGAGATGGCCTACGTTCGAGCGCCGGACGGGTGTGGTAACTGTAGTTCCGGCGATCATCCTCGGACGTCCGCCGGATACCCGTTTGTCTGTTAGTGATATATGAGATCACCTGTTAGGCTCTAGCCGGTACAGCTACAAAAGAAAATTGTTTTCATTTAGTCTATAGACTCTAGTAAGTGAAGGGTACACCGAAAGAACATTTCTAGTCACCTCAGCGAATTTTTGTGTTATAGCGGTTCGAAAGTTAGTCATAAAGGGTATGACCGTATGAATAAATGTGTGACTGTGATATTAGTCCTATTAAGTAACATAATTCTATTTTTGCTTAAGAAAATCACGAATCTCCGTTAACAAAACGCCGAACCAATAACCACGGTCTTTTTTTTCAATTTGGTTTCATATTTAATATTAGCTTATAATGTTGCATACGAAGAAAGTTTATTAGGTAATCAAATTGGACAGCTCTTGAATGTTGCGACATCGCATCGCATTGTCAGTCTCCTTAGGTACGTATGATGCATAACATTTAGAACTGAAAACGTTTGAGATTTTTAATTCTACTCAGCATAGCTATTGAGATGTTTTGGTTTCCATAAACAACAATATGTGCACAATCGGTTAACTGTCCCTAACTAACAAGATTTTAACACTTTATGAAAATACTTCAGTTTGTTATATTGCACTTTACTCCGACACAAGTTTGAAAGGATGCGAAATATAAACAAGCCGATGTAAATGGCTCTAGGAATAGACTTCATATTCATAAATCAAATCTAAAACTGGGCGTATGTTTATAACAAGTTTTCGGAAAGATGAATGTTCCAGCATTCTTCATAATAAAAGAAACATTAGAAAGTTTGTTATTTCATCACTATCATTGCCATCGCATTAGCATGCAGCTTTTATCCTCATGCCGTAATCAGTAATAATAATAACGAATATAAACAAAATTAACCAACTATTTGTGCAGAATGCATCAAAATTCCATGCAAGCTAATATTAAGGCAAAACGAAAGCGTTAAATATATTCAAATTACTTTTACAAATTTTTACTTAGTTTAATTAGGTTTGCTGCTAATTTTACTTAGATTTAACTATAATTTTGAAACATTAAACTTGTTAATTCGTCTAGTTTTGTGGTGTAATTATTTCTGTATATTTATTTATTTTAAATACTAAACGTCGTGTTTGGACTAAATAGTGAAGTAGAAATAGCCAGTGAAAGTTCTTTTGTTAGTAGGCTTTTTGTGATCGTAAGACTAAAGTGGAACACAAAAAGTACTGAAGATAGTTTTTGCTGCGTTTAAACCAATGAGTAATTTTCCTCTTTTGTCCTCTTTAATTTTATTCCAACTTCTGATATCTGAAAACATGTAAGAATTAGATACATCATCATCATCATCATTCCAGCCTATAATATACGTCCCATACAGACAATAAGTAGAACAGTTTTCGTCTGAATGTGATTGTTGTAAGTAGTATTTGGCATGTTCTGTTATGCCCGTTAGATCGATGTCGTTAGCAAGCACATGCAAATCACTCGGCTATAATATGACAAATGAAGCATAACCTCTGCCGCTTCATGGTATAAGCGGTAGCGGAAAATATATGAAGACAATACTAGGTAATATTACAGAGAAAACTAACATATCTATTAATTGCTTTTTTTTTAATTTTTTGGTAACTTGTATTTATAGTAAAGATTCTAACAAACGAAAAATTCTTACTTCTGTGAGAAATGTTCGGATAGCGATTAAATCAATGCTTGTTCGATTTGACCGAGCTTTCCCGCTTCTGCACAACTGGAAGCCAATACTTTTAAGTCTCAGGATAAACGTCTTCTTGCACATGTAAATGATTTGTAACTCAAAAGTTGATATTTAACAAGTTTTTTTTTAGGTTAATAGGTAACTACATGAATATTGAAACGAATCATTCTCCTTTGACACTTACTGTACGCTCGCACACCCTAATAAAGTACAAACAAACTTCGTTTCAGTTTTTAAAGCAAGACCGGAGGCCGTATTGCCATCACTTTCGCCATCTCTTTCAGTCACTATCTCATACCATTTCATCATCATCATCATCATCAGCCCATAACAGTCCACTGCTGGACATAGGCCTCCCCCAATGAGCGCCATTGCGCCCTGTCCTCGGCTAGACGCATCCAGCTTCTACCAGCAGCCTTTCGCAGATCGTCACTCCACCTGGCCGGAGGGCGTCCCACACTACGTTTGCCAAGACGCGGTCTCCACTCAAGAACTCGTTTACTCCAACGGTTGTCGGTTCTTCGACAGATATGACCAGCCCACTGCCACTTCAACTCATACCATCAACCATACCATTTGACAAAAAGATATAGTGAATGCGATAACAAGTGGCAAGTGGCAACACAATAATAGAATTAAAGACGGAAAGTTTGAGGAACAATAATAAGCTTTCGATCCACATTGGGAAAGTCAGAGGTGGATTACCGTTCCAACATTATTTATGCTACCACCTGCTGCGACATAAGTGGCAGTGGGCGGGGCACTTTGCTCGTAGAACAGACGGTCCATGGTAACTTAGTAAGGTTAACGACCGCTTTAGCCTAGTTGGTAGTGACTCTGCCTACGAAGCAAGAGGTCCTGGGTGCGAATCCCGGTAAGGGCATTTATTTGTGTGATGAGCACGAATATTTGTTCCTGAGTTATGGATGTTTTCTATGTATTTAAGTATTTATTTATCTATATAAGTATGTTTATCGTCGTCTAGTACCCATAGTACAAGCTTTGCTTGTTTTGGGACTAGGTCGATTTGTGTAAGATTGTCCCCTAATATTTATTTATTTATTTTTATTTATTTTCTAGAGTGGCCACCGCGAACCGGAAGACGTGGCCAACCAGCAACTTGACAGACGATCTGGTAAAGGTCGCAGGAACCGCTTAGATGCAGGCTGCGCAGGACCGATCGTTGTGAAACTCATTGGGGGAGGCCCAGCTGTCCACGTTTTTAGGCTAATATGGTAATGATGATTTCCGCTATGTCTTTTCCCCGACACCGCGCACACCGCTACAATGCCTTGGCTTTCCAAACCGAATGTTCCTCCCAGTTTTTGCCGTCCACCGCAGAACAAGGGAAAGGCGATAGCCATTCATGCTAATGCTCCGTCAATCAGTAAACGTGTGTCGTTTGTCATGATCTAACTGTCCGAATAACACGTGGTTAATTGACACTTTCTAATTTTTGACATTAAGAAGAGATAGACGAGTATGTTCGCGTACTTGTATGTCGGCGAGTTTTTCGCTCATGCCTTGTCCACGAATTTGTTCGACACCGGGCTCAAAATCGCAACAAAATTGGCTGCCTCGCGAGGCGGCTCGCTCAGCGGAGACCCGGCTATTCAAGTTCGCGAGCTTAGGTGACACGTCTCGGCCTATATACCGTCCCACTGTTGGGCACAGGACTCCTCTCAGAATGAGAGCGCTTGGGCCGTAGTTCCCACGCGGGCCCAGTGCGGATTGGAAACTTCACACACACCATTCAATTTCTTCGTGGGTGTGTGCAGGCTTCCTCACTGTAAAGCTCATGGTAATTTCGCACGTAAATTCCAAAAAATTCAGCGGTGCCCGGGCCCGAACCCACGACCCTCTGCTTGAGAGGCCATATGTCAAACCACTAGGTTACCACGGCTTATATTCATTGCTACACCTACAATTTTACGTAAAAGTGTTACCTAGGAAGCAATAATTATGGCAAAATGCCCTAGACAACCGCGTTTACAATAAAAAAAATTCACGCTCCTTATAATCCTCGCGGTAAGCAGTTGCTGAGCGCATAAATGTATAATATAACTTAACATAAGACATTCACTTATCCGTGTAAGTAGTTGCTATTGTCAGGGGATAACACAGCTTCATACTTGTATCAGCAAGCCACAACAATGGCACACAACATTTTATATCCACCGCAAAATGAACCGTACAATCCCGGCTTTTATGTTATAAAATAGCTTATATTCATACGCTTTGCAGAATGGAATAACGAAGGTTATAAGCGTATATTTTTAGCTTGATCCTATACGGGCATTGGAGTGCATCTTTTATTTACACTGTGTGTTCAACAAAAGTTTTCCGAAACGACAAAATAGGTCGTTTTCGTATTAAATTTATAGACGTCTTTATAAACTTTTGAATTTGGTCATGAAATTATCGAGATGTCCAGGTCAAGAGAAAAGTCTTTATGCAAAGACCCAACAGTGGAACACACTGTTAAAAAATCTTGCTAATATTATAAACACAAAAGTTTATATGGATGGATGATGTTACTCTTTCAAACTAAAACTGTTTGATGGATTCTGATGAAATTTGACACACAGATAGTTTATAATTGTGTTAATAAACATCTCTCTCTCTCTCTCTCTCTCTCTCTCTCTCTCTCTCTCTCTCTCTCTCTCTCTCTCTCTCTCTCATAACCTGGATTAACATATAGGGTACTTTTTATCCCGGAAACTTGAGTAGTTCCCATATAAAATGAGAAAGTTTGTGAAGATGTTTCGATGTTTGAATATTTGTTAGTAAATTACGCATTAACTGCTGAACGAATTTAGATGACCATTGGCATCCCGACGGAAAAAAATCTGCGTTAAGATTTAGGATACTTAATATCCCGGTAATGCGTTCCCGTGGGATAATATTTTAATTTTAAACAAGAAGGCGCTAGCTAGAAAGCGCTGTCCAAGAATGTTGAAGTCCGTCGGGGTTCGAGGTGATGTGGTAACTTCGTAGTAATCTATAGATGGCGTTGTCCAAACAAATGTGTTACCGTAACCATTTTATTTTTATGGATTTCTAACACGATCGAAGCAAATAAAACTTAACAATGTTACTCTGTTACTGTTAAAACTATATATTTCAAACTAAATACAAACTGAAATATAGATGCACAGAAAAAAACCCCAGAAAAAAGACCAATGCTGGGAATCGAACCCAGGTCCTCAGCGTTCCGTGCTGCGTGCTTACCCCTACACCATCACTGGTCTAGAAGTTAGCGACGAATTTTTCCCATACATCGTACACTTCAGACTGTAACTGTCAGACTGTCTGAAGTGCGCGCTTTAGCGCGCATCTATGTTATGCCCTCTACCGACAAACTTAACACTCCTTCGGAGCTAACCGCTCACCTGAACCAAGAGATGGCGCTACTAAGCCAACTTTAACAAGTTAAGTATGAAGTATCTTTTTCTATTTTTAATTTTTTTTTTCAACTTCATTTTTTATTACTTTTACGGTCAAATAAAAAATAGAAAAAGATGCTTCATACTTAACTTGTTAATGTTAAAACTAGTTAAAAAACAAAATGTGCTTAATTATCTCTGCCTAGAAGTAGTGCAGAAGAACGTTGAAATAGAATTACTCCAGGCTAAGTTTTATCGATTTTGTCAGTTTGGCAACTTTTAAGACTTTTCCACATTGATAATTTCGATTGACTTATTGTTCGTGTAATTTGGTTTTCGCAACTGTCTCACATAACAACGCCTGCGCATTGGAGCGCCGCGTCACACTCTAGTACCGAAGAAAATCGACGAAGGCTCTCTTAAACGAGGATTTCATCGATTTATTGGAATTATATTGCTGTACACCGATACATGACAACAATGGTGGTCGTGGTACTTATAAATTTTGTAGATATTTTTAAGCGAGTAGAATTATACGTAGCCAAATCTTAGAACTGATCACCTTCATGATGTGTTCGGCCGTTCATAAACTAGGTATAAATTTCGTGCTATAGAACAGTAGTACTAGGTACCCGCAGCCCGCAGACCACATGCTCTGGTTCTGCTCAGATCGATTATTGTGAATTTGATGATATGGCCACGCATTAGTGATCGATCATCTACGAATAATTTGTTCGTAGGTGATCATATAATAAAGTGATTGACCATATCATGAGGTGGCTGTTTGCTTGGCTCGTCGTATCGTAAATTGTAGCTGTTTAATAAAATAACGACATGTACCAGTCAGCGTCCAATAGTTCGTGTCACCCAAAGTGGGCAAAAAGTTAGCAACACGACCTTATTCCAACTGTAACAAAGACGTGTTGCGAACTCTTTGGCGACATTGGGTGTCACGAACTATTTGACTCTGACTGTACACAATGACTTGAGTGAACTACTTAGTAACAGTTTTGAATTGATTGATTGCTGTTTTAGTGAGCATATTAGTATATTTTGTCAACATTATAAAGAAAGCATCAAAATTACTCAATAGTTTTGAAACAATCTTGAGTTGATCTTGCCATAGAGAACTCGTAACATTATTTACCACTAGCTGAATGAAATATTTTATATTTAATTGCTAAACCTTGTTTAAAGCCTGTTGTTGTAGTTTGATATTATTAAACTGAACTAGCACTAGAGATCTTTTTACACCAAGTGATGTAGAAAAGTCTCTTCTTGAAAATTATATTTTAATTAAAGATTCAAATATACCTAGGAAAGCTGAAGTGCCACGTAAAGTATTCCTTCAAATAAAGTTTAGATAATTTAGATGCTCGGTAAGGATAAAACAGTGCAATAAACTAGTTGAGCAACGAACTGCTTTAGTTTGCAGCGTTTTACTGCCGTCCGCAGAGCTGAGCGATCAACTTTATGTCTTGTAAAAATCTTGCGTCGACGATATTACGCTGCGCTGTTGCGGAAAACATGGCGGTTTTATTCTAATGCGTATTTTGAGCGCATTAAACAAGAAAATTTATCTTTTTAATTACGATTATGAGAGTGAGACCAAGCGGGTCATCTAATGGGAAATGATCACCACCGCCCGTGAATATCAACAATTCAAGGAAAGTCACGATCTGTTGTTGGCCTTTAAAGGAAATATAAACCCTTTTATTGAAAACCCAGATGTCATAATTGTCTGGACAATATGATTTTGGAAATTCAATTAGCACTACTTCACGGAAATATTCCAGTGAGCATCGCCCTAGAAAAACTGCGTAGTAACTAAAATTCGTCGGGCGTACTCAACAAACAAATTAGGCTTAACCACTGTGTAATATATTATTCATTATTATTATTACACTTTGACTGCCATAATAAATTTAGTTTTATTTTTCTCGATATATTGTACAACACTAATCACCGGTAGTGTTTTTAACATACCTATGATCTTTTTTAACCACACTACCAGGGGTGCCGTTCGGTGGTGCAGTCAACAATGAATCGAATTAAGTAGATTCCGCAATTTCACTGCACGTGGGAGGAAGTACCTAATAATAACTAAAAACAGTACTTCCTGTTTATGTTTAAATAAATAAATAAATATTAGGGGACAATCTTACATAAATCGACCTAGTCCCAAACTAAGCAAAGCTTGTACTATGGGTACTAGACGACGATAAACATACTTATATAGATAAATAAATACTTAAATACATAGAAAACATCCATAACTCAGGAACAAATATTCGTGCTCATCACACAAATAAATGCCCTTACCGGGATTCGAACCCAGGACCTCTTGCTTCGTAGGCAGGGTCACTACCAACTAGGCTAAAGCGGTTGTTTGTTTAATCTGCTTTGTCTATTATATAAAGTTTAATCTTTGCCGAAAACTTGTCGTATCATCCATCGGTTATGGGCCTAGTACGCTTCAATTGTGCTTGTGTACCTACAACTGTGTGTGTAACTTTTTTCTTTATTAATCCACCGCCGCCTCCTTTAACTTTGGCTTCCACGGAGGCTGAAATCTGCACAAGCTGCGAAATAGTCTCCGTAACAACTTTACTCCACTGTATCATTGTATTCACCACAAAGTTGTCATTTGCTGTTCAGTTGCTATGACCACAATAGAACACAAAGGACGTATTTGTTTTATTGAGATACTGTTATCGTAGCGATTTGTCAACTTATTAGTCATAGAACTGAGCAATCACGAAGAGAGATTGGATTGTTGTAGGTCTAATAATAAATAATATTGATTTACTTTGTTAGATGCGAACATATAGAACATTATCTTAGTATGAAGTTGTTTTCGGTTCAACAACAACGTGGAACTGATGGCCAGTCAGCAGCAACCAGATATAAATAGAGTGGTTAAAGGAGCTCAAAAATCGTACTAATTATGAAAGAGAAAGTTTGCGACAACGTTCGGATGGTTTCGGGTAGGCTGGTCGGGTAGGTCCCATTTCGTTCTATAGAACTGCGAAATCGTGAAGTAACAGAGTTCAAAATCATACCAACTATATCAGTTCTATAGAACTAACGGGAGATTCCCGGCTGGTCGGGGGTGACGTGGTGCAATTGGTAGCACACTTAGCACGTAGGTATAACCAGGATATTCTAGTTCGAATCCCGTCTAGTGGCAACCGAAAAACATTTTCGTTTGTATTAAATCTTAGATTTCGTTGAGCAAACGTACCGTACCTACTGCTGTTTTAAAACAAATAATGCATGTAGTTTTGTTACTCTTTCAGGCAAAGATTGCTGCCCAGAACTTTAATGGAAGATTATTTTCTTCGATGGACATCCAGGCGGAGGGGGGAGCATCTTCTCCCTTATGGTGGTTAGCATTACATTGGCCCGCTCGAAACGGTTCTCTTAATCTTTCGTAATACGAACTGCTATGGAATGGAAAGCTCTAATCTTAAGGCTAGAATAAACCAGTGTGATTAGGTACACCTTTGGCCTCATTTGCACTTTTCATCGGGTGAGATAGGTCAACCACGAGTCATTTTCATGTAAAAAAACCGGTCATGTGCGAGTCGGTCTCGCGCACGAAGGGTTCCGTACCATCTATACTAATATATAAAGCTGAAGAGTTTGTTTGTTTGTTTGTTTGAACGCGCTAATCTCAGGAACTACTGCTCCGATTTGAAAAATTCTTTCAGTGTTAGATAGCTCATTTATCGAGGAAGGCTATAGGCTATATATCATCAAGCTAACTCCAGTAGGAGCGGAGCGGAGCGGAAGAATGTTTCAAAATCGGGGGTTTTGAAGTAAAACTTCTATATAGGCGCTAATCTCAGGAACTACTGCTCCGATTTGAAAAATTCTTTCAGGGTTAACATCAGGGGGATGGGGGGGGGGGGGGGGGGGTTGAGGGGGGTGAGGGTGCGGGGGTGATGTGCGGGAGTTTTATTTAAGGGGGGATGACCATTTCATTGATTTTGCCGTAGAATGCACCGTTTTCAAGATATTTGACAAAAAAAAACTTGAAGTAAAACTTCTATGGGCACGCTTGACTTGGGACGAACGCGGGTGTGCGGGGGGTGCTGTGTGGGAGGGCGTGCAGGGGGTGCGGAGGGGTGCGGGGGGGGGGGGGGGTTCGGGGTTGCTGTGCAGGGGGAGTGCGGGAGGGAGCGGGTTGGAGGGTACGGGGGGGGTGGGGGGGGGTAATTTTTTTAATATCGAGGAACTAAAGAGAGCCATAATTGATGAAAAAGCAAATTGGATAAAAGAAATAAGCTTCCCAAATTACTAATTCGACGCGGACGGAGTCGCGGGCAAAAGCTATTATCTATAAAAACGGCAAAAGGATCAAGTTTGTTGTATCAGCCCCCCTTAAATATTTGTTTTATTTGAATTTAATTATTTATTTTTAAAGTGAATACTAGCTGTTGCCCGCGACTCCGTCTGCGAATAATATAGCCTACGACCTATTCTCAGACCTACCGAGTATAGAGAAAAAAGTTTCATAAAGATCGGTCGAGCCGTTTCGGAGGAGTTCGATAACAAACACCGTGACACGAGATTTTTATATATTAGAAGAATATAACTAAATATTCTGTGAATATTTCAAGCGTTATCAACATCGAGAAAAAACGAGCAAAAAAATCACGTTTGTTGTATGGGAACTTACCCTTAAATATTTATTTTATTCTGATTTTTAGTATTTTTTGTTATTGCGGCAACGGAAATACATCATCTGTAAAAATTTCAACTGTCTAGTTATCACGGTTCGTGAGATACAGCCTGGTGACAGACGGACAGACGGACAGACGCACGGGCAGCGAAGTCTCAGTAATAGGATCCCGTTTTTACCCTTTGGGTACGGAACGGAACCCTAAAAAGACAGATAGTTTATGACCACGTAAAACACATAGACGATTACGGGATAGTCAAAAGGTTGTCTGCGTGGAATTTATTCATCGCTATCCTGCGGGAATCACACACTTTTCCGGAATAAAAATTATGTGATTTCAGGTTGTAAATCATCTGTGTGCCTAATTGATTCAAAATTCGTTAGGTAGTTTTCGCGAATATGACTAACAGATATACACACAGGCACATTCACAAACAATATAGGTATTATTAGGTCTTTTTAGGGTTCCGTAGTCAACTAGGAACCCTTATAGTTTCGCCATGTCTGTCCGTCTGTCTGTCTGTCTGTCTGTCTGTCTGTCTGTCTGTCTGTCTGTCTGTCTGTCTGTCTGTCTGTCCGTCCGCGGCTAAGCTCAGAGACTGTTAGTACTAGAAAGCTGTAATTTGGCATGAATTTATATATCAGTTACGCCGACAAAGTGACTGAATAAAAAAATTAAAAAAATTTTTTTAGGGTACCTTCCTTAGACGTGAAGTGGGGGTGATTTTTTTTTTCTCGGCTATCCCTATAGTGTGGGGTATCGTTGGATAGGTCTTTTAAAACCATTGTGGGGTTGCTAACATGATTTTTCTATTCAGTGATCTGTTTGCGAAATATTCAACTTTAAAGTGAAAATTTTCATTAAAATCGACCGTCCCCCCTCTAAAATCTTAACTGTTGGGTGGAAAAATTTGGGAAAATTCAGAATGGTAGTAAATATATCAAGTTTACTAGGAAAATTAAAGCGGCTAAGATTGCTTGGAAATTATTTGTAGTTTAAGAGTAAATAGTAGCTAGCCTAAGGTATAAAACATACCTAAACTTGGATGATTCCGTACACATACGAAATCCTTACAAAAATATTACTTGATTTTTTCGTAATGGCAACGGAACCCTACCTTGGGCGTGTCCGACACGCTCTTGGCCGGTTTTTTTTATGTTAGAAAGGCCAGACAAACGAACTAGTGGGTCACCTGATGTTAAATGATCACCACTGTCCATAGACACCCGCAGCGCTTTACGCGATGCCAGTGCGTTGTCGGCCCTAAAGAAAAGGGAATAGGGGAAGGGGGTGAGGGAGGGGGAGAGGGAAGGGGTGAGGTATTGGGCCCCCGGCACTCTCACTGACCGTACGAAACGCAAGCAGGATTACTGCTGCTTCACGCCGGTGTTCTGTGTGAGAGGGTGATACTGCCCCGGACGAGCCGGCCCATTCGTGATGCAGCGGCTAGCTACAACATGGCTCTACCACTACTATCTTCTACCACTACGGTCTCCATCCACTATCAATTGAAAGCTATGGTGGCCTAGTGGTTTAACCTCTCAAGCAGAGAGTCGTGGGTTCGAGCACGGGCTCGCACCTCTGAGTTTTCGGATTTGTGTGCTAAATTAAATTTGAAATATACCATGAGCTTTACGGTGAAAGAAAACATCGTAAGGAAACTTCAGTGGTGTGTGGAAAGTTTCCAATCCACACTGGGTCTGCGTGGTAACTACTGCCCAGGCCCTCTCATTCTATGAGGAAGCACACTACACTGTGTCTTCCGTCCGTGGACGCCACTAGAGAACCTTTTTGCCCCATCGGCCATCAGTTCTACGAGCGATGTGCCCTGCCCACTGCCACTTGAGTGTGGCGATTCTTCGAGCTATGTCGGTGACTTTAGTTCTTACGCGGATTTCATCATTTCTAATGCGATCCCGCATACATACTTAAATACATATTAAACATCCAAGACTCGAGCACAAATATTCGTTTCCTCACAGCCGAAATGAAAAGTAGAGTGTCTAACTCGGGTGAAATTGCCCATTTCCCCTCGAACTATTGGCGCTCTCACTCGGGTTGAATGGGTCACTTTTCACCCTTGGTTATCAATCTACTATTGTGGTTGTAACTGACCTGAGTGGCCTCACTTTGGGACACGAGCCCGCCGTGTACGAGCACGCGGTCGGAGAGTGGGTCCCACACGGCGGTGTGGCCGAAGCCGCCGCGCGCCGGCCATCCCACAGTTGGGACCGCCACCCACACTCCCTTTTCTATGTAGTACTCCTAGAACAATCAGACGTTTTAGGGGAGAACGTAGTATATATGCAAGACACATGTAGCTTAAGTAAAACGAAGTATCATCATAATCCTAGCCTCGTCAGCAGGGCACAGACCTCTCAGTAAGAGAGGACTCGGGCCGTAGTTCCCACGCGGGCCCAGGGCGCAATGAGTACTTCACACATCAGGTACATCGCAGGTACGGTACCTATAGGTAGTCGCAGGAGTTTTCCGGAATTTAAAATAAATAAAATAAATAAATATCACGGGACAATTCACACCAATTGACCTAGTCCCAAAGTAAGCTAACTAAAGCTTGTGTTATGGGTACTAGGCAACGGATAAACATACTTGTATAGATAGATACATACTTATATACATATTAAACACCCAAGACTCGAGAACAAACATTCGTATTTTTCATACAAATATCTGCCCCGACACGGGAATCGAACCCGGGACCTCAAGCTTCGTAGTCAGGTTCACTGCAGGGTGCGATATTACATTTAAAATTTACCACGAGCTTTACGGTGAAGGAAAAACAACGCGAGAAAACCAGCACACAGCTGCGAAGAAATTCAATGGTGTGTGTGAAGTTACCAATGCGCACTAGGCCCGCGTGAACTACAGCCCAAACTTATTCTGAGAGGAGGCATGTGGCATGTACTGAGAACTGAGTTCCTATTCATACTAAAAAAAACACCATTATAATACGCGGAAACATAAGAAAGCTAACATGTGACTTTTTTTTATATTTACCTGCACTAAATGTAGATATCCATAATGTGGCGAATGTCCAAAGAACACAAGCATAACTGCTTGTGTTCGAAAACGCACTAGCATCGCGTAAAGCGCTGCGGGTGTCTATGGACAGTGGTGATCATTTAACATCAGGTGACCCACTAGTTCATTTGTCTGTCCTCTCTAACATAAAAAAACCGGCCAAGAGCGTGTCGGACACGCCCAAAGTAGGGTTCCGTAGCCATTACGAAAAAATCAAGTAATATTTTTGTAAGGATATCGTATGTGTACGGAATCATCCAAGTTTAGGTATGTTTTATACCTTAGGCTACTATTTACTCTTAAACTACAAATAATTTCCAAGCAATCTTAGCCGCTATAATTTTCCTAGTAAATTTGATATATTTACTACCCTTCTGAATTTTTTCAAATTTTTCCACCCAACTGTTTAGATTTTAGAGGGGGGGGGGACGGCCGATTTTAATGAAAATTTTCACTTTAAAGTTGAATATTTCGCAAACAGATCACTGAATAGAAAAATCATGTTAGCAACCCCACAATGATTTTAAAAGACCTATCCAACGATACCCCACACTATATGTTAGCCGAGAAAAAAAAAATCACCCCCACTTTACGTCTATGGGAGGTACCCTAAAAAAATTTTTTTTACTTTTTTTTATTCAATCATTTTGTCGGCGTGACTGATATATATATTGATGCCAAATTACAGCTTTCTAGTACTAACAGTCTCTGAGCTTAGCCGCGGACAGACAGACAGACAGACAGACAGACAGACGGACAGACATGGCGAAACTATAAGGGTTCCTAGTTGACTACGGAACCCTAAAAAGCCTGCGCCTTGCAGTGGGACGTAGGCTGGGATGATGTTGATGACTATAACCATTGCCAATTTGGTGCACATTCCGTAGTAACATCTCGTTACATTCTTAATACATTGAAGGTATATTTCATCCGCCATAACAAAAAGACGATAACAGGAAAGTAATGCACGGCGATACTAAATCGGTTTACGTCTCGCTCCTAGCGTCTCGGGAAGCGTTTGTTTCCTCCCGTTTAACAGGAAAAAGGCGGCGAAATGCCATAAAAGGCTTCCGACGACAGATTGATGTACTTACTCTCTGATTTTTAACCTTTAACACAGAGAGAAACATTCTTTTTATATTACAAAACGTTATTCGTACCGAAGCGTTTGGTGATTTGGATTGGAAGTCTTTAAATTGTTTTTGCGGCTGTTTCTAAAATGTAATTGGGCGTGACTGTACACTTCCTTTCCCATGTTTTTCACAATGGTGCAATGCATGTATAATAAACCTTCCTCTTGTATCACTCTATCTATACTTATTAAAAAAACCGCATCAAAATCCGTTGCGTAGTTTTAAAGATCTAAGCATACATATGTAGGGACAGACAGCGGGAAGCGACTTTGTTTTATACTGTGTAGTGATAAATCACGGGACAATTGACACCAATTGATCTAGACCCAAAGTAAGCAAAGCTTGTATCTACTACGGGTACTAGACAAAGGATAAACCTACTTACATAGATAAATACATATTAAATAAATAAATATCACGGGACAATTCACACCAATTTGACGTACTAGTCCCAAAGTAAGCTAAGCAAAGCTTGTGTTATGGGTACTAGGCATAACGGATAAACATACTTATATAGATAGATACATACTTAAATATATATCAAACATCCAAGACTCGAGCATAAACATTCGTATTTTCACACAAATATTTGGCCCGACCGGGAATCGAACCCGGGACCTCAAGCTTCGTAGTTAGGTTCTCAAACAACTAAGCTATCCGGACATTCGTATTTTCACACAAATATTTGCCCCGACCGGGAATCGAACCCGGGACCTCAAGCTTCGTAGTTAGGTTCTCAAACAACTAAGCTATCCGGTCGTCGAATGGTATGTCGTGTATATAATTTATAACTCTTTATTGTACAGTCGATCAAGAAATTCCTTTACCACCTTAAGGTTCAAGTTAGTTGTACGGTTGAAAACATCAAAGGCTATTTTCACTTTCAAGTCAATGTTACAATCAGCCTTATTTTTATTCTGATCTAGGAACTGTAATTAAAGCACTTACTTGGTACCTATACCTACTATTTTTTTTTTATGTTAGAGAGGCCAGACAAACGAACTAGTGGGTCACCTGATGTTAAATGAACACAACTGTCCATAGACACCTGCAGCGCTTTACGCGATACCAATACGTTTAAAACATCAAATCAATAAGTAGATAAGAAGAGAAACGGATATATAAAGGCGAACTCGTCCCAGGGATATCTCCCAGTTAGCCTTTGAACGATAAGCCTATGAAATAGTCTAAGGGCATGTTTCAAAAATCTGTTAATATTCTGTTACATTCTCTGTTTAATCGAACAAAATTTAACCTTTGACTCATAGTGAAAAAATGTTCAAATATTTAAAGTTAAAATAATAATTTAAGTATTTTTTATGATGCTCATGTTTAAAGTTCGTTTGGCTGTTCCTTCGCAAGAACGACCTATTGTGTTTTTTTCGCACTAGTTCTTTCACAAAAGTTTAATGAAAAACTCCTTCTTTGCCCATGGTCCTATCAGTAGGACTACGCGCAAGTAACATGGCCTGTGGTTCAACTAGTAGGTACCTAATACCAAGGACAAGGACATTTTTTTCTGACCGTGGTTCTTTAGGTAGGACGCCTCTGGACAAATAAAATTGCCCGTAGTTCGACTAGGGTACTAAGAGCACTGTACCTATATTAAAAAGATTTTCCTTCATTCCTAGCCCTCTTTTCTCGTAGTCCCATTGTTTTGTCCCATCGTTGGAACCAGGAGGGAGACTTATTTATCGTCGATGCCAGTGACTGTATTACCCGATCAGTAGGACCAATGCCCATGCAATAAAATTACACAGTTACAGTCCTACTGATAGGACCACGGACAAAAATAATGCCCTTGGTACGACCAGTAGGACCACGGGCAAAGAAAGGGAAAACTGCGTTTATTTTTTCGCCTTTGTTCCTTTACAACTTCGATCAACAATACAATTGTATTGTTGATCGAAGCTTTACAAGAACTGAAGGTGCTAAGCTAACTGCAACAAGGAACAAAAGCGAAGAAATAAACTCAATTTTTCCTTCTTCTCGTGTGAAGGAAGAAGTGCGAAAAAACGCAACTGATCCTTCCTTCGAAGGAATAGCTAAAGGAACTACCACGTATAATCCATTAAAGTAAACATAGACAGTATCATAAATATCTGTCACATAGATAATGAAAAACTAACTTTATATAAGAAAAAAATGGAAACTTCCTTAAGCGTATTAATATAATAAACGGAAGTAAAAGTAAATATTTGTGTTAGCTGTAAATTTGCTAAATAATATCGAGGTAAATTGCTTACATTATGAAAACAAAAACAAACGACGATCTTGTGCGCAGACGCGCCGCTAAATGGGCCAAGGACTCGGCCTTATTTCGACGCTCGGCAATTAAGGTGGTACATAAACCTTCTTATCGGGACATATTACATTTTTAAAGATAAATACTTAACACACTCTTATTAATTTGTCGAAAAAGTTTTTTTTGTTAGTTGAGGCAGTTTTCGTCCGAAAGACCAGTGGTTTTGCACATATTTTTGTTGGACAAAAATAATTAATAATTTTACTCATCTCGAATATTGAAATTATGTTGATTAATATTGATATATTTACGAAATCTGATTAGAAATCTTTCCCTCATAGTAAATTTAAAATAATTTTGAAATTTAATAAATTAACATTGTGCAATATAATTTACCAAACATATTTTACGTATGCTATCCCTCTCTTCTGTATTCGACTCGGAAAACCTTTTTCTTAGTAAAAATCTCTCATTTCAAGGACAGCTAATCGAAAACAATGGGATTAGTGATAGAATAATTATTTAATTTTATTCTTTGTGCTTACCCAATTTAGTTTGACACGTTCTCTGTCCCCCATAAAACGGATAAAATTGCTCCTCAAGTTCACGTCAATATTTATTGTATTTTGTTCATTGGATTACGCATCCGTTTGTATACATGGACTTGTGGGTAACTCAGTTTTTGTATCCAAGTGGATACACAGGGCAGGGAACGGGTTAACATTATTGCATGAAGTAGACCAGGTACCTATTTTAATCTAGTGGGTTAGTGTTACACTAAAATAAATACAGATTTATTATTTTTATCATTATAATAACAACCAGGGTCAGCTTTGATACCCGTACAACCAAATGGTATCCCATTCCGAGATCCGGAGCGCAGTGGGCTAACGATGCCATAATCCTTACAAGGCTCGGCAGTTAGCCGACATTGCTCCTAACCTAATGACAGCTATGTCACCTCATTAACTCGTCAGCAATGAGGGCTACAAGACCTAACACGTCATTTATTTGGGATTAGGACGGAGGATTTGGTTCGCTAATTACTTTTTTAGCTGGCTTCTTTAAGGTACACAGAGTACTCTCTATTATAGGTACTCTCTATTTTGTTTTATGTAAATTTCATATCGCTCACGCCGATACTAAAAAATCTGACCTCGGCGGAATCATAAATAGAATTTTATACAATTGTTACAAAATAGGGCTTCTTAAAGTTTCAAAAATAAAGCTGAATAAGGAACGAAATTTTAAGACCTCATTGTGTAATGTAATGATTAAATACAATATCTGTTCTATGCTATGAGTAAAAATATTGAAATTACCCATTATCTTAAAATCAGTAAATAGACAAACTATGAAATTCTCATAACTTTTGTTAGGTACTTATTTGTAATTTGTTTAACTTTTTTTATCAATATAAGGTTTGCGTTTGTCCACAATCACGCCCGATGACTTGAATTTTCACTTTCCTTTTAAGCTTTCCGCGACGCTTTTTAGTGTATGTCCTTCCATCTCTATTTAATCTTTCCTTTAGAAATTTATCAACACTTACAACTGTGTCAATTTAACGAGCGCTCCTAAAACCAGGACTTATGGAAGTCCAAGAGAGTATTTTATCACAGTAGGAACGTAAAAACCGTTACGATGCACATGTGAACCAGTGAACGATGTTTTGGTGGAATTACTTTCCCTCATTCCTCATTCAAACTGCTTAGTAATAAAAATTACCGCCCTAAATATGTGAAATTTCTGGTCATCATTGCATTTTGTAATGACAACACTTGATTTAACTAACTTTTTTATTTCTGTCCTTGATTTAAAATCACAGGTTACAATCGCAAGAAGAATTTAAGAATAAAATGAAATCTATTTGTTTGTATGTGTGTAAACACTACAGCGAAAGCTACTAGCAAAATTGAAGGGACCAGGTATTTTATTGCGTTATGAAGAGTTTTTGTTAAACGGAGAGTTAAAAAAATAATGTAATTTTTTGAATAAATACGCTTTAATTTTGACTAAATTAAGTTGTTATCAGTTCTCTGTTTTACTTTTCCAGTATTTAAATTGTATCTTTCGTTGTATTTTATATATATCTTCCATCCATCTCTGCCTGTAGGAATTTTTCGTTGTTCTTTCAAATGGTAGACACAGTAGATGGACTGAATCCAAAATGTTTCGCAAAATCACTTTTTCTTTTACTCACCATGTTTACAGTTAGGAAATTCGAAAGCTTCTAAAAATAAGAAAGAAAGATAGAAAGAAAGAAAGAAGACATTTAATCACTTTTACAAGACACACAAATACAAGAAAGTACACACAATTTCATAGAAATAAACAAAGTTCACATAACAATGCTGTAATAAATCTAGACACGCGGCAGCGTGTCAAGCCAAGTTCAAGCAAAGGAACTGGCTAGCCAGCGCCGAGTGTAATAATAACACGAACCACTTGGTGCCACTTTTGACCCTTCTATAACTCAAAACTTCTATAACGTAAACACATAAAACTACGTGTGTTTAATTACGAGTATATCCATAAGGACATCTAGAAGCCCAAATTTCATGAAGCTAGCAAAAACGGTTATAAAGATTATGAAGGTCAAAAAGTCGTAAATAAAACCATTTTATCGCCGTGACATCAAATCCGTAATACGAGATCTTGGATAATAGCAAGGGAACGCTAATGCAATCAAAAGCCCTGGAGAAATCTAAAAGCACTAAAATAGTACTTTTTCCAGCATCCCTAGCCTGCAAAATATTATCGACTACATCGAGTAACGCAGTAGCTGTCGATCGACCCTTGCGAAAACCCGATTGCAGTTCAGGTAGGATGCTGTATTTCTCCAAATATTCTGACAGCTGTTCGCAAAGTACCCTTTCCACTATCTTCGACGCACAGAGAAGGATACTAATAGGACGGAGTTCGGACAGATTAACAGGATCAGGTTTTTTAGGTAACGGGGTCACTTGAGCGATTTTCCAATCAGTCGGGAAAGTCATAGTCTCAATACTCCTATTGATGATGAATGTCAGTACCTTCGAAGTCACCGGAAGAGTCATAAGAAACATGTCAATAGCAATCGAATCATGTCCCTTTGCAGTTGTTTTAATAGAGGTCATGATTTTTGTCACAGTTCCTATTGTTGTTGGTGAAAGAGTAAATTTTTTGTAACTATTAACATTAGTCTTATTATGCCTTTATGGGCAACTGTTGTTACTTACCTCTATTTTTTTCTCACCCTATGTACTTACACAGTTATACAATAAAAAAATTCTGATTTCTGAATTCTTTTATGTCTATCGAATTCATACTGTGTCAGGTCAGATATAGATACGGCCGGTTTACCAGGTATATTTAAGAAATCTGTAACGTAAAAATAACCCGTAACATTAAGACGATAAAAGGAAGTCCAGTAAGTCCAGACACGTGCTAAGCAATTACAAAGGAGCAAATGAAAACATTTCTAAGAATTCCACGGGTACCAAATATTTACGTCACCAGTATTGTGTTTAAAGGTCAGAGAAATTAATGTTTATTGGGGTCTAAATAATAATGTATTATTTCGCTATTTATTTAGAGTGGATGCTTCGCTATTAAGAGTGTTTCAATCAAGGGTATCAACTCTTTAAATCTACCTACATACCTTTCGTCATGTCATTTTTTTCTGGCTATACTTGCAACGTCCAGGATAATAGCTCAATGCGTCAACGTCTTCTGGAACACGATTTGGGCTTTGGTATTCTACGTCGATCTTCCGCTTACTGGTCTCGATGCAACCGACGCCATGTGACTTACAAGTGGATGGCCATAAATTGCTTCCGCTTGTGATTGAGGTTCCTAATTCAGTTCCAAAGATCTAAACCTTAGACAAACTTCAGACAACATAAAATTATGTATCCTCAAAAAGGGTACATTTTTTGTAATATTAATTGCTTAAAAAAATCTAGTCATAAATGAACGTCACCGACAAAAAGTAGACTCCAATAAGTAGGTACCTAATATTATGTTTTTCGAGACTTGACTTCAGAATAATGAAAATCTAGGCAATAAACCATAACCAGTACAATAATAAATCTAATCTTGAATAAATGTTAAAATAAGTGCGTGGCAATAGATTGTTAATTAATGTAAAATGAGGACATATTACTCCTATCAATTCGACACTTACTAGATATACACATAATAATGACGATGAAAGCCGTAAATTACACCCCGTAATTAGATAAAATCCCGCTAAGCTTTGTGGCATTGAACGTATTATTAACGCTTAGGTATGTATGTGTATATAAACACAAAGTTTGTTCGGCATATGTGTTTGAGTGTGTATGTAAATGCCTTTGTAAGCTTAGGTAAGAATAATCGTAATCAGCGCTATCTAGTGGATTGCTTCAGAAGCATGACGCGAGTTCATAAACGCGTTTGTAGATCGCCGAAAACAACTTATCGAAATGATACTTTTTAGATACTGCTGTATCTTTAATTGAATGTAAATTGATTTTTATTGTTGTTTTGCTTTGTCAAATTACAAAGTATTAGTTATAATCAGAAGGTTTAGTATAAAAGCGGTGTAGTTTGCCAAGTATTATGCGTGTTCGTTCCGAGCACCACCGCTAGATGCTCCACTGTGCTGCCGTGAAGTGAGATTCAATATGGCGGCGCCATTCGAGTCTGGAACAGGGCGGGGAGTACAGTCGCCGAATCGACACTACAATACTTACGCGTATTTTCGATGAAAGCGACGTCTTCTTGACTCGACGCGGGTGATATTGCGAAATAATCCAGTGTTTCTGTGTTCGTTTATGCGGTTTGTGTTATTAATTGTGCGTAATGGTGTATTTGTGGTGAAAAACGTGAAAGGACTTTAGGGTAACAATGTCTAGCAGTTGACATGTTTATCTGTGTCGTGTGTGAAGATTTTCCCTTTGCGTGAGGAGGGACTTCGTGTTAGTGTGCGTGCTTGGGAGTGTGTGCGTCCCGTGGCAGTGGAATCACAAGGATCCAATGATGGATTTCATTTTCATGGATGTATAGGTAAAAATTGCACGTTAATTATGTCTGTGTTTGTATATGTTGCGGACTACAGTTGGTTGTTCGTATTGAACTACTCGTTTTAAGTCGTGATTCGAGACTGCTTTGTGTTAAAACAGCCACTTTGTAGATATAGTAGCGCATGTATTTTAGTGTAACTACATGTATATCCTTTAAATCGATAGGGATAATGTGGTTTTTGAGCGTGTATGGCTACAGAGCTTTTTAGATGTCTGTTTCCTTATCATAGAGAATGAGGTTGCCGAGACCTTGTCGTGGCATAATGTTTCGAAATTATATTTCTTGACTCTTGACGTCTTATTGTATTGTATCACGTGATGCTTTGAGGTAGATATTAAAACATTTTTTGTTTTTTTTTTATGCCATATATATCGTCAATATTCTAAAAAAGATTTTTTATTTGCTAGAATAGAACCCATTCAGTGTGAATACGTTTGTGCGTGGTATTTCTAATTCAATAAAGCATTTAATTTTCACATTAACAGTGCCATGCTGAGCTTTAATGATTGAAAGTCATTCACACGCACGCACAAAGTCGGGCCTGTACCATTGAAACTTAATTCATTACATTCATACAGAGTCGCGCGAGAATATGGTTCCCCTCGCTCCCAGTTCGCTGCCTCTGGTTATCAGCTTACAAAATGTTCCAAGCCGTCCCATTCGTGCAACCCACTAATCTTTATATTTGCGTCTCTTTCTGGCTTGTATTGCGCGTTTTTCTTATTTTGCCGCGTCATATGCTTGAGGCATGAAGTACCTATAGATTGCAGTTTAGTTGGTGGTTGTTTAGCGGAAGCGCGTGCAGGTTGTTCTGGTTGGATCCTAATTGATCGGAGGTCCTTTGTCTAAGAGGTCGGATACATGGTAATGAGAGGGCAGGTTGGACGGTCTGCGCATCCCCACGGCGCAGTCTCTGGCCCGGTACCCGCCCGCGACGCACGTGGCCGCTCATCTGCTGCTCTCCTGTTAACAATTTCCCGCGAACCTTGTGTTTAACTTTGATTGAATGTGACTTGATTAATGGATACCCTGGAAAATTAATTATACGCAGTAAGTTGAGCTTAGCAATTGTGTTTCACACTGGCTGTGTCACGGTATTGTAATCGGGTTAATTGAGTCGCCCAGGGATGATTAAGGGTTAACTATTGTATCTACATTAATTATTCTTAGATGATCGATATCGACGCGACGTTTAAGGTACCTTTAATTTCAGCCCTAATTCATTTTGAAAGCCTCTGTATCAAAATATTTTATCATAAAATGAGTTTCATTTTTCTCTTTTCTATTAAGTATTTAAAATCTATTAACCATCCTAATTCCATGTACTTATTATTATGCTGTAAGGCCAAAGCGAAATTCATATTCAAATGAACAAAAGATTCTGCACAAGCAAATGAGACATGATAAACCCATTCTTAATACATTTTATTAATGTCTATCAAAAAGCACTGCTGCGTAAATGAATAAATCTAATTAAATATAAACTAAATCCCCGAAATTAAACCAAAACACACATAAAAAACATTTTGTCCCATTTCGTGCGAGCTTGAATCACAGTGCAAAACGGCGAATATCCACTTATCCAGTCTACTTGTTATTGTATCGTCTCAAGCACATTATGTAGATGAAAGCATGAATAAATTACTCGATTATGCTGTGAGAACAAGACAACCCCCATTATTCTTACTGGAAAAAATTCAACCAATTAGGTATCAAATGAAAACTACCATAAAATCTGCTAATGTACCTATTTCCAAAGAAATTAAATTGCTATCCTTAAAAGATAACTACGCTTACTTAATTTGATATTGGTATTAATTATATCGCCAGTTAACGGCTAAAGGATGTAAAAATGGTCAAGAAATGCAATGAGCTTATGTAAGGTAAGGCAGGTAGGCAATTGACAATCAGTATATATCTACAAAAGCGCTAGGCTATTTCGTCAACGAAGAAAAAGAATACTTTCGTTGCTAAAAGCCTAAAACCAAGAAAGAACAGGGAATGGGCGATCGCAACCGTTTGATAGGGAAGTTGGGAGCACTAAAAGGACTGCCTAATGTTTACCATGTCCGAAACAAAATAAATGATGAGAATAAAGTCATGTCCTGAGCGTGTCACACACACATCACATCGACATAGGGTTCGGGTATTTCCAGCCTTACCTATTTCACGTGCAATTTGCCATGAGTGAAATGTATAGTAAATACCTAATGAATAGTAAATACTAACAAGATTCAAAGTCTAGATAGATAGCAAATATTTTGTCGAGATTGCCGCAACAAACAGACATCAACTCCAAGACGCTCTGTGATCGTCTTTGAGCGAAGTAGCGCCAGCCCTGGAATCTGCTAAGACATGTACATATTAGAAGAGTAAATCTTTAAAACCAAAATAACACAACTATTTTATTGTTACTAAAACAAGCACCGTCAACCCGTGGTAAGTCGTTAAAATTCCCTAGATCAAAAATCCTATATCACACTTTAACTAGATACCTAAGTATGTAATGCTAATGTATTGGGACTTAGAAATACTTGTCGCCTTATATCATTGCGCAAAATAAATTATTTCAGCGAAGTTACGTAGGTACGGGGTATTCAAAGTCTCGACATCAAACGCAAAGGTTTTCACATGAAAGATCTAATGAAATCGGTCGATTCGGCTTTTCGCAAGCCAAATTCTATGTAACTTTTGCTTTAGATGTAATAAAAGAGTGTTTTCTCTTCAACGACTTCTCGTTCGTTAAGTAGAAAAGCAATTATCTGTTATTATACATAAAGCCATATTAAATAGTGGTTTTTCTCGTTAATTTTAACAAAATGCTTAATTATGACTAACTTGGGCATTCTTTAATAAAAAGTGTTACTTAGATGCAATTACGAGTACCTACAACAACCTGGTTTCTATTCAATGAATCTAGCTTAGAAGAATTCCAAGAAGGAAAAGAATCGCCTAAGTCTGTATCATACACAAAGAATCCCGTTCGTATCACTGCCATTATTAAGAACGCGCAAGAATGCCGAAAAAAATATGTTTCTCGTATGGGGATATTTTTACTCTTTAACCCTTACTATGAAGCTAAAGGATCCTTGTTGGAATTACGGTCGGGACAGCCACTTATTTTATAAATTCGAAGAATTTAACCTGAGGCGTAGATATTTTATGTATTTAAGTATTAACGCTTATGGTATTTTAAGTGTATAATTATTACGAATCAATAGATACAATGCTCTGACAGACGGTGGAGCTTTGGCAATAGGTACTTTATGCTTTTCGCGTACGGAATTTTGAAAAGCGCAAACTATTATTCAACTTAACTTGTCCTGTTCAATGTAATGTTGTTTATCAATTTGTTGGTTTCCATAAAATCCATTTGTTACGAAAACCGACTAATAATTACGATTATGTCCGTCAAGTAAAAACTTCAATGACCCCACTACCACACGTGGTGCGATGCGAGGTCGTGAAATTGCAATTGGTTTTAGTTAGATCCTTAGATTTTCGTAACACACGGAATACGGTGATTGAAACGCTTCAGAGCCCCATCTATCTACAACAGAGGCCGTATTGTCTAACGCGCGGATGGTTGTCATTGCTTTCACCATCTCTTTCTGTCACCGTCTTTATACCGTTTGACAGAAAGAAATAGTGCTTGCGATAGCAAGTGTCAGCGCGTTAAACAATAAGGATACAGGTGACTCACAGACAGTTACCACGAGTCGAGTTATTAGGCGCTTATGAATACGTACGTAGGTATGATTTGTTATTTATTTAGGTTGTAAACTTTCTTTGTAATCATGTTAACGACATAGGATCTTCGGAGTTGCCGATTTGATTCCAGAATTCTAGAACAAAGTGAAATAAGGCACAATATTAATAATGTTCTAAGATAGTCACAAGAATTTATGATTCACTTATAACTAAAGAGATAAAAGAGGAATTTTACGAATCTTTAGTAGATTAAAAATATCTTAGTGAGTCTTAAAAGAGAAAACAAAGTAAGGCAAGTCTAAACAAAGCTTGTATTTAATTATTTGATCTTATTGAAACACTACTTGTGAATTTCGTCTTACATGTACAACTTTTCTAGGGTTAAAAAATCGTGGAACAGTTGTAAAGCTGTCCAAATTTTGTTTTAATAACGTGGTAGAATGTAATTTAAACGGCTTAAATTTATATAGATCATGATCACCATCATCTCTGTTTAACTGCTAATTTAATTGGAGTAGGTACTAAATAAAATGGTTTATTTATTCTAATCTGTAAGCTCCGATTGCTAGTAAACTTCATCAGGCATGCTAAGTGAAGAAACCTGATTGCTGACTACCCCTTACTACTCTTCTATCTGTAAAGCTGCACAACGCGTTAAGGAAGTTTTACTTAATTATTTTAAGTACTAAGTTAGGTAGTTAATTTAGGTAACGTAACAATTAAATGCTGATAGTGTTAGAAAGTAATATCGTGAACAAAGTAAGTCCATGTTTAGCCTTAACTTAAGTCAAAGTTAATATTATCTTTATTCAATTTAGGCTACATTATGAAGAATCTATCACCAGTTCGGATAAACCTCTGTTCAGAACAATCGGGCAAGAAACTCAACAGTGTATATTTTTTTCAAAACAAGTCTACAATGTTGTCTAATGACTTACATCCAAAGTATTTAACACAAAAACACAGTAAGTATAGTATTATTTGAAGTAGGGATCGCCAATGCGGATCAGAATCATTTCCAAACATGCCTGTCCATGAAATAATCTTTCATTTTATTATACGCTATAGATATTAATTAGTGTCTTCTTTTTTTTGGAAGAATAAAAACATCATTGAAGTATTTCAATGGGTTGATCGGTATTTTCAGATGTTTATAATACGATGATGCGTCTACTCGACTTCTTACTATCATATTTTATTTTATATAAGATTTTTTTCAGGTGAATACTTTATGTACACGTATTTGTATACAAAACAATATAGGTTCCTGATGAATTACAAGAAGCTAGAGGAATGAAGTCGGTTAAAAAGAAACAATTTGGCGGGAAGTTATAGAAAATCAACACCACGGCAATAATAATCATTCTACCTACGTTGCAGTTGTCAATATTTCCGGTTGCCTTATTCGGTGTTCATTAAATTGTTAGTTGTTGTTCACTATTTGTTATGTGGGTTGTTCTTGAAAATGTTTCACAACTTTGTTATTTCGAATTTCAAAGCGGCCTTCAGTCTCAGGGGCCTGTTGCATAACAAAGTACAACTTATATTACAAGCGGAACTCCCTTTCTAGTTGATAATATAACTGAAGCGGGAGTTCCGCTTGTAATATTAGTTGTACTTTGTTATGCAACAGGCCCCCGGTTATAAAATTCTGGTGGTCAGGCCAGGATCGTGTCCACAGGACAGAACTCTTCAACCATTTCTGGCATTGACTCGTAACTTTGTATGGATATAATATGTAGTTTGGATGACAATGCAAGTATAGTCAAGAAAAAGGCTTATATTTACTATTGATTAGGTACTAAAAATACTTTTTCATACATCACCACTGAGCCGGTTTTGTCAGTTACTGTCAGTTCAATATTCTTCCTCGTTCAGTGCATGCACGTGCATCGAATAAAGACTTAGTTGATGCTATTTTTAAACGATTATGACGCGGCCTCGGCTTAATATTCACATTTAGTTTTTTTAGATGTGTAAAATCATGACGCGCGTTTCCTTGAAGCGCTAAATAAACTTAAAGATGGTTGCCTGATAAATATCTTGTAATTACATTTTGTTGATTTACACGTAAACGCATTTGACGGGCGGTAGGACTTTGAGAAAACACCTGCGAAGCAATTTGATGACATGTGTGAGTCAGGGTCGCGTGGCAACTACAGCCCAAGCCTTTCCATTCTAACTAAAGTGAAAAGATGATGAAGATGGATGCGGACTTGCTCGATCTTTCTTTATCGCACCACTAGCAACTGACTTTCCACCCTCACTGCTTTTATCGTTGGAGGTCTACCACAGATCAGATGCAATATTGTCTAAAACGCGGGCGTTCGCGATCGCACTCACCATCTCTCTCTGTCCTCATCCTATACCGTATGTCAGAAGGAAGTAGTGAAAACGTTTGTGGTTCCAAGTGCGTTAAACAATAAGGCCTCAGTTCTTGCGGAACTTTTTGCCTGCTTACTTTGGAATCGGGTGAATATTCGAGCGTTTTGACCGCGCGGTTAAACGTCATTACCATTCGACGATTATTACCACAACCAAAGGACGAATCGCGCGAAATTTCATCAAACTAGATTCAGCATCGGTACTGTCTTAAGTTTTCATAAAAAGTTAACCCTAAGCATCAACCATTTTAATAATTTCTGCTCAAATGTTAATGACAAAAAAAACGACGTAAAAACGCTGAATATTTACCCAATCAGCTTGCAGCGCCAATATTTCCGAACAAACATAACTTAAAGATCTTTCAAAAGCGAGCCAACTCTTTCCTCAAACTTTATGAGTGTCCATATGGGCGGTGTTTTTGTTACACTAGGTGATCAGTCTGCTCGTTTTCTCCCTATTTTATTTACAAATATACTTCATTCAATTTAGAATTGGGGATGTCTATTTTTTGCAATATAATAGTAAATCGAAAACCATTTCGAGATAAATGCTTTTTAACTCGTTTTCTGTAGTTATTTAATTTTAATATTATGTAATGAATTTATTATATAACAAATAAGCAATGACCTTCATTTGACATTGGTGTAAATTGCGTGACCGGTTCAAGTCGTACTTTATTCTGTGTGGTTAGAATTCTTCACAATTTACGCGTGGATTATACTACGGAGTTTGATTTGGACCCGCTGTCTGACATCTAGCAGTGATCTAGCTTTGACAGTGCCAGTACAGTGACACAGTGTATAGTGTACCACTACGCAAAAAATAATTAAAGGGGTTGCCTTATCGTACGCATTTAGATAGATTTAGAAATTTGCCATTGTGGGAGCCCTCAATTATAATCTGACGTCATCAACTAAAATAGTTTCAATAATTAATTTTGAAAAAAGTAGAGAACTAAATAACAAAATATTGAAATTAGTTTCTTATAATTGACTTTTCTATACAAAAAAAATATAAAAACCATGGGTATTTTTTTTTAGACATCCCCAATTATAAACCACAACAACATTATATTGCGGCTCGTGAACTGTAATGTCTTTACAATTTGTACTAGAGTAACAACTGACGACACGCAAATAAAGTGACATTAAAACAATTTTATTTTGCGGCTCCCAGACTATTGTACTGTACTATTAGCTAGGTAAGAAATAGTTGACGAGCCGCAATAAGTATAATGATGTTGTGGTTTTCAATTCTAAATTAAATTAAGTATAGAGATCGTTCAATCAAAGACAGCTACTTGAGATCACTGCAATGCGGCGCCAGGTCGGTCACATTATTTAGAAAGCGGACCGGCCCGCATGGCTTCTTACATAAAGTGGCTTTATTTACTACTCAAGTACTTACTCGCTTATTGGGGTGGTGTTTAAGTTTCGAGCATCGCGATCATTTATTCTGCAGAATAACCACCGACTGTTTTTGTTTTTTTTTTACAAGTTGTTTCAGTTAGCCGAAGTACAGTCGGGGTACGAAAACCTTCGTCAGTTATAAACACAGACTCTTAGTACCTTTTAAAAAATGGGAAACGTTAATGCGATATTCTGTTTCGTTTCAAATAAAATGTTTACAGGATTGATAATTGCCTTGGTGCAAGCAAATTCTTACCCCGTCCGTACTTTGTGTGATGTAGCTGTAGAGCGATAACGACATTACTGGTGCACCGTCATCCTTTACAATAGGGTATCTTCCTTGACGCGTAGTATTATTCGCTTTCTCTTTGGCAGTTGTCACTCGAAAATGTTCTGTGATAGCTACTAACACCGTCGGCGGTGAGCCGGCTGGTAGGTAAATAGAGCGGCTGTCAAAGGCGAGTATCGGATCTGTTACGGGACTGTTGATATCACTACGCAATGTTTTTCCGCGCCATACCTAGTAATAATATCTTGAAGGCTCTATTTCCTTAATTTTCGGTAGCAAAAGTGACAAATCGTCTGTAAAGAAAATGGTAAATGAAGAGAGTTTATCATGGCTACGCAAATCGACATTGTTTAGGATAAAATAGCTATTAGGTCCAAGTCCATTACAGATTCCTTTACATACTTCATGACAAATGAAATGCAAAATTCCATAATCAAGCAGGTATAATAAGTGACTGTTATGATCTCACGTGATACAGCGTACGTAAACAATAGAGTATAGTGACGTAATCCCGTCTGTTTACACTTGTGTTTATTCGTCATTAAGCGTCGATTACATTGAGGGAGTAAAAGCCAGTGAGTAGTAGAGTATAGTAGCATTAGCTTATCGATGTTTTAATTTCGATGAACAAACTTTTACCTTGCTACTTTGCTACTATGCGACCGCACGTGCTAGACACGTCATTCATTTTGTTTGGCACTTGTAGACACTTTCAGACTCTATGGTAAAAGAATCATTCAGACAGACTTTTTTTTGTTAGAGAGGCCAGACAAACGAACTAGTGGGTCACCTGATGTTAAATGATCACCACTGTCAATAGACACCCACAGCACTTTACGCGATGCCAGTGCGTTGTCGGCCCTAAAAGGGAGAGGAAAAAGGAAAGGGAATCAGGAGGTGGAGAGGTATTCTCTCACTGACCATATGAAACGCAGCAGGAGTACTGCTGCTTCACGCCGGTGTTCTGTGAGAGGGAGGTACTGCCCCGGACGAGCCGGTCCATTGGTGATGCAGCGGCTAGCTACAACATGGTTCTACCACTACAAAAATTAAATAGAATTTAACAATTTCTTAGATACCTTTAGCCAACTGGACATCGAATTATCCAGGTCCTTAGTGATATGTTTAAAATCTTTGTTAAAATCTTGTTTTCGATTGTAATCATACTTTAGGAACCTAGATAATCAGGTGTCCATGTCAATTGGCTATGGGTACTAAGAAATTGTTAGATTCTATTGAAATTAACTTTATCATAGAGTTTGAAACGTGTTAGCATTTTGTGAGGTGTTTGTGGTGATTACTTAAGTCTGTGTGACATATTTTGTTTTAGAGAGACGTGGAGGAGAGCGGGTGAAATTAATTCCTTAATTTTCGTTGTAAACTGCAAGCATGCAATGAAATGCAACTCGTCGGCTGTTCCTCGTTTAATGTATAGAGGCTTAAGTTTTAGACTACTCCTAATCTTCCTAGTTCAGTGAACCTAGTGCAACTATACTTACATGTTGTAGGTACTGTAAAAATAAGGTAAGATGACAGGATAGCCTAGTAGTTTTAGAACCTATGAAGCCTTATATAAAGATACGAATTTATGAGCTCGAGTCTTGGATGTTTAATATGTATTTAAGTATGTATTTATCTACAGGTATAAGTATGTTTATCTGTTGTCTAGCACCCATAGTAGAAGTTTTGCTTTGTTTGGGACTAGGTCAGTTGATGTTAATACTCCCATGATCTATTTATTTTAGGTTTTTTTTTGCATGATCAATCAAAGTGACGAGCAAAAAAAATTTCAATGAAGTCTGCATGGAAAGTCATCCCGCCATTTTTGTACGTTAAGCGAGTCACACACTGCGCAGATGCGATAAGATTTTATCTGCGTATATAAACTTACCTGTCTGAAGGTGCACTGTGCAGGCAGATGTGAGATGATACATTCAATTTGATGTTTAAAATGATACATTCACTCTAAAATTTCGGAGCTGAGTAGACCTGTTTTGTGGTGTGGTGTTTTGTGGTGGGTGTGTTGGGTGGTGTTTGTACAGGATGTTTTTTTTATATAAAAGGGGAGAAACGATCATGCGGGTCACCTGATGGGAGCAATCACCCCCGACCATGGACACCACCCGCAACATTAAGGGTGTCAAAGGTGCGTTGCCGGCCCTTTGATAAATAGATAGGCTACAATGAATACAACACAAATAATAATAGAAATAATAATAGTAATAATAATATTAATAGTAGCGTTTAGGGTACAAATGATTTGTTTATAGAAGATAACTAGTTACTAAAAAAAAATAAAAGATAAAAAAATAAGAACGAGCTTTTATTGACTACATGTTAATAAAAAAAAGAACTAAAATTTGAAAATCATTTAGTTCTGATAAGAAAATAGATCATGTAATAAATCTTTGCATTTTTAACACGGTCCCAATTTTTTTCAATAAAAGCGCGTTACACCTTCTTCTCTTCACGTCAAAATGTAAAAAAATGCGAAAATGCATTTCTACGCAAGAATGACTTGACACCCTACACTTCAGTTAGGTAACTCGTGACCACGGCTGATGCAATGTGGCCGAAACGTCGAGGTAAATATTATTTTGCGTGATAAGTCCCGTTTAGTATAGTAATTAATTATGAGTGAAAATCACGAAAGTTTAAAACAGTAGAGTTTTCTTAAGTAGTACGTAATTTTTACATTTATTTTATTATACACTGAAGTTCCTAATCCGCACTGGGCCCGCGTGGGAATTACGACCCAAGCCCTCTTATTCTAAGAGGAAGCCTGTGCCCTGCAGTGGGACGTATATAGACTGGGATGATGATGATGATGAAAGTGTACCTCTGCGCAACCACCTGTATTTATCTGCAGATAAAGTCTTCACATCTTTCTATACATTTAGATCGATCAGTATGGGAAAGTTTGAAACTATAAGACATACGAAGATCTGTTCTTAGGAACCATGTCATCGATTTTAGTAACAAGGAAAACTGCATTCATACATTTTTAAAAAAAATTCATTCATTAAAAAAAACTTCATACATTTAAAAATAAATTAAAGGATATGAAAACAATGCATTTTTTTCATTTTAGACATCATGTTTCATAGTAGCATTCACTGCTTAAGACCTACACAATCGCTATCTAGAAATAGTGTTAGTTTTATTTTTCAAAACGTCCGGGTTCGATTCCCGAGCTGAGTACAAGTTTTTTTTAAATGTATGAATGCAGTTTTTCTTATTATGAAAATCGATGACATGGTTCCTAAGAAGAAGAAGAAGAAGAGATAGATTCCTATGTCTTATAGTTTCAAACTTTCCCATACTGACCGATCTAAATGTTACACCCTGTATATGATGTCGATGCTCACAGATACCTTACGATAAAATATAATTTATCTGCGCTGTGTGTGGTCCTACATTGAATCGTATAGGGAGCGATATTGACAGATATGCGTTCAGATACAGATATCTCTTACCGCATCTGCGCAGTGTGTGACTCACTTTACCTTGCAAAAATAGTTAAGTAATACTTTGTGACTTCGCACGCTTACGCATTACATTCGAATAAGTTCAGCTCAGCACTATCGAGGTATCTTGACCTGACTTGATTTACATTGTCGATTAAAATATTCGAGTCAGCGAATTATGATCGAACGCAAAGGCGGCAAGTTGTGAAGCACGCATTTGTGCAAACAATGAAGTCTCGCGTTTGGCAGTAACCCGAGCCGGTTCGCACTCGATCGGGCGGTCGGCAATCGAGAACAAAGATTATGGACATTTTTAATATAAACAATTTGAAAATATTTCTAAAAGAGGATAACTGGCAAACAATAAACAGCGGATAAAAAAGCAGCATATCTTCGCATAATCTTGTTAAAAAGGCAAAGAAAAGGTTATTTTTCTTTTTTTTGCCTTTACAAGTGTACTTTTCAAATGGTTATTGTTTTACCGCGTACCAAGTCAATTTCCCGTTTGTCTTGTTTATAATATTATACTCGGCGTCAAAAATATCGCCCCTCCTATTTGTGCACTTTATTCTCGAAACGCTCTGATTCACAAACACATTAAACGTGCTTTTAATTGATACTACATAATATTAATTAGGTAACATAATTTCGCTAAGGTCTAGGATTAGCTTGAATCTGATATTCGCGGAGGGGCGATATTTTTGACGCCGAGTATATATTGGTTAATTTAACGTATAGGTAGTTGCTAGAAAAACTTGCATACTTTTTTATTATCAACATTTTACGATTCACTTATCTTTATATTCTTGATTCTTTCCGTTTTATCTAGCGACTAGTTTCGTAGGACTGCCACGTAGGTGGTCTGGTGCTTTTCGTTTAGTATTCCGAGCTTGATTGTCATAACACGTCCTAAAGAATTTGTGCTAAGATATCCGACAACCGACCAACTCATGAAGAACCGTCACGAATACCAACGGTGTCCAAATGACGAAAAAAGTAAGAAAAATAAAATTTGAAAGCAAAGAGAAAGGCTTATAGTACGTATCCGACTCTCAAGTAAACGCTTCAAAGTGAAATATTGGAAAAATTAGAGACGAACAATTTTTTGCTTTTCTCGACTTATTTTCTTGTTCATTGGCCGTCGAAAGCTTAAGCACACTTTAAGGATCAATTAAATAGAGTAAATCGAAATATATTCCTTCGGTTAGTCTGTCAAGCGAGTCGTGTCCATTGAAAACAGGCGGCATTTTAAAAAAAAATTACATTTCAACACAAATAATACTGAAAACTATGATTGATTTATGTAGCAGTAAGTAGTTAAAAAGGCAGCTACATAAATACAAGTATAAATCATAGTTTTCAAAGTCTGATTAGTGTTGATATATAAAAGATTTTTGAAAATGCCGTCTGTTTTCAATGGACACAACTCGCTTGACAGACTCTAGTAAATAAATATTTCAAACTAAATACAAACTGAAATATAGATGCACAGAAAAAACCCCAGAAAAAAGACCAATGCTGGGAATCGAACCCAGGTCCTCAGCGTTCCGTGCTGCGTGCTTACCCCTACACCATCGCTGGTCTAGAAGTTAGCGACGAATCTTTCCCATACATCGTACACTTCAGTCTGTTATAATCACATTTAGGCAGTGATAAAGCTTAACTTGTAAAAGTTGGCCTAGTAGCGCCATCTCTTGGTCCAGGCGAGCGGGTAGCTCCGAAGGAGTGTTGAAGTCTCTCGGTAGAGGGCATAACATAGATGCGCTTTATCACTGCCTAAATGTGATTATAACAGACTGAAAATTTAGTTTGAAATATATGGTTTCACGGGATGACCGTAAAAGTAATAAAAAAATGAAGTTGAAGAAAATAAAAAAATAAATAGAAAAAGATACTTCATACTTAACTTGTCTAGTAAATAAACTTTAAAGAAAGAAAGAAAGAAAGAAAGAAAGAAAGAAAGAAAGAAAGAAAGAAAGAAAGAAAATACATTTATTTACAACATCACAATTACATCATCACAATTATTTACATCATCATTTATTTACAATCACTTTAAAATTTAAATCAAAATATTTTCGAAGATAAAACTCGAACAACCAGCGTTTTATATATTTTAGAAAACACCGAAGGATTCTTTGATAATAACGTGTCATTCACATTGGAATGGATGGCTTGCAAATAAACGCAGTTGCATAATCTACCTATAAAGCAGGGGAAGTGCGTAATAACCGCCGGGGAATGGCCTACTCAGTCATACTTCGCCTCATAACATTTGCATTCATTTCGCCAGCTATACATAAATCTATAACCATCAGAGATGTGTCCCGTCTTTCATAATTTATTCGACACGAAACATTCAATTAAATAATTTAACTTTGAAAATTTTTGTTCTTTAGAATCTGTAAGCGGGCAACTGTTTAAATAATTTTTGGGAATTAAATGCAAATTTTATTCAAATGAGTGCGGAGTAGCGTGTACAAAGAGTCTGGTATCGTTGATTTAAAGTTAGGGGCTTGACCGATCGGTCAACGAGTAAAGCGACCAGTCGGCCACCTCGCAAGGATGTATCGCTTTGTTTTGTAATCAGTGCGCTTAGTATAAGATTTACTTCACCAAAATACTTCTCGATCGCGTTTACGTAAAAAAATCAATTACTAGGGAAACATGGACAGCGCCTCCGCGGCCGCGCGTCCATGTTTCCATAGAATTGAAATTTTTACGTAAACGCGATCGAGAAGTATTTTGGTGAGGTAAAACTTATACTAAGCGTACTGAAGCGCTTGGAACAATTTGAGGAGCTGATGTGATTTTTATCGACTCCGTTTAGACTCTGAAGAATACAGTATGCATTTAAATACAAGTTATCTGGTAATCAGGCAAGTTACAAAATTTTTTTTTATTTGCTTATGATAACATATTGGATCATCTGTTTAGTAAAAATCAAAATAAATTTTATTTCAAATTGTTCTTGCTCAATTTCGAACACATTAAAATAGTACGGACCTAATTAATAGGTAACCTAAAGCAATAATGCTCAGATAAAGACACATTTTCAGTGCCACGTGGAAAATTAACGTCACCAGATGTATAAGCCGCCACACCACAGAGAGCTTAAAATCCATAGTCAAAAGACAGCACACAAATATACGGTTAATAATGTTCTTTCTGTATTAAATCGCAATGAAGTGGTGCCGCGGAACAAAGGCGAGCGTGGAGCACATATAAAATTCCGCCGCCCCACCTCGCCCTTAATGAGAAGTTAACTGGAAAACTTACTGGGATACCCTCGACACGTTTTATTCATGGCCGTAAAGCCTTTTAACTTAAATTTGCAACGTTCCCCTTGAAAATTTATGAGGTGTCATTGGGAAAGTTGAGTCGTTGATCAAACTTGGCCTGGACTAAGGTTTATCGGTGGTCATAATTACTGTATTGTTAAACTAGTTATAAACTTCATTAGATACTGTTGAGCGTCCTTAATTGATGTTTATCTTGTAGCTCTTAAATGTTAGATTTGTTTACCTATTACGTCTCTTTGAAGTATTTTCAATGGCTTTAATCAGGGCAAGTAAGATAACCACGTTGCTTATTTATTTTGTCTTTCCGTATCGATAGCTATGATTTCTAAATTACACTCTCTCCTTGACTTATTTACTGAGCGGATAATCTACTTAACGTTGTTGTTCTTTAATTTAACAAAGAATAAAGCATTAGTACACTTACAGATTTATTACATCCTTTCTTTTTGTGCCTCAGTTCCAATGTAAATCCTTATATTATCGTATCTCCTGGCTTAAGTTTAGTCAGCCCACACATAAGCACGAGTCTACTTCAGTGTCAAAGTCGGGACACATGTATACTTCCACTATCGGAAATGTCTCTACTATCGTTGTTTAATTGAGTTTGCGAACCTGTGTAGCAGTCGCGAATGTGTTAGCGCTTACAACATTAATCTTTACTTCAACTATGTTTATCGAATGTTCGACTTGTATAGTAAAGGATTTCTTAAGAATAACACTAATCTAAATAAAGAAATGTAGAAGTACTATTTGAGCCAATGACGATACGAGTTTAGTTGTTTGTAAAGCGATTATAGTGCCTTCGCTAAATCGCGTCCCGTCGCATAATCGTGAAACCTTACAACTACCTATTTGATTGCTGTAAAGCGCGTTCAATCGAGCTGCGCAGTGTGATTTCATAGAGTAAAAATGACATCCACAAACTATAACTAAATAAATCCGGAATGTTAAAACATTTGTTTACGTTCCAGACAGGACAATGAATAAATAACATTGTAAAATTGTTCAAGAAATTTTTATTGAGGTTGGTAAATATTTTATCGCCGACATTTAGCCGATGTTCAAAGTGTAACGCGTCAAAACTGTTATGTCAGCTTGAATTAAAATGTCCGGTATAAATCTTAGAGCAGAGGTAAAATTTCCGTTGAAAAATCTCAGAGCAGAAGTAAAATTTCCAGTGAAAAATCTCAGAACAGAGGTTTGGACTTGCTTAACCATCGGACGAAATATTCGAAATATTTTGTGATACTTTATAAGTAAATGTACTCGTTTTGAATGTGAAATCATCGGAAATATAACGATTGTGCGAAGAGACATGTCGAAATACTCATAGCCAATGCAAACTTCTCTTCTACAATACGACCGCATCAAAAGCTCAAACTTCACAGAATGATACCTCCTTCACATTAAATTACCGTGTATATGTACGATAAGACGTAGTAAGTTATTCAATTTACAAATAAGTATTTAGGTGTTAACTAGGTAAGGGTCTTGTCTCTTCTCTAGTAATAATATGTTTCTCGGTAAACGGTAGTTAATTTTAGGTAGGTAGGTACTTCTCGAAACTTACACAAAAAAAATCACTAACATCATTTTACGGTTGATAAACGTGCTACTGAAAATAGTTATTTATGATACAAGTGCGGAAAGTAGGCTATTCCCAACGAATGGCGGAGATCTAAACAAACGAGCGAAGCGATTTTGGTTTAACCGACATGAGTTGGGAATTTCCTACTTTCGACACGTATATGTACACGTACGTGCGACACAAGACGCCTTCCTACCTTTTTAAAAAAATCTCATGGTTGAAAAGTTTGCGCAGACTTAAGGCTATTGTGCCGCCGCACCGGACGGCGGCGTTTCGAGGGAGTTTTAGGTTTGCGGCGTCTAAGTGCTGGAATGACATCCCCCCTCCCATCCTAAGTGTGACTAGCAGGTACACCTTTGGGCGAAAGCTTAAAGGCTATTTGTTGTCATTGCAAAATCCTTAATTTCCTCTCCTTTCCAGCACTATTTCACAAAACTTCTTTGATTTTTATTGTCTTGGTTATTTCATTTTTCGTTTTAGTCCGCGCAGGGTTTTATACTTGGCAAGTGAGATATACTAATTATGTTCAAGAAATTTTGTTATTATTATTTGCTTTTACAATTAACAAATTATTTATTTACGCATGTACCTAGTCTTATGTATGTAGCTATTAGTGTGCAGTTTATTTATTTATTTATCTATCTAAACAGCGATCCGGGTGTCACCAACGGTACTGGCTGAAAATCAGCGCTGGGGTGCTTTAAACGCCTCAGCATTATGCTGAGCCAGTGTCCGATTTGCAACCGCAATGACACATTCTATCTTTAGCTTTAGTATTGCCTTTTTGTTTTGTAAAATATTGTGTCTTGTGATGTTGTAAATAAATGTATTTTCTTTCTTTCTTTCTTTCTTTATATCATACAACATTTTACAATGCATTAAGCGAGGAAAAAAATTGGGGCTAAGAGCGCGCGCAGACAGAGAGCGGTCTGGAGTACCGAGTTCCGCGTTCAGAGTTCTGTATTTTCATCGCTCGAGAGTTCCAGTCGCCTGCTGTGTGCGTTATCGTAAGAGACTCAGTACATTCGAAAGAACGCAGAACTCTGAACTCGGAACTCCAGACCGCTCTCTGTCTGCGCGCGCTCATAAACATTTTCGGAAAAAGATGTTGCGTTCTTATTTACCTTTCATTGAGGGAAAGTCTCGTAGATGTTTACATATTTCAGCATCGGTTTAGTCAGCAGGAGGCTATCACATTTAATTTTGTGCTTGGTCTAGGACGTCAGGCGGCGTTAAGTCCTATGTAAATTCATCACTTGAACTCTCCATTTTAATTTAATAAACTTAAATTAATTCTCCGAACTGAATTCGTGAAAATTACTGTGGCGGGTTTTCATGACAGGCGCGAACGGAACGAACCATGATTGGTTCGTGTTACGCCATGCGCGCGCACTGAAAACTCATTGGTTGACAGGCGCGAACGGGTAACCGTGATTGGTTCGTGTTACGCCATGAGCGCACACTGAAAGCTCATTGGTTGACAGGCGCGAACGGGTAAACATGATTGGTTCGTGTTACGCCATGCGCGCGTACTGAAAGCGCAGATGTCGTACGGTCCGAAATGGACTCAAGGAATTATTATAGTACTAAATTTTTTTATTTCAAAACTTTTGACGAAATTAAAATTTGTGTGTTTAAATATTAAAACAATCTGTTTTATTATTTTATCAGTAAATATTCATTTGGTTGCATCAAACATTTTCTTATTTGTGCAAAGCTGAATTATGAAGACACAACTCTCTAGTCTTATTTTTTAAACACTAGTTTGGACACAAATTTTTGAGAATTGGCAATTTAAAAAGTAAAATCCATACAATTTTTTTTCACACTTGCGAAAGTGTGCTGGGATGACTAACTTTCTATAGATATGTTGACTCGCGTCAAGAGGCACTTTCCGAGCATATGCATTGTAAAGAATATTACGCGTTAGAAAAGAGTTAGTTTGTAAATTAATTTCTTTGCGTACTTTTATTTCAAAAGCCGTTTGTAAGTTGCCAACTATTGCCAGTTACTGTTCGAGTAAATCTCTCGAACGGTACGAGTAGTTTGTCACCTCGGATTTCTCGGCATCGTTGCTCTTGTTACATTACATATGGAAATTTATTGCCTCGCCCCCTTCGATGCACGTGTTTAGGTCAGTTGAAGTTCAAATTGAATAGAAAACAGTGGAAAAAAGGCATCAGTTAAAGGAGTGAATTCTGTGTAGGTATATCTACTTGTATTTGAAAAGCAGTCCGATGTAAGATGGTAACTACAATAACCTATAAACATTGCTAAGCAATATAGAAAAATATATATTCTCGGGTATGTATTACAATACCGAAGTACGAAAGACCGAATGTATTAAAACATCGAATGGGTCAAAAGACCGACACGATTTTTTTCTGAAACCGTTAACTTTTTAAGATTGTTATAAAACAAACCTAACCTAACCTAATGGGTTCTGTATGATGCCGTTTTAATAAATTCTGAAAAGTTTACGGTTTTAGAAAAAAATCGTGTCGGTCTTTTGACCCATTCGATGTTTTAATACATTCGGTTTTTCGTACTTCGGTAATGTAATACATACCCATATTCGCCCTAGCTGTTGCCCGCGACTCCGTCTGCGAAGAATAATAGGGGTATAAAAAATAGCCTGTGACCTATTCTCAGACTTACCAAATACAGATAAAGAAGTTTCATAAAATTCGGTCAAGCCGTTTCGGAGGAGTTCGATAACAAACACCGTGACACGAGATTTTTACATATTAGCAGACTAGCTGTTGCCCGTGACTCCGTCTGCGAAGAACAGGGGTATAAAAAATTCTATATTAAGGAGTCATGGGCAACATCTAGTTAATGACATATCTCAAAAAGACTTGATGACTTTGTAAAGTTTGAAATAGAGTCGTCATTACATATATTAGTTGCTCTCTAACGTGGCTTATCCCCACGACCACATTGACAAACGAAATTTTATGTCTAATAATATATATCTAGGTAGATGTTCTAATTTCTAATTCCTAAATTTAATACAGGTGATTTAAAGGTCACACGGCTTAGATTTTACTTTATTAAAGTCTTCCTTTACCACCAAGAAATTCTGGCGAAATCCCGTCTGAAAAACTCTTCCCTGCTTGTTTTCTGGGGATTGTGTTAAAATCAATTGAGCGTTACGAAATCCTCGCCTCACATTTACCGCCTCGAGTCTCAGCCCATTGGTATAGTAATAAATATGTCGGTTTGCTATTTGAACAGGCTATAAATAGTTACGAATTTCCTTAATTTCATTGTAAAACTTCGCCGTCTGTCCCCCGGGTACCAATCAAAAGTCGACAACTGTACTTAGGGACTTTACTGTTTAAATGAGCGACGAACGAACGTCGGGAAACGTCGCAAAAGAGAGTTAATTACAGTTACCAGCTTTCCACTGCCAGCAGAAACTACGCTTACAAACAAACACGTAGTAATTTGACAAAACTTCTGATTATAAGTTCGGAATGAGATTGAGCGTAGCTCCCGTCTGGCGTTGACATAATATCTGTATCTTCTGTGTAGTTTTCTCCCGAACGCTGTGAATTTTGGCTTGTTATTAATTAAGTGCCGCTGCGCGCCGCTCGGGAACATAAGCAAATGTCGAAAGCGGTGTTTTGCGGAGAGATGAGCGATTAGGCGTAAATTGGCGGATAACATTTTTCCTCTGAAACTGAGAGCTTGAATTCTTGAGTGGTCGTTTAGAAGGACGGAGAAAATGAGTGTGCTGCTTTTTGCGGAAATTTGGCACTTTTTACATGTTTTAAGATTGTATTTTTAGCGACGAAATTTAAGCAGACGCTGTAAGTTTGAGGAACGTGTTTGAGTGTCTGGGTTTTGTTGCTCATTAAAATGTTTACTTTTGTTTGGAGATCTGAATGAGTAAAAACAGCAAGTATATCTGAATGTTGATTTCATTTTAATAGAAACTAACAGTCAACAATAATATTTAATAGAAACTAACATTCAACGTCAGATGTAGTTTACAGTTACAGTCATTCTCTAGCGTGACTTTATCAGAATGGGCTTAAAGGCGGGATCTGATCATAATGATATATCGTAATTGACTTGACATAAATACTCATCTACACATTGTATTAAAGATAAAAAGGGGTTGAATATTACTGTTACATATTAATATGTCTACCCAATGACGGTTTGTATAGATAATGGCATTTGTTTTGTTCTACTGTGAGCAAAATTAAATTTATGGGTTTATTAACTTACGTCTATTGTTGGCGAGCTCCATATTGCCACGGTATTTGCTCAATATTGTCACGATAGAGTATTGAATAAAAGAAAAAAAGAAAGAAAGAAAATACATTATTTACAACGACATAAGACACATCATCATCATCAATATTTTACAAAACAAAAAGATAACATAAAAGCTAAAGATAGAATGCGTCATTGCGGTTGCAAATCGGACACTGGCTCAGCATAATGCTGAGACGTTTATAGCACCCCAGCGCTGATTTTCAGCCAGCACCGTTGGTGACACTCGGATCGCTGTTTGTTTAGATAGATAAATAAATAAATAAACTGCACACTAATAGCTACATAAATAATTTGTAGATTATAAAAAGCAAAAAATAATATCAAAATTACTTAAACATAATTACTAAACACAGTCATTACTAATTACTAGAAACAAATAGGTTACTTACCTATAATTTACCTAGTTAATGGAAAAAGACAAGATATATTTTGAGTGGCTAACTAATAACGTGGGGCTGCATGGACATGCATAGATGGGCATGGATGGATGGGGCCAAAAAGTTCTCGAATGGCATCCAAGGACCGGTAGGTGCAGTGTAGATAGGCCCCCAACAAGATGGAGTGACGATCTGGTTAAAGTTGCGGGAACGCATTGGATGCAGATGGTGTAGGACAAGTCTGTTTAGCGAATCTTGGGAGAGGCCTATGTTCAGAAGTGGACGTCGTTCGGCTGGAATGATGATGATAATTACTGATATTATAAACTATTTTTAAAAAGGGGAAGGAATAAAACTCAAATATACAGCCTGTGAGGGTATAAGTGATGGCTCAGATAGTCCACTGAAGTATGGTTTTTACGTGTTTAAAAAAGCTTTTAGAATCGTAATCGATTTACATACCAGAAACAAATCGTGTAAACTATCGCACGAGCCATCATAATTTTCGCATTCAATAAAAATAAACGCGTGTCAGTGTCGGCAAGTGTTTAATTAAACATAATGTACACATCATAGTCATTATCAAGACTGTAGTAAGTTATGCCATCAGGCCACGTGGTGGTGCCGCGTGTCGTTCGGTTTATAAATAGGTAGGTACGCCGAGAACTCGCCCTTGCTTCGCTCACTATGCTATCAAGGATGAATTCCAATTCAATAATAAAACAATTTGCATATATTACCAACGGCGTACGAGAGTAAATCTTAATAGACATGAGATACCGTCATGTGGTAGTTATGGTTATGAATGATACCATGTTACAGTAAGATTACTTCCACTTTTAACACTCGGGACGTCTCAGTTTTAACCGTAAAGGTTTTCTTATAGGGTACTAATATGAAATCCTAGAATTTAACCGCATAAAATATCCAAACCTGTTTAATGTAATTAATAACAAAACCTCAGCCAAAGTTTTGCACTTCCGATCTCTCTCGATGTATGTCAAGAATTGTCGAGTGCCAAAGTGGAAATAATCTTACTGTAACGCATGGATTTCCAAATCTAGGGATGTGTGTGTGTTGACTATTGAAACTTAGTGATTTCACTGCGTTTTTATTAAATTCCAGTGTTTGATGTTCGAAGTACTTACCTATCACACTTGATAATCACGACTTAAAGTCAAAGATAAAATATCTTTATTCAATTTAGGCTAAAATAAGCGCTTATGAATGTCAAAGAATCTACCACTGGTTCGGGAAAACCCTGTCAGTATTTAACACAACTTTTTTAACACAAAAGTTACGCTATTTGAAACTAAGGATCGCCAATTGCGGATCGGTATTATTTCAAAACATCCCTGTCAATGATGTAATCGTTAATTTTATAATATTCCTTAGATATTAGTGTATTCTTGTCGATGGATTCGAATTTTGTATTTGTGATCGGGTATAGTTTTTGGAATTTTATTATAAAACGTATGCATGTTTCCAGAAACGACTTCTGAAACTGCTTCGCTTCTACAGATTAATGTTTCTGCTATGAGCAGGTTCTATTGACTTACTTATTGCGTCTATGTGTAGCGTAGAGTCAATGTCCAATTAGTGTTAATATAAAAATGCCTTAAGCTTATTTTAATACTTTTGTCCAATTAGTTTTAATATAAAAAAGCCTTAAGCGTATTTTAATATTTTTGTAGTTTTCATCTGGAGTCGCTGAACACATTTTACAGATGTATTAAAAGTATACATGTGATAGCGGAAGAACAAGGTAAAAAGGTGGTATGGTTCAGTGACATAACATGTAATTATATGGAACTTTCACTTTCAGCTTTCTGCGGCAGCATTCCCGGAGCGTTACAACTTAGGGATCTTTAAAAAACGAGCCTACCAATTCCTAAAAGGGTCGGCAACGCACCTGTGATGCCCCCCGTGTTACGGGTGTCCATGGGCGACGGTGATCGCTTTCCATCAGGTGACCCGTCTGCTCGTTTGCCACCTCTTATATAAAAAAAAAAAAAAAAAAAACTCCTACATCTAGGTGGAATACGGCATTCATCGTTGAACCGCGTGAAATAACATTACATAACACTGGAGCTTTTGTTTTATATTATGCACGATATCATACCATTTCGATGAAGCCATTTAGTTCATAGCGTTCAAACTCACTCAACTAGGTCATGAACAAGAGCACTTTGAATTAAGCTTATCGAAAAACAGGGTGAAGCGGCACAGGAAATTAAATTGAATATTTCCATAAATTTTCTAGCTTACCGTCAAGTAGCAAGGTTAACTGCTATAAAACTAACTGAACTTGTTTAATAGCCCTATGTGTAATGACGGGACCCGTCCTGTTTTTATATGACACTAAAAGCTGAATGGTTTTTAGAAAATGCAATGGGAAAGGAGAAAACCCAAGTATTTTATAGTAACGTAACGCATGCTCATTCAATAAATATTGGTAGATAAATTTCCAAAGTTCTACAGTGTTTGCTTCTACTAGCATTTTATGGTCGTACTATTCTCCCATTCAATAATTAAAATTTGATTACATATGCAAAAAAAATGCGTGATATCGCGGAAATTTTCCGTACGGATCAATCAGAAGTCCACATCGCCGTTTCTTCGATAAGTCCATGTGTAAGGTTTTGGAGTAGCATAATAATAATTTTACTCAAAATATTATCTACAAGTTGCTATTGAGGGTAGGTATAAAGTTGCAAACTGTTTAGAAGCAGTTAGTGAGTAACTCTCTCTGTTCCGGAGAGTTGATGTGGGAATTTGAGATAGATCAGGTTTTAGTTTGCTTTATATCACCTGTTGCTAGAGCTTATGGCATAGTATGTACTTTCAGATATAAGTAGGTAAGATCATAATATTTATTCCAATGAAGAAGTATTTAAGTATTTTAATCTGGAGACGCGCCATTTTTAACAACGAATAATTTTTAAAATTAACACTTTCCCAGTCCAGTGCCCCGTATAAGGGTCACAGCGACTTATCTCCACAGGTCTGTGCCCACATATGGGACACTAAGAAACAATCAGACTTGCATCCAGATTAGTACAATATCTTGTTTACACACTGAGCAGGATGGTACAATGATTAAAATAATTAGCTTAAGCCTTTTTAGTTGTGCGCTTAACTTAATGTTTTGAGTAATTATCGTATGATAAGTTATGGTATGGTATGGTATGGTCAGCTTTTATGTGATAAGTTTTATAGTCCCGCATAAATTAATAAATAAATAAGTGATATCTCTGGTTGTATAACCTGAAAATAAAGTCAATTTTGCACGGAAACATTAATTTCCTGGCTGCAAATAAGTAAATCGTTATTTTACCGTGTTCTGACATCATAATCGCCAATAGGGGGCTCGGTAGGAGGTCCATGTTCATGAGTTACGTTCCAGTTATGATTAATGTCCTGTAAGGCGACACTACTGCGGTTAATAGAGTATCTCAAGCAACTTTTAACGTTTTTATTTAGTTTTAATGACTGCGGGTCGAAACCGAGCAATGGTCGTAAAAACTTGAGTCTTTTTGGAAGCATTTTAGTGACAACTTACTCTTGGGTGGCGTAATTAAACTTTAAACTTTATGATTGGGTTTATAAGCGCTTTATTTACAAAATTTCTCTCAATATTCACTGATGGCACCCTGAAATCGGTTTTAACTATCGTGTATAATGTTTTAAATACCTTTAATATATATACGTATAAACTAGCTGTTGCCCGCGACTCCGTCCGCGAAGAATAGGGATATAAAAAATAGCCTACGACCTATTCTCAGACCTGCCAATTATAGAGAAAAAAGTTTCATAAAAATCGATCAAGCCGTTTCGCAGGAGTTCAATAACAAACACCGTGACACGAGATTTTATGTTTTTGTTATTGTTGGGCGAGTTGATTGTATTTTAAAATATGAATGCCATTGCAATTGTACTAAGGTTTTGTCAGTAAAAGCTTCTTACGCAAATTACAACACAAAGCGCAGTTTAGACCTGCAAGAAATATCGTGCAAGTTACTATAAATTGCGGCGCTAAGACCACTTCAATCTCGTTCAGTTTACGGGCTTGCCATGTCAAGCAATTTGCACAACATTTTTTACAGGTCTAAACGGGGCTAGCACACATACAAAAAGGACAACTTTACAAATCATAGCATTACACAGATGACAGCTTTTATAAATATACGAAGCCCGTCATTCACGTCGCTATCTATACGTACACAAATTCGATTTCACTTTTTAAAAATACCGAGTTGCAATGCAATAGTTAAATCCAAAGCCGGGCTGATAGGAGTCAGAGGCTATTGCATGGCTCCAATCCTCCAATCCTGCAAGCTGGCCGATCCACTCCGATGAAGTTGTTAAATAAATAGTCTGTGGTCGACCTTTAAGGGGCTACGAACAGTATTCTGCTCGGAAAATGTTGCACTATATGGACTTTTTATACATTATCTATATCTATACATATAATAAATCTGTAACAAGTCGGTGTCTGTACATTAAAGATATTTGAGAAAAACTGTCACTAGGGCTATTTATTAGCGCAATAGAACCCAAAACAATGATTTTTAGAATTATTGTCTGTTTGTCTGTGCGTTTGTGCGCGCTAATCTCAGAAACGGCTTAACCTAGAAGGATGCGGTTTTCACTGATATGTTGGTATTTTCTTGGATTAACATTTAGTGTTTGTTTCATTTGAATCGGTTCACAAATAAGAAAGATACGTCTATTTTAAGAATTTATCGAACATGGATAGTACATAGAAAAAAAATCCAACATAAAATGAGCTGACAACAATATAGTAAACTATACTAAATAGGGTTCATCTTAAGTTGGACATTCACACAGGTTTGTTTGTTTGTTTGAACGCGCTAATCTCAGGAACTACTGCTCAGATTTGAAAAATTCTTTCAGTGTTAGATAGCTCATTTATCGAGGAAGGCTATAGGTTATATATAATCACGCTAACACCAATAGGAGTGGACCGGAAGAATGTTTAAAAATCGGGGGTTTTTGAAGTAAAACTTCTATAGGCACGCTTGACTTGGGAGTACGGTGGTGAATGTGAACGCGGGTGTGCGGGGGGGGGGGGGGGTTGGTGGGGGGTGGGTGCGCGGGGGGACAGGTTTTCGGGGGGTAAATTTTTTTTATATCGAGGAACTAAGGAGAGCCATAATTGATGAAAAAGCAAATTGGATAAAAAAAATAAGCTGCCCAAATTACTAATTCCACGCGGACGGAGTCGCGGGCAAAAGCTAGTCTATAAATATAGATAATGTAACGCTTCCATTACTTTTCGTGTTATCTTTCGGGCTTAAGTTTATAAGATCAACTTCTATCTCTAAAATATTTGATTATCAAGGCAAAAGTGATTAAATTTATAATTGAAAAGCTACAAATGCTATTAAAATAACGAAGAATAAAATACAAATATCATAATGCTCAAAGTTGATTATTCGAATTTATACATATACCTGCTTTTGTTTACTAAAGTTCCAGAATCTGTAAACTGTTTAGTATGCATAAGCAACCAAGCTAAACATATTACTTAATTCAATTAGAACTAGAAGTAGAACAAGAAGAATTATTAATTTGCAGAGGGTCGTGGATTCAAACCCGGCTCGCACCTCTGAGATTTCGGAATTTATGTGTGAAATTACATTTGTACCATGAGGTTTACGGTGAAGGAAATATCGTAAGTGTCTGTATTCACCTACTAATAAATTCAATGGTGTATGTGAAGTTCCCAATCCGCACTAGGCCCGCGTGGGAGCTTTGGCCCGAACCCTCTCATTCTGAGAGACCTATGCCCTACAGTGGGACGTATATGGGCTGAGATGATGATGATAAAGACAACTAAAAGTACCGACGCCGGCGCATTCGTCATATTGCGCATGATTGTATTCGAAGGCCGTTGTCACAGATCCCGATGCTCTAACTGCGCGTGGTGATGCAACCGAACAAAATTCTATGTTTACTACATATTTATTCATTCAACGTTTAACAATCAGACTTGGCCGATGCTGTGCTCTCCAGTTCCTAGTCCTTATTCTAGGTGCAAGTGCTTCCAAGTCCTGTTAGGTATACACGTCTTTTTTAATTCGATTGTAAGACAAGATATTTTACGTCATGCTCCCTGGCAACCCCACTGTGTGTTTTGCGATTTTTTCAGGCATAACGCTGGTGTACCCAATATGTACCGAATTAGTACTTACTTCAAAAAATTCTACCTCAATATAGATCGGGGAGTACAATAATTTAAATTGGGATTCCTATAGACTTAATGCTGAACTCCCCCCAGCAACCACAAAGTTTAATTAAAGTAATTTCACGTAGATACTTACATTTCCCGCAAACAAGATGTCCATAAAAATTGTACTACGGGTTTTACCGCTAAATAAGTTAGTTATGGCTAGTTAAATTTCCTAATTGTCACAGGACGCGAGCATCTTCGTTGCAGTGGAATCCTCTATCGTAGTTTGGTCATTAAATATTTTACAACAACGAGCTGGATTGATACGAAACTTTGTATATAGATAGGTACAATGAGAATACACAGATCTAAGTCTTAACTTGGTTTCTGATACCGAAAATCATATAAAAAAAGAAAAAGTTGAAATATTGTACGAAATAATTAATATTGAATCATTATTATACCTACTTACCCGGGGGAAGCGTTTGACCAACCGCCTTTGCAGCTATTGTACGCGTTTCATTTAAGGAATGCATCACGATTATTTTTTGTATGCATTTTATCTCTCCTTATACTTATTTATTAATCTTGTAAGCATGTGTTCACGGTTTCATTTGACTGTGCAATGACGAGTTAGGAAAGTGTCGAATAAGGAATATGAAGAATCAGGAACAAATCAAGATAAAATTTAATTTTAACTGGTCTGTATCATATTGCGAAAAAAGCGGGTTGACCGAGCAAGTTAACGAACAGGCTCAGAAGTATCACGATCCAAATAAGAAACTGTGTTAGTATACAACGAGACAATAATCGAAAATCAAGATATTATTTTACTTCTTTAATTATACTTAGGTACTGCAAGTTATTACCGGTTTGGAAAAACCTTCGCTGGCAAGAAATTTATAGTCATGCATGTATGTAATTACATACGCGTCTTTAGTTTTTGTTCTTTAGATTTAACGCAAAAAAGCACTCTTTGGATCGGGAATCCAATTGATGCTACCTTACCGGGAGTTAAGAGTGCGAGGAATATACAATTGTCAGTGACGTAAATCGGCCTAGCTGAGATGGATAACGTTTCAACATATAGTAGATAATGATATCATGACCAGTACCACTACCATGAGTTTAAAGTGACCGTACTCGATAGCGACTGCGTAAATGATTTGTAGGGAGAATCCATGCAAATCATTTACGCAGTCGCTATCGAGTACGGTCACTGTAAACTCATGGTAGTGGTACAGAGGCCGTATTGTCTTACGCACGGGCGCTTGCTATCGCATTCACTATTTTTTCGAACGCTATAACCCTAAAATGGCAAAATTTAACCCAGTTTTTAATTAAAACTCCTGAAAATTGTGGGTTCATCTAAAAAAATAGAAAAAAATTGTATTAAATAATATGCCTTATAAGATACATTATCAAGTTAAGGAATAAGATGGTCACAGAAAGAGACGGTGAAAGCGATGATCCTTAGCCTTATTTGCAATCATTGAATTAAAACTTCCATAAGACATTAGACCTAGAAAAGTTGCAATTTGAATTACATATTTCAAACTAAATACAAACTGAAATATAGATGCACAGAAAAAACCCCAGAAAAAAGACCAATGCTGGGAATCGAACCCAGGTCCTCAGCGTTCCGTGCTGCGTGCTTACCCCTACACCATCACTGGTCTCCACCAGTGTGTTAGACCAGTGATGGTCTCCACCAGTGTGTTAGACCAGTGATGGTGTAGGGGTAAGCACGCAGCACGCAACGCTGAGGACCTGGGTTCGATTCCCAGCATTGGTCTTTTTTCTGGGGTTTTTCTGTGCATCTATATTTCAGTTTGTATTTAGTTTGAAATATATGGTTTCACGGGATGACCGTAAAAGTAATAAAAAATGAAGTTGAAGAAAATAAAAAAATAAAAATAGAAAAAGATACTTCATACTTAACTTGTAATTTGAATTACATTGCGGCTCTCGACTGACCACTTCACACTCGATTACCTTACGGCCTCGACATACAATACAAAAAAAATGGAATTGAAATTGCCATACAGGGAAAAAGGCGCCCTGGAAGGCGGAAGAAATCATGGCTGATGATGATGATCTTGATCAAAGGATGTAGATTGTAGGTGTCAATCGCTGGTCAGTCAACTGTAAGAAAGTACGATGTTTTTTTGTTAGATAAGACCAAGCTAGATCTATATTTCCCACCAAAAGTCCCGCTCGTTTCAAGGTACAAATTTTGATAGTTAATCGACTAAGGTTTACATTATATTCATAAGTTGAAAATCATTTCCAAATCCAATAAGCCACGTTGGCCTTGCTCAGTGATAAGATAACAGTTATCAGTCAAAGCAAGTAATTGTTATCTTTACGGTCAAGTTAGTTTTGCGTAATCACGGTCCTCGGTAGTAAGCAGTTATTAATTAACGATTTACGAGTTATTATTATTGATTGCTGTTTGTGTGGGACCAATTAACTCTTCGTAACTTGTTTGACATGTTTGGATAGCTGATTCTCAACGTTAAACTGTAACGATACCGCTGTTTATTAATCAATTATATAGATTTACCTAACGTTTGATGGTGATGGATGATTACTTAAGTTATAAAACTGACTAGCTTTTTCTGCGGCTTCGCTCGTGTTAGAAATCCACGAAAAAAGGTCTCGACCATATTTTTAAAGGACAACGGTCGCTCGGTTAACGCCATCTATTGATTGCAGACGAAGTTAGCACGTCATCTAAAGAGGTACTTCAACGTTTTTGGACAGCGCCCTCTAATCTTGTTTAAAGTTACAATATTATCCCATGGGAACTCACTTCCGAGTTTATTTTAATCTATATAAATAAAAATGAATCACCGAAATGTTTGTACGCGCATAACTTCTGATCGACTGTACCAAATTGGATAATTCTTTTTTGTTGCGTTTATTACTCTCAGAAGAAGGTTCTTGTGAATTAAATTTTAGAAAAAATACAACGGGGGCGAAGCCGCGGGCATCAGCTAGTACTATATAGGCTTGCGTTTGACCATGATCCCACCTGATGGCAAGCGAAGATGAGGCCTGCGATGGATCACGCTTGCCTAGTAAATGCTCAAATCGTTTCTTTTTGCAATAGAAAGAAAGTAAGTAGGTACTTAAGCGATCTTGACGTGTTTTTTATTGAAAAACACTTTTGAAAAACAACAGCAACTATGTAACAATTAGCAAGGATATTATCGTCATTTACATTTTTTTGGTTTCATAAGTACCTAATAACTACTATTTTTTAAAAAGCTTTTTCGATAAAAATACTCATCAAGATTGTTTACCCTATTTCTAATGCTAACAAAACGAAGTATAGAGGGTGTTACAAAATTACCCGTAATAACTGAAGGGTATGGAAGTACTCCAGTAAAGAATTAAATTAGTATTATTTTTTTTTGGGATGGCGGGAGCTCGCCTTTGATAAGCAGGAGTGGAGCAAGAGAGGAGAGGCCTTTGCCCAGCAGTGGGACACAAAAATAAGCTAAATAAAAAACATAAAAAAAAAGTTTTTTTTACAAAAAATGAACAGCGCGAAAAGAAACAGTTTTATTTACTGTTCATGGCGTTTCAGGCTTTAGGGGTTATTTTGTAACATCCTGTAGTAAAGGGTTATAAGCAGAAAGAAGGCAAAGAAGAAGAAGAAGAGAAAGAAAGCAATTCATAGAGTTTCAATCTTTGTCTATCTTTACGACAAGTTTTACCTAAATCCGTTCAGCCGTTACTGCGTATTGACTAACAAACATTCGAACATCGAAATAAGTATCCAAACATCTTCACAAAAAATAATATTTTATAATATTAGTAGGATAACTGATTGCAAAAAAGAGGGCAAACGATTCTCTAATGTCTATAAATATCGTTCTTATATTTTTACCTTCACCTTAATCCGCACTAGAAAAATGCTAATTATAAGCACCAGAGTTCCATTCAATTACTCCACACGCGGCAAAATAGAGTAAAAAGTTTGTTCTTTAAATGATTCTGGCGAAAAACTTAACAAAAAACTGTTCCAACACAAATATGTTAAATTCGCTCATTAAAGTTAATCGTGGTCTGCACCCCGTAGAAAATAAGTCTAATAAAAACTTCTGTTACATTCTCGTAGTAGTAGCTAGTTAGTAAAAACTGCAGTGATGATTTCTAAACAGCGTGCTATGTCACTATTGTATCAATTTTATCCATAAACCCGAATTGTCAAAAGTAGCCCCTAAACCTAAACAATATTTCGTGTGCTCTAGCTGTGTGTGTAACCTAACTTAACCCCTACAACTAACCGTAATACAGACGTGATGTGTGTATGTATGTATCAGGACCCGGCACCGGTCAGGCTATTAATGTATAGTAGTAGTAGGTACAGACAGAGGACCAATTTGCGGTACTGTGGCGATATAGGTTAGTAGGTGAGCCAAGTCCTTGTCATATGGGGTTTATGCAAGCGTGCAGTCTCTGTACATTTAAGCCTAGTATAGACCTGCAAGAAAAATCATGCAACTTGCTTTACATTGCGCCGGTCAATGTATACAAAAAAATATACACGTCGAATTGAGAACCTCCTCCTTTTGTTTTCGTCGGTTGACAATAGAATACAATGCAACACAATTTTTTATTGACACTAAAAACAGTAGGTACAGAAAAATTAACAAAAATAAGAATTTAGACTAACAATAGGCAGTCTTATCGCTCAAAAGCGACCTTCCAGGCATCCGATTGGAGAGAGAGAGAGAGATATATCTAATATATAAAAATCTCGTGTAAGAGCTCGTTCCCACTATGTCGTATGTCGGATTCCGATTTTAATCGGGTGTCGGCGCCTCTGTTCACACTAGTCGGCTGTCGGCCACGACCGCACAGTCATTTCGAGGCTTCTGTACACGATTTCCGGACGAGGGCTGACTATTTTTTGTCGGATCCGACACAAAATCGTTGTCGGACGAGTGTGAATAGCTTCATTTAAAATGTTCTGCCACTGGAACGCTCGATTAAAAAACGGACCGACACACGACATAGTGGGAACGAGCTCTTAAGCCGCATTCACATTTATCTGATGTGTTGTGTCGTGACGCGTCAGACCAGTTTCAGTTTCATATATTTAATATGATTGCGTTCATATTTCTCTGATGCAGCGTGTTGTGACGGCTTGTCTTAAATGTATGAAACCGATACTGTTCTGTTGCGTCTTCTCGTCTTGACCGATTTTTATGAAACCTTTTTCTCTATAATCTGTAGGTTTGAGAATAGGTAGGTCCTAGGCTATTTTTCTTACCCTATTCTTCGCAGACGGAGTCGCGGGCAACAGCTATATTGTTACAAATAAAAGATATAATAACCACGAAATTAAGTGTGTTTATTTGGATATAACAATTAGCTTCCCGATTTGATCGAATTCTAAAATCAAACAATTCCAATTAAATTCAAGGAAACTAATGTTACAACAACTGCATTGATAATTTTAGTTTGGCGCTTAGTTATTTAATTACTAATCACACTTCAATATACTATTACAGTAATCTAATACAGTAGAGTAGCAGATTCCTTATTACACGCAATCTATAATATTTAATAACCCTTTCCTTCCAGCCAGGTAATTGAACAGAACTAAACAAACACGCTAATAAGTCCGCTAGTTGTACCCATCCATGTAGGTATTTAAGTTGATGGTATTAAATTGTATTTGTTTTCTTCGTGCTTTTCAGTAGCTTATGTATTAAATTGTATAGGTAACATTAATAACTATGTATATAATTTATTGTATAAAAGATTCCTATCTGCCTATCGCTAACTTTTAAATTTTTAAACAACTTTTAAAAGTTCCATGTCAGTCTGTAGATTTTTTCCCTGGACATTTTATATGTTTTGCTTATTATGTGGCATTCAATAAAGAGTCATTGTATCGTAAATATTCACAATGAACCGTCGTCAAACTCAGTAAATGTCGATTCGCTGACAAATTAATCTGTAATTAATACGCTTACCGGTTTGACTGGTATCGGATAACTTTTAGAGAATGTTACTCTGCGCGTCAGTACGCGGGAATAATGATGTGTAACGTAAACGTAAAATTATTGTCCACCTAGAAAAAAAATCCGATTGTTTGTTTAGCAGCACGAGTACCTAGTACTCATTCATTAAAAAAAAATAGATATGTAGAGGTATAGGTGCTAACCTGGTATATTTTTTCCATGAACTTGTTTTTCTGTATTGTTTTCTTTGTGGTGTACAATAAAGAGTCATTGTATTGTATTGTACATATTAGTAAGCGAATCCTTTTGTTTCCCGTAAGTCATTTCACTTATCATGTCAACGTTTGCCATTAAAGATACATTATACAGCGTGCTGTGTTCAAGATTGAAATGTTGATTGTTTTGAAATGTCATTATACATGTCTTATACAGGATGAATTATAAGTCGTGAATCAAAATTATTGTTTCTAACTCAGTTGATGTTGGACAATATAATGTACTAACTCAATTGTTTTAATTAGTCTTATTAAATTTGAGGTGTCCATACATTATTGTGAACTCTGAATGCACTCAATGTATGGACACCTCAAATTTAATAAGACTAATAAAAAAAATGAGTTAGTGCATTATATTGTCCAACATCAACTGAGTTAGAAACAATAATTTCGATTCACGACTTATAAGTCGTGACATACGTGTAGTATATTCACCCTGTAGAATATACTACAGTAGGTTAGGTTAGGCCAGTATAACAACAATTCTGAAGAAAATACTGTTTCGGATATAAAGTACTTTATGACAAATTAATATTATGAAAAACTATACGTTATGGCATATGAAATTCGCGCAAACGATAGACAGACACCCATAAGTAACTATGATACAATATCGGGGTCGTTAAATAAGATATCTTTAGTGTCGTAAAATTCCGTTTTACATTAAAACAATCTTTAAGGGTTATAACAGTATAACTTTTTAGTTTTAAGTCTAACCACTTGTTATTCACGATTGAAAGTGTTTTCCTTTTCCCTCTGTTTGCTTGTCCATATCATCTCTTAGCCTAAACAAATAATTTTATATTGATTTCAATGAGCTTATTGAGTGAAAGCTATTGATTTCAGTTAGCTTCTTGAGTGAAACCTATGCATTCCACCGTTTCTTTTTAAACCGAACGACGATCATTTTTTATTTTATATATTGTTTAAAACTGTATTAATTTTTTTTCTTGCAAGATTACTTCAGTTGAATCTAAGATGTAACGTATGTAACTTAGTACTCGAAAAAAATCAGGCCACAGGACTAAATCTAATAGAGATCGGTATTTCTACCGAAGTTGCATAATTAACTTAGATAGATAGGTACATGCGATACATTAGTCAGATCACAAACTATGTAACCCACATCAGATTAGCAAGTTGGGTAAGAACTTATGAAGGAGAGTAAAGTTCAGAAGTTTGGTGTAGTGGCTGCCCTGGGTCGCTATTCAATACCATCCATGTGATATTGCAGCCTAAAGCAAGTGAGATTTGTATTTGTTTTCTTATAATAATCGCATTATTCCAAAATATGCCTTTTCTAAAATATCAAGATTTCAATACGCCCATTCTTTCTCTATCCCGCGGGAACTAAGCAATTACAAATACTATGCTTTGGGTCTCAAACTCAAACTATGCCCATACTAATTTTTGTCTAAATCGACTCAGCGGTTTGAGCGTGAAGAGGTAACAGACAGACAGACAGAGTTACTTTCGCTCTTATAATATTCATCATCAACTGCCACAAAAGACATCCACTGCTGTATATAGGCCTACACCATGGTTCACCAAACATAGGTACCGGTCCTGTGCCATCCGCATCTAACACGTTCCCACAGCCTTAACCAGGTCGACACTCCATATTGCTGGAGGGCACCTACACTGCATCTTCCGGTCCATGGGCGACTTTGGCCTCATCGGCCATCAGTTCCAGGCCTTACCCACTGCCACTTGAGTCTGGCGATTCTTCGAGCTATACACCGTGAAATTTTAGTGGTTGTTTTCCCGAAACGAGGTGATTTAGTATCGATTGTACAATCGATTTATAATTACTATTTTGACTAGAGTCAAAAATCCAATTGTGAAAAACGAAAGTCGAAAATGACCGCAAACCAATAGTAACGCTTCGTTGGTACCTAACCTATCGTACGATCGTACGCTACTTGTACCAACGAAGCGTTACTATTGGTTTGCGGTCATTTTCGACTTTCGTTTTTCACAATTGGATTTTTGACTCTAGTCAAAATAGTAACTATAAATCGATTGTACAATCGAAACTAAATCACCTCGTTTCGGGAAAACACCCACTAAAATTTCACGGTGTATAATATTAGTATGGATTAATTTCCCAACAGGTCCTTTGGAACAAAATATCCTATTCCCAATTACGTAGCTCCCGAAGTTACATTTCATTTTAAACAAATCTACTAGAATTATTTAGTTATTTGTTTGTTTTTGTATTCTTTCTCATTTTGTTAATTATTTTTTGTTGTGATGTGTTGTCTGAATAAACGTATTTCTATTCTATAGGTATTCTATTCTAGAATTGAATGTCACGATAAATATGAATGGATTTTCTAGGATTTGATTAAGAAAATTGATTTTGTAAAATTTGGCATATATATATTATTAGCAGTACTAGAAGCGCTCGCGGTACGGTAACTACAGTAATTTCTCGTCCAGTCACACTTATCAGTGTGAGAGCAAATTGGCCGCCTTGTTTATAGGTTCTGTAGCACAAGTCAGTTGTCGTGCCGTCGCTATAACACTTGAACGGTGCAGAATAGAGGGCTTGAGGCACGTTCGAGCTGTGTTTCGGCCTACAATGTGTCGAGAAGGTTTATTTGAACAACACTAATACATCTATTATTGCAAATCTACTACCTATACATTGTAGTGATTACTTAATATAATTAAAAGCATTTTTCATCACTTAAGCTTTGAAAGTAGGTTGCATTTAACTTGAAATCCGTGTTGTAAATTCTTACATCTTTAGGGATGTAAGAAAATCGAATTGTGCTCCTTTGTATCACGAACTGGTAAACAAGGAGATTGTAATGCGTAATACTTACCTCCAAAGAGCAAGACTCCAGAGACTTGTGCTGCTGGCCAGTGCTGGCTGAATGTGCCAAAGCCAACGAGCGCGAGGCCATTAAAAAAAAAACAAAAGACGGTTTGGCGCAATAAATTTTCTTCCGCTCTGTTACAAATTGCGTATACATTTTTAACATAACGGTTTTTCTTTATTTACTTGCATTTCTGATGAAAAGTAGAGTGTTCAACTCGAGTGTAAATGATCAATTACACCCGTGAACTATAAGCACCCTCGCTAGCTTGGCTCGCTCGAACGGATATTTAGACAGTTAAGGGCTTCATTAAAACAAAATCACGATCGCTTCCTTTGTGTAACGAAAGTTAGTAATTCAAACTATATGGGTAACTTTCGTAACACAGAGGAATCAATTAAGTTTTGTTTTAATTAAATTCCTTAATTGTGTATTTTTTTTTGAAAACGTGACTTGTCATAACTAAAAAAAATATGTATACTTATTCCTTTATGAAATACATAGGAAACAAGAACAGTAGGTATCGTTTTAATCATGAATATTAAATTTTGGTCAATTAGCTTTTTCAAATCCTTGCTGAGACCATAACCCTCACAATACCTCATCACGTATAATTAAGTATAATAGTTGTAAATCAAAAGTGGTTTTAATATCATTTGGATTTCACTCAAGCAGTGGTTAAACCGCTTAATTACTACGAAGCAACTAATTACTTTTAAGTGCAAATTTGTAAGACAATAACCAGTTTTGTCCAAAGGGACGAGTTTTTTTGATCCAATTTGTAATTGAAATGAAATGACGTAATTGAAAATGTCATGTAGGGGGCACAGAAACAGAATATTGAATGAAAATAACCAGACTACGATTATTTTTACGTTGTATCTGTTTTATGATTTTTTATGATTGCCTAGCTGTTGCTCGCGACTTCGTCTGCGAACAATTCGTATTTATTGTTATCCCGCTAGAACATTGCAATTTTCCGGGATATCAATCAAAGCCGTAGGGTAGGGTTTTTGCGTAATAGAGTAACAAACATCCAAACTTTCACATTTATAATTTAAGTACGAAGTAGGATTTTAGGCGTTACTTTTCGAAGGTACTTATCAGTGATCAAAAAGCTTTTTTAAAGAATAGCAAATAATGGACGACTTTTTAAATACAGTTAACAATATCAGATATTAATTAAGCTCAACACGCTGTTTTTGGGGTTTTTCAAGAATATATTTTCGTCATTACAGTAATAGACATACTTACATGTGACCTCCCATTTTATTCCAAGCGTAAAACACAATAAATTTGAATATTAATTTATTTTACAATTAAAATAATCCCAAGCATTCCACACGGACACGGTACGCGTGGATTTCACCCATCGCATTTCAAATCACACCACGGCCGTGGCTATTCAAACTCGGGCCAATTATTCCGCCCATTCAATCAATACCAGCAAGTAGCCATTTCAGGTAATTACACCAAACTGGCATTTAATGGATAACCTTAATTCATTAACGAAATAAGAATAAGTTCATCTTAGATTATTTATACACTAGATAGAGCTTAGGCGCCATGAAAACGTCCCGAAAAATATAGATGTTCCCCTTCAGTCTGAATGACGTAACGTGATATTAATGTGAAGCTGTCAAATGGGTTTTTGGCCGTTTTGTATGCCAGTGTTTGCTACTGATACTCTATCTAGTGTATAAATAATCTAAGAAGTTCATAAAGAGATATCGTTAAGGAAGGCTTGAAGAAAATGTGGCACCATCTCTTTAAAATATTGGGAAGACTGGTTATTTATACTATTTATTTAAAGTCAAGTCAATTTTTTTAAATTCAAATTAGGCTTCAATTGAAGCTCCTATGAACGTCGATGAATCTACCACTGATTCAGAAAAACCCTGTTGAAAAGAATCCGCAAGAAACTCAACAAGGTATTTTGTATATACGAGTAGGTGGTACATAGATAGAGCTTGTCTAATTTAAAATGACGCGTCCCATCACCGCATTTACGCACAGGATTTTGAACCTATTGAAGCTGTATTTAGGGCCATTTTCTACTTTCAAATCCTGTGCGTAAATGCGGTGGTGAGGCGCGTCATTTTAAATTAGACAGGCTCTACTAGGTATATATTAGACATGTTTCTCTCTATGAGCTTATGTATGGTATTTTTTGTTTCTATCAAATTGATAGGTCATTGTTATCTGACATAATAAAATGTTCTATTCCAAAAACAAAATTTTGAATTATTTCAGCTGTCATCCTGAACTTCGGCTTCAGAAAAGCACTCAAACATGTTTCTTTAGCTATTTCTTATGAATAACAAGGATTGGATAAGTGACAGATGCCATATTTGACGTAAACCAGTGCAGGAATATCAAGTTGTATCTTTTGCACTTATTTAAAACGCGCCAAAGTTTTATGATTTGCGTAAAATGTGGTTGAAAGAACTTCGCTTGTCGTAAAATTTGAAGCCACTATTTTACACGAATTAAAAAAAGAGTTATTATAAGTTAACCGCGGGTCTAATTTCTATTTAAATGCTTCACTGTGCTTTTATTTGCATAAAATCAATCATAATAAAATGTGCAAGCGCGTGGCGCGCTAGTGTAATAAAGCAATATTAGGATAAATAATTCAAGAAGCATTTCTAATTCATAAATGTTTTCTTCGCTATCTTTCTCTTTCTCGCTCTATCAAAAGATCTGCACGGATTTGCTAAGATATAGGAACTTCAAAGAAGGCTAGTTAGGTTCATGTTTAATGGGGTTTTATCCATTAAGCTTTATATTACCTGAACTCAGTGCGGACAATACCTACTTTCACCAATAACCTTTCCCGTTCTTTATTTTGACGATAAAAAGATATGTAGGTTTCCAGTGAAAGTTATGAACTTATCCATACAAAAACGTGTTACTTTCTGTATTGTAATGACATGTCTCTGACTTCTAAATTATAGGACAGCATAAAAATAATGTGGCCTTATACTTTATGTTTGTATCAAAAGTTGTGCAATGATATGAACTACGAATTGTAAATAGGTGGGTGTTGCGCACATCTCATATTTTCCATTTTCTCTGGAAATATGATGTTGGATGAAGTATTCGCAGCGGTCTAACTCGCAATCATTACATGAATAGTCATGCTGAATGCGAGACACTCACTTGATTTAAGTCTTTCTATCCTCATATTCTGCAGTGTGTAAAGCTGATATACAGTTGAAAACGTGCCGGATTCAACGTCAACTTTTACGTTTTCCTCAATTATTCCTTTCTGATAAAATACTGTGACGTAGCCTTTCATTGTCTCCTCTGAATTTTTGACAGCGTTCCACCAAACTGGAATAAAAGTCTTGTGATGAAGCGGCGACAATGTGAAATGACGAGGCAACTTGTCGGCCCGACATGAAATGTGGCGTGACGACGTGTAATCCTTATGGACTTGACGTCGTAATTGTTCCATTATTTTGACATTCTGCCAACTGAACGTGCAATTTATAATTCCGAATCTCATATGACATGTCAGCCATCCGTAAGTGCTGCTGTTTTACTTAGGTAGCGCTTAAGAAGACAACTTTATGAGAGTTTTGTTAATGACACATCGCATGCTTAGTAATAAACGGGCTTAACTCAAAATCGTGAATTATGGTAAATTGAGTTTAAAGTTTAAACTTTAAAATCGATTTACCATAATTCACGATTTTTGAGTTAAGCCCGTTTATTACTAAGCATGCGACATGTTATAAAAGTTATAAATATTTAGTTGCGTAAGTATAGGTACATGTGGTTTTTTCATTGCAATATACAATTTTAAAGCCAACATTGTAAATAATGGGTTGTTTTCCTTGAAAATGAGCATGTAATTTAATATTTGTTCAACTCACCGCTGTTGTAGAACTAAATTTACTGTAGTGACCTAGTTTTACTATAGTCGCAGTTCATCAGCTAGCCTGTTATGTTTGAATAAAAATATTTTGCGACTTTTTGAAGTATTACGTTAAATCAGGTTAAATCTCATAATAATTATTTTTAAATTATTTATTGAATCGTTTAGTGTTTTTAAAGGGGCGTCAGTTATTCAGGGCGGGAGGGGGTCAAGCCAAATCTCACCAAATCTCACTTGGGGGAGAGGGTGGTTCTCAGCAAATATCACGTAATTTATTCTGGCAAAGAATAGTGCCAAAATGCGAGAAAATAAGGTTACATTTTAAAGTTTGGAAAATCTAATGGTGCACGTCTCACACGTTCGTTTACCGTGTAGGTACAATAAAAAATGCAAAACACAAAAATTGAAGAAAAGCAATAAATTTAAAAAAACGAATAATTTTGAAAAATCTCACGTTTTATTTGAGGTAAATCTCACGATATCTCACCAGGGGGAGGAAGTAAAAAATTCTCAAAAACGTCTCACGTAATTAATGGACGCCCCTAACTGTATAATGAAATAGAACATTATTTTGAAGCCAGTGTCAAAAAGCAATCCTAAAATTGTATAACAATTATACTTACTTTACTAACCTTCTAAGTTGGTTATACTAACAAACAACTATCTCGTCTAAAATTCAGATATCTGGACTTAACACTATAATTAAATTAAGCTTCTGTCTTCTATCGCTCGAATCTGCGAAAACAAATCGATTTATCGTTCACTCGTATATAAATGCGAACTCATTCGTTCCCGGTGAAAACACCTCATCGTCTGAATTTTACTTCGGATAAACGACATCGTGTCGCCGTACCCCTATGAATATAGAGCATGTTCTCAAACGAGAGATTGGTCCATATTGTAACTAAAACGCGGTAGAATCGCGGCGGAATCGCTGACTGAAGCTACATCTAAGGATATTGGCTGAGCGGATTCGAGTGTTGAAGTGATTCAGTTTCGGCGAACCTTACAAGTGATTTCATTTCGAAGGGACCTGGACAATTGGCGGAAATCGGAATTTCCTTCTACACTGACTTTGTGCCCTAATCTAAAACCGTTGCGACGAATCGAACGGCCTTACGCAACGCGATTTGGAGAAGAAATTTGCTTTGTATTAAGCTGTATTTCGCCTTTGTCGGTGGCGTAAAATCGTTGATAAGATTATGTAGCGCGGTACGTATTGGGCAGCCAGTCGCGCTCAATGCGTTACCTACTTAATTGTTGTTATGCGATGTGAATAAAAATAAAACACGATATGAATTGTACAAACTTACTTAATTTGTGTCAATTTATAATAAAATTATGGCATGTTGTAAAATAAGAGGCGCTGAAAACAACGATCAAAAATTTTCTACAGATAATTATCATTTCAGTTTTCTCGCTTCGGTCTTAACACACATGAAAAATGATTATAAATTTTGACTTTGTATGAGCTTAATAACACAAAAATTATGTACAGTCAAGTGTAAAAATATGGGTGCATACAACTTGCTCATAAATATGTCCCATAGCTCTTATGTCGTTGAATTAAGGTATAGGTATATAACGATGGGAGGATTAAATCGATACTTATTTTTGCACTTGACCGTACCTATTTTCTTTATACGTAAGTATTAAAATTCATCCTCAAAATGCACATGAAATTAAAAACCTACTTTTGAAGTTATGACACCTAGTTAAGTAGTCGTAATCTTTGTTTTTAGCGGAAAGGTAACTTTGAAGATAAAAATAAAAACTTTTCGGAATCAAACATCCACCGCAAATTCCAAACTTTTACTTTACTTTTGAAATGGCTACCTTTAATTTCTGTCATTGTTCGAGTATGTTATGTTGCCAAACAGCCGGGGGTCCAATTAAGCAAGACAAATGAAGACAACTCGGTCGGAGTAGCGCGGGCGGAAGCCCTTGGCGTAGAAAGCGAAGTGACACCGGATAGAGCTAAGCACTTTCGTTTACACCTTTTAGAAAACATTTTATTACAGAGGCAGTTACGAATGCACGTAACGTTTAACACAATTTCGAATGCTGTGAGAGGCAAAATTGTTTTGTTTTAATGTGGTTTAGGGTCCATGAAGTTGAGTTCAAAATATTAATATAGCGTTATTGCGCTGCTGACAGAAGAATTCGAAATGATGTTATAAAATCTGATCGGCACCACATAGCAACTAAAATCTTGAGATAAATATTAATAATGGTTCACACAATTAAAATAAAATCCATCATCATTCAATTTAATTTTACCTAAGTAAATATTTGACAGTTGAAATATTTTTTTTATAACCTCGAAATGTTTAGATTAAAACTTGGTGCGTCCGATTTTTTAACCAAAATATACGTGGTTTGAATCAGAGTGTTTCCATTCATAAACAAATAAGTATCTATGACTAAGTAATTGCCTTTTAGATTCAACGGCAGACCGTTTTCACAAACCGAATAATTCGCCAATCATAGCCGACAAACGATCTATCATTTACATCGCCGGCGATTGATTAAGCCCACAGCAAAAACAATATCGCATTGTACGTCACCGCAAACGGTTGCCGTTGACATGACGTTTTCGACCCCACCACGACTACGCGAGGCTGTCGACTCGGCGAGCGAATACTCTGATCACTGCGTGGTCGAGACGCTCACCGCAAAGTGTTCAACTGACCACACACACACACATTAGAAAATCACTGGGCGGGCGTCTGGTCGCATACAGTCGTGGTCGCGCCGTTAGGCCGTGGTCGCTTTCACCCGCCGCACGCGGCCGACAGCGGCCCGCCGCCCGCGGCGTCTGAATGGTGTGTTCGGGAATGCTCGGGAGTGGTCGTTTTCGCCCGCCGCGTTCGGGACGTCGCACGCGGCGGGCGAAAACGACCACTCCCGAGCATTCCCGAACACACCATTCAGACGCCGCGGACGGCGGGCCGCTGTCGGCCGCGTGCGGCGGGTGAAAGCGACCACGGCCTTAGGGCGATCGCAATCGGGCCGAAGGGCGGATATGACGTCATTACTGACGCGATATAGGCTGTCGCACTCCCTATGGACACGAATCATTTAGTTCCCTGTTTATACGTGTATCTGTCTGTTGCCCGATGTCCAGCGCCGTTTACTAACAAATTGGTCGGTGAGTTAGAAGACTACCTATTTAGTTTTTCTTCTTTTTTAATATTGACACGGTTACTATACGATACGCAGTACCCCGGTCTTATTCACTTACCTAAAATAATTTTGAGTAAAAATCGCAAGTTTATACTACAACCAGGCAGCAGACAGGCAGGCAAACATACATACAGGCAGCCATACAGATGGACAAAGATCTGAATCGAGACACAGAATAGACCACCTTTTAAAAGAAATAGATGCGTTTGCATGCGACCCAAGTGTACTGTTTTGCGACGTTCCTAAGACAGTTCCGCGATCCACAGTTTGGGAACTCCTGATCTAAAAAATTAACTAATTTATCCTCAATGTAATGTTTTCCATGTATATAGTTACTTTAATAATTGCTACACCATGTACGACACAGCAACTAACTTCTAGTTACTAGAGCAAGCTGGCTATAAGTGCACACTAAATTAGTCTTACGTTAAAATGTATTAAATAACTTTCTACAAATTTTTAAAGTGATAATCTGTCTAGTAAAAAATTAACAGTGCTATTTCCCGAAGCAAGTTCACAACGCAGCTGTTAGCTCGCACACACTCACAATGTGCGTGTGCACACACTCACACGTATCCACACCACACCCCACGTCTAACTGCTTAATTAAAACAAACGTGCTAATTGTTTATTAAGTTAATCGGACATTATACCTGGAATAATTGTCGGTACTAGCTGTTTGCACAAATATTTACTATCAGAGACAAAATTAATTACCAGCTCCAATAAATATGAGTCCCATTTTATCAAATCGTAAACAATTTCATTGCGATATGGGAAGAAATGTCAAGAAACATTTCGCCACCACTATGATCAGACGGTAGACTTAGTACTTAATATACGGCCACAGCAGCCACGTACAGAATAAAAAGGAGCAGTAGAATATCTTCATACAAACTGTTTACAGTACCACGTGTCTTTACTTTTTTATTGGCATGAGTTTATCAGTTGAATAATTAGATTATTAGAGCGTACGTATACTATAAAACTAATGATTGTATTATGACGAGGATGTTTGCAAATAATTCCGATCTGCATTGGCGATCCCTAGTCTGAAATAGCGTATCTACTGCGTTAAAAATTTAGTCTTTGTGTTTAATACTTTAAGAGGTATGTATGTAATTCAATCTCATTGTAGATCTATTTAAAAAAATGTACCTTGTTGAGTTTTTTGCCGGATTCTTATCAACAAGGTTTTTCCGAAGCTGTGGTAGATGCTTCGACATTCATAAATGGTTATTATAGCCTATATTGAATTAATATACTTTGACTTAAATTGTCTTGAAATTTCTGTTTTATAACTGTATTCATCTTCTTTTAGTACTCAAACGTTCTTCCGAATGTTTCAATGGAAACTTGTGGGTTGATCAACGTTACTTTGCGCCTTTCATGTTCTTTTTAATTTTTTCTAGTACAGCACCTTGAGTTCTCTTGGTACAGAACATAAGTATGTTCCCGGGTAGTTATATTCTTATTCTAGCAGAGGAACACAATTCGTGTCTCGATATCTGCTTTCCTTGGCCTATTAACCGTTGAATATTTTAAACGTAATTTAATTTGGTCGATCAAATATTTTGCTTACATTCGTGCTTATACTGAGATTGGGAAAATATTGACGACCCCTTTTGATTCAGCTGCGGTTAGGGGAATGTCGGAATTTTCGGCGCCGTCGTCATGTCATTGCGGTGGATGGAATGATATTATCCGTGGTTTTCGCTGTTTATTCACTATGACTGCGCGTTTTCAATATGATTTTATGTAAAAATGATTTCTAGGGACCGTTTTATGAAACAAGCAGTCCGAACAAACGTCGAACGTTATGAATACATTATACCTACTATACTTACGTGTAAGTTATGTCAGAAAATGGGTTCTGAAATATGTTTTGATACTTTTCTACAAACAGTTTTATTCAAATTTAATGCCATACCCTCAACCCTCATTCTTTACCGTTTAGAGAGAAAAAAATGGTGAAAGCAATTATGATTCCGAGCGCATTAGACATTATAGCCTTTGGTCTTAATCCGTGGCTGTTGTAGGTATCGTGTTCATTTGAACGCAGCGTATTTCTCGAACTACCCACACTTGATCTTGTTATTGGTTTTGTTCATACCATCGAGAGTACGGTTCAAACCATCTAACGATTAGGTATTTTAGAATACAGCAGATTTTTGTATTACTAGTCTCAAAATAAATCTTTACATTGTATTCAATAAGTATATCGCGCTTTTGTAATTATTACGCTCAAGCATTTCCCTGACTTTATCATTGTTTCATATTACCGTGTAATAAAATATGCTATAAATTATACAGGGTTATTTGTAATTCACTAGCATCCTTTTAACCCTAAACTCCTACCACTTAAGCAAATGTTTTTTGTTTTACGGCTTTTATCATAACTTAATATTTTTGGTATAATAACGTTTTGAAAATTTGAGATTACCTCTTATTTTTACGATACTCTGTGTATTTGTATGGGAAAAAAAGTGCTTCATTTTGAAAAGTCGTAAAACAAAAAACATTTGTTTGAGTGATAGGAGTTCAGGGTTAAGAGGATGACAGTGAATTACAAATAACCCTGTACAGAGCCCACGTTACTGTTGAAAGCGTTTCCGACTTAAATTTCTGGAACACATTTATTGCAACAAGACTGAGCCTTCAAATGGTCTACGTGTTTAAATATTGAAAGGAAAACGAACAAGAAGCAGCGAGTGTTCATTACTTAGAATATGAATCAATACGATATAAAGGTAGGTAATACATTTACCTAGACTATGACCTTCCCTCGTGAATCCGCAATAGTGCGAGAAATGAAAAATTAAAGAAAAAGACTCATTAAACCCTAACAAACATGCGTTACGTCTTATCTTACCCGCTCTAACATATTTTGCTAACTACGAGTATACGAGTGTGAATACCTTTCACGGCAATATAGCTGTGCAGGGATCCATTTTACTACGCGCATTATCCATTCTAATTTTAAAACAACGCTTAAAATAATAGTTTAAAAAAACTAAAAAACACGCTTTAAAAAATAAAAAATAAATTTTAATAATTTTCAATGCACTATTCTTATAGTGCAGTAAAAAATCTTAATAAGCAATTATTATATTGTTATATCCAGATCAAAATTTGTAAACAATTCTAAATATTGATAAAATAAATAATAATAGTTTAAAATATTTTATTGTAAAAAAAGCGTGGGGTGCATGGTGTCAATTGTCAAGGATTATCATTTTGATAACATCTTAAAAAGCACCCCACGCTTTTTTTACAGTAAAATATTTTAAACTATTATTATTTATTTTATCAATATTTAGAATTGTTTACAAATTTTGATCTGGATATAACAATATAATAATTGCTTATTAAGATTTTTTACTGCACTATAAGAATATTGCATTGAAATTTATTAAAATTTATTTTTTATTTTTTAAAGCGTGTTTTTTAGTTTTTTTAAACTATTATTTATTTTCTATTTTTTAGTTGCATTTTTTTTCTTTCTAACTTTACCCCCCTCACCTACAACCCCCAAACCCCCTAAACCCAACCCCCCAACATCCCCCACCCCATTTCCCCAAACCCCTCCCAAACCCCACACCCTTACCCCCAATCCCCCCTTACCCCCCTCCTCATTTTACAAACCCCCGAACCACCTAAACCCAACCCCCCTAACACCGAACCCCCCAAACCCCCGGAACCCCCCCCCACCCCGCCACCTACCGCCTCCCCTTTCAGTTCCATCATCAAACCCTTGTTACCATCTAGGCCTCTTACCCCCTCCCCATTTCCCACAACCCCCCAAAATCACTTACCCCCGAACCCCCCAACACCCCCACCCTATTCCCCGTAAACCCCCCCCCCCCATCTCCTAACCCCAACCGCCACACCCTAACCCCCAACCCTCTATACCCCCGACCCCCTTACACCATACCCCATTCCCCCCCCACCCCGCCACCTACCCCCCTTCCAGCTCCATCATCAGACCCTTGTTACCATCTAGGACCAAAGTACTCGTCAAAACGAATCAAACGAGCCCAAACTCGATGGGGTTGTTTCGTTTTATTGTAGAGTGTCTTTGGCCATCTTCCAGCTCCATCATCAGACCCTGGTTACCATCTAGGATCAAAGTGCTCGTCAAGACGAATCAAACGAGCCCAAACTCGACGGGTTTGTGTAGTTTTATTGTGGAGTGCCTTTGGCCATCTTCCAGCTCCATCATCAGACCCTGGTTACCATCTGAGATCAAAGTGCTCGTCAAGACGAATCAAACGAGCCCAAACTCGACGGGATTGTGTTGTTTTATTACATAGTTCCTATGGCCACCATCCAGCTCCATCATCAGATCAGCTCCATGTTACAATAATATTGCATTGTCATCCAATTTACACATATGTGCAAAATTTCAGCTCAATCGGAAACCGGGAAGTGGGTCAAAATCGCGCCCTAAGGAGTCGGTTACAAACATACATACAAACATACAGGTGAAGCTAATATAAAGCGTGTAATAAAAAGTAGAAGCATCCTCCCTGTGGTAAAAAGGGCCCCGTAATCTGTAAAAACGCTTTATTCACACAGCGTACGCTAGGAATCAGTAAATACGGTTCCCAATAATAAATAAGCCAATTGCCGTCTTCCAAATTTGTGTCACACACGACAATAGCAGCTCATGTTTGGCTCATTGGCATTCATGGGTCGTCGCTCGCGGCTCGCGAACGATATTTATTTAAAACACACTCACTCCGATCCACCACGTTTATTTTTGTGGATAATACTTACTCCAACGGTAGCACAATATGGGTTAATTTAATCAAACGTATTTTTTATCATATTTACATAATTTTACTGGTTTAAGTAATTCATTTCATTTACGGTCTTCTTAAGCTGCCGTTTAATCAAGGACTTCAGGGTTTTTAAATTCTAACCACCTGCTATAAATTGTCATCACATGTTAATCATTATTTTGTAGACAAAATAAACATAGGTAACACCCTTTAATTACATTGCATAAAAAAGCTTCAACTTAAGCTGTCAAAAGAAATTTTATATACTACTCGAAATATAACTTACCTAAGAATTAGAAAATGAGTGGCAATTTATATTACGAAAGTTCCGTGGCAAAGTCATAAAGAATCAGACAACGCTCGTCTGTATAACTACCGTATTATTTCCTCAAAGGTATGTTTACAGCGTCTATTGAGATTCTTTGAGCACTTGTATTCATATCTAGTGGGCTCTCCACGCCTCCTTATCCTGACAAAAGGGAGAAAAATTGCCAAGCGACGAGTTCTGCGTTCAAAGTGAAAATGAATGGGGGGCGTATAATAAACCATCATAAAAGGCACCTTGGGCGTGCGCCTGCGTCTTGTAATTTTGACACTTGATTTCTTTATTCACAACAGACTTCTGATTGATGTCCGCTGCCTGCTGCGTTCTTGATTAATAAATAACAAATTTGCGAACTTGAAAGCAATTTCGCTGTTACTTTGAAGTGTTATTAATTATACTTCAATAAATCGATACGTAAGGATATTCCGTGGGGTATTGAGTTGTCGCCCACAAACAATTGTAATCGTCTTCAGAACATTTAAAATGTCATCATAAAATCGGTTGAAGCTATTGAAAGCTCATCACGATCGGTTATCGACACGTTTGTATAAACTTTAGTAACATTTCAGCGATATAATTATCGCCAGTCATCGTTATGGGCGTCAAATCGTCGCAGTGTTTCATCAATAAATGTCAGATCTTTCCATGATACCCCAAATTAACAAACTGCCCGCCACTTAATATCGGCGTGAAAAATAAACGGGTGTTGCATTTATCGGCGTGTCTTACAGACAAAAACATTCGACGGCATTTTTTTGTATATTTCGGGGTTAACATTGTTAAGTAATAAAAAGATGTATTTGAATAACCTGTAATCGTAGACAGATGCGTAGTATAAGAATAAACGGAATGCTCAAAATATTTTAGGTACTTAATTTACTCTGAACATCGTCCGCTTCTAAAGTGTAGCTTTAACTTTCACCCTTCCTTAGTTCTTCCTTATTTTTTTTAGTGTGTTTTAGCTTACAATTTTTCTTTTATGTCTAGTAAATCCTAAGATTTTCGCACTCTATCTCAATCTTCTTGGACGTTAAATAATTTACCGCAACCACTCGCTCAACAATAACACACGCCCTCTGGGAAAAGATCCAGTACAATGTAAGCTAATTCTCATCCAATTAACGCTCTGAAAAGACTAAATATACGATACAATTTTCTGATAGATTATTTTTTTACGGGATCATTGTAAGGAATATTTTCATTGAAAACATCGTAATTACTCGTAGTGACTATGACTGATATTCATTAGAATTAAGCTGGAAGGCTGAACGATAACATGATATTTATAATATGTTACACGGCGGTTAGTATTAAGGGGTTTCATTATTCAACGAACGTATACTTTAAACGGAAAACTAGTATTCTGTTTTACTCAGATACCACCTCCAACTTACGAGCGACTAACTGGGAATTTGCAACTTAATAGAAGTTTGGAATCGAACTACATACAACCAATTTCAACCGACGAAAACAAAAGGAGGAGGTTCTCAAGTCGACGTGTATATATATTTTTTTTTATGTGTGATCATCTGTGATGTGATACGCTCAGAAATACTCAGAATTTAAATAGTCTGGCTTTAAACTTAAAATACAAAATCATGCGGAAATATCGGAGTCATTCACGTATACGTATGGGCTTATAGTCGACGGTAGTCGAGAGTAGTCTAGGTTTCCCCGACATGTTTCGGACAAGTCCGTGGTCCTTTATCGAGAAGTTGCTCGGATAGTTGAACGAGAACTTAAATGACTAACGGGGACTGAGTTTTCTTTTGAGTATTTGTTTGTCCGAACAAACTTCCACTATCAACCATTACGTGCGTGAGTGACCCGTTTATAATAAAAGCAAAAGCTATTATTTTTATTTTATTCACCTTTTAAAATTGTTATTTAGTGCTTGTACATAGATTAAAATTGTAGGATGTCTGGTATAGCTTTTACGTTCATTCAAACTTAAGAGTTTCAAATAATTTATTGAATCAGGGGTTACTTTGCGGAGGTCCATATTAATGAACTGAAATTGTTCATCCGCGACCTTACGATAGTAACGTTTATGTAAGAAATGCGTGTTCAAGTAATTCCTCCACCTCCACACTGTACGAACACACACATATCCCATAAACCCAACTATCACCACCACCAAACTACACTGACGCGTTTCGAACTCAACCATAGCTCATCTTCAGAGTTGGCACCACAATCGTACGCGACTAACAACAATAACAATAACAGTTACAGTGTTTTTGTTGAGCAATACCAGTTAGTATTAATAAATATGCCTTATCGATAAATAATTTTAAAAAGTGCTGGATATGACGGCATACCGATACAATTGATCAAGTCGTGCATTGGTTACATAGCTGATCCCCTTGTGCATATAATTAATTTAATGATAACTACTAGTATATTTCCGAGTGCTCTAAAAAAAGCGCTCATAAAACCTCTTCATAAAGGTGGTTCCGTGAATGACATGAACAATCACAGTCCTATTGCTATTTTGTCAAGTTTTTCTAAATTATTTGAAAAAGTTATTTATTAAAGATTGAATACAATATCTTACTCCAAAAATTGGCAATTTTTAAAGTGTTTAATAATATATGGGAGAGCGTTAACCAAAATAAACTTTGTGTATCTCTTCTAGACGTGTCAAAAGCTTTTGACTGCGTTGTACATGATATACTTACTATTGAAACATCTTGATAATTATTGGAGTCAGAGGACACGTTCTTGAACCATTTAAAAATTATCTACGGGACAGACAGCAGGCAACAGTGATTGTTGATTATGGTGAGAAGGAAAAAACTTTAGTTAGCATTCAATCACGTTTTGAAATTACCTATATAGGAGTACGTCAGGGTAGTGTATTAGGACCTCTTTTATTTTTAAGCTACGTTAATTAACTTCCCCAAGTTGTAGAGGAACTATGTGTGATGTTTGCTGATGATGCCACCATTCTTTTTACGGGAGACAAGTTCAATGTTTAGTATTTGGAACATAATATTAATCAAACCCTGAATAAAGTAGTAAATTGGCTTAAAACAATCAATCTTGGAGTAAATTTAAATAAAACAAAGCTTATACAGCTTAGAAACTATAAAACAGATCCAGTGCATCTGAATGTAGTTGAGGCCGGGACATCTTTGCAACGGGTTGATGATGCACGTTTTCTGGGAGTGACTGTTGACACATTCTTAAATTGGAAGACTCATGTCGCTTAATTAATAAAATAATTTCTAGTCAATGTTATGCTTTATCAATTCTTTCCAGTACTTTTTCTGAGAGTGTCTGCAGAAGTTCTTATTTTGGTAAGGTGTATCCTCAGCTCACGTATGGAGTAATTTTTTGGGGAAATTCTGTAAACGTTCATTCCACGTTCGTCCTTCAAAAAAGATGTTTACGTACAATATATCGCATACCTGCTGGCCAATCTTTGAGAAACCTGTTTAAGCAAAAACGTTACCTAACTCTCACTGGAATTTATATTTTGGAGCTCAGTCTTCTTGTTAAGAATAATGCTATATACTTCACTAAAAAATCCTCTTTGAAATTTAATTTGAGAGAAAAGTACAAATAGGTATAATTTACTACGCATATGCGCTTCCTAACCAAATAAAAATGCTTGATGGAAATAGTTTCAAGAATAAATTAAAAAATTGGCTGATTGATAATGTATTTTATAATTTAAATGAATTCTTTTCGAATTTTGCATGCAGTAGGTACCTAATGAATTGATGTTTTAATTTTTAGTTATAAAACCAAAAGAATTGTATGCTCGAAATGAGCAACTGTTGATATTCTTGTGATTTATTTACCATCTTTGTACACAGTATACAATTAATAAATTATTTACTTACTAAACAAAAATTCAAGGCAATTTTATATGACAATAAAAGTGAATTTTTGTGAGGTAGTTTGATTGAGAAAAATAAAGTTGGTACTTGAGAACAGTGAGAAGTTAAAACGTTTGTTTTGGTTTGTTAGTCTAACATTTGGTAGCGTACGGTTGTGGAGCCAACTCTGAAGATGAGCTCTGGTAGAGTTCAAAACGCGTCAGTGTAGTTTGGTGGTGGTGATAGTTGGGTTTGTGTGTGTTCATACAGTGTGGAGGTGGAGGAACTGCATGAACACACATTTCTTACATAAACGTAACTATCCTAAGGTCGCGGGTGAGCAAAGTAATTGTGTCAGTTCATCAAGAGTTTCAGTACTCTTGCAGGTGGAGTGGAGCTGGTAGGTACTCCACTCCAGATAGGTTATTTTTACAGTTTTGGTATATTGGTGGGTGGACCATGGGCAATTGAAGCACTCACTCCTTCCTATGATTTCATGTTTATAAACAAATGTAACTCTAAATGGCATAAGACGTGACACTTTGTCCCGGGTTGCCAAGATTCGAACAAAACTTTTTTGATCCTTTCTTGAAGTTACGGGTCATCTCAGTCCAAAGTTACAATCATAAAGTGTGAATAGTTCAGTATTCGTAATGTGATATTGTGATTTTTATGTAAAAAGTGATAAATTGTCGAGGTCTCTGTGATTGAAGCGAGCAAGCCTATCAATCGGACAACTACCATTAAACGTGTCCACTGTCCAATTGAGTGCTGCGTCTCCTTTCGTGAGATTTCCGAGTCAAGCAACGCCATCATATTTTAAACCGTATCTTGACTGTTTCTGGAGTAGACATCTTAATAGTTTTTATTGATAGCAGTGAGAATAATGCATAAAATCTCAAAAGCCAAATAAATTTAAAAGAAGTTTCTATTTTTTACAATTTACGGAATGCCCAGTAATTTGACCTAACACCTCAAATTAATTACCTATTTAAAAGTAAGATTGTTATAACGTATTAAAATAAGTGCCTTTCCATTCTTATTTTAGCTGCAAAACTAAAATACCCGAATTTAATAATTTCTCCTTAAACTTTAAAATACCTCGCCACTCGCCAGCGCGTCCTTAAAATTCTCGCGAGCAGTAAACAATTTAAAATCGATACAAACTGTCTCTATAAAAATATTTCAGCTACATTAGTGCGGCACTTGGTGGTTCTTATCAGAATTACCGTAATTGACGTGCAAGTGGCGTAAAAGTGAATCTGAGGCTCGGCGGCTAGCGCGGATCGATACTTCCCCGCCTCCCTCCGCGGCGGATTCTGCTCCGCGAAGGCGCGAAAATGTATTCCGGCCTCTTCAATATGCTGATGACATTGTAAATCATCTCACACACTATTAAAGGGCTATCGGATTCGGTGGGTTTGATGGAACGCTCCGTTCTGTACCGCCCTGTGTTAATCCTTTGTAGCGGAAGTAAAACAAATCTGATACGTTTTGCATTCTCGGCAAATAGTAAAGCTAAGGACATTAGAAAGAATAATAGTTTATAGTAAGATTAGCTGTTGTCCGCGACTCCATCCGCGAAGAATAGGGGTAGGTATAAGAAAATAGACTCATAAGGATTGGTCAAGCCGTTTCGGAGGAGATCGATAACAAACACCGTGACACGAGATTTTTATATATTAGAGATAATTGTAGATCAATCAATACTTCTTTTTTGTTTTTTGTCTAACATTTGGTGGCACGGCGAACGGTTTCGGTACTCTGAGGATGAGCACTGGTTGAGTTCGAAACGCGTCAGTGTAGTTTGGTGGTGGTGACAGTTGGGTTTGTGTAATTTGTGTGTGTTCCATACAGTCTGGAGGTGGAGGAACTGCATGAACACGCATTTTTTACATAAACATAGCTATCGTAAGGTCGCGGGTGAGCAAAGTAATTGTTTCAGTTCATTAATATGGACCTCCGCAAAGTAACGCCTGATTCAATAAATTATTAAATAGAAGGTAAGCGATCTTGACTTGTTTTTTTTTTTTAAATAAGTCACAGCAAATATGAACAATTAGCAAGGACATAATATGGTCATTTCGTTTGGTTTCATAAGTAATACGTAGTTTCAATTTTTTTAAAAGCATTTTTCAATAAAAAACTCGGCAAGATTGCTAACTGTTTTTCTAATGCTAAAAAAAACGAAGTAAAGTGCTCGATATGCTATGCCCAATAGATTACATTTTATTGTCACATCTATTGCTAAAATTGCTAATGACATAAAATTAAAGAGGGCAACTATTGAGATAGCGACCAGCACTCGGACGTTTACCATAGGTACTGTGCTAAGCCTTAGGCTCCGATAATATTTATTTATTTTGGCGTGATCGTCTATTTATTATATAATTTCCTACATTGTGCTGTCCTTTTAAAATAATACTAGTGACCGGGGTTCACAACTAGGTGAACTATTAGACTTTACATACTCATGTAAATAGATAGATTATAGCGAATATATGTATAAATTCTTAAATATAAATCCTCAGACAGAAATGGACAAAGGTTTAATAATTAGTATTATTTATTTGCCCTAGAAGACATTATATAGAAATATGGTCTTATACTCGTAAAGGAGGAGCCCTCTCCCCGCTCTCTCCAGTAAAGTTCGTCACCATACTGGTCACTTTTCCTCGAGCCTACCACGACCATTTCAAGAGGGAAGAACAAACTATGTCGCCCGTCTATAGATCGTATGTATCGGTCACCAAATGAATAAGAGGACAAACAAGGATGTAGTTACCCCTGTGGTAGGATTTTATTACTCCTAAAATTTACACGGAGTAACTACCCTACTCACTTGAGACTACTTCTGTTCCCCCCCTTAGACTCTAGTATAATAAGAAGGTACTTCGATTAATGTATGAGTAAGTTGAAGGACGCTCCATTACTTGGTCTACAACCCAGATCGAGTAATTGGCCTCCCCCCACGTACCTCCCTAAGACACCCAATTCTGCACGGATCGCCTCTAGGGACGTTTTATCCTTAGCCGCAACCTCACTAACGACACCTATTGCCGAGCGAGTAAGTAGACACCCCGTTGGATTACGCATAATCACTACGTGCCGATTGGTCAGACCGAACACTAGGGGGCAACCTTCAGCACGCCAGAGGCAGAATTGACCCCTGGAGACCATACGTATATCGCCAATCCTCGCACCCAAATAATAATTTTGATAATCTACAGACCACATAATGAAAGCTTCACATCAACCGTTGCTTAGCCTAGCCATCGCAACTGTATCGTCTGTACTATGGTACGTGATGGTGTAACTGCGTGCTATCAGGACCATTTCACTTGGTCGGTCGTAACTATACTGGCATTTGTGCCTACCAGTATTGTCACTTCCCCACTCTCAGAGTAATAGTACTGATAGAAGTGTGGGAAATACTTTCTCTATACTGGTCTGACTAAATCCAAGGTTAATATTGAGGACTGGTAAGTATTAGTGGTTTAATTTAGTCTCAAGTATTATGAAACCCCATTCTAGGTTCTAATAGGTTAACAGATTTTATACCAAAATCAAGGGATGAATTTTGAAAATGATATTCTTTCACTAGAACAAATAAAATAGATAATACAATACACCATAAGTCTAAATGGACTTGTATAACAGCACAACAAAGGTAATAAACAGTAATAATATGGCCGTTTATCCATTTCTATCAGTAATTGATCAATTACTTCCCAAAAATAAGTTCATAGTAAAAACACAAGGTTAAATAGTAATAAACCCTATTAAAATTATACTGGGAGTTCTTACCTAGAAGATACAACTATTTCACTGTTTAAATACTCTGTAGTATTATCGAAGATAGGTTCCCCAGTAGGTTACAAGATCTCCGGTTATTCAGATAATATTCAATTCAACTATTATTCCAAGACAAGGTCTTCAGTAGCTCAGTTAATATTCACTTCAAATATTACTTCAAGACGAAGGTATGACAACATAAACGCTCAAGGTTCTCAGTCAGAATATTGTTCAGATCCACTGTCAATTATCGAAGATAATTCCTTTCGGATTTCAAAAAGATTTAAATTTAAATAATAATTCCAAGAGAAAAGACAATAAAAGTAAAATCAATTCAAAACATTGTATAGCTCAACCCAAAGTGGTTTCTCGATATCAAATGCCAATAGACATTCTAATTTATTTAAACAAAGATTCAATTGGCCTGTTCTAAAATTTAAATATTTAAACCTATTGTCATGTTTATTTGTATTAGCTAAATAGAACCCTATTACTCATCTTGACATTAACTGTCAGTCATCAAAATCTTGTTTAAAATTGAACCTTAAATTCCGTTAACCTAAACATCTATCTTACTATGTAGTTTTGTCCTATATGTATGATTTCAATAAATGTTTAGCCGCGAGAGTCAAACCCGGTAGGTTTAAGTTAAGATCGCGTTTGATTAAAATATACTATAAGTTTACACTACCCCATTGAATAAAATTATAAAGACACTTAGCTAAGATTATGATCCAAACGCATCGCGTTCCCAGCATACAGCCCCGAAGTCTGCATCTCCATACTCCAGCAGCTCTCCTCACAGCTTACTGCATCTCGCAGTTCTCAGCAGAACTCCAATCAGGAACCCGTCGTCATATCCAATGAATGGATATCCATGCCAAACAAATTATATATTAATATTGCATCAAGATCATTATTCAATCCTGATATGGTTCAGGAGGTTTCGTAGATCATATATTCCTGCGATGTCAATTATATTGGTCCAATAGTCTCAATATCTGACGTATGATGGATATAATAATATACTGGAAATAAGTCCATTATACTTTGGTTTAAGATATAAATTATTGTTGAATTTCCAGTCGTCACTTTGATCCCTGTCATATTTGTATGTAATTCATCACTACTCCATTATCTAAATTCCCCATAGTTCCCCAATAAGACATCAGTATTTTGACTTACGCGTCAAATGATTCCTTTCGATCTTCACTCCATCAACCCTTGACGTAGACTCCTGACTTCTATTCTTCTACTCCACATGACAGCTGACGTCACGCGCCTCTAGGCTCCCGCTATTTCTGAAAATAGTTAAATTATCCTGCGAAATATCATTTTTGACTCACGGCAGTACTTCACACTGATACACCATTTAATTCTCTACACAATTCTCATTATTAGAACACTCCCGATTCAATAGACACTGAGTTATAGTCATTTTAATCCCAAACACATTATCACAAGTTTGTTATTATTATAACTTCACTCGTATGTCCCGTAGATTAGACATCAAGTTGACAGTTCTCGATGTTGCTTTCTTGGAAACCAAATATAGCTATCTTTGATTAGGCGAAGCCTTTCCTTCAGCTTTATACGATCTCGCTATATGATGATTGGTAAATAAATCGACTGTTGTTTATAAAGCTTTCGTTGTTGTAACTCCCTACGCCGTAATTCTTAGTCATTTCAAGTCGCCGCGTTTGTGGAAAGTATGAGGAAATAACCGTTGGAAAATACACACACACACCACACGACACTTCACTCACACAATCGCGGATCAAATTCTAAAGATTATAATAATATCTTTTGATTCTCTTATTAATTTTCTCGGTTTTATTCCTGACATCCCTCCTGTCAATCCCCTTCTTTCTTCTCTTTTTTCCTCTTTTTGACCCGTGTCATTAAACAAGGTTTGTTATTCAAACTTTTTCAATAAAAAATAATACCTATATAACGAGTTCAGTACAGTACTTACCCAATGCACAATTTGAAACTCTCTCTCTTTTACAAAGTCTTGGTATGGACTAGGGGACTGGTATTAACTTGCAATGACAACGATCAGTTTTAGTTCTTAAGAATAGTTTTTTCGAAAATATCTTTTTAACATGGCCGATTTTAATTAGCGATTATTATCCTCATTAAGCTCTTCGCCGTCTGGCTTTTTTCCAGCAAAAACTAGACGGTCAACAAAAGCTCAGCGCTAGTTCACTCCGGTCTACAATAAAGGTCCTCCCACCCGCAAACAATAACAAGTGCTTGCTCCGCAGTCACTCCTTTATTAGGTTAACTCGACAAAAGCCGGTCTACTCATCGCTTAATTATTTATGATTCCACAGAAATCATTCCTCTTCATTCTACTGCCCGCCTTATTTCAGCCGACTATTATTACTTGTTATCCTTGTCGCAAAATAGGGGCGTCGCGTCGGTGTTTTTTAATCTTGTTGACTTTGTAAAACATCGAGACAAGAAACTTAACCTTCGTACTTAAATTTCTTCACAATATTTTAACCAGAGTGCTTTTACTATCTTCCCATCTCTCGAAGCGTGTAATTTAGTAACAAAAATAGGTATTTAATTTTGGATATTAAAATTAGTCGCACAAACATGTGCATCGTCCAGCGAGATTGTGAAGGTTCGGTGCCGTCTGAGCAAAATTAAATCAACTGTTGGTTAATTACAAAGCGCTAGAATTTGAACAGTCTAGCTCAGTTCAGTGCAATGCTCGCCTTTTGAGCAAATACCTGTGTCTGGCATCGGGATAACTAGTTTGGTGCGTAATGAATCTAACGATGCTATGACACTTAGCTGCTGGAAATGTTGATAGTTAGTCAAATTTTTGTTCATCGTCATATACTCGTAATAATAACGGTATTTTTATTTAATTCCCATATGAAATGAAATCCCTATACCTACATTTTGAGGTCGATTGAAACGTTTATTTATGTTTAAAACAAAGACTTACTGTTTAATTACGAAACAACATTGATGTTCAAACAACTAACAAACCGACTATCACTAATGTATTCAGTAGGACGTGAATACTCAAATATTAAACATCCGCAAAATCGCTCATGAAACGTTTTCAACTTTTATTGGAATAGTTTGGCTACGTCGCTGCTTCGCTCGGACGGCGTCCACATTGGATATTGCTTTTTTACTGCCTTCTGCTTTATTTCTCAGCAGACAGAGCTCAATGTTACAGCGCAATGAACGATGTTTATTAAAGTTTTTAAATAATCGAGCAGTACAAACAAACCTACCAACTGTTACTGTAATAAAATATTGTTGAAATTTGGGTAGAGCTTTAATGGAAATGTGTAAGGTGTAACTAATGTGTAATGGTCCTAAATTTGTAAGCACATGCCAGATGATAAGATAGCGTTTTTTGTAGCTAATGACGGGCCGCGCGTGTCGAAGGCCGGTATAATGCGTCCTATAGTCGCAGGCGCACACAAAAACCCCGATTCGTGTGTGGTGAACACGCTTAATATGATCGTGCGCAACATGTTCATCGGCAGATGTTTGTTTTGAGAAGAATTATTCCGCTCGCAGTCCATTTATCTTTTTTGCTGTGTGTGCTTGTTAGAGTTGTTAGCTTTATTTATCGGTATTTCTCGATTATTGCGCGCATTTTTCATTTAGCACTGAAAGTGTTTTAGTCATTTTGTCACTTTATTTTCTTTCAAATTAAATAAAAAAGTATCCTTTGTTAGTTTTTATTCATAAATATTGTTGTGAAGAGTAAAAAAAAATACCCAGTACACTGGACGTCTGTTGTATGGGGCAAGTTATGTTAACAAAAGGTTTTTTGTTTTGATGACGGGTGCCTCCTTTTAGTTATTTTTTAAGGTGGAACACAGCGGGATTTTCAGCATTCAACGTAATATTACAACTTATTTACATTATTTTCTCTTGTTTCAGGATGTAACCACCTAATCAACTCATCAATGACGACGAAACTCATCTGACCCGATCGGACAATGCGGTCACAAACTTCAAAGACTGTGCCTAAGAAGGGGGTTGTCAGTAGGCCGACATTCAAAGCCCGTACGGATACTAAACCAGTAAAGAAAAAGAATGTAACACACAAAAAGGGGAAAAATGTGGTAACCAAACCTGTATCTAAGAACACCAAGAAATCGATAGAAGATATTGTGAGCAAAAAAGATGAATCAGATTCTTCTAATTCGGACAAAAATGACACTGTAGAGGTCGCAAAAGCGGGACCATCAAAGGCAAATACCTCTCGTAGTAATTCACCGTCAAAAAAAAATAAGAAAGACCCTAAAGAAAAGAAAATAGCGCCTAAACCAGTTGTTATTTCCAATATCAAGAAAGTTTTGACAAAAAAATCTCCTAAAAAACCTAAAGTTACATCGAAATCTAAATTAAATCAATCGGAGGATGGAGATGACAGCGAAAATATCAAATACAAAATAAATTCTGGAGTACCTAAAAAACTACTACAAAAACACATTAAATCAAAAATAGTCTTAAAGAAAACGAATCCGATTCAAAAGAAGAAAAATTTGCCTAATATAAAGCCTGATGATTCCGAAAATAAACCCAAAAATAATGATGAGGGCCCTGGAAATGAAGTTGCTTTTAATAATGACAGCGAAAATACGGAAAACAAGGTGGAAGAGACCCCAAGTTTGGATGAAAAAGAGGACGAGGATAAATCTACTGACAAAACTGACGACAAGGATAGTATATGCAATACGAGTTTAGCCAGCATTGCTTTAAATCCTTCTGGGTCAAATTTAACCGATACGTCGCCTAAGATTGAAAATGAACGACCTCCTAAATTTTTTACTTCTAGTCGACCACCTCGAACAGTAGACATTGACGTAAAATGTTGCAAAAATTCGAAAGGTAATCTCAGTGTTTCTGAAAGATTTATATCAATGAAATGCGAAACTAAGGCAGAAGAGAACAACAAAGAAAAAAGTACATTAAACACTTTAGTGTCTCCAGGTCCTGAAATAGATGTGTACACATTCACAGAGAAAGTCGATTCTCCTAAAAGCATTTTGTCAGGCTTCCGCAGTCCGGTTAATAAGAATGTAGGGCGAGTTCGACCAATAGCTAGAGTAAAAGGAACCATTATTGATAAAAAAACCGAAGTAGAGAAGAAAAAGTATTCTCCTCACCGGCCTATTGAAGAAGTGGTAAAACAATTAAAAGCAAAGAAAGGTAGTGAAGAAGTGAGCACAACACCAAGTGATTCCACTTCTAGCGTCACTGTAACTCCTGTTGATAGTAGCGACAAAGATTTAGAAGAAAAGCCAAAACCAATAGTGAGTAAATCTTACAAGATGGTTGCACGAAAATCAAGCATAACCGGAAAACCTTTTAGTCCGATCAAATTTTTAGATCAAGACCTGACAGCAAATAAGAGTGAAAAAGAAAAAGTGACTAAAAATATTACCAACGTCAAAAAAACAGTCAAGTCCAAAAAACTACAAAAGAAAAGTAGTTTATCAGATGAAGATATCGACACTTCTAAATTTGCTTTTAATACTAAATCATTCCATTATGCAACATCAGACGAAAGTCATAGTGAATCTAATGATGATAATGATACAAAGGAATCTTCTGAATCAGATTCACCTAAGAGTAAAAAGACAAAAACCAAGAAATATAAGAGGATCACCGATGGTGCTAAAAAACCACCTTCAAAGGAATTGAAAGAACTATCTAAAGATTCTTTAATTGATCTCAAAGATGAATCCATTTTGATAGGCACCGAAAAACCTAGTAAGCGGCGTCTTAAACTATTATCAATGTGGTCTGGACCGAAAAAACATAGAATGGCGTCACTAAACGCAATTGCAAAAGTTCATTGCTTGTATGAGAATGAAAGCAGAACCCATATGGAGTTAGGTTTGATGAAAACTATTGATAGGCCTGTGCTACCGAGTACATCTAAAGTGACAACTGTTAAAAAGAAAGAACTTAAAGCAAAAGAAATGAATCAGGCAGAGACGACTTCTGAGTCTGAGTATGACAATAAAAAAGATACGAAGAAGGAAGACAGCTCAGAAAGTTCAGATGATAATCCGCCACAACGTTCCTTGCGTGGCGTTCCTGGAATACGAAGCGCAGGAAAGTATTGGGATCCCAAGTCATCAACCTCTTCTAGCGAAGACAGCGAATTGGATTCGAAGAAGAAAATTGTGAATATAGACAAAAAGAAAATATCTCCCAAAGCATCAATAAGTAAATCTGATTTAGAGAAGCCTCCGGCAAAAATGAAGAAAACTGCGGGCGTGCCCGTTAAAAAGAAACGCAACCGAAATGAAGTCGTGATGGACTTAAAAGATATGGTTGTACAAAAACGCATGGCTAGTTTAAACGCTACCGCTATACTGGCAGCCAGTTACGAAAAACGGTCTCCTAAATCCAGCAAAGACGACACGACGTCTGATTCATGTAGCGACGAGTCTTTTTCTCACAAGCCAAAAAACGGGGCAGGTTCCGGCGTAAAGTCGGAAGCAAAAAACGATGAGCCTAAAAAGGAGAAGGATGAAGAGCCGACAAAGGATAAGAAGCAGAAAGTAGAAGTTATTGTCAATCAAGATACTGACGTCACAATAACCGGAGTGTATTCTACACATCACCATGAAGGGTTCTGTACCGTGTCTGGAATGCAATATCGCATCTCATCAACGAGCCATACCCAGACAACAGCAACTGCAAACTGCGACAAGGTAAGCGATAAAAACCTTCCATATAAATTACACATCTTATTTACATTGAACACGCACTGATTGTTGATCTTTACAACCAAAAGCAAATAAAGATCAACTATCGGCTAAAAGTCAGCAAATTGGCGCATGTAAATAAGGAAGGCTCACCCGCGGGCACTTCGGCACTCATTAATACCCGGTAATGAAGTAAGTTCTATGTAAACACGCCTCGGGAGCTCATCCGCACATTATCCTGCATTGTACCAAAGAAAAGTAAACCCTTTGTGCAAGTAGAAAGCGGTGAGTATTGACTGGAAAGAAGTGATCAATTCGAACGAGAACGATTTACGCGTGAAAGGAGTAACCGTCGCTCTACCCTTGACGCAGATTAGATCGTTTGACGCGTTAAACCTTATTAACGTAATGTTAAACACTCAGGAGCGGCTGGGATCCAGACTGATAAATATCAATTTTGCTTCTCACTTAACTGCCGCTCCGTAATTAGATTAAATTACGATCCTTGCGATTTAATCCTCATTATATACAGCTATAATCACGCAACAGGGCTTAGCAATTACAACAACACATATGCCACAGGCAATAAATACACGTTATGTTAAAGAAAAAGTGGGAGCAAAATAAGTTATCAGTTGACTGGTTAAGATTGATGATTCATGTCACTTTGATGGACTGACGATGATAATGACGAATAATTTATTCTGATAACGGCTAATTAAACTAGAGTAAACAAATCTATTTGACACTAGATTTAAACCCTTTCCTTTGCCTCTTCGTGCACTTAAGTAACTTATTATTCATTACATCACATTTTACTTCGCCGATGCATGTGCTGTCTGTTACTTAGTTCTTACCAACGATGATTACATGCTCGGTGAAAGGTGTAAGCATTTTTAACAACATCAAGTAATAAAGGAAACTAAGAGACATTAGAGAAGTGGGCACGAAAATTGTATTTTATGTAACACAGTTTATATCACTCAGACGTTGTCGAAAATATGCAATGTTTTTGGAGTCTAGACAGGCTTTACATTTAAAACAACTGCGTCTACGCAGACATTACACCTCTCTCCATTTCCACGTAAAAGAACATCACAACCACCGACACTCAAAGAGAAGCCCACAAACATTTTCATGGACATATTATAATTCATCCTTTTCTTACACATTTCCTACAAGTACAAGAAGTAACGCTACCATGTTAGGTCTATATGTAAAAATGTAGCCGATTCGACCGTTTGCCCACTTGCAAATAATCATACTAAGCTTAATTTAGAGCAAATATATCAGTGTTTGACATGCTAATGCCCAATAGATGACACCCTGCTATCACCACTATTAATGAATGACATAAACTATAGGTAGGTACTGAGACAGTGACCTCAGATGGTGCGAGAATTATCGTGCAAGTTTGCAGTACATTGTCATCGATGAAAGATCACTTATAAATTCGTAGGTATGCAGCTGAATCTTAAAATGTGTACCTATTGATGTAAATACGTTTGTGCAGGAGGGTTGCTCCCGCGATGACGAGGCGCGCTATACCCCGCTGTCGGCTCTCTCGTCCATGCAACCACCCGTCGAACACCAGCATTCGCATCCGCATCCAGGTAATATTACAACAACAGTTAAAGGGTCCACGGAAAGAACACGTCTAATAAATAACCTTTTTTTCTTAAATTGAGATTTTAATCTCAATGTGAGTAGAGCTCGCAAAGTAGTATTTTTTTAATTTTAATGTGACCAGACATGTACTTTCCGTGGACCCTTCAGTTGATAACCATTTTAATAACCCAGTTCGTGAATCTTCGTAGTCTCAATTATACAATTTAAGATTTTATGGTGCAAAATAATTTAAAAAAAAACTTAGACTTAGACTTAGACTCTACAATGGAAATCAAATCACGGGCTCTAGCTAGTTGTACGTAAATAAGTAGACGTAAGGTGTCAAATTTACTGTACTTTTAATTCTCGCAATTTAACGTATAACACGAACGGTCAACGAATTATCTTGAGGCCAGGATAAGAGCGCACATAATTCACGAGCAGTACAAGCTCACGCTTTATTTATAGTAATTTCCAACACGCGCTTGGCGTATTTTTTCGTAACTAACAAAAGAGATGCAAACTTAACTAATTAAAATCACATTTAAACAAAAAAATGCGGTTAATGAACTGTTGAACGCATGTCGGTCGTTCCTAAATGCGTTCACTTATCAGCTTGTGTACATAATCCTTTGTAACTAATAAGTCTTTAATAATTGGGACATAACTATTCATTTCAATTATGATTGATACGACAGGACAACAAAGAAAACGTATTAGATATATACTACTTTTAATCATTTGAATGACAGCAAAATGCCACCGCTATCTCAACCAATTCATGGTTTTCGATAGAGTTCCTTCTGACGATTTGCGTTCCAAATTGAGAGGTCAGTTGGAGCTTGGATAAATGTCTAAGGGCCGCTTACGTAAGTTCCAGGGTTAAAAAATTCTTAACTCTGGGTTATGGATGACAGTTTCATATTTTTTGCGGAAACGCAATGTAAAAATTAATCATCATCATCATCAATTCAGCCGAAAGACGTCCACTACTGAACATAGGCCTTCCCCAAGGATCGCCAAACAGATTGGTCCCGTGCCATCTGCATCCAACGCGATCCCGCAACCTTAACCAGGTCGTCGCTCCATCTTGTTGGAGGCCTACCTACCTACACTGCGTCTTCCGGTCCGTGGACGCCACTCGAGAACCTATTTGCCCCATCGGCCATCAGTTCTACGAGCGATGTGCCCTGCCCACTGCCACTTTGGTCTGGCAATTCTTCGAGCTATGTCGGTGACTTTAGGTCTTGCACGGATTTCAAAATTTCTAAAAAAAAACAAAAAAAAAATTGTTGATTTGATTATTATAAATGCGCAAGTATGCGAGTTTGTTACTTCTTGACGCTTAAATAACTGTATGGATTTGGCTGAAGTTTGGCATGTATGTATATGTATGTATGTATGTTGGATCTTTGGAATAACCTAGGATACTTTATATCCTGATATTCCAGAGAGAAAATCCTGATATCTGACGCGTTAGATCTACATTAAATTTGGCTCGGGTGCTCTGCTCTACATACGATATAATTTTTGGAAATACCCAAGGGACTTTAACGGAACGGAATCTCAATTCAACTGTTAGACGAAGCCGCAGGAAAAGGCTAGTACATATTAACATAAATTAAAAATCGCCTGCTGATCGCGCATAGTCGTGGATGAACTGTTAATGGATCGGTGCCAGTGTTGCCAACTCGCCAAACTTTCCCGTACATGTACCAATTTTCGGAGTCTTGTTCAAACGAGACATTTTAATTTAAACTGAAGTTCTGTTAACGTCATAAGTTTTCTTTTCACGACTCTTCAAGTACTTGCCTAAGTTACTTTGAACCTTTATGGTTTAATATTATTTATTGATAGTATTTCTTGTATAGTGTGTTGCTAGCGACTTCGTCTTTAAAGAATTTGTTGATCGCTTTCCCGCTGGAAGTATCCAATTTTCCTGAATAAAAATTGGCCTATGTCTTTTCCATGGATGGTCTTAAACTATCTCCATATGAAATTTCATCATGATCGTGAAGCGTGACAGCGTAACAAATACTCAAGGTCGCATTTATAATATCAGGTAGGATATTTCTAAACACTTTTTAAACATTTTGCTTTTAAACGAACGTGTGCTTTATATATTTTCCATCCAAATCTTAACGTAAACTAAGTCAATATTTTAGTAAATATTGGCAGTAAATGCGCATTTGTATCTTAACTGTACGAAGAAACAAAATTTATTTATTATTATCACTTCAATAAAACCCCGACCGAATTTCCCCCAAAATATACATGTCTCATCTTATGCCGCCAAATTTCAACACCCCCATCTACAAGATAAAAGTCAACTAAACGGTCCCCAATTAGAGTATCGCTGATACATTTATGTACTGTAATTAGATGGCGAAGCATTTATGTCTCCGGGACTACAAACAAACACAAAGTCAAATCAACTTAGAGCTTTTCCAAACACGTATATTCCCAAATTGTGTTTTAACAAAAGCGGCTATGCTATGTCATACATAAGGTTGGTTTCAGAGTATACTATTCGATAACTTACGATGTTTGAGAAGGAAACAGTTGAAGTCGAAATATGACGAGTTGGCATAGAGCCAGGCGCGGATGTCGATGCAGGATCTTGGCCCAAAATGGAACTTCCACTAGGAAATTATAACTGCCATTAACATAATCTCATATGTAAGGCGCTCATCGGATAATGTTGTTTAACCACTTGTACGTGAGATAAACAATAAGGCGGCTTCGACGGCGGCTGTAGTGGAACTTGTAGAATAATGTAGAATAATCGCAATTTATTCAAGCTTCGATGAAACTGCGTTAAGTAAATTATTATACAATGCTTCTACTATTATAAATGAGTTTGTTTGTTTGGATGTTTCTTACTTAATCTGCAATAACATTTAAGTTCCCGCGGGAGCGCTTAACAAATTATTCGCAGACTTAGTCGAGGTCAATAGCTATTTTTATATAACAAAAGTGTAGAGTTTTTGAGTACGGGTCAGAATGGTTACTAAGGGCCTGTTTCCTCACTCTCAGGTAAGTTCCTGTTATTTTATGTGACAGAAATCCGTGATGCATCTCTGTTTAGTCGAACAACTTAAACAGATACGGCATCATAATATAACTGTAACATAAAATATCAGGTGTTCTTCTGAAAGTAATGACACAGGCCCTGAATATGATAGAAATATGGTTGGATAATCTAATGAACCAGTTTTTTTATGCTGCCGAAGATTGGTCTACTTTAGACTTACCACTGTATGTCTGATGACTGCATCTCAACGCGTTTATCTACTTAAACCTTAGCAACGAAATCGTGTTCTAACTTCCGCTTTCTAAAACCGTTCCAAAGCACTGTCCGTATGAACAAGCTTAAATTAGGTTACAGAGAAAATTTCAAGGAAATTCGTATTACGGTAGTAAATTAGTATGTCAGGAGCCATTCAGAAGATGTAGCCATATAGTTAAGATGCACCGTAGCCACAAGTCAAGAGTGCTGGGTCAAATAAAAATAAGTTTTTGTAAAAATAATATATTTTTAATACGAGCTCTTTTGCTGACCGTAGATTTTGTTGACTATAATTGCATTGTCGCCCTCTCTAAGTTGATAAGACCACTAGAATTAAGTGAAATTCAGCTTGCAAGATTCGAAGACAACTTACATACGAACATTACAAGTTAATAGCTTGTAAAAATATGAATAAAGTAAACATTTTTATTCAAATGAGTAATAATTGTGGAGTCGTACTATAAAACAAGAGTTTTATTGTTATTGTTTGAAACAACATGTTAATTGATGTTGGTAATAATAACCACGTCGGTCACATAAGTCGGTCAGTGGTGCGTGCAGCGGCGCGGAAGCAAAACGTTACCAATGAATGAGTTAGTTTCGTAACTATAACTACGTTGGTTCTAAAGTTCTAACACAGTCATGCTCAACCTTTTTTTGTATCTAGAACAAAAAAGTGTAGTAGCAATTGATTGACAAAAGCATTATGCCACACGAGCCACTCATAAAGGCTTGGCAGGCCGCAGATTAAGTCTACCTAGCTGTTCTAACACCTCAAAATGATTGGCTCGAAAGAAGAAGTTCATTGAATGACTGACTGACTGATTAACACAACGCACATTGCAAAGCATTGGAAGAAGGATTTTGAAACTATGCCAGGGTCGCCTTTCATCTTGTAGGCGAGCGCCAAAGATCGATTTTTTAAAATTTAAACTCTAAAGGGACATAATAAATCGAAACCACAGAAGCTACAGATGGATACATTTTGAGTGATAAGATAACTTTTCATTTTAAATAAAAATATGGCATTTATTGTTTTTGAGAATCAACCCCTAAAGGGGTAAAATAAGAGTTGGAATATCAGTTTAGGAGATAAGGGGAGTTCAATTATCAATTATATCAACGCAGACAAAAAATAGGTCATAAAAAAAATAGGTGCATAAATAAATGCATCGCGTGCATAGTTAACATTTTATGACACGTATTTTAGCCTAGGAAAGATACTAATAGAGTTATTTAAATTTTTAAGACGGATTTATGACAACTAAAATTTAAACGGCTCAACTTACAACTATAAATGAACTAAAACAATTACTTTGCTCACCCAAAGCTCAGCAAAGTAATTGTTTTAGTTCATTAATATGGACCTCCGCAAAGTAACGCCTGATTCAATAAATTATTTACAACTATAAGTCGAGTTATCTCTTTATTCCGTATACATCAAAAATGCGTAGCTCCAGTAGCACTGTAAGCTAGAAAATTACGTTCCACGATGCAAATAGTGGCCAGCCCGTAAGTTGAACCCAAAATCATATTTGCCTCTCGCTCGTTCTACACAAATGTGACCAAGATTTAAATAATAATTTTTGGTTCTACTTATGTGCCGCGCTACTACATTTATCATTTTCCAATACAATCAAAGTTTCTAACGACGCCACTCTAGTTTATTGTCCAACACGTTGTCAGGTATCACGGTACCGTTCGCGTAATGACGTTAACGCCGAGATATAATGTCGTCGACATAACCCGCCCGTACCCTGTGAGTTGCACCCCCAGGACCAATGGCAGCGATCCAACTGCTATCCGACGTTATTAAATAGCCGCCCCTTATCTAAGCAACCGTCCGACCAGATTCCAAATCAGCATTATCGGCCCTGTTTGATATTCCATCCTATTATACAACTTCATCCAATTAATTTCTACGAATAAGTTAGCAAGATTTTTAACCCAAATAAGGTTTTATGAGGAAAGATTCTGAGTCATTATCTAAGTTAAACTCGCTAACTGACAACGGTGAAGTAAATTGGATAACTTCGTTAGAATTTAACTCCAAAGAAAGGGCACTGTGTTGTTAATTTAAATGTTGCTTATTTTCGCCGAGCCAAATTTCAATTTTGTTGAAACATCTCAGTCGCTGCGAGCTAATCTACATTTAATTCAGATAATTAATCTTAATTCGACTTAAACGTTGATATGATCTGCCAGGTGTTGTAGATATTAACGACCGCTTTATGTAAAATAGGTTTACTGGTCCTGTTTTGGGAATACTTTTTATCAGTGAAAATAATTTATTGAATCAGGCGTTACTTTGCAGAGGTCCATATTAATGAACTAAAACAATTACTTTGCTCACCCGCACCTTTGCGGGGAGCAAAGTAATTGTTTTAGTTCAGTGAAAATAAATGAGCTATTTAGGTAACTAGCAGTTTAATAAGTCCATTAATGTTCACGTACATTCCGAATATTCAAAGATATAGGTGTCGACACCTGCACCGAGCAAGAAACTGAAATTAATTATTTTTTTATGAAATAAAATATGCTGACAGATGTAAGGTTGATAAGTTGCATAAAGAGCCCCGTCCAATGATGTTTAATTAAAAATGCAATAAGTAATTTTTTAAATTCTTTTTCTCTAATTGAAACTAATTAAATATCTATAAAGCCTGAATACGCAAAACACAAATTTGCTTTTCTGACCTTTTTCTGCTCAAACCCATAGCCATATATTATTTATTTTATTAGCAGTACGGCTGCTCACCGAATCTAAGATTATTTAAAAGCGAAAAAAAATGAATGAATGAATGATGCCGGCGCACCCGAAAAACTTTTTCGCTTTTAAATAATCATAGCCATATACTTAGAACGTATGCAAGTGTGTACATACGTGTGTTTGTTTTACCAGGTAGTTACCAGGTTTAAACAGTTGGATCTGAACTGATACCTTCACCGATCTAGTAACCAAATGATTTATACTTACCTACATAGGCTTTATACCTTCAATTATTGTTCTTTTTTTTTGATATGAATTATATAACCTTGATTTCTTAAGTCAACTCAACAACGTTACTTTTATCAGCACATTTTATTAATTTAATTGGAGAGGCCTGTGTCCAGCAGTGGACGTCCTACGGCTGAAATGATGTTGTTGATGAAATTTTATTCGGTTACTTGATAGTTATAAGTCACCACCTATAAAAATGGATTCTAAACTAGAAGGCAGTGTTAATTATTAAAGGACACAAATGTAGCGTAGGCGTTATTGTTTCAGCGCACAATGCGCCGAGTTTTAACGCGTGCTAAAATGCCAAAAACGGCGCTGCGTTTAAAATAGATATGTGTACAATTCGCGTGGCCGCCGGGGAAATTTAGCCAAATACAGAAAAGTTCACTCGAATCGAGGTTAAAATTTACAGACCGCGCCGATTTTATTTAATTTTCATCTCGGGATAATTTGAATTTGAGAGCAGACCATTTAATTTTCATAGCTTAGCGGAATCCCATTTCAGTAATGCGCGTTTATTAGTGACTAAGCGGCCGTGGCCTATTTGTTATCTCGCTGAGAAAACTCGTTTCAACGTTTCTCAGCTTCCCTCAGTGAAATACCAGGAAAATGGAAACGCGCGGCGGAGCGGCGAGTTAATCATGAAAGCCGAAGGCCTGGCTACAGCTTCACACTTTTTCTCTTATTTGCATTGGGATAAATGCATGACAACTCTGATACGCGCTGAAACACAATTATCATAATAATATCTTTATTGTACACTTTTATATTATTATTACTTGACAAATTTAAGAGCTTGGAAGGATTCTCAATTTGAGATTATCCTCTGTAATTTCGTTTAAAAGGATAATCCGTAAATACCTATGGTTTATTTCAGCTGTTACGACTTGGATACGGTTTTTTTATTTGAAAACAGGTGTCTTGGCGATGGTTCTTTGACATGTTTCATCAAAATTTGGTTCAGCCGTTTCAAAGTTATCATCTCTTTCGTTAGCTGTGGAAGGGATCTTAGACAGTGGGCATTTTTTTTTATTTTCAAACAAATGTGTGACCAAATTGCGTAGGGGGTTTTTATTTATTTTTAATTTATAGTTATATTGTGTGCAGTGACCGAGCTGGGCGGCCTGGCGCGCCGCGCTGCTGGCTGCAGCGCCTTCTCCGCACCATCGCCTTCGGCACACCACGAATCAGGTTAGTTAGTAGGTAGATAACTACATCTTTGGCCTGTGCCCGTCCCACTGCTGGACTCAAGCCTCCTCTTAGATTGAGAGTGAATACATCTTAGAGTGTGAATTGGGATCCTCACTAAAACCAGAACGACTTCACGGAGACATTACGTTCAAATAATAATAATAATGTAACAAATTGATTGAATGATCAGACCGATTTCGGCCATGGCGACCACTTCGACTCCCTTCTACTTAAGTATACTTATCGGGATTTGAACCCAGGACCTCTTGCTTCGTAGGCAGGATCACTACCAACTAGGCTAGAGCGGTCGGTGTTAAGCTATTGCCATCAGGCGATCGCTTTATCCTATCATTCACGTAACAGTTTGTTATTATTTATTTGTTTTTTAAAGACTATAGATTCAGTATTAAAATAAAATTTTTATTTTGCTCCTCTACGAAGCAGTGAGGTAAAATCATGCAAAATAAGAATCCAATTATTTTATTTTATTTCTAATAGGTGCCGAATTCATATGCAAGTTTTTTCTTTCTTTCTCTCAACATTATTTTAATTTTTAACAAAATGATTTACTTCAATTTACATAGGTAATCACTATTAAACAGAATTAATTATAATTGCATCTATTAGACGACCAGATGGCCTAGTGGTTAGAGACCCTGACTATGAAGCTTGAGGTCCCGGGTTCGATTCCCGTGTCGGGGCAGATATTTGTATGAAAAATACGAATGTTTGTTCTCGGGTCTTGGGTGTTTAATATGCATTTAAGTATGTATCTATATATATAAGTATGTTTATCCGTTGCCTAGTACCCATAACACAAGCTTTTTTTAGCTTACTTTGGGACTAGGTCAATTGGTGTGAATTGTCCTGTGATATTTATTTATTTATTTATTTATTTACTGTAAACGCCGCAGCTATCCATCAATAAAAACAACATCACTCAAATTAATCATCTATAATGAGGTGGTATTGAGTGGTTTGGTAATCGAGCTTCAGTCGCTCTATATCCGCAAGGTTGCGGCGTGGGAAAACGATAATGCAACTGGGCTGGCGAGCATTGCGTCGCATTGGCTGAGGAAGGCCAGGGCTAAGGCCTAAAGCCTACTTGGAATAAATTAAATGGCTGCATAGTATTGTTTAACTTGCTGTTTACGACTGCATGTAAACATATAATAATGTTTCGCACAGAAGTAATAATAATAATAATAATATTTATTTATTTATCCAAACCGGTTACAATTTGAAACATGTACCTATAATGTACTAAGTTACAATATTATCGTCAGACCTGTGTGGCAGAGACTGGTGCCCGAACTAGGAAGGACCTGTGTGTCAGGTCACCAGGTCTCCGACCCCCAGATGTCTGTAACTACTATTTAACATATTTAAAGTTATCACAATACAAGTTCTTATCAAAAAATTAGTCCATATGTTAGATATTCCATATAATCTATGCAATTGTCATTAGAAGTTTTTCTGTTTCAGTATAATCCATAATAAGTAACCATTGCGTTACAACACGCTTACAGTGTTTTTTTGTTAAATGGTAGATTGATAGGGATACATTTAGCTTATTGTAAAGGAAACCTCCCAAAAAGTAGTAGAATCTATGAGTGAAACGGGTGCTGGATTTGATGGGTGGACAGACCAAATCTTTTCTATGTTTGCTAGACAAGAGTATAGGATCATAGTCAAGTAGATAATGCTTTTTCAGGATAACTTGCAGGATGAATACCTAATTGGCGTTCGGTTGGTAGTTTACATTGGTTAATTAAACAACTTGGTGGTCGCGGAAAGAGAAAAGGGAGTGGATAGCTAACCTTAAGAACCGCTCGTTGTGCACGCTCGAGTTTTAAGATATGAGTTTTGTGGGCACCACCCCATGACAAGATGACAATAGGAAAGTATGGATTGAAAAAGTAGCTTAGCTTTGCGGCACGTGGGCAGCGAAGAAGCGAGGTAACAAAATTAATAGATCATAGTAAAAACAGGTCATTAATAGTAGTGAAGTTAACAAAAAAAAAGTGTCTCCACGTAAAGCTAATCCATGAATATCGTGAAACATTTTCAACCAGCGCAGCAAAATAATCTTGGAAAATAGTCACAAGTAGAGTTAAAGCTCAGTTTTCTAAAGCCAAAATGCGAACTGTCGACTTTGTGGACTTTAGTTTGCAGTCGAGTCGCCAGTCTGTAAGTAATTAATTCTTTTGCCGCTCCGTTTGAATAAATCACCCTGCATAATAATAGGTAGGTATGCCAGTTACTTGCGCAATTTTAATTCAGTTACGTAATTTGAATAGTGCAGGAACGTGAAGTTCAATGACGGAGTTTTGCAAGTTACGTTGAAGCAAATAATAAATGATGCGATAGGTTAACGTTTTATAATACTAGTTAGTAACATTTTAGTTCGAAATCGGATAATATTTCGGTTTTGAGACGAGAGTGTTATTAATTAATGGTTTTATCTGAAATATCCAGTAAATATTTTTGGGATCTTTTAAATATGGTTGGCCAATATTTCCATCCATAGATCGATATAAAAAGTGTAGGTACTGCGTTAAAGGTGTGGCCACATTTTGAATTAACAATTCCAGTGAAAAAATGGTATTCAGTCAACCTAACCCAACGATCTGCTGGAATAGTCTGGAACAATTTGAAGACGCTTTACGCTTGTACCTAACGTGTATTACTGAATAACCAAGCCACTAATGATCCGCTCATCTCCAGCTCACGTGTATAGTGTAATTACAATATGACCTAAATCATTCCTGAGCGCTCTGTATACCGGAATAAAGTATTACGGGCAAAAAGCATTTAATATCGCGGAAGGTAATGATTTAAAATTGTTTTATAGCTTTCAATCGGATTCAAACAAACAAAAACAGTACGAGTAAAAAAACTTTACAAAGCCCCTCTTGTATGACCTCTTAGTAGTAACGTATCCGAATAGACAGTTAATGTCCCAAGTTAGAAAAATGTATTGAGACATACTACCTACTACTTGCAAGAGGGACCTCTCGTGAGTTTTATTTTACCTGTACGAAGTTCTTTGTACATGATTTATGCCAAGAAACGTGACGCTGCATTCACTACGTACTTCACCCGCTTAGCTAAAAGAAGCAGGTATTTACTATAAAGCCAATAAAACCATAACAAAGCGGCACATGGGCGCAGCACACTATACGGAACGCCATCTCGCTCACTACACTCCCTTAGCAGAGCTCCCATTTGCAATAAAATCGCCCCGTGTGACTCCGCTCCTGAGAACAAGTTCACAGACTTGTTTGCACTCGGTAACGCTTAAACTGGGACTTTACTGGGTATTCCTAGCTCCCACGTGAACGCTGAATTAGCTCCTTGTAACGTGAGAACGAAGGAAATAAAAGAAAATTAAAACGTAAAAGACAAAGTTACACTTTAGCTATGTTCTAAAGGTGAACCTTTACATGGAACAGTGGAAAGCAAAGTTATATGAAAGGTTACCATGGATGAATAGCAGCACATTACACAGTCGAGTGCATTGACGACCCAATCGCCCATTGGTTGAAGAACCTGACTAAGAAGCTTGGAGTTTCCGGATTCGAGAACTGATCGGGATAGATATTTATGTATGAAAAATAACAATGTTTGCTTTCGACTCTTAGATGTTTAGTACATATTAAAGTATTTATTTGTATGTATGTAGTAGTTATGTATATCCGTTGCCGAGTACCCATTAGCACAAGCTTTGCTTTATTTGGGTCAGGTTAATTCGTGTTCATTATCACATTATTTACTTATTTAATAAATAACACAATACAGATAGAGTAAAACTCTACAAGGACGTCGTAATATAATATTTAGCTAGATATCGTGGGTAGGTTAGGTAGGTATTTTAGGTATCTAATCACTATGAAAATAGGTACATGCGTATTCAACCTGCATGCAGGTGTACAAATTTTCAATGTCAAATTACGAGGGGCGTTCAATATAAAGTGAGAATGAGATGCAAACTCTTTCAATATTCGGAAATTAAATACTGGCCGGTAAAGCTAATCTATCTAGCTGATTGCTATGAAAAAAAAAACTAACTGTCTTTTGTTTAAAAACAAATACGGTAATTTCTTTGCAATGCTATGGAGTACGTTAGCGAAAATGGAGAAAATTTAACTGCGCGCCGTTATCAAATACTTGTGTTTGAAAAATTTTTCTACGGACCAAGTCAATTTGGATTTGCGGGACACTTTAGGGTCTAATGCTCCTCCGTATCCGACAGTCGCACGTTGGTGCGCCGAATTTAGACGTGGAAGAACATCGACAATGGACGACCCCCGCTCCGGACGCCCTACTACAGCAGTAACTGAAGAAATTGTGAAAAAAGTCGAAAACTCAGTTTTGGCGGATCGTCGTGTCACGGTTCGTTTTATTGCTGAAAATGTAAAGATTTCAACGGGGAGCTTGCATAATATTTTACATGAACGCTTGGGTATGAAAAAGGTATCTGCGCGTTGGGTACCAAGAATGCTTACTGACACGCAAAAACAAACTAGACTAGAGATTTGTCAAGAAGCTTTGAACCTGATGCAGCAAGACCGGGAACTTTTTTTGGCGCGATTTATAACAATGGACGAAACATGGCTCCATCATTACGACCCAGAAACGAAACTGCAGTCTATGACATGGAAAAGGCCATCATCTCCAACTCCGAAGAAATTCAAGGTGAGCTCATCTGCCGGTAAGGTCATGGGCTCTGTTTTTTGGGATGGTAAAGGGGTATTAATGATTGAGTATCTCGAGCATGGAGCCACTATTACGGGCACATTATACGCCAAACAAATAGCAACATTGCGCAATGAGATCCGCGAAAAACGGCGAGGTAAACTCTCGAAAGTTGTGCTGTTCCACCAGGACAATGCCCCGGCACACAAGTCCGCCGTTGCAATGGCTGCAATGCGTGATGCTGGGTTCGATATCCTTAAGCATCCTCCGTATTCACCAGATCTCGCTCCCAGTGATTTCTACCTATTTCCGAGATTGAAACAATACCTGAGAGGCCAGAAATTTGAAGACGACGACGCGGTAGTCGCTGCAGTACAAGATTTTTTAAGTACTCAAGATGAGACCTTTTTTAAAAATGAAATTTTAAGTTTAGAAAAAAGATATACTAAGTGTATTATGCTAAAAGGTGACTATGTCGAAAAATAAAATTACATTTAGTAAAAGTTGTTTATAACATACTCATTCTCACTTTTTATTGAACGCCCCTAGTATAGTACTTAGTCTAACGTCAAATTTATAATATAAAAATATAGATTAACTTAAGAGTTTTATCCACTTTGAAAGATTATGTGCTCCTAAGGTTATGATTTCAGTCTCATTTCAGTGCTTAGGTGTAAAAACCGATATGCAAAGCAGGTTTTGTTTAAAAATAAAGGAGCCTTGGACGTGGTGGGAATGGGAATATGTAGGCCATCCAGGAGAGGCTTATTATGAAGGCAATATTGCGCGCCGTGACCGGCATTTCATTACGCTCAACACCAGTAATTAGGTACGTAGAGCTTATTAGCGCCTTGGCTAACTTTTTTATTATTACTCACGGCCTTACTAGCGAGGGATTTGTTTTTATGTGATTATAAGCAAGCTTTATTCTTTTCTAAGTATGCAATACAGCAGTAATATAATATCCTAAAATTTATCTATTAAATGGGTCAGTAGTGAAGACAAACCAAAAATTTAATCATTCACAATCTGCTTTTAGTTAGCCCTACGCTAAAAGAATATTTAAGTAACAATTGTGTTTTCGTTTCGTAATATTCCTTTACATTTTCCCAAAAAATTCTTGGTAACAAACAACCTTCTTGAAGCAGGCCTAGCGATTTCTCGGAAAATACAGCTTTACACCTCTTACTTATATTGAAATGATAATACAATTTCAGTCGAATAAAGCTGACAACTACAATTTTCTTGGGTCGACGATCGGATTTTGTCTCTAGCTAAATTTAGATCGATATTAAACTCCTCAAGTGGATTTATTTATCACACTGATTTTTCTATTCTTCTATTCTGAGTCGGTATTGAGGTAAACAAATCAGAAAGGTTGTTTTATTCATTGATTCGGCCATTGTGCGTCGTTATTGGATGTTCTTGATGCTTGAATCTTGCTCGGGAGTGGCCTACATTCGGAATGTCGGATAATTGCATGTTTAACTCTCGAGAATTCGACGTCTTCTTTTCTTTCTTTTATTTACTTCTTCCATTTATCTTTAACAATATCTAAACGCTAACGCTACACTTTTGAATATATGATAGGGGAAAACGTGCAGGCGAGTCACCCGATGGAAAGCAACCAATGCCGCCCATAAACACTCATAGCATAAGTACAGTTACGAGTGATTTGCCGGCCCTATGAATAACAAATACGCTCTTCGAAGATCCATAAATTCCGGTCCATAAATATTGGCTCTGCAAGCTGATTCCAAAGTTTTACCAAGTGTGGCAAAAACTGTGGTAGAACTGTTAAGGAAAGGGCATAATATTGTCTAACGCGCGTGCCCTTCTTGTTATCGTTTTCACCTTCTCCTTCTTTCACTGTCTCACTCCTGTCACCTACATAAACCTGTTTATATTTTTACATGTATCCAGCATTGGTTGTCTGGAAGAGATCGCTTTTGAGCAATAAGACCGCCTATTGTCTGCCTGAATTTTTATTGTTATTAACTTTTTCTGTACTTTTTTTGTGATCAATTTAATAAAGAGTATTTTTATTGTATTGTATCTTATACCCTTTGACAGAAAGAAATAGTGAATGCGATAGCAAGCGTCCGTGCGCTAGCCAAAAAGCGTACAGAATTCATAACATCAAAACGATGTCAAAATCACTTTTTTACACACAAGCGTAAACATTATTGGTATCTGAATGCTCCTCACTAAAAATGTTATTTTGTTGCGGAATAACATTTTATTACGTTTCCGACCATGGGCGAAGCTTTCCACGCGCAGCCGAATAAATATTTGATATCGAGCTACGTTCGCGGCACAAACCACAATTTTACTTTATCACGGCCGTGTGTGCGCTGCTTTATGTCCATGACGATTTTAAACTCCGTGTTGTGCACGCGCTATTCAAAAATTATCGATGTTGATAAAAAAGTCTAAAATGGTAGTTCTGCTAGCGTTTCAACTACTCTTAGTATTATGTCACATATACATATTTAAAAAGTGAGCTGCACTTATCTGCTGTACAATTTCAATTTGTTAAAATTTCATGCTTACTGTAGCTTCATCATCTGCTCGTCCACTGCTGGACATAGGTCTCTCCAATGGCACGCCTCTCTCTGAGCACGATCCTCGGCCACTCTCATCCAGCTCTTGCCAGCCGCCTTGCGAAGATCATCGCTCCACCGAGTCTGAGGACGTCCTACACTACGTTTCCGATCCGTGGTCTCCACTCAAGAACTCGTCTACCCCATCGGTTATCGGTTATATAACCCGAAGAACCATTGCCACTTCAGCATGCAAATTCAGTGGGCTATGTCGATAACTTTGGTTCTCTGTCGGATCACTTCGTTATGAATTCCATCTTTCAGAGAAACTCCGACAGTAGCTTATTTCTTCAATATTAGTCACAGGATACGGATAGCTAAAACGCTCGTAGAACTGCCCAAAAAGCCGTGGTAGCATAGTGGTTTGACGTATGGCTTCTCAAGCAGAGAGTCGCGGATTTCAAACCCGGGCTCGCACCTCTGAGATTTCGGAATTTACGTGCGAAATTACAATTTATCATGAGCATTACGAAAACATCGTGAAGAAACTGCACACATCTGCGAGGAAGTTCAATAGTGTGTGTGAAGTTCCGAAGCCTCACTGGGCCCGCATGGGAAATGGTCCAAGCCATTATGAAAAGACTGTCCCCGGAGTGTCGTATATAGGCTGAGATGATGTTGATGATGATGCACATAAATATTTGTTTTTGAAGAGAAACGATTATCCTGTGCCATGCGTGATATTTTCGTTAAAACTTTGTATTTATAGTTTATAGTCAAGCCCCGGCAGATGGATTTGTTTGTTTTAGGCGCAGTGTCTGAAGCTAAGCTCGTAGTTTATTTTATGAATAGTGTGGTGGATACTATGATATTTATTAATTCTTATAACCAAACTGTTGAGATATTTTTGACAATTCACAAACAAAGGAACTCGTAGACTTAAACTTATAGCAATAGCTGTCCTGGTCAAATATTAGGATACATTTTTTTATAAAGTAAGGGACAAACGAGTAAGAGATCACCGCTGCCCATAGATATTCGCAACATGAGTAAAATTATGGTGGCGTAGCCGGCCCTTTGAGAACAGAGCAGACTTGTACAACACATACAAGGCGCTTTCTAGTCACCATATCTTTTCTTTTTCATAGAATTCTTAACATTTTGAATTTTAGGTTGTCCGTAGTAGGTAATTCGATCACAATATTTACTTATTTTATTTTAACTTATTTAGAATGGAAAAAAGAAAATTAAAAATAGTTTTGTTAACGATACTTATACTGAAAGGTATATCGAAATTCGGATGGTGAATAATTCAATTTCAATTTAAATAAAACATCACCTTGCTTGTCATGTGTATACTTTGCAACCAAATAAAATTATAATTACAAGTCAATAGGCTAGCAATAAATAAAATAATTCCAGTACATCAATGACGATCTGTCCTCGTGATAAGTGATCCAATATCGGAAGGTAATAAGGCTAGAATGGGCCGTTATCGTTATCTCTAAATGTATATTTAGGCGCGTCCGTGCCCTGGCTGAGGATCCAGTGACCCTTGACCCATCTACCCCGCCTACCCCGCGCCTCCCCCGACCCAGCCCTTTCCTCTCCCGATTCACCTAACGTTTCTCGATTTACACAAAGGTTGCGGCGTAAACAAAACACTGTGAATTATTTCGCTACCAGTTTCCGAGTTGGTCCCGGGTGGCGCGATTTGAAAGCAACTCTGACTGCGCATTTCTCAACCATATCTCTTACCTTTTTCCTACAGATACGAATAAATTCTTTGAATTTTAATAAAACAATGGAAAAATATATGCCTGACACGTGCTCTGTATGCATATCTGTTTGTGGGTTTTAGGGTCCCGTACAAGGTCCGCTCGGATCCTTACGACCGCTCGCTCATCCTGCCATGCCGCTAAGCAGACTACTACTACAACCACTATCTTGTTGTGTTCTGACGTGGAAAGTAAGCCGGCCGGTAAAATTAGTAGCACGTGAGGTATTCTATGTAGGTATCTTAGTTCTCTAAGCTGGCAATGCAACAGCTATCCTGTGTTAATACGGGTGTCCGGGGGCTCACTTTTTCATTTGCCACTCTATGTCATAAAAAAGATATAATAATATAATATCATGGGACAATTCACACCAATTGACCTAGTCCCAAACTAAGCAAAGCTTGTACTATGGGTACTAGACAACGGATAAACATACTTACATAGATAAATACATACTTTAATACATATTAAACATCCAAGACTCGAGCACAAACATTCGTATTTTCGCACAAATATCTGCCCCGACCGGGATTCGAACCCGGGACCTCTAGCTTTATAGTCAGGTTCTCTAACAACTAGGCTATCCGGTCGTCCATCATCATCATATCAGCCAAAAGACGTCCACTCCTGGACAAAGGGCTCCGTCAAAGAGTACCAGAACAATCGGTCCTGCGTTGCCCGTGTACAAGTGTTTCTTGCGACCTTTATAAGATCGTCGGTCCATCTTGTTGGGCCCTTCCTACGCCACGTCTTGTTCACGGAAAAAAATATCTACCTACTAAATTCAAATCAAACATTTGTGAATTGAGAGATTAGGTGGTGGTGATAGCAACAAATACATCAAATAGTTTTCACATCTCAATAATACCTACTTAAATCACAAGCTGACAGAAGCTGCATTATCTGTGTTTCATGATATGATGTCAATATTTTTGTCAACAGCGTAAAAATAGTAGGTACTTAAAAGTAGTTAACAACAACGTAGGCAGTAAAATTATGTCGTGTTGCTGGTTATGTCGTGCGTACGAGTAGGTATTTCATAATCACCAATCACTTAGTATTTAGTTTAACTGATGAATGAAATTTACAAACAATGTCTTCAAATAAGTATTTTAATAATTACGTAAGCCTGAGCTCGGCAAAAGCTAGTGACATTGACCCGGTTAGCTCGGGGCCTTGTTCGTCTGACTCGTCGCGTATTCGCGCGAGAACCGCTGGTAACGCCGCAGGCTTTCGTCGGAGACAAATTATTAAGGAAACGACGTTCAGAATATGCCATAACACGCCAGACGCTTATTCAACTCTTCATCGTAAAGGATTATTGGACGGAATTATGGCTGGGGGCCCATTCAGCCCGTTCTCGAGATTAGACCCTAATAGAAAAGCTTTGTTTCCTCTTTATTGCCGCCGTGGTAAATGATTTTGTTGCGTCCCCATTTTTGTGTCGGAGGACGTGTTATATTCGGTTATTAGAGTCGTTGACGTTTATCGAGTGAGGCTCGGCTGGAGCACGTTTGCTGCGAATTAGATCTGTTGTTTTACTTTTTGTTTCGCTAGGTGAAATATTTGTTGCCTGATTGTATCTTTAGGGATTGTTTGTTTTATTAAATGTTATCACCATTTTGTAGGTTCCTTGTTTTTTAACTTTTATTTAGTTTGTTTATATCAAATCTTGCAAAACGAATTTCACCCACTTCTAGTGATCGATATCGACTGCAAAAATGGAAATAGGTACTATACCTTGACAAGCTCGTGCGCGGCGCTCAGCGGAACCCTGTCGCAGGGAGCCTCTGCTGTCCTTAACGAGATTGTTTTTAATAAGTGCGGCAAATGCTGACTGCGACAGGGTTCCGCGGAGAGCCGCGCACGAGCTGTCGGACTATAGTTGCTGCCCTCGCTTCCGTCTGCGAAGAATTCTTTTATCGCTATTCCGCGAAAACTACGCAATTTTCCGAGATAAAAACTATCTTATGACCTTCCCAGGGTCTCAAACTACATCTAAAACAAATTTTATCTAAATCGGTTCAGCGGTCTACGCGTGAAAAGGTAACAAACAGACAGATAGACAAACATACTTTCGCATTTATAATATTAGTGCTAAAGTTTCCATACCTACCTACTGTTAAAAATATACTTTATAATACTTGCAACCGCTATCGCTAACCCGGCCCACTGCAATAAACTCTTCTCATAAACGTTTTCAACGCCTAAATCGACACTTATCCCAATTATCGCTGGCCTAAATGCACGTGGCCGTACTCTGAAGCCATTTTTAATATTACTTTTTTTATTCCGAACAGTCAAACATAACGGAACCCGTTCCTAATGAGTCGCTCAAATATTTTATAGGCGATCCTGCCGATCTCAAACATAAGTAACACAATGTTTAATAATAATTCATGTTTAAAAAATAAATCTACGTAAAATAAAATAAACTAATATTCTATTGTTGAATGGTGACAGGGTAAGCGTATACCGTACGTGGCCGATGCCTTGGCGGCGTGGTCGGCTCTCAATCCGGGGGCGGTAGTGCCGGTGAGCCCCAAGGTCCAGCGCGCGTGGGATGATGTTGGGTGTAAGGCCACTATTGATCGGCTGATTGGGAGTGCTTCGGGGGTGGACCGTGCAAGGCTTCTGGCGGTATCTCGGCCGGAATCAGGAGCGTGGTTGCATGCGTTGCCTTCACCGCAAGTGGGCACTTTGCTCGACGGTGGCTCGGTGCGCGTGGCTGTTGCTCTCCGCCTGGGCTGCGAGGTGTGTCGGCCTCATGTTTGCATTTGTGGTACCATGGTGGGGGCGGACGGCCACCATGCGCTGAGTTGTCGCCGATGTACCGGCAGGCACCCGCGACACCATGCCCTGAATGATATTGTTCAGCGAGCTCTCAGGTCAGCGGGCGTTCCGTCTGTGCTTGAGCCGCCGGGCCTCAGTCGCACTGACGGGAAACGGCCCGACGGACTGACCTTAGTGCCGTGGGAAAAGGGGCGGTGTTTGGTGTGGGACGCTACGTGTGTCAGCACCTTCGCCGCTTCCCACGTCGGCCGCACTGCTCGCACGGCTGGAGCTGCGGCCGAATTTCAGGCGGCAATGAAGCGGCAGAAGTATGCCCCTTTGGGGCAGGGGTACCATTTTGTCCCATTGGCGGTGGAAACGGCGGGTTGCTGGGGGCAGGACGCGAGACGGCTTGTGCAGGACATAGGCCGTTGTCTTAGGCAGAGGGGTGAAGATCCCCGCTCCGAATCGTTTCTGAGGCAAAGGCTTTCCTTGGCGATCCAGCGCGGAAATGCTGCAAGTGTTATGGGCACCTTTGCACCAGAAGCGACTAGGAGCGTAGGTTTATTTGACAGAATTTATTTTTTGTAAAATTAACTAACTATTTATTTAAAAGAAAAAACATATACAGGTGTAAATACAAGACTAAAACTACTATTAAATTAAAATAACTAAAACTAAACTTAATTAAAAAAAGAGAGGTGGGCCTCTTGGCATGGTGCCCATCACGCAGGCAGCATTCCCGCGCTGAACAGCGATTGCGATTCTTTGCGCGAGAAAGCTGCCGGCGCGAGGGTTGCCTGTTGCCTCTCTCAACCTATTGCTGAGCTCCCTGTGTAACTCCAGTGCACCCTTACCCCAAGGACCTAGAGTCTCGACGCCGAAAGGAAAAAAATGATATTGGGCGCCGAGACAGCTATATTTTGTGGCCTTGAGGCGTTCCCGGGCGTCCGCCGCCGCCCCCGCACGTTTGGTAGTTGCTGGTAGGTAGGACGCCGCCAGGGTGTCTGTACAGGTGGCGTCCCACACCAGCGCACGGCCAGTCTTCCAGGGTATCAACGACATTCCATCAGGGCGCTTGCCATCGCTCCGCACAATCTGGGGCTCCAGAGCAGCGGGAACGTTGGCACTAACGAGCGCCCTTCTGAGAATGTCGTTGAGAGCGGCGTGGCGGGACAGGCGGCCGGCGCCCGAGAAGCAGGAGAGGCCATGGTGGCCGAGTCGGTCCACTGGAGCCCCACAAGAAACACAGTTGTGACTATTTATTATTTTAAATTTTCATTGTTATTCAGTAAACAGATTCAATCTACGTTTTACTACCCTCTTAAACACACTACACGCTTCAAAAATAAAAAAAATCAAAATCAAAATCATTTAATGGTACCAAAAATACAGAATGTTGATAGTGGGCTCTTTTTAAGTACGAAATATCTGTATTAAGAGGCACCTTTCTTCCATGAGAGGTTATTTATTACAGTTTGTACCAATTAATGAATTAAATGTACATTACAATTACTAAGTATGTACTTGAAATAGCAAGCTCAAATAGAAAATAAAAATAAAAAATAAATAAATATACAATAAAATCAAGCATCAAAAATATGACATAGACTAACATGCAATCGAATTTATGTGTGTATATGTGTTTGTGTATGTGTGTGTGTGTGTGTGTGTGTGTGTGTGTGTGTTTATATGTGTCTTGTGTTGTTGTAAATAAATGTATTTTTTTTATTTCTTTAAAAGCTAGTCACCTTAATATACCTATAGAGCTGAAAGTTTACATAGAACCTTCTTTATAAATTTGACAAGACAGTAGAATGGCTATGGGAAATTCCCATGGGGTATGAAGTTCTGCTGGCGTAAGATAATCGCAACACTAAGCGTGATATGACCTCTGGTCAATATCTACTAACACAGATAACTCATAACCCTTTGAACATAAAACTACGAGAATCACTAAACTCGATCATAGACGTCGAGTTATCCGTACTTTTTTCGCTATAAGTCATAACCCAGCACGTGCTAAATCTGGTTCAGGTCATCTGTTCCCATCGTCTGTATTTCCAGATAGATACCTAGTACTATTGAATAGGCTGTTACTGGACCGGTGAGATAACACCTTTGGCCTCATCTGCACTTTTCATCATCATCACGTGAGGGGTCAATTAGTGTTATTTAAAACAAAACTATGAAAGAATCATGGCGATAAGTTGCATGCGACTCTTTTGACAAAGTTGCCGCATATTCAAACAAATCAATTGTATCGCGAAACAGAAAAACATCTTCCGGCGTTTATAATCCTGCGCAACTTCGAATTAGACGAATGGCAGCACTTCCGGCCAGCGTAAACAACATTTGCCGGCCACTGTTATGGCCTCTGCGGAGGTTTGAGAAGGCTGTATCTCATGAACCGTGATAGCTAGACAGTTGAAATTTTCACAGATTATGTATTTCGATTGCCGCTATAACAAACAATACTAAAAAACAGTATAAAATAAATATTTAAGGGGCTCCCATACAACAAACGTGATTTTTTTGCTTGTTTTTGCTCGATATTGATAACGGCAACAGGTAGACGCTTGAAATATTCACAAAATATTTAGTTATATACCTATTCACTTTAAAAATAAATAATTAATGAGTTGTTGAATAGGCATTTTTTTTTGTGTAACTATTGCATGATTTTGTTGGTAAACTTTAAGTACTGTGGAATGGAGCATCGAGACAAACCACTCTGGTTTAACGATGGTTAAATGGGATACTATGGGATACTATTGTTATGTATTTTTGATTTATCTCTGTAATAAATAAATAAATAAATAAAATTAAAATAAAACAAATATTTAAGGGGGGCTCCCATACAATAATCGTGATTTTTTGCCGTTTTTATAGATAACTAGCTGTTGCCCGCGACTCCGTCTGCGAAGAATACGGGTAGGTATACAAAAAATAGCCTACGACCTCTTCTCAGACCTACGGAATATAGAGAAAAAAGTTTCATAAAAATCGGTCAAGCCGTTTTGGAGGAGTTCGATAACAAATACCGTGACACGAGATTTTTATATATTAGATGATACGGAACCCTTCGTGCGCGAGTCCGACTCGCACTCGGCCGGTTTTTAATTCTATCGATAGACCGTATTTTTGCATTGAAAGAGCACTTTAAAGTTTGCTCAAATTACAACGCTTCTTCTAGGCGGACGCTAATGTCTTCCAATGTACGAGATTCAGTCTTTCTTTATTTTTTCCATTTCGCGATCCCGTAAATATAAAACGAAATAAAACTAAACGTCTGTATTAAAGAGAACTTTAGTAGTAAAATAAAGATACGCAATATGAAACTCCACAATTCACCTAATTTAATACAGATAAAATTAATTATAGTTACCTACGTCAAGAAATGTCGACATTCATTATTAGAATGAAAAGGTAAGAGTCTCCAAGCTATAAAGCTCGAAGCTGAAGGCTGAAGCTTTGCTCATTGCACAACTGCCTCCGGGACTTTTCCCACGTGAAAAATAACGTGTTTGCTAATTTAAAATTCATACAAGTTCTGTTCCAAGTGAAACTAGAACTAAATTGGTTCTCGCAGCACGACATGTTTGAGGAAGAGAAGGTATATTTTGAATAACGTTACACACACTACTTTGTTTAAATACGCAAATGCAAAATTAACATTTCACACATTGCCTGCATTTTGCGACGTTATATCTCTACGTTATAAATGGTAGAAAGCCAATTAAATTAATCCAGAGCTTAGTTATTGTGGCTCAGTTAATTCGCACAACACTCCAGTTCATGTCTGAATAATTAAACAAAAGGTTAAGTACATAGCTGACTATAAACATGAATCAACAAACGTATTGCAAACAGCACAAAATACTGCACAGACAAACAAAAGTTACGAATCAAATCATAAATATTCATACATTTGAAGCACACAAAAAAATAACAGCGGGATTTAGACAAGTGATGAAAAATTTTATATATGTTTGTTTATAATCCGGTTCCGATCATTACTGTGAGCGTGTTTTATAAACGAGTCTAGCAATACCAGGTTAAATAAAAATACATTTATTCCTGGATTAACTTACGATACTGAAGCCGGCAAGCATGAAAACATGCTTGAAAAGAATAGCTTGAAATAGTGTTGTGGAAGTGAAAGATTTATGTCAGGGTCGTAGCAGGTGGAAACGAATAAATAGTCTCTGCCTACCCCCTTGCTGGTAAGGAGGCGTAATTGTATGTATGTAACTTTTAACACGCAGACACACAGTCTAACGTTTCAAACCATTTTCAGTCACTGGTGTACACCCTTAAACTTACGGCTTTAATCAGGCACCCAACACTATGTGCAGTAAATAAACATTTCTCAGCATCCTAATGTAACCTAATGTAATTCTGCACTTACCACAAAGAGACATATTTTCAAACTGCACATTTCCAGAATGGTATAAGGTTTAATTTTACATGTAAACTACAATGTTGACGGCAGAGCAACTAAGCAACCAATGTCTATTTCAGTAGAACAGGAGTGAATTTATAACTAAAACTATACATAGACAATGAGGAGACGTCGAACGAGCTAGTCGCCAACATACCGGACCCCCAGTAAGGAAAACTAAGAGCTGAGGCCGTATTGTCTAACGCGCGGGCGCTCTCAATTGCATTCTCCATCTCTTCTCTTTCTACGCTCAATACGCTCATCCTATACTTACTGTGTGACAGAAAGAGCTGGTGAAAACGATCATCATTTCGAGTGCGTAGATAATCACATCAGGTCGAACCGTCAGTTTTACTGTTGGCTGACTTGACTGTCGAGTCACGCTAAGGTATAAGCTGCCGATCCGACTAGAACATAATACAAAGTAAAGCAGTACATCGGACCCGACCCTACCGAATTCGTGGCTAAACATCGTATAAATGTGTCGTCGCCGACAGATTTCTTGGGTCGTCCTAATATAAACAGCTTTATTGAATTGCATATCGCTGCTTAGATATAAAAGTGACATAAAAAAAAGATTAAATTAAAACTCCAACAGTATTTTTTAATTTTTTTAATTGTGTCGCTTTTAACAGCGATATGCTAAAATGCATCCTTTGTCGTTCCAATAAAGCTGTTGGTCCGATCTAAGAGGTGGTGGCAACAGACTGGCTGTAATTCAGTCTCTATTAAAATAAGTGGGTGGACGCACTATGCTGACCATTCAGTAGAAACCACACAGTCGCCAACATCATGAGTATTTCCTTCCCGAATCCTGCTGTTAATACGCCCACATGTTTTTTGTAATTTTTCATGGGTTATAGAAGTGCTCACTAGTGAAAACGGGAAATGTTTTCCTTTTTGAACCACAATCTCTGAATTAGTCTATTTTTGAGGAATGAACTTCTTTACAGAGCTGGGAATATAAATATATATGTATGGCTCTTAAACCATAAATACGCATTTAGCTGGCGTGACATTTCTTTTCTTATTAGTTCTACGGCACTTACATGGCAGATAGATCTAAACGTCGATCTGTCAATTGCTCAGTGTATCACCACTACAAGCTGTAATGGCAGCGCACCCTAACGACACTAATGTGACACATCATCCGCAATATTAAACTACTATTCTCTCGGAATTGTCTCTTCCACTGTCTGTATTCCATCGGATCCCTCTTTCTTAGTTAATTGGGCTCCATTATTTATTTTTCCTTCCTTGTTTTCGTCGTCTCGTCACTTTGAATGAAATGAAATGCTTTTTTCGGCCTCTTCTTACATAGTTAGTGAGCATTATCTGGAACTTTCCGCCCTTTCCCGCTATGAAATGAGCTTGTTGATGTTATTCGTTTAGTAATTTTGAATTCATTTTGTGGTCAGGTTTTGTCTTATTGTTTTATTGCTAGCCTTTGTTCGGATATTTGTAAGATTTCAAATTGTATGCGTAGGTATAGTAGGTTCCAGTTAAAATGACGAAAAGTACTTAAAACCAACATCTATTGTTTAATTGTTATCTTCAAGTGGGGTCGTAAAACAATTATGCAGGTGTATCGGTCGGTAGGCCGTACTTCGGTCAGTTTTATTACGTTTCTTTGTTATCTTTTCCTTTCATATTCAGCAACAAAAGAAGTTGTAAAATCCCATGTTAAGTGCATTTTCGTCATTTTAACTGGAACATACTATACGTCATGGTTTTTCTTCGTAATAAAATTCTTTACAATGATTTTTTTTTATATTTATTACCTTCAATCGATGCTTATATAAGATCACGTGTACTGTTATTATTTCCTACTATAAATGATGAAAATAATCGGAACATGGTCACTTAACAGGTACCGTGTTATCACAAAAATCTTAATAACCATGGAACGTGTGTTAACACAATGCCAGTACGTAGAAAACTGTAATTTAAAGCATGTGTAAGACGTGTTTAATTTTTTGTAGTGTGGTGGGGTGGGGTTTATGAGCAGGAGGTGTTTAAACTACAGGCTGATAAAGTAAAACATAGGCAATTCCCAACCCCGTAATTGAATATCTCTGCTAAATTTCACGTATCTAGCTTTAACAGTGCTTTAACCTGATTTATGTCAGTCTGTCATGTTACTTTTTATTAGCATACTAGCTGTTACCGGCGACTTCGTCTGCAAAGAATTCATTTATAGCTATTCCGCGGCAACTATGCAATTTTCCGTGATAAAAACTATCCTATGTCCTTTGCAGGGCCTTAAAAAGTTTTCATACAAAATTTCATTTCATTCGGTTCAGTGATTTAAGCGTAAAGAGATAACAGACAGATAGACAGAGATAGTTACTTGCTCATTTATAATTAGTAAGGATTAACTTGTAAACATAAAGTGCAAAGGATTTACTACAAAGGATTATGTGTTTACAACAACAAAACCTCATGAAACGTGACCAAAAAATGTGACTAAATGAAATCCTGTAACCAAGGAACTTTCAACAGGAAAATTCCGATCGCAGTCACAATCATTTTTCTAATTGCCACTTATCGTATGAAAGCTATCCAATTTAGTTCAAAAGGCTCCTCGAAATGAAATAGTGCTCGCTCTAATAAGGAATGAAGTCTAAATGTACGATTTACTTGTATAGGAATACAAGTCGTAAAACAGAAACTTATTACCATAAATTGGCAGCGTTGGCGGCGAGGGAAATTGATTTCAGACTCAATAAGCAGACACCTGCAACCATTTCCATATGTAGACCGGTGTTTTGTAGTATTTCTGAGTCTAAAGCTGTTTTTTGATCTCCGTAATCATAAGGTCGCATAAATACTGTCTACTTTTGATTATAATGCGCTCCATTTGTACCACAACCAGATACCCTACGTATACTTAATGCTTGAATATAAGTTTTTTTTTAATTCCAACGGTAAGTACTTACGTGTCGATTGAAAATTTTTTTACTGTGCTCCTTGCAAAGACTACATAATCCGTACGTTATAAATGCGAAAGTAAATCTGTCTGTCTGCCTGTTACCTTTTCATGCTTAATTCGCTGAACCCTATAGTTAATGTTATGGAGATAAATATGGTTTACGCAGCGCAAGATCGATCTTTGTGTAACACTTTGGGGGAGGCCTCTGACTAACAGTGGATGCCTTTTGGCTGATAAGATGATGATGGTGACGATGAAGATAGTTTGACACCGTGAGATAATTTTTATTGTAGAAAATGGTGTAGTTCTCGTGGAATAATAATATTAATACTTAATTTATGAACTCTTCACTGACGAAGTCGCGGGCAAGAGCTAGTATTGTATAATTTATCTGCTCATGATATTATTACCTAGTCTCCTACAGGAATTTCTTTACAACTGGGAAGGGATACTTAAACTAATCCGATTATTCAAATTAATCCGTTTTGTTTAGTATCAAAAGAAGATCCACCTAAAGTAACACTAAACCAATTAGTTCTCGGAGTAGATTAGTTCTGCATTACAAAATGCACGGTAACTTTACTGAGAATTTGTAGGACAGTGAAATGCAGCAAACTTGTAGATTTGTGTCAATGCTCTTGGTTTTCTACGTAAGTATTATTTTTTAACTTATAACTCCAATACTAGTTGACTAACACTGTCTGTAATATAGTCAATGTTTAGCTCAGTTTTCTTTTCCAGCCATGACCGATACGTCGGTATGAAATATGTTTTTTACGGCACATCGGTAACGCGCCAGACCTTTATGTCATTTACGACGACATTTAGTACTTACGCGATATTTTTAAAGCCACTTATATAAGTGAAAATATCAACGAAGAAAACGCCAGCGAAAGGGTTATCTTGAATGAAAAGCCTGTAAATGAAATCTTTTCGTACTTACCTACAGCTTCCATCCCCTGGTAATCCTTTTTAGGCATCAAATAAACATGAAAGGAGATATAAAAATATCGCTCGTACTTTGTGTAGGTATTCTACGAACAATACTTTACTGCCTTGTATATTGCTGTCAGCACAATGTAGTTATAAGGAGTAAACCGATAAATTTTCACTCGGATAGGTGATAAATTACGTTGGATAGTGAGCTGTGACTGGCGGATAGATAGATGAACTAACGAAACAAAATTAATAAGAGCTGTTGCTCCCGGTAGTTCGGTTAAAAAGGTTTAAAAGAGTGTATGGTATGTCCCATACGGTTACGGATAGCCTCAAAGATTGAATTTAGTAGCGGGCACGAGGCACGTGGCCGAAAATCTGTGCAGAATAAATCGTTCTACTTGGACACCCCGCAATTTGCGTGGCGGCGCGCCACGGTCCGGCTTCATTATTTCGCCACCTCATATTTTTGCGTGTTTATTAATGATTTTGTAATTGGCTGTCTGTCGGTCGCATTCGTATTTACGCGTTCCATTAGTTCAAATGGATTGGGACTACTGCAGAATAAAAAGTAATATTGAAAGTAGTACCTAATAATTTTTGTTCCAATACTGATCTAGTCAATTTAATATTAGCGATTATTGTGTTGTACGTCGATTAACATTGCGTGTAAAATTAAATAGCCAGAAATAAATGATAGAAAACTCCACTCAGTTTTATTTAAAACTAGTTTTATCCCGGGGCTTCTCCCGTGTTAGAATAAAAATTACGGTAATTAAATGCATGAAAAAAAATTACGGTAACACTTTCAAAGTACAACGTTCGCTCGGACAACGCCATCTATGGATTACAGTCGAAATTAACTCGTCTTTTTAAAGCCGAGGTACTTCAAGGTTCTTGGACAGCGCCTTCTATTTTTGTTTAAAGTAAATATACCTACTACCCCCGCGGGACCTCGTTACAGGGATATTAAACATATACTATGTTTTATTAAACATACTATGTTTCAATCCAGATTTTTTTCCATCTGTAAGTACACCAAGTTTCGTTTAAATCTTTTAGCGGTTATTGCGTGATTGACTAACAAACATTCAAACATCCAAATAATCTAAACATGTATTATGCAAAGGCACTCGTTTACAATATTAGTAGGATAGGATACGGTACATCATCATATTTACTAAAGTTATTGTATGTACTCGTAATCGTAACATGTAATGAGAACTTACATGGCTCGAGATTTCTTCAAGTGCCATAATCGCACATGTGTGTTCAAATAACTGCCAAACTATGACAGCGTCATTAGGCGAAAACCACAAAAACGCACAGTTATGTGTTCCTGGTGGCTAATGCGTTAAGGTATATCTCACCGTAATGGAGTTCCGACCTCCTGTCACTTTCGTTTTAAAAAGCCAATAAAACACCGCCTAAGTGTCGAAGGGCGGTGTGTACGTGCGGACGTACAAACAGTGTCGGTAGCTTTGAAATATGGTTTAAGTTGGGAGCTGCCTAAACAAACATAATCGATATGGGCCGTTTCCTGATCCGAGCTTGACTTATAAGTTCGGGAACAATGATCGCTAAGCCGCGGGTCGGATAAATTTGTATTGATTGGAAAACAATGACACCTAACCGGCTTTTTGTATGGAAAAATAGACGTATTTTTTTAGCTTACGGAAATGTTGAATGACACTTTTACAAGTTAGAATACAGATGTCAGCTTGGTAAGTTGAATAGTTTGTGTTTGTCTGCTGTGATGTTTGATAGATTCCTGGTTTTAGAAGAAGCCATCGTGGGTAAGGCAAATGCGCCAGAGTCATAAAACAAACTTCTGAGCCCCACAGAAGTAAAAAAAATTATATGACCCTGGGGTCTAATCGGGAATTTTACTTTTCTTTAAAAAAAAATATTAATACAATTACAATACAATACAATGACTCTTTATTGTACACCAGGAATAGTAAGCAATACAGAAAACAGGTACACAGAGAGTAAGTTACAAGGTAAGCAATAGGCGGCCTTATCGCTTAACACATTCAGTGCCGGGAACGCCACAGGGGAGTTCTCCGTTCATAGCGCGTAGCAATACGTGGCAGCGAATGTGTTAAGAGCGATCTCTTCCAGGCAACCCTTTACCAGAAAGAAGGAAGGACTAGTTTACAGCAGGTGGTGCATCAACAGTGGATCAGAAAATTAAAACGCAACAAAAATAGTACATCTACTCATACATATATCGTACATATAATAGGTACACATCTAAAACAAATATAAGCATTGGGATAAACAGCCACATATAAATAAATAAACTATAACAAAGCTAATTATTACAAGAAGACAGATAGTACACCTTAAGCATAGATTTAAAGATTGACAGAGATTTTGCCCGTCGTAAGTCAATCGGCAAAGCATTCCACAACCGAATAGCCTGGACAGTATAAGAATAGACATAGAATTTGGAGTTAGAGAGAGGCACGGTAAGGAGAAAGTTCTGAGAGCATCGAATAGAAGTTACGTACCTAAACCGCTCTTTGAGGTAGCGAGGAGTTGCAGGGTTAAAGAGAATGCCGTAAAGAAGGTGGAGAACGTGAGAGTTACGGCGAAGGCGGATTGGGAGCCACTTGAGCTGTGGTCGAAAATTAGAGACATGATCGAACTTACGCAGACCAAAAATAAACCGAATGCATAGATTTTGAATTCGCTCAAGTTTATTAAGCTGCTCTTCTAGGAGATCGGGATAGCAAATGTCAGCATAGTCGAATATAGGGTGCAGCAAAGTTTGAGCAAGCGCAACCTTGGTAGCAAAAGGTAGGAAATTCTGAAGCCGTCTTAAAGATCTCACCGCAGCAAACACCTTCCTGCTCACCTCGCACACATGAGGAGACCATGAGAGAGTGCGGTCTAAAATAACACCCAGGCTCTTGACCTGATGCTCAAACGGTATTAGTACTCCGTCGTAAAGCACCGGTGGCAGAGATGCAAAGTCGAATCTTGGGACAAGTTTCGAGCTACCAATAACAATGACCTGGGTCTTTGTCGGGTTAACAATCAGACCAAATCGTTGGCTCCATTTCAAAATCTTCTTTAGATCCAAGTTAACAGACTCGATAACCAACGGAAGATCGCCAATTACACCCTGAGAGTAGATTTGTAGGTCATCAGCATGATGATGATGATGATGTATGGGGACGCCTTGCTGAGTCAGGCGGGCTGTCGATCGTTTGCACAGTCATTCAGCCCAGTTCCCCGTGGTTGGAGCCGACAGGTTACTGTCCCAGCAGCGCTCCCACACAGCGATTCTCCTCGAATCTTCTCGTTCTCCTGCAGAACAAAAGGACATCTTTGAGACAGACATCCTTTAGCTCCTCCTCCCTCAGCTCGTCACTCCCGAATACATCACGCCGCGCTGCCGCGTACATGACACACTCGGTTAGGATGTGCTCACTCGTTTCCTCCTTCCCACAATGTGGACAGGAGGGGTCACTTTTTATACCTATTACGCTTAAGTGCCTATTTAACAAATTATGGCCAGTAATTATGCCAGTTATAGTTCTACTACTACTACTCTTACCTAGCTACTCTTACCTAGATTTAGGAGATACCTAGTTCTTCTGTGGTTTATGCCATCCAGCATCATCTTCGATTGTCTGCACCCTACAGCCTGTTTCCACTCACTGTTTGCTTCCTGTTCCTTCATTCTATCTATAACCCCCTTGGTGACTTCTGCAGACATTGGAAGTACCGGTTCAGGACCTATGAATCCCGTATCCGCTCCCTCCCTTGCCAGCTCATCAGCCTTCTCATTACCTGTCACTCCCTGATGTCCTGGGACCCAGGCCACCGTAACCTTCGTACTCTCTCCTAGTTTATTATCAGCATAAAGGTGATACGAAGAAAGAAGATTACGAGAAATAGAATCTATAAAAATAGAGAATAATAATGGAGATAGCACTCCACCTTGTGGTACACCAGCAAGAGTGTTGCACCAGGAAGATCGAGAATCTTCCGCCTTTATTCTTAATAATTGCGATCTTCAAGATAACTAAGCCTTAACACGAGCTGGCAACGCATTCTAAATTGTTATGACGTTATGTGTTATACAAAGACCTTTTAAGAATTGAAGAGGGGCACCGTAGCCTATCATTTATTTTATATTGCATAATTTTTCAAAAATATTTTTATACAAAAAAATATATATCTCCCGAACTAAGCCAAATCCACGTGAAATTACTATACATTTTTGGCTCGGAATAACCTAAACAATCTAAGTTTTAGAAAATCGTTTTTGATTTTGAAAAGCAGCAGTAGTATTAGAACAACTGCAGGTGCAAATACTAGAACTGTATTCGTCTTCTCTTATATTAATGGAATGGAAATAGTTAGATTACTGCGCAGAAGTTATAACTCGAACACATTACGAGTTGAAAAGCTTTTTATCGAATTGGGTATCCGTTAAGAAGTTATGCAAAGTGTTAAGAAGTTTGAAGTGGACTGAATTGGCAATCTACTCGTATTCCTGTTTCGGTGCAGGTTCTCAGATTTAATAATAAAACCTAGATTAACACATTCACTGCCAGCAACGCATATATGCGTTTTCTTGACTTTCTCCTAGTGCCGTTGTCATAATTTTGCAGGCAATTGAACGCACATGTGCGGGGCATCTGACAAAGTCCCGAGTGTGCAGCCGGCAGCGAATGCGTTAAGTCCACTTTTGACAATAGTTTATTTTTACATGTGTTTAAATAAATAAGTATTTAGATAAAACACATAGCCTAACCATGGCTAGAATTTTTGCCTTAGCTACTGAAACTAGAGACGTTGTCTATAATTTAGGGTCAACTCTATATTAATATTATTAATCAAATTAAATCAAATTATTTATTTGACATAAGTACACATGTAGGTATACATACATGCAACTATATTATGTACAATATTAAGTTGGTTAGGTACAAATATAATTTACAATAGAATAATTATACGTTATTACATATTAATAAAATAATAAACTGAAAAGATGACCTAACTTATTAACATGTGTAGAACGTCAAAAACTATGTGAGTTCAATTGTTTAATACAGACCTAAAAAGTCCAATAGTTTTTTTGTTGGAGCAAGATAATCTAATTCAATTTGTGCATTCATTTTTTTATATACATATTCCTTTCCCTCCCCAGTTCACACCGGTTAGCAGCACTGCACCCTAGTGTATTATTTTTATAGAGAAATAAAAAATCTAAAGTTTATTTTGCAAATAGGCCGGATAATGTAGATCTCTTCTATGGTTTCACATAATTTAACAAGTCATAATGTATTATTCTCCATAACCAACTTTAGTCATGAAGTGATTTATTTCTGAAACAGTATTTTCTTCGGAATTGTTAAAACCTAACCTAATCTACCTACTGCATTCTATAAGATGGCGTTACTCACTTTATGACTAACGTTGATTATGAAAAAAAAAAAAAAAAAAAAATCACGGGACAATTCACACCAATTGACCTAGTCTCAAAGTAAGCTAAGTAAAGCTTGTGTTATGGGTAGGTACTAGGCAACGGATAACCATACTTATATAGATAGATACATACTTAAATACATATTAAACACCCAAGACGAAGAAGATATCGATGAAGATATTTAATGTAAAACTATTGCATTGTACATGTATTTGTAACCGATTTAATATTGTACATATATTTGCATGTATACTTGTGTACTTTTGTGGCAAATAAATGATTGATTTTGATTTAATTTGATTTATGACTTATTAAATTATGGGAAACCAAGGTGTGCCTTTTCGGAGAGATCGTGAAAAGGTTACTTCCTTCCTAGTAGTGGGATACTTATAGCCACTCAATGTATGGAAACCAATATTTTTGACATTAAAGAATGAGACTTGGCACACTTGTTCCTTAGGTGGACCAGAGTGGAAAACGCCCGGGAGCCAGCGGGAGCCACCCTGCAGGGGGGGAGGGGGAGGGGGTAAAGTTTTCTTACGCCGCGCGTACTGTTGGTCGTAATAACTGCTAATTTATAGCTAGTATGGCAAGTGGGGTATCATTTTCGGATAAATAAAAGATGGCCAATCATTTTCCGAAACAAAAAATACACTTTTACATACAAAAAAATTAAATTACCGCCGATAATCAAAAATTTTATGAGAAAATATTTTTTTCCAGTGGCGATAAATTGTGAACTAGTACCGATATCAGCAAATAAAAAAAAATGCTTAGAAAGCCACATTTATACAGATTTCGAAAACATAAGGTTTTTTTGGAAAAAATACTTAAAAAAATGTGTTTAAAAATATTAAGCGCAGCGCGGCAGAGCAATGAAAAAAAATATCAAAAGATCCACTGAATAACTTACTACATTACTTCAGATTTACTTATTCGTGTTTCATATATATTGAAGGTGGTTCAGGTAATATGCCCCGAACTCATCAAATCCAGATAGGAAGTAGAGGCTACATGTGTATGAGGACATTAGTAGGGCCATACATACTGACAAGACTCGCTTCAACGTTGTTATGGGGGATTTCAATGCGAAACTGGGCATGAGAGACGATAATGAGTAAAGAGTAGGGAACTTCGATTATGGGCAACAGAACCGTAGGAGACAGGCTGGCCGAATGCTAGAGAAAGAAGGACTCTTTATGATGAATTATTTCTTACAGAAGTCGTCTCGCAGGAAATGGACCAGGATGAGCCCCGATGGCTCCACGAGAAACGATATAAACTTCATCATGGCCGATAAGAGACGGGTATTCAATGATGGCTCTGTGATACACAGGGTGAAAACCAGCAGTGATCACTTAATAGTAAGAGGTGCATTGAATATGAACGTTAAATTTGAACGGTCCCGTCTGATGAAGTTCACGCTCCGACCTACTCTCGCTCAGATCGAAAACCCCGAAAGCTTTCAACTCGAGCTCTCAAATAGCTTTGATTGCCTGGAAGATCACGCATCAGTGGACGAAATTAACAACGGGTTCGTAGAAGCTGTCCATACTAGGGTCTCAGTTCTACAAGAGCCGCCGTACCAGTAGGACTCAGAAGCTCTCTGACTATACTCTTGACCTTATGGCTAAACGACGCTCGCTGAAACTGCAATCTCAAGATTCTGCGTCACATAGACAGCTTAATAGATGAATTCGTAAATCCTTATGACACGATATTCGTACCTTTAAGACTGTTCGTATTAAATATGCGATAGAGCGGAACAAAGGCTCCAGCCAAAGTAAGATTCGCAAGAGATATGTCTACTGGGCAAAGCCAGATGACAAAGTTAAAGAGGATTATGGCAGTGTAGCGTTGACAAAAGCGGACGTGTTAACGGAAATCGAGGAGTTCTATAGACAGCTCTACGATTCTGTCACAAAATCTGTTAATTCCATTGTGGCTGAATACCCAAGAGCCAAACTGACCCGACACTATACCGAAGATATCCCGGAAATCAGCCTGTACGAAATTAGGATGGCCCTGAAACAGCTTAAGAACAACAAAGCATCAACAAGCATCAAACATAAAACATCTGAGCTTCTGAAAGCGAGTGAATCACGTTCTTAAAGTACTTCAGAGGCTCTTTAATGCCGTCTTGCTCGAAGGTACCACGCCAGAAGCATGGAACAAAAGCGTGATTTTTTAAGAACTACATGCCCATCTCGCTTTTGAGCCATGTTTATAAGCTAATCTCCAGGGTCATTACAAAACGTCTCGAGCGCATCTTTGATGACTTATTTGTATAAGAGTGCCATTATGTTGGATTGAGTACAGGAATAGAGTTAGAAGGCGATTCCCTTAAAAAGAGGCGTGAGACAGGGGGCTGTTTACTGCCGCTCTGGAAGACGCCTTGAAGCTCCTGGAATGGAAAAAGGACTAGGCATCAATGTCAACGGCGAATACATCACTCACCTTCGGTTTACCGACGATATCGTGGTCATCGCGAAATCGATGGAGGAACTCAGCACGTTGCTCCAAAGCCTCAATCGAGTCTCCCAACGGGTAGGACTCAGGATGAACATGGACAAGACCAAAATCATATCATGTGTATATAATGCCCCGACCCCCGTTATGATTAAGAACTCGACTCTTGAAGTTGTTGACGCAGATGTATACCTACGACAAACTGTCCAACTAGGTAGATCCAACTTTGAGAAGGAGGTGGGCAGCGTTCGGGAAGCTCCGCATTATCTTTTCGTCCGAGGTACCTCAGTACCTTGAGACAAAAGTCTTTGAGTGTGTGTTGCCAGTGGTGACGAATGGATCCGAGACGTGGTGCCTTACTAAATGTCTGATGAACAGCCTCAGAGCCACTCAACGAGCTGCGGAAAGGGCTATGCTCGGGGTTTCTCTACGGGATCGAATGAGGAATGAGGAGATCCGTAGAAGAACAAGGGCCACCAACATAACCAAACGGATTAGCTCGTTGAAATGGCAATAGGCAGGCCATATAGCACGAAGAACAGATGGCCGTTGGGGCCGAAAGATTCTCGAATGGAGACCACGGACTGGCAAGAGCAGTGTGGGACGTCCACCAACAAGATGGACGGACAATTTGGTAAAGCCCGCAGGTTCAGTCAGGGTGAATGACAGTTGCATCTAACCGTAATGAATGAGGAAGGCCTATGTCCAGCAGTCGACGGCCTGCGGCTTAAATAATGATGATGATGAATATATACTTACAGTAATACTCTGCTAACACGTAAAATCCTCAGTATAAAGTGTAGTCCAATATACAAGAAATATACAAGAATATCCGCACAGTTGCTACTGAACAAGTACCCACACATGCGGCGCGGCGGCTGGCCGCCCGCCCGCGCATTTTCCTGCGGTTCCCTTTTCCCTTCTAGACTTCTTCTAGCACATCTAAAGATAAGTAGGTACATATTTTCAGCCTAATTAAACATTTTGTGTAGAGTTGCATTTGCATGTCATGCCAAAAAATTAGCACTTAATGGAGTAACTAAGTTTTTAAAAGTAGGTACTAGGAGTAGGTAAACCGTTTAAAAATACTAATCTTATTATTTTTTTGATAAAATACACAAATAAAAACATTCCATTGGCACTACTTTGCGTATAGATAGTAAGTAAATCTGAAGTAATGTACCTAATAAATAATTCAGTGGATCTTTTGATATTTTTTTCATTGCTCTGCCGCGCTGCGCTTAATAATTTTTAAAAACATTTTTAGTATTTTTTCCAAAAAAGCTTATATTTTCGGAATCTGTATAAATGTGGCTTTCTAAACATATTTTTTATTTGCTGATATCGGTACTATTTCAGAATTTATCGTCACTGGAAAAAAATATTTTCTCATAAAATTTTCAATTATCGGGGGTAATTTATTTTTTTTGTATGTAAAAGTGTATTTTTTGTTTCGGAAAATGATTGGCCATACTAGCTATAAATTAGCAGTTATTACGGCCAACAGTACGCGCGGCGTAAGAAAACTTTACCCCCTCCCCCTCCCCCCTGCAGGGTGGCTCCCGCTGGCTCCCGGGCGTTTTCCACTCTGATCCACCTAAGGAACAAGTGTGCCAAGTCTCATTCTTTAATGCCAAAAATATTGGTGTTGTCCTATAAGTATCCCACTATAGTGCGCGATACAGTTTCCTCTTCTATACGTAACCATACGACTATATATGTCTATCGAGCTTAAGAGGGTACGATGGCTGAGAGACTTTTGAGAAATAGGTATTTGAATTAAATGTCGCTGTCTCTCCCGAACCCCTCCGTGTCACTACAGCGAGAGCGGGACAACTGCAGCTCAGACCGTTATTAGGCGCGTAAAATTGATCAAAACAGCATTTCGTAATCCCCTGTTTTCTTCTCGAAAACTGGACTAATAAAATTTTTTTTTTTTTTCAAATATAATTAGAGGACAGATTTAGCTATGCCCCTATGTTTTCCTTTTTTTGTTTATATCAGGCATTCTTTTCTGATGAGTGTCTGAATATGACGTTGAAATTGGGCAATTTTTTCAGTTTTTGAAAGCTCATATTTCTTATGTTAATTGAAATATGGAAAAAAACGAAACATAGGGGCATAGCTGTGGTAGATACAGATTACACAGTAAAAAAAAATTGGATCTAAAGCCATTATCCAGGGAGGAAACAGGGGATTACGTTTGTATGGAAAAATGGTGCCCATCGTACCCTCTTAATACTACATACTACGTATAACTCTTGAAGTCGGGAAATCGTGGTAGCCTATAGTGGATTGACCTATGGCCGTAGAGGATCGTAAGTTCGAGCGCAGTCTCGCACCAGGGAGTGTGTAAAATTACATTTGAAATTTACCATGAGCTTTACGGTGAAGGAAACCTGTACTTACATCTACGAAATAAAATCATTGGTGTGTGTGAAGTTCCCAATTCGCACGGGCGCGCGTGGGAACTACGGCCAAAGTTCTCTCATTCTAAGAGGCTTGTGCGCTGCAGTGGAACATACAGTCAACCAATTTGATTCCTAGGCCACTATAGAACGTTTGTTGCATTAACTACTAGATAATTACAACGTCAGTGCGGGTCAAAGGATTATCAACTTTTTGATCACAAAATGCAATAAACGAAAAGAGATTAGAAACGTTTTCGCTTCATGACATGAGAAGAAAAAGAAGTTTTGACAGATGGATGGTGACAATTCAAGTTATTAATGCACAAGCAAACTCTTTTCTTATTCATTATAGTAGACACATGTTCCCCAAAGATCGATATGCCATCATAACTTACATCACGCAATAATCACTGTCTTATAAGATAAACAAATTGATTCATTAAGACATGATTCTATAGTGGCCTAGGAATCAAATTGGTTGAGTTTATGTACATGTCGCTCATGTAGAAGAACGCTAACACAATTACAAATTATTGTCATTTCAAAATTAAACTTTACGTAATCAAGTAAAACAAGTTTAGTTTTGAAATGACAATAATTTGTAATTGTGTCAGTGTTCTTCTCCATGAGCGATATATGGGCATTTAAAAAAAATTGTACCCTTTACTTTTTTCTTTTTAATGAGGTAATTTTGGTGGTTTCTTGTTCAAAATCACAAGCACAATTTATTTTCGTAAAGAAAAAAGTGTCCTTATTTTTTACCAGACTGCGAAGAAGGAAGGGTTGTGTTTGACCCGTATGTATGTATGTATGTATGTCCATTCCTATGTCCTCTCGTAACTACACAACGGCTAAACCGATTTTGATAAATGATACGTCATTGGATTCGTCTTGATAACGCGAGTAACACTGGATACATGAAATTCTTGAAAAATCAAAATGGCGGATTTTGGGCGCCAAATTGTGAGTCTTCAAAAAAAATTTTTTATTCAAACCTATCGAGTAGGGTATCAAAATAAAGGGATTTAAAAAGAGATTACAAAAATATATACAAGTCATGTGTTTAAATTTAATTTGGAGTAGTAAATTGGCAATCAAAGGATTAAAACGACGACGTACCTACTTACTAAGATATCTCTGAGCAATAATTTTCTCTATGAAACCCATGTGGAAAATTAAGTACCTACCTACATATTTAAAAATTGGTTTTGAACTTTAACTAAATAACAACGGATTCCTGATTCAAATACTCAATAATTTATCTGGGTCTCAGAAGGTTACACTAAAAAGCAAGAAATAAAAAAACTAATTAAAAAAACTGAGAACCCGCCTGCGGTGTAAATAAAATAATAAATTAAAAAATCAAAAACCCGCGTGCAGAAATACTGAAAAGGTGGAAACAAAATAAATGTTCAATAACAATAAAACGAATTTAAAACACGTCGATGGCAGTCTTTCAAAATTTAATGCAACGATAAAATGCAGTCGGAGGCATGGGAGTCAGTTGCTGCATGGGATTTAATGTCACTTCATGCATGCCTCCGACTGCATTTTATCGTTGCGTTAAATTTTGAAAGATTGCCATCGACGTGTTTTAAATTCGTTTTATTGTTATTGAACATTTATCTTGTTTCCACCTTTTCAGTATTTCTGCAGGCGGGTTTTTGTTTTTTTAATTTATTAATTTATTTACACCGCAGGCGGGTTCTCAGTTTTTTTAATTAGTTTTTCTGTGACGTTTTTGTCATACAGTTTAAAACTGAGACAAAAAAATATGGAAACTTAGAGGCATTTTTTTTAATCATTAAAATCAATAGCGCTCTTGATTCTGAGTAAGAAGAACCCAAAAATGATGAGGGGTACACTTTTTTATTGAAAACGCCCATATAGTCTGGGATGATGATGATGGTTAATATAATAACTGAAAATAATATACTGGCTAAAGGAGGCATACGCGTAAACGCTCACGCAGCGTTAGCATATAAGTCGCTATAGCGTTTCGGGTGTCATTCCACTAAAGACGTTCTATGTACCGTTTCCACTAATAATAAGTTACGTAGCCGCTCGAGGAAGATCCAGAACACGCATTTTTCCATATAAAATACATAGCTTAGTTGAACCCGTTTCCACCGGTATTATGGTATGTGGACCAATGAATATGATTAATATGATTGAGATATCCAACGCATCCATAGCAACATAGCCCACGTTACAGACTTCTCGTGTTAGTAATTAAGTTGTTAATTAAGTATAATATAAGTATGTATGTTAGTCTTTAAGGTATTTTTTATATGGGCCTATGCAGCCTGAAATAAAATTAAACAAGTTAGCTATGAAGTATCTTTTTGTATTTATTTTTCAACTTCATTTTTTATTACTTTTACGTTTTTTTACGTTTTTTGTCACTGCATAAGGTGATGATTTAGCAGACTGAAATGTATGATGTATAGGAAAAATTCGTGTCTAATCTCTAGACCAGTGGTGGTGTAGGGGTATGGCACACGGCACGGAATGCTGAGGACCTGGGTTCGATTCCCAGCATTGGTCTTTTTTCTGGGGTTTTTTCTGTGCATCTATATTTCAGTTTGTATTTAGTACGAAATATATGAAAAAAAATTATTCTTTTCTATTCTACTCTATTCTATTCTATTCTATTCCATTCCATTCCATTCCATTCCATTCCATTCCATTCCATTCCATTCCATTCCATTCCATTCCATTCCATTCCATTCCATTCCATTCCATTCCATTCCATTCCATTCCATTCCATTCCATTCCATTCCATTCCATTCCATTCCATTCCATTCCATTCCATTCCATTCCATTCCATTCCATTCTATTCTATTCTATTCTATTCTATTCTATTCTATTCTATTCTATAGCATAGCACACCTCTAGTGCAAAGGCTTAACGCTTGTAGCACATGAATAAATACAGAGCAGAATAAAAAGTTCAAACAACATCGCGCACGCATTACACTACTACACGCACAACATATGTGTGCGTGACCTGTCACAGACAGGACGGGGGGGGCGTGCACCGGCGCCCGCTCGGAGACAAACCGGTTTGAACTAGCTCAGTGAGTAGACAAAGTTCAGGTGTGCCGCTAGCGACGACGCGACCGTTTAGCGTTTAGCTACATAGTTCGGGTGTTCGGTTGTTTTTAAAGATGCCTACCTGTTGTAGTGTTTGTAGATATACAGATATTAGATATTTAGGTACTTGTTTGAATAAAATATTTTGATTTTTAGGGTTTCGTAGTCAACTAGGAACCCTTATAGTTTCGCCATGTCTGTCCGTCTGTCTGTCTGTCTGTCCGCGGCTAAGCTCAGAGATCGTTAGTACTAGAAAGCTGTAATTTGGCATGAATATACATATCAGTCACGCCAACAAAGTGGTAAAATAAAAAATAAAAAAAAATTTTTTTTTAGGGACGTGCCAAAGACGTGAAGGGGGGGTGATTTTTTTTTCTCGGCTAATCCTATAGTGTGGGGTATCGTTAGATAGGTCTTTTAAAACCATTGCGTGGTTGCTAACATGATTTTTCTATTCAGTGATCTGTTTGCGAAATATTCAACTTTAAAGTGAAAATTTTCATTAAAATCAAGCGTCCCCCCCCTCTAAAATCTAAACTGTTGGGTGGAAAAATTTGAAAAAATTCAGAATGGTAGTAAATATATCAAATTTACTAGGAAAATTATAGCGGCTAAGATTGCTTGGAAATTATTTGTAGTTTAAGAGTAAATAGTAGTCTAAGGTATAAAACATACCTAAACTTGGATGATTCCGTACACATACGAAATCCTTAGAAAAATATTACTTGATTTTTTCGTAATGGCTACGGAACCCTACCTTGTGCGTGTCCGACACGCTCTTGGCCGGTTTTTTTTATATATTTTTTTACCGAGCGACAACCCTATGATAATACGTAAGAATTTCGAGCACTGTTCGGAAGCTTTTCTTCTGCTCTGTATTTATTCATGTGCTTGTAGGTGGGTTAACTAAGACTGTAGGGCCTCACCGTTATTCTATGTTTTGTCCTAAAGAAGGAAGCGATTGCCATTGACGCTCTCACTACCATTTCCCGATTGAACAACTGATTATGTTAAAAGTGCCGACTTGCCAGTGAAAATGGCCCCGGTTGTCTTTTTACGGCAACAGTAACTTGCGGGACAGCCTGCCTAATTAGGTTCGTCTGGGACATAATAGATGTTTTTACTGCGCTCTAAAGTAAGGAAGGCTCCAATTAGCTGTTTAAAATAAGGTTATTTACTTCGGAGTATCACGGCGCTGCAGGAAAATAGTCGTTGCGCTCTTTGTCTTCTTAGTCGTTATTTTATGCATTTATTAAGTTTTGTTATAGGTGTTTTTAAATTGATCTGTAATATTTGTGCAGGTTGTGGTTGACAGATCGTCGGGGGTAGTGCAAATCCGCTTCGCTGGGGCATTCGATTCCGCGTATCTGGCAAATTTAGCCAAATTCCAATTTTTACTCCAAATTCGTTTGAATAAAACAATTAGGAAGTTAAATCCATCCATCCATCCATCCCCTGTAAGACTAAATGTAGCGTAGATACTTACGCGGTATTTACGTACCTATGTTAGATAAGCGGATTTGCACGAAATGTTTACATCCATTGATCGATTTTCGACATATACACCGCGTCAAAGATATGATTACATTTTGGATCGAATATTCCGATGAAAATCCTTAAGCGTTCAACAAATTAACCTGACCATTATGCTGAAATATTTCGTATTAGGGGTTTTTTTCAGAAAAAAATGTACCCGTTTTGGCTTAATTATCCTTAATTTTCCATACAAAATTTATTAGTCAGTTTTGTGACGGTCCATACAACATGTATGGTTCACTGCGTCACAAAACTGACAATTAAAAGTGGGACCCTTTTTTTATTGCTTAAATCGATAGTGCTTGTGATTCTGAATAGAAATAAACCAAAATTTGTTAGGTTTTAAAAAAAAATACAGATAACACTTTTTTCTGAAAATGCCCATTAATTTAAAGAACTTGTATTTAAGTTATTGCCCTGTGGAATACATGCGCTAATTTTATTTGAATAGTATGAAATAGGTTCCTCATAATACGTACAGTCAGCGTCAAATATAAGAGAGCGACCAAGGTGTTCAGATGTATCGGAAGACCTCTCTATTGTCGAGAGCGTTCGAGCGTTTCGGTACTTTTTAATAATTTTTGTGCTATGAAATACAAACCTATTTGTATTTTTACGAAACCTCCAATGCGTGAACTGGACCCGCTTGTAGCCATTTTTTACTACCTGAATGCTGCTACTTGAACTCCCCTAAAATGCGGCTGAACTATCTCCATGTTTATGAGCACAAATACTTCAAACTTAAGTATAATATTTTATAATTATTCCTTTTTCGTCGAGCATCAATAGCTGGTGAGTATTATGTTTCATTGAGCAAAACATAGCCTTGTCATATTACCAAAATAACGAAATATTGCAACTCTTTTGTCATCAACTCATCACCATCAATTTTAATTTAATCGAGGGTAAAAAGCTCCAAGTAAATTTAATTAATCTGGAACAAACCCGACTACGAAGTTGGACACGGAGAGAGGTGAAAAATTTACAATTTTCACATTTATATTTACTCTCTAACGAAAACGAATAATTCTGAAAGTGGAGTGTCCGTTGCCAGATCCGTATTAACAGTCCGTTTCGCACCAACATTTATGTAAATTTTCTTCCATAGTTCGTTAGCTTCGTTAAGATTTATTAATATACATGTTTCGTTTGCAGGTAAGGCTGAAATTATTGTTACTGGCACCCGTTTTGATCTGGTAAGTACCTGAAACTATTTACGTATCATATTAATATAAGTATTACTCGTGGTTATGAGCATCATTCAGGATTGTGAGGATACTGTCATTAATTTCTTATCCGCACTTCTTAATTCTGAATAAATCGCATTTTTATTTACTTAAATACAACATAACTATTTAATTCTTACATTTTATTTCAATTTTAAATAATAGCTATATTTCTAAAGCAACTCAGTCGTATCTTGTTCGGTATTTATCGAGATCACTATTTCAAATAAGTACCCAAGTTTCTAACGAAGCATGTACTTCAACTGTGTAGGAACAACTAAACAGACTTTCAATTAGTACCTAACTTTGATCCCAGAGGAATTTATAACCCTAACAATAATTTTAACAGTTCAAGTTATCAATGCCTATTTGTATACGCCTAACATACGGACGTATCAAAAGGTTTATTCTAAATTGGACTTTTTCCACAAAGCTCAGAGTTAAGTTTAACTCGATTAATATTGGCATATAGTCCCTTAGAATGGGTAAAAGGTATGATAAAGCCATCAACTCAGAACTCCCACACATCGGGTCACTACTTAAAACCTAGCTTATTCGAGCAATGGTGGAGAAAGACTTATCCCACAGTATATTTGAGAGACAGTGGTATCAACATTATGAAAAGCTACAATTAAGACCAGCGCTTCAGGTAGTAGGTAGCGGAAGAGCAAGAAAAAAGATTGTATTTTCATTAATATGGACCTCCGCGAAATAACGTCTGACTGAATCAATTATATTAAGACTGGCCGAGTGGGTGTCGGATTACGCATAGCAAAGGATCTTGTAGTCGAAAAGAAGTTAAAATGATTATCTATCACTAAGTGGGATACGCAATAGAGCGTGTCTTTACGGAAACATCATTACAGTTCCGTCTTTTTGTGCAAGAATGGAAGTTTTTCGTCGATGTCTATAAGCAAATATAAGGCATTGTTGTTTAAATTTATATTTTTAAAAAAATTTTCGGTTCGCTAATTCGTATGGTTTTTTGAACTTTTGGTGCCATGGATCAAATTTAGAGAGTGTTTTAGGGGGACATAAGTTTTACAAGTTGATAAGTAACTTGTTGTACATTTGGTTTTGTTGATCAAATGAACACATTTCTTCATTGGAAGTATGTTTATTGACCTACGTAAATGTTGTTACATTACATAAATGTTGTTACTACATAAACCTCGCTGGGGTATATTTAAGTGATTAAATACTTAATCACTTAAAAAGTCCGTAAGTCAACGTTTTATCCTTATGACTTTTTTCGTTCTCTGGTAATTACAACATTACGTAAAGTGCACAATTGGCGAGTTGTGATACACAACCCTGCGGGAATCGAATGGTCACGGGGCTACGCCACTGTACTGTGCTAAGGAATGACAATTAAATGTACCTACTCCATTTGATGTGTGAATCAAATGAACTCAATTGCATTCTAAACTAAACTAAATAGCTAATAAACTTATTATACCTATCTGACACGTAACATATAGTGAGAAACATTCGAACTGTTAACTAAGCGGAAGGTAATGATTTGAATATCAAAGCTATGGCAGCCAGTTCAGAACCAATTAAACCTTGTCTAATCTATCGCGTTAATGTCAGGGCAGCACTAATTAGGGCCAGAGTGGATTCCACATTTGCTTGAATTGGGTCGACGGTGTTAACCTACATTTAGGTATTAGGTTCGACAGGCATTGTAACAATTATGATGCGGAAATTAGACCAGCCGAAAATTATGTATTTAGAACAAACTACATAAGCCTACATAAACCCACTGCTTGCTGATATAACACCCACTATCTATTAAACAACAATGATGGGTAAACTCTTCCTACGGTGCTATCTCCTATAGGAGGTCGCTATTATTGGAGCTAAGCTAGTGTTCTGTGAATTTTGTTTGAGCACCTTTGTCTGGGTCTTTTGTTTCCTTGAACTATTTATTTTCTATTTACTTAATCTGTCCTGCATCAAAAACTGTAACAATTCGTACTATTCATTTCGCATAATGTAAAGCATTACAATTTGCAAAATTTTCACCGTAGTTTCTTGTTCATTCTCTGCAACACCTTTTCGTTGGATAGGTACTCGGTTGTTTGAACAATTGTTTGAAAGGTAAACTATGCTTAGACATATATTTCTTTACAACAAATTAACTGTTGTTGTTTATCCAACAACGCGTTTTTATTTTTGTTGTTGTTTGTTGTTTTTAATAAGCTGCGGGGTGTCACCGGTTATAGTGTTTGCATGGTCATTATAAATGATTAAGATGTTTGACTTATGCATAAATCTACATGCTTGAGGTCAAACGCTTGACCGTCTTTAAACCCCTGTTGACGTTGAATATCGATTAATGTAACTATTGAGAGCATATAATGATGTCATCTTGCCGATCTTATCCTGCTAATATTATAGGTAGTCGTAAATGACAAAGTTTGTGAAGTTGTTTGGATGATTGTTATGAATACACAATACTCGTAACAGCTGAGCGGATTTAGTTGAAACTTGACGTACAGACAAACAAAGACCTACACTGAGACATAGGATACTTACGTATAATACCGGTAATGTGTTCCCTGGAGATAATATTTCAACTTCAATAAATTATCGAAAATATTTAGATCGTTGTAGAACTATTTGGGGGAGGCCTTTATCCCGTGGACGTCTTTTGGCTGATATATGAATGAAACAGGAATAGAGGGTGCTGTCCAAGTACATTGAAGTATCTCACCCTACAAGGTAACGTGTTAACTTCGTCGGGAATCAATAGATGGCGTTGTCAGAGCGCACTTTATGTCGGGCTTTAAAAACCTTTTTTTCAGAAAAACCCTGAGATCCTAAATGTTTCTCGTAAAAGTATGTCTAAAGCAGGCAAAGCTGCGTGTCAAGGCTCATCAACAATATTTTTCTATGCAGTTCCCTTTTTTATTGCAGAACATATATTATACTACTACTGCAGTACGGCTACTTAAGAATAACAATTATGTTGACAAGCACTGATGGAAATAAATATAATGTGTCCAAAGTAAGGTCCTCGCGATTTTATCACACGTCGAGGCAAATTATCTTTGAAGCGGGCCCGTTGAGTGCCTCGTAAAAGAGCCACTACATTTATATTAGGGCCATATCTCTGATCTCGGTCATGCAAAACGACCTTCAAGAGCCGAGACATCATCTAAGGGATTGTGTATAAAAACAGCCCCCGCTTAAGTTAAGTCCTCTTGCCTAATACAGATGTTATCTAGAAATTACATCCGTTTAGAACGGCGTCGTCGGTCTCGGCTCATAATCTTGTAGTAGACAATGTAAGGTAAAGCCAGTGATATTACGCTTTAAGATGAATGGTTTCATAAACTTTCGCGAATGTTACGCGTACTTATGTAGTAAAATGGGACTTATATGTATGTTAACTGTAATTATTACCTTATGCAAAAGTACAAGCGAACCATGCAGAAAAAAGTTTAGAATAATATTTTACGACCGTTTACAAAGTTGTGTGTAATTCCTTGCAATTGTTTAGTCTAATCTCATCATCATCATCTTGGCCTAAAAACGTTCCACTGCTGGGCACAAGCCTCCCCTCAAAATGAGAAGGTTTGAACCACTTACCGCAGTTTCCACGCGGACCCAGCGTTTTGGAAATTCACTCACACACACCATTGAACTTTCTTCGCAGGTGTGTACAGGTTTCCTCACGATGTTTCTCGTTTCGAAAGACTCATAATAAAAAAAATCACATATAATTTAAAAAAGCTCTAGAAGTGCAAGCCCGCACTCCTGTCTTATCTACATTGAGGTATTAATCTTTAAACTACGCAGTAGAAATACTGCGCATCAACTTACTTGCCACGCATCAAAACCTTAGATGCAGCGGTGCTAGAACGCGCAGCGGCCCGCCCTGACGCGCCGTCGCATAATGTTTGCGGAAGTCGCTTCTAGAAGCCGCTTCCCGCGTTTTGCGGGCGCATGCGTCTCGGGCGCCCCATCCCTTTCTTGCGATTTGCGCGGCAGTCTTCACTGCGCACCGAACGTGTCGCCCCGCGCGACGCTACGCGCCCACAAAAACAAGCCCCACAATGATCGCAGACTTGCCGCCGCTCACCATGGACCAGCAACTTTACGCGCAACACACCACCGCTGACATGGCACGCGCTCGCCACCGCCCGCCCGTCTACACCCCTAATGGTACATTCATATTTGTTTGTGTATGACGTAGTAAGTTACGTGTACCGAACAAAGCATCGCAAATGCGCTTCAAATATTGACATTGAAATGACACGCTTAAGAAGTGTTCGGCGTACTCGACGACCTTTAAAGAAAGGTCGTGCTCGTGTCAGATGCTTTCTTCGGTTGATGAAGAACAATCCCACGCATTCGATGAGTGAATAAGTAGCGCTAGCGATCGTATCGGGCGCTTGCGATCGAGTCTATCTTCGTGTGGGTGGATGAGGCTTTATGAGACCGTAAAGATCGTAAAAGGCCGGAAGAGGTCGACCGGGACTCATCTAGCCTGAAGCCGCCCCCGCGACTTGTTGCGTTCCCGTCAAACCGCTTATTGTTTACAATGTGGATCCCATATACCTTCGATCCACGTCGGCAAAATAAAGCGGAATTCGCGAGTGAAATACCGCGGCGGATAATGCAAAAGCTTTGTGTCTAGTAAAGTTGAGCGCCATGAATCGAACCACGGGTGTTGATTCACGACTTCTATTTATATCATAAGTATCTACGTCAACGACACATATTTGTGAATTTATTAAATTAACTTAAACAGCTTTTTATGGCTTAGATATTTGATTGATTATACATCCACGTCATAATGCTGGTAAAAAAGCAAACAGAAAAATAATACGTAATCGATGAAATGTGACTACTAACTGCGCTAAATAGCTCAGTAGTAGCCATCATTATTATATCACTGCATAATATTGACAAGAAACTTCTTTAAATGCAAAGGTTTCACAGCATCATCTATAAAATAAAATTCGATACGTCTTAAATATTGATGTCACTCACAAACACAAACATAGCGTTGCATAAAACCATCTATTTATCAAGGGTCTTAGCTCTCTATAGTAGAGAGTGCTGAGAGAGCGATTCGAGATCGGTCGGTTATTCGAATTTAGACTTGCAATAGCTGTCTCACTTACACCACGGTGAGCTAATATAGGTTGACCTGCGTTTTGGTTTGAGCACTGAAATGTAAGTAAGGTTTCATGCGAGAAAAAGACAGCGCACAGGTCATACAGGTTAAAGTGACCTCTAGCCGTCCGACTGCAAACATTTCAACGTAATACAGTCTGCCAGACTGCTGCGTAGTAGTACAAGTTCACAATGAAAGGAAATTTATACATTTTTGTGACCTCCAAATAAAGTGGGTGACGTCGCTAATTTTAATTTCAGCCATGACGCATTTTGTTTCGTTAAGATAATGCGATCGTTTTCGGACTGTGAAAGACTAGGCGTCGTAAAACAAATAATACCTTCAGAGTTCTTGGCAAGATAACCTAGAAGAAACTTTTATTATAGTTGTGTTTTGTAACTTACCTCCAGTTGTTTGAAAACACTATTACGTTTACGTAGTAATAAATACATTCCTACTTTGTTATTTTAACTAGGTCTCGATTTCAGACCAAATAAAAGCCAGCCGAGCCGGTAACTCCCCAGGAAATTGAAATGTTTCGTTGCAGATACGTACAGCTACTTCAATCCGACATGTTTAGTTTTCTGTCGGGAATCGTATTGGCTTCACAATAGTTCCACTCTTTGCCAAACATAAATGCAGTTCCATGGAAAGGAAATGACTTATGAAAACATTTCGCTGTGAATGAATATACAAGAAAATATTTAATGTCTTTCAGCGCTACATTATTGTGAAGAGGCGCTAGACTTTTAAAGTAGCTAAACAGTCATTGCTTATATAAACTTAAATTGTAAGGTTTGTTTTCTATTTCGTGCAAACCCTACTTAAGGATTATTTATAAAATTTGGCTCATAAGAAGTTTACTGGGTTGGCACATTGGATTATTTTTCCTCCTTTTGATCCCGCTGGATACCGATGGCCTAATTATACATGGGTGAAGTTACGGGCAATAGTTAAGCATTAAGTAGGTACTTAAAATAACAGCAAAGTTCTTGTTCCGGTACCTAAATGGTGACCTTTAGATGAGCTCTTTGTACTCATATATAACAGCAACGAGCCATGCAAACAGACCGATAAGTATCCCTCAACAAGACGCGTTCTACTAGACCTAGCAGAACACTACTCGCCTTTAGCGCACTTCTATCTCACTCTTATCCTTGCGTTTAAGATAGAGATAAAATTAACTCCTAGCATGCAACATAACTAGTGATATCATTGATAATTATAAAGATAATGTTCTTGATAATTATCACGTGTAATCCAGAAAATACTCATGTAAATCACGTATAACGATAGCATAGCTTGCATAAGCAGAGAAGTATTACTGGATCACATTTCTCTGTTAGCGTTAGCATGGTCATGATCGATGATGTGTGTTGGGCGGGTCGCCTCGCCTACTGCAAGTGAAAGTTCTAGTAGGTATACCAATTGTTACGGAGTTTTTTACAAGCTTTTATACAGATTCTATCTTTATCCTTTGCGTTGTTTATTTGTACTTATAATGATAAATAAACAAAGAACTTGGTACGACTGTCACCAATTGACCTAGTCCAGAACTAAGCAAAACCTGTACTATAGGTACTGGACAGCGGAGAAACATACTTGACGGAGAAGGAGGTCTCTCTTGCTGGTTATCACTCATATTGTCAAACACAGTAATCTTCAATAACAGTTTTAATTGTCTTTCCTATGGCTTCTTATTAATTACACTATAAGCAACTGTAAATGTCTTAATTATCATTAATTACTGTAAACTAATTATTCTAATGGACACTACGAAACGTAAGACAGTTCCTCGGTATGCGTCTGTCTCAAGCTCGCTCCAATGCTTCACTGTCACGAGACTCTGTCGAAGCAACACTTATGGCTGTCATATTGTGTTACTTGCGCTTGTAGTTCCATGGTCTATGGCTATACTCCGACCGCCATGGTCTATAGCTATACTCCGACACGGCCATCCTGCGAGACACGCGTCCTCGTGTGTTTACTCTGCAAAAGAAACAATTTCTCCAAAGTATTATCCGCTCGGCCAACTCTGACCCATTTAGGTAAACAATAGTTTCCTCTTATAATCGTTTTAGATCACAACTTGACATTTTATTTCTCTCTCAGACTGAGTCTGACTTTTCAAAGACACATTGACAAACATTTCCATATTGAAACACATAATGCATTTTACATCATGTACTACAACACATTACTATAATGCAAACGTTTTGCATTCTCAACTCTATGGCTTCTCTTTTTTTTTCACTAGCAGTTCTCAAACTACCATCTCTCGCAATCTCCTCGAGATCACCACACTCTCGCAATCTCCTCGAGATCACCACACTCTCGCAATCTCCTCGAGATCACCACACTTTCACAATCTCCCTCGAGACTGTACCACCTTACGATTTCCTCGTAATCACTCTCCACCATGGTAACCGCGCACCGCGTACTCACGGACTACAGATGTAGATACCGATTTCTCTTAAGCTACGGCTACGGAATACCACTGGTGCAAACACACATCGCAAAGAATGCAAAGCTATTCTATCATCTCGGAACCTGATTGTTCCCTTTCAACAAAACTCTGTTCAATATTAAGTTCGTCAATGTCTCTTTGATCACTAGGCATTATTTTCAGTCTATCGTGTGCATATTTGTAAGTGCGCTTAGAATTTAAAGCCTGTAAAGTATATCGGTCACCATCTAAAATTTCTATCACCTTGAAAGGTCCACGATATTTAGGATCCAACTTTGTTTGATTCCTTTCCTCGTTTTCTATTAATACAAAATCACCTATAGAGAATTTATTAAGTCTTGCTTTTTTTTTGTCAAATCTACGCGTTTCTTATCTAGATTGTGTTCTATCTGAGTCTGTTGCAGTTCAGGAATATTTAGTGACAAGAAATCTACGTGAGCCATATATCTTTGCCAGAATTGTAAACAATATCAAAGTCAAATGATTGCATCAATGCCTACCAAAGGCGAACACGTGGTGTTAAGTCGACCTTTTTTTACGGGAACACTTCAATGAGTTACATTCTGTTACGACTGTTAATTTACGGCCACTTATGTAGTGTCGGACGTGTTTGATTGCGTTGACAACGGCGAGTGTTTCGAGTTCATAAGAATGGTACTTTGACTCCGCCGCCGAAGTTAGTCTACTGTTATAAGAGACTACGTGGCGTTTGCCGCCTTTGACTTGAAAGAGTAATTGCGCCGTACCCGTCAGCACTGGCGTCAGTACGTAATTCTATAGAAAGCTGGGGTCAAATATCATAAGAATCGGCTCTTTCATAAGGATCGAGATAACATTCTAACGTATTTGTTCAAGACACAATGAACACTGAAAAGGAACTTTTTCTGAAGTCAATTTATAGAGTGGTCAAAACATTAGGGAGATTTAGGAATGAAACTGGCTTTCAATAACTCATAAATTTTCTTTCGCATTGATTCACGTTTGTCCGGAGTAAGTTTGTATGGTCGTCTTTGTACTGTTTTGTTACGTCAATTAATCGAATTTGAAGTTCAGCTGTAACTATTTACCTACTATTTTTTTTGGCATTCCTGTAGTGAAATAAGCTGAAAAATTTTCTAGTAAAGATTGCAGATCATTTCTATACTGTGATGGTATGTCCGTATCGATATCATAACAATTCAACTCTTTAGAAGTTAAACTATTCACGTGTATGCTTTTCTTTGTTATCGTAACCTGAGATTCCGATAAACCAACTACAAAGCTTTTAATCATAATTTATCGACCCAACATTATGTTGCTACGCATATAGACATCCGGCAAGACAATAAAATCTCTATAAAATATTCGTTTACAGTAAAATTACATCACCTTTATATCAAGTTTTCCGGTAAGGGCTGCACAAAGCACATGTCCACGCGCCGCTCGGCGTGTCCAGCTGCGCCGCTCCGTGCTGAGCTAACGGTGTTGCCGCTGGCACCGCCGCCGCTACCGCTGCTGTCGGTTTGGCATCGTGACGCAATGTGACCCGCCACACCGCATTTGAAACATCTTATGAAATCGGTTTCTGTTGTGTGATAGATTCCTCCTCGCTTGGCTGTAGTCGAAGTCGATGATGTTGATGAGATTATCTTCTTATCCGTTGCCTTCAGTCGGCATTCTGCAAGTTTGTGTCCAATTTTTCCACAATTGTAACATTTTATCATTTTGGGCTGAGTAAATCGCATCAGTTTAGTGTCTGGTCCGTTTAATTTTATCGTGCGTATCTTCAGCCTTTTGTTTTCTGTATGAAAACGCTTGTAGCTCTTTCTGCAAACTTTGGCGCGTAGTAATTTCAGTTGTGAACGCCATACGTTGTAGTCGAGTGTCCACCATTCGAGCCAAATGTGATAAAACTATAGAAATTATGATTTGCTCAGAACTCACATTCTTCCATTGAGAAGTTAGGGATGATATCAGACGATTCGCGTAAGCAGCATAGCTTTCGTTTTCGTTTGGCTTATCGTTATTTTTAAGTTGATGAGAGTAGCGGTAAGTGTTACGGAAGCTACAAACCTCTCGAAAAATATGTCCTTGAATTGTTCCCACGTTATGCCGGGATAAGTGACGCGAGCAAACCAAGTAGATGCCGCTCCTTTCAAGGCCTTACTTATGGCTATTATAAGTTGGCTTCCTATAAGTGGGCTGTCATTGAAACATAAATCAGCCGTAATGCACCAGGATTTAGCGTCTGCGTCTCGATTATCGGGATCAAAAACTGGCAGCGTGATGTGGGTACTCACATGTGGTGTCCTCAGCGTATGGATAAGTGTACGCATCTGCTCACTCTGAACTTTAAACATTAATCGCCAACGACAGTAATTCTGATCATTTTCTAATGAAGGTAATTCTGGAACAGATCCCACTTCTGATGACGGAGAAGGAGGTCTCTCTTGCTGGTTATCACTCATATTGTCAAACACAGTAATCTTAAATAACAGTTTTAATTGTCTTTCACTATGTCTTCTTATTAATTACACTATAAGCAACTGTAAATGTCTTAATTATCATTAATTACTGTAAACTAATTATTCTAATGGACACTACGAAACGTAAGACAGTTCCTCGGTATGCATCTGTCTCAAGCTCGCTCCAATGCTTCACTGTCACCGAGACTCTGTCGAAGCAACACTTATGGCTGTCATATTGTGTTACTTGCGCTTGTAGTTTCATGGTCTATGGCTATACTTCGACCGCCATGGTCTATAGCTATACTCCGACATACTTATATAGTTAAATACATTCTTAAATACATATTAAACATCCAAGAATCGAGCACACACATACAAATAATCTGCATATCATACAAACATCCAAACATCTTCACCAACTTTCTCATTTGTAATATAAATAGAGTTAGGTACGGCTTACGGACGCTCCAAACATTCAACAACCACACTTAAAAAATCCGTAAAGCTACAGTTTTTAAGGCTATTGCTACAGTTGCGCAGATCTGGGTTAGCTACTTAACTCCGAGTTTGACTGCTAACCCAGGGTTAACAAGTGTCAAAATGTATGGATCTGTCATTCTTAACCCAGGGTTCATCAACCCAGCCTATATACATCCCACTGAAGGGCACAGGCCTCCTCTCACAATGAGAGGGCTTGGGCCGTAGTTCCCACGCGGGCCCAGTGCGGATTGGGAACTTCACATACACCATTGAATTTCTTCTCAGGTGTATGCAGGTTTCCTCGCGATGTTTTCCTTCACCGTAAATCTCATGGTAAATTACAAATGTAATTTCGCACATAAATTCCGAAAAAACTCAAAGGTGCGAGCCCGCACTCGAACCCACGACCCTCTGCTTGAGAGACCATAGGTCAAACCACTAGGCCACCACGCGCTTCCACAAGAGAGAGAAATTACACCATCTCCGAAGAATTAATTTATCGCTATCCCATGGAAAATATGCAATTTTTCGGGATAAAAGTGTTCTTGAACGTAAAAGTATCATCGAAAAGGAACTCGTACATGAAGGGTTCCGTAACTCCATACAATTTATTTTTGTTATTTGTTGTAATAGTGGCTGACATAACAAGAAACTATGACATATATATATTTTGAGACAATTTCGAGTACTATCTAGTTAATGTCATGACAGACAGACGGACGCACGTACAAGCAGCAGAGTCTCAGTAATAGGGTCCCGTTAGCACCATTTGGGTACAGAACCCCAAAAACAGTTGTTACATAACGCACTCCGCCGCTGGCCGCCAATCGACAACGTGAAATGTCACCGAGGTTGTAAATTTATTCACGTTCTGTATGAAAACAATAGCCGAGAGAAAGCAACTTATCAAGATTGTGAGCCGATCGCCGAAGTCCACTCAATATTTAGCCAACTTAAAAGCTACCTTCCCAAAGCTGAGGGACGTCTAAGTTATAATTGAACTGTCAACTAAGTTTAGGTCTTAAACTATGTAATTTTGCTTAGATGCCTTAAATTCACGTAAGTATTAAACTAAGCTGAAATTTCTTAAATATTTTTTTATCCGCTCTTGTTTAATGTGTGTGTATGTATTGTATTGTTTACAGTATTAATGTAAGAGTACCTATATGTCCATGAACATTAATTGTAGGTTAATTAAAGATATAGCTTGTCTACTTTAAAATGACGCGCCCTACCACCGCATTTACACCCAAGATTTTTCATATAATTTCACGATCGTGATGTTGCACACTGATTATATATAGTTCATGGAATAGTCGACGCTCCCAAGCAGATGAAGAGTCGTAATTAATAGGTACTTGCAAGGACACATCAAAATCAACTGATTCGGTAAAGGGGCGCGCGTCATTTTAGCTTAGACAAGCTACGCGATTATTTTCTAATAAAAATATATTGAAATGCTAACATATAATCGCATCCCTCCGGTTGACCCAACATGAATAGGGTTACATAGGATCATTTTTATTTTTCTACGGAAAACAGTAAGTTCAAATCGAATTAGGTATACTTACATATAATTTTTACTTGTGTCGTATACCGCGTTATTAAAAAAAAGCGTTTAAAGAAAAGTCTTAACGTTGTTTAGTAAAATAAAAAAAGCTACTTTGCAAAAAGTCAGCGTGGAATCGGTGACCGGCGTGAAATTTAATTTCATGCATACGTGTGGGTGTGGGTGTTACTGCGGTGGTGTCAATTTGGAATTCACAACTTCCAGCAAACGGCTTGTGCACTGTGCAATTTAATCTTTAAGACTCTGAAACACTGGTCTTAGCGAGTCATCCGCGGGATGCACTGTAACCAATGTTTATCTAAATGTTACTATGCTAATAGCTTTAATTTCAATACTAGATCGAAAAAAACCGCCTGTATAAATCCCGTTCCCATGGGAATTTTGGGAAAATATATACCCTTATGTCACTCGCGCAACTGAGACGAATCTAATGACACCTCACACTTAAAAATCCATTGAGCCGTTTAGGCTGCAGGGCGTGCCAAAGAATGATACATACATAGATAAATACATACACTCGAAAAACATAACCCTCCTTTAATGGTCGGGTGAAAATTAAAGTTTTAGCGGAATTATTTTTAGTCAAGGTTTGCAGCTTGATTACTGCATTAGCTTCGAAGCTACGTGTATCAATTTTAAGAAGAAAAGCTTTTAAAAAATCTTGTGAATACAGTGTGATCTTAGGGTTCCGTACCTCAAAAGGGAAAAAACGGAACTCTCACTTTGTTGTCCGTCCGGCCGTCTGTTGTTGTAAAATTCTGTCTGTTGATGTAAAATTAAACTACTCTTAATCCACTAATTTCTACTATGACATGACATTTCCAAATATTCTTAAACCCATTTTCTTTTATTTTGGCAACGTAACTATGGCTATCAAAAGGATCAAAAATAAATTATGCGAAATTAAGGAATAGTTCCCGCAGTTGTGTACGTTCCAATTATGAAGTGTCTGTTCGTCGGTTGCTGTGTAAGAGCACGGGAAAACTCATTCAATCAGCAAACATGGTTAATCTGGAATGTGGCGCGTTTAGAATGGGACGGGAAATTCCAGTTCTAAAATCAGGTAATTGATTCTAGAATTATTTCAATTGTACTTGGCAAGCCAAGCAAGTAATAGCTTCTTTATACCTCTTAACCTAAAGTCAGTTAATATTTACTAATATAAAAATTTAAAGAGCATTTAGTCGTAGACTATCACCAAAAATCGTGTTTATAGGTGTAATTTATTAGGTGTAATTTTTTTAAATTATGTTCGATTTTTATGTCAGTCAATTTATATTATTTTATATCTATATGTATAATTATAAATTTAATAAAAACCCCGACGCAATTTGGTCACACATATTTAGAAAATAAAATAAATGCCTATTATGTGTCTAAGATCGATTCTGCAGCTAGCAAAAGAGCTGATAACTTCGAAATGGCTGATCCAATTTTGATAAAACATATCGAAGAACCATCGCCAAGAAATCTGCTTTATAATAAAAAAAAACGCAACCGAATCGGTTTACCCGTTTAAGAGCTATGATGCCACAGACAGACAGACAGAGAGAGAGAGAGAGGCACACACACACACACACACACACACACACACACACACACACACACACACACACACACACGGTCAAACAAAACGGTAACCGGTAAACGGTACCTAGTGAGAGTTATAAACTTTCTGCCAACAAACTGCTATGCAGTTTGGCAGATGTATTTTAACATAAGTATTTCTGTACTTCTTTTGTTTGTTTTTGTGTAAATAAATAAAAAAAAATAATAACTTATAACACCCCTCTTTTTGTGTCGGGGGTTTAAAACAGTATCGTGAATAACTGACAAGCAATGCACAGTCTAACTACTGAAACCGGAAACTAAAAAATTTGATCGACGTATACCTACCTCGAGCATCTTAAAGAAGAAAAAAGAATTTTCTGAAATTCTCAAGGGATACGGCATTGTTTGACCTATAGCCTCTCAAGTAGAGGGACATGGGTTCGAACCTGTGCAACCTCTGGTTTTTCTATATGTGCGACATTACATTAGTATTAAGACAAACATCGTGAGGAGACCTGCACAAACCTGTGCAAAAATTCAATGGTGTGTGTGAAGTTCCTATTCCGCAGTGGGCCCGCGTGGGAGTTACTGCCCAAGCCCTCTCATTCTATGAGGAGGCCTGTGTCCTACAGGGGGACGTATAAAGGCTGGGATAATGATGATGATGCCGGGGTGAAGCGGCGGAGATAAGCTTGTACTATGGTAAATTAATTGATCAACTTTGCCCTTCCTCGCTTCACTAACCTGACGTAAACCCTTGCATTACATTACCAACACCTAAACTCACGCTCGTCAAAACCACGCAAATACAAAATGAAAATTCAATTACGAAAAGCGTTTACGTAAACGAATATGATACATAATAAACCGCAATCTTATTCCGATGCAACTGGCGGTGGGCGTGGGCGGGAATGGGCGCTGTGACGTCCGCCGCCCACCGCCGTATTATGCTTGTAACTACGTCACTAAATCGCCAACTTGCTGTTTACTTTCAGGAGAACGGCTTAAGTTTTTATTTAGATTTCCGTCGAAGTGATTTTTTATAGGTACAAGTTTTTTCACGTACTACTTCATTTATCATTACTTATCATCTCTGATAATGTCCCGTCCACTAGTAGCTACAGGAGAGGGCACTATTAAATGTCTTCGCAAGTGTTTGCAGGTTTCTCTATAAAATATTCCTTCACCGTAAAACTCGTGGTAAATTTCAAATGTAATTTTTAACATGAATTCGGAAAACCGCTTCATAATCCAAACGTAATAGATCTTAGTTCACTCACAATATGTGTATAGTAGTCAATAAACATAAACGTGAAACCTCTTTGATTGGGGAAAAGGAAAACACAGTGTCAACCGTTTAAAAAATGTTTAATGATACGAACGGACAGCGTACAGACTTAAGGCCTCCACAAACCGTGAGCGCGGGGCGCCGACGGAGCGTGCCCAGCGCGCTCTATAGCACTGAATCAAATATACGGTGACACACACCGGCAGCGCGGCACGCCGTATTTGATTTAGTGTTATTGATCGCGCTGGGCACGCACCGTCGGCGCCCCGCGCTCCCGGTTTATTGTGGCCTTTAAAGAATAAAAGAGTCCGTTTTTATGGAACCCTAAAAAATGGCTTTGCAAGCTCTAACCTTAAAACGACGCAATACGTTACGTCAATGTGCCACATAATCTATACATATAAAATCCTTTGTCCTGACTGACGGATCAACGCACAGCCTAAACCGCTGACCGTAGAGACCTGAAACTTGGAGGGTGTGTTCTTTGCATGACGTAGGCATCCGATAAGAAAGGATTTTTCGTAGTTCTACTCCTAAGGGGGTAAAAAAGGGGGGCAAAGTTTGTATGGGACAACGTGATTCCTTGGTCCAATCTACTTCAAATTTTGCATAAACATTCTATAACAGAATTGATGGAAGACGTGTTTCGTATTTTATTGAAATTCATCCCTTGACGGGGTTAAAAAGGAGTAGAAAGTTATTTTGGGGGTGATTTGCTTCGAAGTTGATGTCAATACTCCTTAGTGCTTTTGATTTAAATTACTTTTTATTTTGACACAATGTAAACGAAACGAAACTTCAAATTTTGCAAACCATTTGTCTACGTTTGTCAACCACTTCCTGATCTGATCTCTGATAATAACTAATTATAATAAGTATTTGCATTTCACCAAGCTTTTGCTTTTACAAGCGCAGCGTGGGACATCCACCAACGAGATGGACGGACGTTTTGGTGAAGGCCGCAGGTTCAGGGTGGATGCAAGTCGCTTCCAACCGTAATGATTGGGCGTCAATGAGGGAGGCCTATGTCCAGCAGTGGACGTCCAAAGGCTGAAATGATGATGATGATGATGAAGCTTTTATGTGAGTTCAACCTTTTTCGAATAAAATCGAATTGAGTATTCAAACATCATTGTTGAACTCGCATAAAAGCTTGGTGCAATGCAAATACATATAAAATGCTTTGTCCTGAAGTCCTAAATGACTGACTGGCGGATTAACGCACAGCCTAAACCGCTGTATGTAGAGACCTGAAACTTGGAGGATGTGTCCTTTGTATGACGTAGGCATCCGATAAGAAAGAATTTTCCGGAATTCCCACGGGATAAGGAATATACGGGATGTATATATTTCATCAATCGAGAGTGACCCTATCCCCATAACGAAGATTACTAAACTGTTCCAATTGGGCATGCAAGTAGACTATTAGAACAGGTAGGTATAAAGCTACTTTCAATAATTTTGAAAATATCCACGGGATAAGGATAAATCAGGATTTATATACTCAAATCAACTGGATCCTATCTCCGTAACTACAATTAAGTACTAAACTTTTCAAATTCAGTATAAACGTAAATGGTCATACATAACAGCATAAAAACTTATTGCAGGATTTTTGGAAATTCCTGTTGGATAGATAATCTCTGAAACATCCGAGCCGATTTAAAAAAAATCTTTTACCAGTAAAAAGTTACACTACCCATTATTGACATAGGCTACTTTTTTCCGGAAAAATGCAAAATTCCCAAGGGGAGAAATAAAAATTCAACTTCGGAGCTCATTTTACAATGTCTTTCACCAATAGAAAAGATACACTGTTCTTGATTAACATAGGATGCTATTTTCCGGATAAATGCAAAATTCCTGCGGTATAGAAAATAGTAAATTTAACTTCGGGGCTGAGTTTTAAAAAATGACCAATAGAAAGCTACACTATCCTTTGTTGGTATAGGCTAGGCTAACTACTATTTATTCGGTAAAATGCAAAATTCCCGTGGGATAGAAAGAAGTGAACATCACTTGAGGGCTGATTTGAAAATTTCTTTCACCAATAGGAAGTTACACCAACCATTATTTACATAGACTACTTTTCTCCGTGAAAAAGCAAAATTCACACGGGAAAAAAATAAGTGAATTCAACTACGGGGCTGATTTTAAAACTTCTTTTACCGGTAGAAAGCTACACCTTTAAGGACGTAGACTACTTTTTCTCGGGGAAAATGCAAAATTCCCGCGGGATAAATATAAGCGAAAATTTTCATAGAATAAGGACAAATTTGTTGAAATTCCCAAGGGATAGTGAAAAAACGGGATTTATAATATTCACTAACTGATACTGATGATGATGAAATGATGAAATGATAATAATGATGGATGTTGCCGTTGCCGGATTTTTGTTTTATACAATGAAAGAGATGAAAAAGCTTTACCACAAATTGGAATTCTACGCGGACGAAGTCGCGGGCAAAAGCTAGTCATAATTATAAAACACGAGAACCTAAGTTCTCGTATCCTATTGAGCCAAGATGTATTGAAGAGTCACGCGGTCACGGCTCAGTTTCTCAACGGTGACGTTATGATGAGGTCACTCCTTTTGTTTATGGCCAGATTGTATCTACATTTACTATTGGGCAGATGAAAGCTAAGGAAATACCAGTGTTGCTGAATCTTTTTTTCGGAAATTGCTGGAAACGTTGATAATGTTACCATTATTTACAAAATTGGCTCCAAAATGTCGCTGAATATATGGAAGACAGGCATTTTCATTTTAAAGTGCGCAATTTACAAAAAAAGTGTATGAACAATTAGGGACTTTTTTATCATCAAAATCAATAGCACTAATGATTCTGAGTACGAAAACCCCAAAATTGAAAAAGAAAATAGAAAAGTGAATTGCGCACTTTAAAATGAAAGTGCCCGTCTGGCATAGAAATTAGCTGAAATGTACAAACGCTTGAAAAGTTTGAATGATAGTGAGTAGTGACTAAGTTCACAACTCCTAAGTACTTAAAAATATATAGAGATAGTAACTAAGTTCACAACTGGTAAGTAAATACCTATATATTTACAATCTATAGGCATAGACCTACACCAAAGTGTAGGAAACGAATGAAAAGAGAACAATAAATTTCCATCTAGAATTGTTGCCCTTTTCATGGACTTGTACAATTTTTGGAGGCACTTTAGGTGCTCACGTTTTATTCCTACTTTGTATTGCGCTGTACTTCTTTTATAATAAGTATACGTGATTTAAATACGTGAAATTGGCATAAATTTTCCGTAACTAAGGCGTAATTTAACGAATACGTGACAACACATACGTGGTGAGAATGACCCATTTGACGTAGGTACACCTAATTTAATCGTATCAATAATGCGACATCACGGTGTATAAAACCACGATAATCAAAACGAACAAGTCCTTATAATACATAGTAATTTTTCGAATTAGACCACAAACCTAAGCTTATATACTTCGTGTTTAACTATTTTTCTGCTTATCAAACAAAAACAAATGTCGGCCACACCATACAGCACTTTCACACGGGCAACGTCCCGTTTTTTGCGGGTTCGGTTTTTTGCAGGATCCCGTTTAGTAGCATACGTTGCCCGTGTGAAAGTGCCGATACCTCGAATACAGATACGTCAAAGGCCCGTGTATCCCAGTTTAATAATTATAATTTTTATGGTGTGATTCGATAAGATCCCAAAAGCTCATAATTTATGATTATCTCGTTCGAGTAGGTAGGTAGGTAGGTAGGTAGTATAGTCTCTAAATCCAAACAACTCTTTGGGTAGAAAAAAATTCAAACCATTTTATTGAATAAAGAGGTCAAGTATTTTCCTGTTAAAGGAAATCATTTGGCTTCGTTCACATCGCAGCTGGTTGGTCGATGCATACTATGCGTAAATACCTACTTGGCAAGCACAGCCAATCAAGTTTCATCTTAGTACAGCAAGGAATAGGTAGTTGAATTTAGATTTTAAGCTGGCTGGCATTTGTCGAAGGAGGGTTAGGTTTTTCGAGAGTATGTATTTATGTATGTATGTATACAGCAGCTTAAACGGCTGAATGGATTTTTCGTCTTAGTTCCGAGAGTAATACAGGGTATATATTTTTCCGGAATTCCCATGGGAATGGGAATTATACAGGTGGCTTTTTTTTTCATCTAGTATTGAAATTAAAGTTATTTTCATCCGGCTGTCGAAGGAGGGTTATGTTTTTACTATTTTATTCTATTTCAACGTTTAATGGTGTTATTATGCTCGTGTGTATAATGAATAAACGATTTTTAATTGGTCTATCAATTCTAAACACATATTTTAATTAGAATTCATTAAGTCACGAACAAAAGACAATACTAAGACAGTTTTGCATTCCAACAAAACAGTTATTATGTGTATGAAAAATACCCAGCTTTTACTATCATCAAACCACTTCAAGTATAAAAAAATGCTTTTACCTTTATATGAAGTAAAGTTACCGTTTTCGCCGCAGCAGAGCCCGTTTTAAAACCCTTCAAAAAAGACGTGCAACTCTTATAAGTCTTATTTTATTCAGCAAGCACCTTGCTGCAATGTTGTGTTTTTTTTTTCACACACATAGGTATAATGTTTTTATTATAATGCAAAACAGTCTTAATTCTTATTTATCGATTTACATGTAACATGAGCATTACGGTGAAAGCAAACATCGTAGAAATCCTGCACACATCTGCGAAGAAATTCAATGGTGTGTGTCCCAATCCGCACTGGGCCCGCGTAGGAACTCTCTTATTCTGAGAGGAGGCATGTGCCCTACAGTGGAACGTGTATAGGGTGGCATGAAATAACTGGGCCAGGGTCTTAATAACTCAACTCACTCGCATCCTACTTTTATTTACCCCATGAAAGTAACATCTGTTACATAATGTTTGTATCAAAATATCTCACTGCGGCATCTTGCGACTCAGTTATGCATTATTCATTAAGTGTTTTCATTTACCGAACCACGTGAAGAATGGTTGATAACTGACAATTTATTAGTCGTTAAAGTGATGCATGATCATTTTATGCAATTAACTATGGCGCAAGCAGTTAAATAAACTTAACGCCCTTGCTGGTACGTAGGGATGATAATTGATTCCCAATGGTAATTATGTTCTTACTTGGAGGTAGAGTAATTTATGAAACTATTGACTACTCAACGCACCTTCCTCTTAACGTACCTGCGTATTACTTCGTTTGTTTCTTTTCTTTCTCAGGTTTTGAGAGGTTTTACAGTATGCATAATAACAGTATCATGGATCTTTTTTTGTCATGAAATAGGGTAGGAAACGAGCAAATGGGTTACCTGATGGCAAGTAAACACCACAACCCATGAACACCCGCAACACCAGACGATTACAGATGTGTTGCCAGGCTAGAGGGCTGAAATAGATTAACTTATTATCTTAGTATCTTCACCGACTGTTCTGTTCTCCACTCCGAAAAACAGCAAGGCAAGCACTGTAGCTTAGCGGTAGGATTATTGAGTAAGACGGTGGCAGCGTTCCAATGGACCTTGCACAAGGTACTATCACTCAGAATTTATTACAGCCCAAGATAAACTTTACATTTTCGAGAATTTTAGGAATCCGTGAGCATAACTCGACAGTTATTTTCATGAACTTCCGCAAATAACGATCGGTTTGCTAACCCGCTCCAAAATCCACAAAACCGCAAACCTCGAAAGTCGTATAAAGCTCACTTATTTTAGAGAAGAATTTATAAATGTCTTATTGTTTTTCCAGTCCCCAAGCCATAAGGATAATTAAAAATAAAACATTGTATGCGATACACTGTGTGGGTTCTGTTATCAAAACAATTAGGTTTGAACAACGTGAAAGCATGTTTTTAAAAGTATCACTTATCTTAGTAAGATTGGAGCAAAAACCTAACCTTCCGGTATTCTGGTAATTCCCGTCCCACGCAATTTGTTACCCCCAATTACCAACCTTCATTCCGGTGTGGGCTTATGGAGTGGCAAAATCCCCCGCGTTTCCTTCATCTCTGTATTAACAAAAATGTCGAAGGTTGTGGGACTGTCGGTCGTAAAACATTTTTGGGAGTCCCATCTCAAATAGAGCAATAGGACGCCGCATCGGCTTCTTATTATTCCATTGCCGCTGGATCCGATACGAAACAATAAAAAGCAAATAAAACTGGTCTATGATTCTCGGCAAACATCAGCCAGTGTTCAGCTTTCTAGGTCAATCTGAGCGGTAATTTATTTGGAGAGAGCGAACGTGAACTCGATACAAGCGGAGTACGAAATACGGACGACAATTCTTTACGCGGCCCATTACCCGCCAACCCGACTATGAAGGAAATCACTTTTCACGTAACTGTGTTCCTGGACGAGTCCACTCCGGGGTTGCCACAGGCCCGACTTATTCCCGGTCCGGTTGACGTTGACGGCGTCCGGTCCCGTAATAATATGCCATATTATTATTAAACGCATTTTGAGGTAATTTTACTTTAACATGAGTTTAACTTACACTTTGACACAGATAAAACATACCAGCTACGACACTCATAACTTCTTCGGGATCAAGATTATTGCTAAAATTATCTCGACGTTTCGACCACATTGCAGCGACCGTGGTCACGAGTTGACTCAATGTGGTCGAATTGTAGAATTAATTTAATTAATTAAGTTCATGATTAAGTCCTGAAGAACATCAGTTAGGACTGTTGTAATTTCTAATCCTTAAATTTAAACTAATGTCATTTAATTCAATGTAAATTAATTTAATTTAATGTAATGACTATTATTCTCATTATAACGGTAATTTCTATTAAAGGCCTCTACGAAAGTGCAGAAGTTATTGCTGTAAACAAGGCATTGTGCGTTTGGCTAAAATAACTCAAAAATATTACCGTTATTTGTTACGTAATAGACTAAACCAATAAACTTAGGCACCATTCATTTATTACGTAAGACGATTTAGGGGGAGGGGGTTCGACCGCGTCTTATTTTTCTTACAAGGGGGGAGAGGGTCTTTTTTATACAATATAGGCTTGCGTTTGACCACAAAGATGGAAAGCGAAGATGAGGCCTACGATCAGCACGCTTGCCTAGTAAATGCTGGCTGATTCACCTTAGACTTGAAACTGGCCAAATTGTAGTGTTCAGGGAACACTGTCGTAGGCAGGGAATTCCACTCCTTAGCTGGCTGGGTCTTGATATTTCTTACGTAAGATCACAAAAATGCGCTAAGATAGGTAAAAAAAAAGTAACATGAAACTTACCAAAAAAATTAAATTATTAGTTCCTACAGGAAACGTTCCTAAAACTTGTTTCTTTGAAAAAGAAAAATTAAAGCAAACGAAACATGTAAGTATTAATTTTTCCCTTAGATTCTTACGTAATAAATATCTAACAGGGGGGGAGAGGGGGTCAGCCAATTCTTATTTTTCCTTACCTACGGGGAGGAGGGGGTCAAAACTGGGAAAAATCGTCTTACGTAATAAATGATTGGCGCCTAATTCGTTAACCTAGCCATGAACAAGTATTTAATGTTATTTTTATCCCTTGTAACCTGTTGCTGTGTAAATAAATAACGTTTAAAAGATAATTATTGATACTTTTCTATTTAGTGGGCTAAACCCACTTTCAGGCACTGCCTCCTACGGCCGTTATGCTTCTCGACCACAGACTTGAAATACTAGGAGCAGACTTGACATAACGAGTCCAAATAATGGCAAAAACCCACACATCTCTATCACACAAACACTTACCGGTGAAAGGTTAATCCTGGTATATTTCCATATGTAACACTTTCACAAAGGTAGACACTACATTTCACCATCTTTAAATCTAAATCAGTTCTAATTTCGATGAGAAAAACATTAAAAATTCTCAGTTTACCAAAAAATTAGCTTTCAGCTTCGACAGCTTATTCTACATGACTGACGTTCAAAACATAGCATGTATAATTTTTTGAAGGTTTCTTGGACAGTGTTGCGACACATGAGAAAACGGGATGACAATATTCCTGATCATTGTAGCGTGAGGGAATAGGAAATATGTACGCACACACACGTAGTTATGTCAAGTCTGCTATTATATTTGACGTCTGTGTTCTCGACAGGGGCTAATAAGCCCGAGGCTTGGCAGTTAATTTCTTTATAATAATCTGGATTAATTATGCATTCAGTACTTACACGTGGCATATAATTATAGTGTAATTTGGTGCTAATGTTAAAAGTAAAGCTAATAACTGGTCCCTTTACAAGAAAAACATTGATATACTCGTATACCTAACTGTGTATTTTCAATTTCAAGATTAACGCGTTACTCTTTATTTAGTACGCATTTACATAATTACAACACTTTTGGTAAGGAAAATAATTACAGTTAGAAGAATTAATGTTTGCAGTGTCAATTGCAACGGAATATTTCTTACATTGTTACCGTTACTTTAATTTATTTTACCTACCTTAACAGGCGTTGCGGTATCTATTGATGTATGTAGGTATGTAAGTGAAATCTTTATTACACATAAAAAAATAATATTTTATAAATAGTGGACAGAGAGTGTACAACGATGAACTTATCCTTAATAAGGGATCTCTTCCAGCTAATCCAGGGCTAAAACATGATATTTTTAACGTTTAAAAAAATTTCAAAATAAATAAAAATAAAATTCCATAATAATTATTGAACCTGGTCAAAATTTTTAACGAGAATCTGTTGACAAGTGTGATCTGGAGAGAGAGCACCAGGACAGACATACGACAGCATTTTTGTCCAAGATGAATCGAAGACTCTTCGCTAGCGCTTCTCGCTCGCTCTGTCAATAACATAACGATATTAACTGTGTAACCTGATCGTTCATTCCATCCAAGTTCTTAGTGTAAAGAACATGTTCCAGTCCCTACATGTCAGCTGAAATATCCTTTAAAGTCATAAGTTCGCCTCTGGTTTGCATATGCAACCGTTGGTTTGTCAATTGTGTGTTTTTCTTTATTTTTGTACAATAAAGGTTTTAAATAAAGACGCAGATAATCTTGATCACATTCAACTAATGTAAAATAAAGCTGTCGACAACTAGGAGGTCAGCACATTCTGACAACTTTACGTAAACGGCGACTCCTAAAGCGGCTGCCAATCGCTTTAAATTGGGAGCTTACGCTGTGTCAAAACGTTGAATGTTCACTGATGCCATATTTGACGACATCCAGCTCTTTGAAAACCACAAATAGAGCGTGAGAACAACTCGCTCTTGTTCTATTGACCGATACCATCTCGTACTTCCAACATGCCCACACCTAGAACCACCAAGCGAATTCCAACTTTGAATTCATTAGTACAAAGGTTTTGTTTTTGAAGGATGGGGCGAACGGTCGTCCGTCACGTCTCAATTAATTACAAATGAATGCGGTTACGCTCATCGCGAAGCTTTCTATGATCTTCGGTATTCGGTTGTTAAACGGTATTTAATTACACGCCGCATTGCTCTTCTGATAAAGCATCTGCTGCATTACTTTGATTCGTTATGAACACAATGTGGATTGATGATCTAGTAAACGTCGCAGCAGTCCGATAGGGACGAGCGGTGCCGAACCGTTCATTGTGACCTACTTTGGCGGAGGCCTATGCCTAGCAGTGGACGTCTTTTGGCTGACGATGATGATAATGATAATTACTTATTTCTCATTGTATATATGTATGTAAATTAAACGCATGAAATAAACAAATAAGAAGAGAAACAGAAGACAAAGGTGAACTTATATCATAAAGGGATCTCTTCGAGTTAACCTTGAACAATTGAAAGGACATCACAAACAAGAATAGGCATGCAATGATAAGTAAAAAGAATATAATTTAATAGATGAAGTCTCACGAAGTTGAGTCTCTATTAAGTTGAAAAAAAAAGTTATTGTTAAAACTTCCTCCATCCACCGAATGCATGGTCATCCTACGGTCGAAACTTTGGCGGGGAATTTGATAGGTCATACGTCAAAGTTTGTTTAAGAAATTGACTTGTCAGAGGTTTTAGGCTCATAGACTAAAGCATGTGTAGGATGACAATGATTTGAAATAAAAAGTGTTTTTCAGAATAAACATTATTAAAAAATAGACGTTTTGTTTCATGAAACTGCGATTTAAACCAAATACTCATTATCATATTATTACCGATAAAAATCATTGTGAATAATGTACAGTCGAGGAAATTGAATTGCGTACCAGGGTGGATCCTTTTTGTTGCAAATTTATTTTCATGTTGGCATTCCCTACATCTGCCAAATAAATCATCGGGAAATTGACTGTGAAGAGGCTCCAGCCTTGTACACGATTCAGTTTCCTCAACTGTATACATTTAGTGCACACTAATTTCATAGCTCGGACACGTCATCTCAAAACAATCGCAACTCGGTAATAGAACAAAATGAATAGAGTCGTAATATTATGTACAGTATTATTTTATATTTTTCAATTACCTTTCTGATGGCACTATCTTCCCTTTGTGATTTTTTGAGGTAACATAAATAATAATAAATAAATAAATAAATAAATATCACGGGACAATTCACACCAATTGACCTAGTCCCAAAGTAAGCTAGGCAAAGCTTGTGTTATGGGTACTAGGCAACGGATAAACATACTTATATAGATAGATACATACTTAAGTACATATTAAACACCCAAGACCCGAGAACAAACATTCGTATTTTTCACACAAATATCTGCCCCGACACGGGAATCGAACCCGGGACCTCAAGCTTCATAGTCAGGTTCTCTAACCACTAGGCCATCTGGTCGTCTAACATGTTTGTAAGTATTATATTTCTTTAACAGTTTAATACAAATGTCACAAGCTGTACACAATCATAATCCAGTTATTAATTGTAAGAGGAGGCCTGTGCCCTGCAGTGGGACGTATATATGTATGTAGGCTAGGATGGTGGTGGATATAAAAGTAAGTAAGTAATTAATGTCACTAATTTTAGGTACTCTATTACGACTCTATTGTATTTTGTTCTATTCCCGTATTTGTTTTTGCGACAACCTGTCCGAGCTATGCTAATTTATAATGAATACTGTAAACTAATATACATCAAAATAAAATTACATATACACATACGAGTACATTAATATACGCATACACACGAAACAGAGTCCAAACATCATCTCTTTAAATTATAGCAGGATTGTGGTTTAAGCGAAAATCGCCCTTAACAGAATAGGTATAACACAATAATAACACGTATCTAAGTTTAAAGCACTGTAGGTACCAAACAAACAGTTATCAGATAAATAGGTTCACGAAAGTCTACAATAAGGCTAACTTTAAAGTTTTGTCACTGCAGCGTGCAGAGTTAATCTTGGCTAAGAGAGCCAAGTGTTGTAATTAAGTTAAATGCAAAACTGACTTATTAATCCTACAAATATAAACGATCCAACAAATATTCATCAAAGTTTTGTAGATATTGCAAAATTTAGCACCCATAACGTCACGTCAAATTGCAGCAGCCTAAAATTTTCATGCTCTAATTCCAGTTAATGGTTTGCCGATACCAAACGCGCACTCGAATCTACATAGCCAATTCGTACGTAAAGGAAATGGTGTTGTCCCTCGCCAACATAATAAGAGTGACAGTGACGACGCAACGAGATTGCGCTTTGACGGATGAGATCAGGATAAAAGCGGGATACATGCGGCATCGGCTTCGTGATGTGCGGACGAGTTCATCCCAGATTAGCCTCGAAATAACGCCGGATTGCACTCGGAATGCGGTAAATGACACTATACAACAATAAAGTTGCCTTAAAACAAATAAATAGTTAGCAGGCATCGGGGTTTTCGGAGCGGGAATGATTTGAGAAAGAGTAGAAATAAACAGATAGGTTAGTCATCATAGTATCATATTATGCCTAATGAATAACTACTGCTCTGCGAATTGTATTTTAATTCATGTAATACTTTAGCTTTACTACAAGCCTTATGAGATAATAATAAAAATAACTTTAATTAATTACATGCAGTAAATTTAGTAGTTGACACGATTTTCAAAATAAATTATTAATATCTGTTCTATATTTGGAACAGTTAATCTGCGGCGTCTTGCTGTAAATATCCATTTCAACAAACTGAACGATCTTTTCACGTCGGCAGTTGTAATAGGTGCATATTTAGTTTTTTTTAAGGAATCAATTGTTGCACGAAAAGTTTGCGATCGCAGTTCTATTTCTTTGCTTTGTAACAATTCGTTCATAGTTTTTAGTATGCTATATAGCCAGGATTCTTATTTAAAACCAACTTCAGTTCATTAGGTAGAGTCAATTCTGTTTTTTAAGTCAATACCTACTAGAGTCAATTCTTTTTTGTAAGTCAATAACTACTCTATGGCTAATGTCAAACATTCCCGCACCGAAAACCCCGATGTATGATAGTTAGTTAGTTAATTGAGTTGGCAAATAAGTAACGGCAGAACTGGCTTTTGCCATGCAAAATCTGCGGGAAATCGTGTTTTGACAGCTCATACAAAGTACGCCAGTTGTTGATGGTGTCATCATCCCCATTCTAAAACCAACACACACGCAGTAAAAACCAATATATTGTAATCAGTACAAACAATGCGGACGATTGACGTCGATCCCTCGCGTTGTTACGAGACAACAATATCGGTTATCCGTAAACTTTTTAACTGATAAAAGTCAGCCCCATGACTCGTTAAATGGGTGTCGTCGTTTGGTTATTCATTTTATTTCAGATGGGTTAAAAAGTGTTCATTTATGGACACGGATATAATTTGGCATTTTGTTTTGTTATATTTTTTATCGGTTCCAATTACTAACATTGTATTTCTATTCAAGGGTAGCTATTTATGACATAAATTAAAATTTCTGCTACACTAGTCTCCCGCCAGTCGATTTAATGTCGTTAGCCTGAGTCGAAATTCCCATAAGTGGAATAGGTTCATGCTCTTTAATATGTATATTCGCTCGAAAGAGTTCCGTTAGAGTTTGCCAAATCACTTCGATAAGTTAAAGCTGAAGTTGGTAGATGTCGGCGAACTTTGTTGGACTCCAGCCGGAATTCGGAGCTAACATAACTTCGGTCCTCATTGCCTCTCAAGAACTGATTATAACGTGTGATCAAATTAAACTCCATACTTGTAAAGTTGGATAAACAATTTATTGCTAGTTTACTGCTGCTTTTAAATCTATAGCAAAAGCAGCCGCATTTTGCAATTGAGCAGCTTAACTCATTTGTTTTTGTTTTTTTGGTCCTACGTACTGGATTCCTGAATAAAGTAGGCATACCCGTATTGCTGACTGTCCCTTCAATAGACTAGTAAGAAATACTTATTCAATTTTAATTTCCATGCTACTAACACATAGCGTCATTGTATGATAATGAAACCAGATTTTGAGTTCTCGTGCGGTGTATAAGAACAGAGAAAGCTAAGTAAGCATTAAGAAATACACGAGGTTGCTGTTGTGCAGTGACAACACCTAGAGCCATTTAGATTGGCCTGTGCCTACATTAGGACATATTTATTTTCACTACTTATTCTGCTATCAGACTACACAGCGCATAATCGCATAAGATAGTGGCTAGACAAAGTGAAAATGTTTGTTACGTACCTATTTACATATAGAAGCAATTATACTAATACACAGGTCTAGGCACAGAAAACTACTTTGTCCCATTCGGTGTCGAGACCCTTGGTCCGTGGGGCCCTAGCGCTATGAAACTCTATAAAGGAATAAAAGAGTTCGGAACCTTGCCCAAAGAAACCCTTTTCATAATATGTTTTAGTTATTAGTATATTATAACGCATACATCCATTGATCAAATTTATTTGACGGATAAATGTGATGCCGTCTCTGTTTGTTTTGTTCGAATAGGGAGACGGCATCACATTTATCCGTCAGTTAAAATTAAACAATGGGTGGTGAAACAGCCCCTTAATGTACCTAATTTTAGTCTAGGATAGTTGTATATAAATATTATATGTGTCATTATATTTACTAAGCATTTACATACAAATTTAGCAGAACTACTCCAACTATGGAAAAGATCTCTCTGAAGCTATAAGGCCGCCTATTGCTTAAATTGTATTTTTTTCTCTATGTTTTCTGTATTGCTTACTATATGGTGTTCAATAAAAAGTCACAACTTTGTATTAACTTAAACAGACAAAGTGGATATCGTTTCCTTTAATCGGTCTATGGCGCAGGCGTTGACAAGTAGCGACAGCATCACAATGAGAGCAAAAAGGTGTCGGACTGAATCATAAACAGCTAATAAGCTGCCAGGCGGGAAGCGGTGAAATTGATGTGAGAAATGAAATGCGAAGCGAATCACTCAGTTGCAGCGGTGACAAATTTGCGCGGCTTTGTTTTAAAAATAAGTAAGAGGATTGTGAGGTTTGAATTGGTGTTGACTTTTTAAGCCTTTGTTCTTTGGTCAAATCCAATTTAATTTATCTGTTAATAGTAGATTGTACACCAAGGGGTCAAAGCACTGCATTATGTCATGGGCGCGATATTGAATCCTGAGCGTATCGAGGGACTCCAGATTTACCTCCCGAGCGTAGCGAGGGGGTTTTTAGGTGATTCCCGAGCGAAGCGAGGGAATTAAGATGGAGTCCTGAGAGCAGTGAAGGATTAAAGCGCGCCCAAGGCAAAATCAGTTTTATCCTCGAGGAGATACTCTACTTTTCTCACCTTTTGCGAGACAATAAAAACCAAGGCTGCTAGAAAAATACTCGAAATAGACCCAGAAGCACTGATTCTGACACTGACTTTGCGCCTTTCGCAGTTTTCCATTTGTCGAAATCTTTGTAAGCTTTTTAGTATTTTTCCTTCGACTTCTCCGGGAGTACATTATTAACAATTTCTAAGGCCGGCTTGCGCAGATCTGCAGAACTGCAGAAGAACAAGTGTCAAAATGTATGGAACTGTCATTCTTAACCCAGGGTTACCGATTTAATTTTTTTACCCTGAACTGTGCAAGTGGTCCTAAGGCGTCTAATTTAATGGAATCAGGAGTCAAATCACTTTGGTCACTCGATATTTTCTTAATGTTTTATCTTCTTTTGCAGTTTTGATACTTAATATTGCAGCGTATTGAAACACTCGCGGCTTTTGTTTAAGTATTTGACTTTGTTTTCGTTCGGCCGCTGAACTGCAAATAAATGAGGCGCGGCGCGGCCTCCCGCGGGGCTGAGCACGTTGAGCACCAGCACCAGCAGCAGCACGGGCTGCGCCGCTGCGACCAGCGCGTGCACGAGCTGCGCGCCGGCCTGCACGCCGGGCGATTTTGAAATTAGACTTTAAGTGTATACCAATAAGAACTACGAGAAGTGAGTATCACATTACTACCCGGCGGATTATAATGAAATTCAGTACAACATTACTGCCCGGCGAAAGCCAAGGGCTATAATGATTTTCTTTGAGAGAGGTTTGCATGATATATAATAAGGCATTGTCGAGCAGGTGGTGTGAAATAGTAGATTGTACACCAAGGGGATAAAGCACTGCATTATGTCACGGGCGCGATATTGAATCCTGAGCGTAGCGAGGGGGTTTTTAGTTGATTCCCGAGCGAAGCGAGGGAATTAAGATGGAGTCCTGAGAGCAGTGAAGGATTTAAGCGCGCCCAAGGCAAAATCAGTTTTATCCCCGAGGAGTATACTCTACTTTTCTCACCTTTTGGGAGACAATAAAAACCAAGGCTACTAGAAAAATACTCGAAATAGACCCAGAAGCACTGATTCTGACACTGACTTTGCGCCTTTCGCAGTTTTCCATTTGTCGAAATCTTTGTAAGCTTTTAAGTATTTTTCCTTCGACTTCTCTGGGAGTACATTATTAACAATTTCTAAGGCCGGCTTGCTCAGACCTGGGTTAGCTACTTAACTCCGAGCGAGTTAACTGCTAACCCAGGGTTAACAAGTGTCAAAATGTATGGAACCGTCATTCTTAACCCAGGGTTACCGATTTAATTTTTTTACCCTGAACTGTGCAAGTGGTCCTAAGGCGTCTAATTTAATGGAATCAGGAGTCAAATCACTTTCGTCACTCGATATTTTCCTAATGTTTTATCTTCATTTGCAGTTTTGATACTTAAAATTGCAGCGTATTGAAATACTCGCGGCTTTTGTTTTAAGTATTGATTTTTTTTCGTTCGGCTTGCCGTGGCGTGGCCAGCTCGATTTTCGAATAAGTTCGATTTTCAAATAAATGAGGCGCGGCGCGCGCCGCCGTCCACCTCCTCGCCGTCGGCCACCAGCAGCTGCAGAAGCCGCGCGCCGCGCGATTTTGACGAAATTAGACTTTAAATGCATAACAATAAGAACTAAGAGAAGTGAGAATCACATTACTGCCCGGCGGGTTATAATGAAATTCAGTACAACATTACACCCCGGCAAAAGACAAGGGCTATAATGATTTACTTTGAGTAAGGTTTGCATGATATATAATGAGGCATTGTCGAGCAGGTGGTGTGAAAACATATTTACAGGTAAAAGAACGGTAGCAAGGCATGTAGTCGAAGCGTATCCGTAGGAAAAAGTTGACATTACATATTCTAAAAATGACATTACTGAATTCTGTAGGTACATTACTAGTACATAAAGGAAGGAAATTTCTTAAGTTTATTACCTATACCCTAGTTTCATTGATATTATATTCAATTCAATTCAAAATGTTTATTTCGGACAATAAATTCCTAGTGTTAGTTTAAAAGGACAATAAGCGTAGGGTTAGTAGTAATAAAGAAATTAAAAATAAAAATAACTTATCAGTATCACTAATATAAGAATGGGTGTACTGAAAAAGTAAGAGTCGAGTAGATACTGTGTATATTAGAATAAAGCTTACGATTATATACTACATAGTGGGAGAGTGTGTTTGTGTGTGTGGCGCAGCTCACACTACACTAATGTACGAACTCAACAACATTGCTAGCTACTTAAGCACTCTAATGCTATCATCTCAATTTCTAGACCTATACGTTTTTAGCAATGAATGAAATAGCTCACGGTTGCTTATATTTTATCTTGTGTAACTTTTTTCTATCCGATAGTTTTGAAACTAAACAAATCTCAAACCTATCGACAGCATAATAGCCCGCAATAGTAGACAGCTGTAGGCTGACAGATACCGCTTATCTAATCGCTTACAACAAAGGGCCGACAGACCTTGCGCATACAGACGCTATGTAATGACCATTATATTTATGTTGATGGCCAACAATCCTATTTATGTGTGTTTTTTCACCCATTTACTTTCATTTTATGAGCGCAGATAAGATAAAGCTGGTATTTTAAGCATGTTCAATGGAAGATCACTTGATTCATTAGGTACGTGTACCTAATTATGATCTCATTATTATATACAATTGCGCTATGCGTGTTAGGTATAGGATAAACCTTGCAATTTACGTAGTAAGTAATGATTAGATAAATTATTTTTAAAACTCGTAAAGTTTGCGTTATAAATAAAGCCATTATAACTTTGTAGATGGAATGATTATCCCTCCTACCTCACGCATTTATTGGCAATTCTAAATTAATTCATTATGATTTCAAGAGCAAGGCAAATCAAACACGATAATGTTAATGAAGGGTGTAAAATATTGGTGTGAATACTCACGTCGTTCACGTCTTGGCCGGCCAAGGGAGCGTAAATAAGCAATTATCGACCCTGTGAAGAGCCGATTTCGCTTTTTTCCCTCGTCGAGCGTTTACTAATTGGACGATAAATTATTCCCTAATTCCTTCCTACATCCCACAGCGCTTTGAGTGTTTGTTACTTTACGACTCTGTCTGTTGCGGTTTTTAGCGTAAACGATTTGTTGAATAAGTTTAGAGATTTTTTTATTTGTTTCTTAGGATCCTTTACACGCTGACTTTTAGAATCGCGCTCTCCGTGTTTGAAATAACTTTGAATGTTGTTTTTATTGTTTAGGAGATTGTGTTGTTTGTAATTATTTTAGCTGTTTCGTTTGCTCAAAACTATGATGAAGTTTGTTATTGAAGAATTAGCATGTTACCGATAAAGTAGACCTTTGGTGGATAAAACGAAATTTTAATTACCTCGCTACGTCGCTACGTTAATGTTTAGTTCAATGTGTACCTCCACAAAGTAACCTCTGATTCAATTACTTATGGAAGCCGCCCTGTTTTGCGAACACCTAGGTATAACACATAGTTGCAACTATGGGTGTTCAATAGCCCGCACAGGCTCGACCGGGTGAAAATAAAAAGAGCGGCCGCAAACAAACAACTAAACAGACATCAGGTGAAATGAGCTCGAGGGATAGCTTCCTTTGCTGTAGCAATCGCAACGCCCGGATGCTTTTTAATTTAGCTTTCTCTTTATTATTAAAAGCTACGGCGGCTTTTACTGCTTATTTTTGTACAATAGATTTTTAGGGTCTAGTCTCGAAGGGAGAAACGGAACTTTTGTAATACCACTTCGTTGTCCATCTGTGCCGTCTGTCACCACTATTTTCTCAGGAATGGGAGAGACACAGTTGGAATTAATACCAAATACTACGGGCTATTTTTTCTTGCAACTGTAAAAAGTGAAGTTCCTGGTTCCATTCCATCAAAACCTGTAATGTCTTTTGACATAGAATTATGAAATCTGGAAAAAAGTGAGCATTTACAAAAAACCTAATAAGTAAAGGAAACAATCCAAACTCACTAAATTCCATTTCCAACAGGAATAACATGTCATTTTATTTTTCATTATGCTGTATAAAACTAACTTTGTTTCAAAGAAATACTTTATTGAATCAGGCATTACTTTGCGGAGGTCCATATTAATAAACTGAAACAATTACTTTGCTCACCCGCGACCTAAACCGTGACCGTGACCTTAGGTCGCGGGTGAGCAAAGTACCTAACTGTTTCAGTTTCTAAAAGTTTAACTGACCAAACGAGCGCGAAGCGTGAGCTAAGCGTCTCCGTTTCAGCTTAAACAATAATGCTTTCGTATGTCTATCCGGATGTACAGCAGATGTCCGGCTGTTCTCTACTACAGGTCGCATTTCTCTTTATTAAATAAGTGTTTTAAGCATGTCTTATACTCATACTAACAATACCCGTAGCCAAATGCGATTTTATAGACGCCACTTGTGTTTTAACCGACTTCAATAAGGAGCGGGTAAATATGTTTTTTACTTGAGACCTCCGTCATTTATGAACCGATTTGGAATTTTTTCTTTTGTTTGCGAGGGAGGTTATTTCGTTTGGTCCCATTTAAATTTGAAGAAAAAATGCCATTCCTGAGGAAATTCTTTGAAGAACGTTCTTTATATTAAAATGATTACGTCTAGTCATCATTTTCTACAGATGTTTCAAATGTTTTCCGGTTACAGTTATCGGGTAGAACGGATGTTGTCCTACTTGTCATATTATTGCAACGACGGAAACACTATTACGTTATCATACATATCCATTCATTATGAATGAGTTCAGATCCGTGTTTCATTCCATTATATACCTACCCTAACTTTCATCTGCAATAGTGGAACTAAAACTATGTATTTGAATTCGTATTTTTAGCGTCCGAACTTCAAAAGGGAAAGACGTTACCTGAAAATGGATAAATTGATAAAGATGATACGAGATTTCAGAATTTTTAAACGACAGTTTCAAACAAATGACGCAAGAACCCTGTATTGCCTGAGCAATGTTTTTCACCTTCCTTCGTTTCTTTTTTATGCCCAACATGGCTGACACCTTTCATTAAAACGAAAAGTTCCAACAGCTATTTTAACAGCAAAGCTTAAGGCAAAAGTCAAGGTATGTAGCTGATTAGAGCCGACAAATAAATTCTTTTATCTACGAAACATTCGCCGCAGCATTAACATGATCTCACTTTCTAAGGGCGTGGTCTGGTTATTGTTGTAAGCTGACAGCGGGTACGGCCATTGTTTGTAACTGGGCTAAGGCTGCGTTGAAAATGATACGTAGCGTTTGAAAATAAATCGCTAAATGGAACTTATTAATATTTTAACAAGTTTGGTTTGAAGTAACTTTTTGTATTTTTATTTTTTTTTCAATATTTTGCAAGCCAGTGTTTCGAAGCGTTCCTTTTTCTAACTTCTTTTGTCTTGCTAATACAACTCAACTGAATAGTATTAAATCATACGTACTCGAACATGTTCTTGCTTTTATATTATTTGTGTAGGTAATGTTGCTACTTATAGCTAAACCGTTTAAACGAGTCCTCGCCCGCGCGGTACAGGGGCTGGGGGGTGTGACGACAAAGGGTGCCTAGAGAGGTGCGGGGTTTAAACGGACGAGCTATAGTCAGTTCTTCCATTGGAGACAACTTTGCCTATGTCAAGTAAAAGACAGTTTAAAAATAGGCCCGTTGTGCGGTATAATAATTATATATGCTCGTATGTATTATAATATTCACTCCCGTGCCTTTATTATCGATCGGCCAATGAATATCCATAATTGGCCCGAAAATCATTGGCCGATGCCCAGGGTCCACCGGCCCAAGCACTGCTATGTGTACCTAATGTTGTTGCGCATAGGAAATCCGCAAACTTCTTACGGGATGCAGTTAAAGTTGCGAGCAAGAGCATTATGTATACACGCCTACACTATGGCATAATTACCTGCTTATAGTAATAAGTTAGCTTTTTCTTTAACTTAGTACCTACATTATTTCTGTTTCTACTTATTATTCTATTCAATTCAATATGTTTTATTTCACATACAGACTAATAAAGTCCACGTTTTTACACAAGGAAACTAAAATCTGATAACATCAAATTGTAGTACGCTACTCGCTCTACGTCTGTAGCTTGCAGTGGGTTTTGCACGATGTTTACCGAGCCGTGCCTCCTACTCCTAGCGACTTTCGCCTGTCTGTCTGCTTGAGTCTATCCGCTATTTCTAAATTCTCTAATGGCTTTCTTCTATCACTTTACAAATTTCTATTGCTTTTTCTACGCACTTAAAGTAAAATAAGAAAAATTAAGTCGACCAAACCAAACTCCGCAAATTTTTTACAAGGGTGGTAACGGATTAACGGAACCTCATCACTAAGACTCTGCCATATATCCGGTCCTCGTCTTAAGGGCCTACCGTGTTTTTGGCGCATTTGTTGCATTCATTTAATTTCGTGCTGTATGTATCATTAAAAGTAAAGCTATAGTCTTGAAATTCATGTGTAAGATATTTGAGGATTCACTCTAATGACAAGTGTTTATCGAAACTTATAGTTTGCTCGATAGAAAAAAAACATTCGTATTCTCTAAATACATTCGTAGTACGACGCTAATACTACACGGCCAGGTCATGACTTTTTGAATGTTAATAAAACAAGATGTTTTCTAGGGCGTTGTGTTGCTACATTTTTAAAATATGTATTTGTTTTAGTAATAAGATGAAAATATCCAAAAACATGCGCAGTCCAACCAACCTATCTTGAGCCATCGTGCCTCCCCCACGCCCGAAATCGCCCTCCCAAAATCGATTAGCGCGAAAAGCTCGGTAGGCCCTTAATAAAAATAAAATAAATTCAAAAAATAAAAGGGGGTACTTCTGCATTTGTGCTGTGGATCTATTGTAACCCTTCGTACGCGAGTTTGACTCGATTTTTTGAGTTTTCATGAAGGCATTTGAATATCGATCGTGTTTAACACATAATGTTAAATGTTAAATGAATGAAATGCTTGATTGTAATTACAAAACCTATTAAGCCTTGATTAACAAAGACAAGCATTCAACAACTAAGCCACAAGAATTCACAATGAATTGTAAGGATTTATTACAAAACTATTTGACAACATTCTACTGTGTATGTCTGTAAATAGGATATTTATTTCTATCATATATTCGGGCGTATTTAATGCTCAAAATAAGAAGTTTCGATTGTTTAAGTCACAACAGTGTAAGGTCCTAGTTTGTTTTACAAACAGTCTTAGTCGATAGTTTCACATTCTAGTGGTGAAACATTGTCCGTTGGAAATTAATAACCCCGAACGTAATTACGTTGTTTTTGTCTGTTTGAAGCGCAGTGGCTACAGCCGTTTATTAGGATGCAATAAACGTTTAACAATATTTAATACACAGTGTTGTGTGTTGTTAATTTAACAATATTTTATATTTATCTGTCACATGACATTTGCCTTTGCCTGACACAGAAATAACTTAATTATATACAGGTTTTTATGTAACTCAACTTTTTATAAATAAGGCGATAAAAAGTTAAACCTGAAAATGTCTCGGTTCTATATCGCAATATTTCCTGCAAGTTGAGAGTTAATGGTCTGGCACTATGTTTAGAAAACTCGTTGAAATCTGGGATCCGAGACCACAAAGTTGCGGCCAACTTCGGAACGGTTTCGTTCAGAGAACTTTCTAATTAACACCAACATTGTCTTCATTTTAAGCGGGTTAATAACTAAGTTTGGCTTTATCAATCCGCCGTTTGCTTGGGCTGACGAAAATTCAATAAAATGTATTATTTCATAATATGTCTTGTTGCTGGAAACCGGCCTCCTCTTAGAATGTGAACTGAATGGAAACATCACATGCACACAGCATTTAGTAGCTTTGCAGGTTTATATTATAGGGTTCGCGATGTTATCCTTCACCCTAAAGCTCGTGTCGACCATAAGTTTCAAAAAACTCAAAGGTTCTCCTAGATTTGCACCGACGTTCTTCAAAAAAATCAGCTATGACACTTTATTGATTTGATGTATTTAATAAATACATACTTAAATACATATATAAACATCCAAGACTCGTACACAAAAAAAAATAAGATTCATCATTATCATCATTTCAGCTGAAAGACATCCACTACTGAACATAGGCCTCCCCCAAGGCTCACCAAACAGATCAGTCCTACGCCATCCGCATCCAACGCACTCCCGCAACCTTAACCAGATCGTCGCTCCATCTTGTTGGAGGCCTACCTACACTGTGTCTTCTGAGGCGGCACTGGAGAAACTTTTGGCTCCATAACGTGATTGTGTGTAAATAAAGGCCGGCGCATCAGTTATAATTTTATAATAAATTAAACTGTAAGAATGATGGCGCACTAGATGGGTGCACATGATGTGCCATATTTCTTACAGTTTCATTCATTACAACCGGTGCGTTTAAAATCGCTAATCTTAAGATTAGCGATAGAAAACTACAATGATTAACCTAATGATTATTACAAAAGAATAGGAGGCTAATTGCATAGTATTTACCTAATAAGTTAATAACGCTTCTGACTAATAAAGAGTTCTATTAAAAGGGAAAATTATAAGCAATAAGTATATAATTTTACATCCTTAGTCAATTAGGTAAGTAGTACCTCTAGGTTTTATCGCTGCCTTTCACCAAAGTCTGTTAAACAACTTTTAACAGTTACCCCCTTCCTCATAAACGCTTATTAACTTTTAACATTCGTTAGTCACCTGTTACTTTGACATTTTGTCTTTGCCGCACACAGATAGTATTTTGCTACAAAATGTTTGTAACTTTTTATAAATACGGGTACTAATGCCCTATAAACGCTGGAGACTTTTACTTATTGTTCCACTCTATATAAATAAACGTTCCTGACAAAGAAAAAGTATTTACCGACCACAAAGTTAATACTTTACAATTTCTTTACACGGATTCACAGCTTTTTTACCGCCACTTTAGATTGCTTTAGTAAAACCGTATACACTTAATTGTTGCGTTCCTAACTTTTAAAAGAAAAAGTCAGTTGAGCATAAACGGCGATATTAGCTTTCTTAATAACTTACAATATTGGTTGTTGTAATGTTTTAGCATCTTTGCCTTTAAAAATTAAATACATCACGTGGAAGGCACATGAGACATAGCTTATTAATAGCGTGGGATGTCCTGGTGGAATGATACGGCTGAAATGATGATCATGACGACATGAGATAAACAATCTGTATGTACTTGTGTTTGAGATGCTTTTGTTACTAGTATTGACTTCAACATACAAGTTATGATAATGATTCATAAAGAAAACAATAACGTCGTATTACTTCATGGATGAAACTTTGTACAGGATTTCATCAGCCCATCTATATCTATATATATAAAAATGAATCCCTATTTCCCTTGGTCACGGCATCACGCATGAACGGCTGGACCGATTTCACTAATTCTTTTTTTGTTGTGTTCGTCATTGTCAGGAGAAGGTTCTTATGAAAGAAAAAATTAAGAAAATTGCGCGGAAAATTAGAAAATATAAGAAAAATTACCGTCCATAATAACTTTTCTAATGTAACCTTATGGCGTTTGACATAACTGCCAGTCGTTTGACAGTTGGCGTGATTAACAGAATACGATCGTTTAAATTAAATGTACGGGTCGAAATTTTATTCATAAAACTAGCGACGCGCCCCGACTTCGTGTGGGTGTAGTTTGGGGAAAAAGAGGTAAATATATAAACTTACCACCTTAAATTATAGACTTTCTTTATTTTTCACACCTATTTTTCAAAGTTACACCCGTGCGAAGCCGGGGCGGGTCGCTAGTCTATCTATACATATAATAAATCTGTAACAAGTCGTTGTCTGTACATTGAAGATATTTGAGAAAAACTGTCACTAGGGCTATTTATTAGCGCAATAGAATCCAAAACAATGATTTTTAGAATTATTGTCTGTTTGTCTGTTTATCTGTTTGTCTGTTTGTCTGTGCGTTTGTGCGCGCTAATCTCAAAAACGGCTTAACCTAGAAGGATGCGGTTTTCACTGATATGTTGGTATTTTCTTGGATTAACATTTAGTGTTTGTTTCATTTGAATCGGTTCACAAATAAGAAAGATACGTCTATTTTAAGAATTTATCGAACAGGTTTTTTTGTTCGAACGCGCTAATCTCAGGAACTACTGCTTCGATTTGAATAATTCTTTCAGTGTTAGATAGCACATTTATCGAGGAAGGCTATATATAGGCTATATATCATCACGCTAACACGAATAGGAGCGGAGCGGAGCGGAAGAATGTTTCAAAATCGGGGGTTTTTGAAGTAAAATTTCTATAGGCACGCTTTGACTTGTGGTGAATGTGAACGCGGGTGTGCGGGTGGTTCGGTGGGGGGGGGGGGGTTGGGAGGGGCGGATAATTTTTTTATATCGAGGAACTAAGGAGAGCCATAATTGATGAAAAAGCAAATTGGATAAAAAAATAAGCTGCCCAAATTACTAATTCCACGCAGACGGAGTCGCGGGCAACAGCTAGTCGGCTTACTTGATATTTGTTTGTATTTATCCATGACTTTTATATTAGCTATTTCTAGGCTATAGTTTTCATACAGGGTTATTTGTAATTCACTGACATCCTCTTAACCCTGAATTCCTATCACTCAAACAAATGTTTTTTGTTTTACGACTTTTTAATATGAAGCACTTTTTTCCCATACAAATACATAGAGTATCGTAAAAATAAGAGGTAATCTCAAATTTTCAGAACGTTATTACACCAAAAATATTAATTTAAGATAAAACCCGTAAAACAAAAAACATTTGTTTAAGTGGTAGGAGTTTAGGGTTAAAAGGATGCTAGTGAATTACAAATAACCCTGTATAGCAATTTTGTAACTTTTTAAAAATAAAGATGGAAGTGGTTACGAGTAGGTAGTAGCACTTACAGTAACACGTCTGAGCTTTTTTGCACACAATAAGTATTTTCCGAAATTTATTACGACGGCGATTGGCAGGTTTCTCCAATACTCTTAGTCTATTTGCGTTTAGTTCCTTTAGGAAATCGCAGAATATTTTAAGTGGGTGGCAGTGGCTTTAAAATTCGCTTATTATAATAATGTATGATGGTTCAACATACGTACTACAAACAACAAGATACAAAACCGGAGGAAGTAGGGATCACCAATTTTTTTTTCTAACCGTAAATGCTTGCGCAACGGAAACAGTGGAAAAATTCTGATTTCCTCTTAATGTTGTTACCAATTTTGAAATCTCATCTCTCCAAAATACCATTCAAGACTGTGTATTACTACAAAACTGTTCAACTACTTAGTTGACAAACTTATATTTAATTTTGACTACAACTACAACGAGCTGCAATTTACTTTTGCTCTACTCTAATTTCAAATAATGCACATTTTATTACCAATATCGAATGTTGTGATTTCAATCTAAACAACAAACTACTTTATCCTTTTTTAAACAGAGTTCGAAATTAAGGACAGTACCTCTACCATGAGTTTACACTAGTTTACAGTGACCGTGCTCGCTAGCGACGGCGTAAATGATTTGTATGGAGAATTGTACTTCCGTAAGTGACCACTAGAGGCGCTGTACAATTCTCCATACAAATAATTTACGCCATCGCTAGCGAGTACGGTCACGTAAACTAGTGTAAACTCATGGTAGAGGTACTATTCGCCGGGCGACACCATTTCCCGCGGCCACTGGCTTTTCATTTAGCAGTGAAGCCGCTTAGCAGTTAGCCGGTAGCCGTGAAATGCGGTGCCTGACTCCATCATATACCGATAGCTTTCATCACAATTCACGTTCAAACAGGGGATTACGTGGTAGTAGTTGTTCTTTAACGCGATAAATGAGTGTGCTTTTGACGAAAACTTTCAGTTGAACATAGCGATGTTAATTTTGCAATTAAATGTACGTAATTATATTTTAGAAAGGATCAAAACGCATACTTAAACGGCCACTAACAATAACCTTTTGTTTTAATGCGCGGATGCGGCTGCTGGATATTTCAATTTGGTTTCAAATGTAGATTAAATTTCATACTCGAGGGAGAGCATGCATGCAATTACATAATTATAAAAGATTTCTTATCTTTTTATCCAGTTTTACCTCTTCTTTTTAAAAGCGCTATTTTCTCATTAAATTGCATTGAATGTCCGCTAAGCTACGGGGAATTAGTTCAAAGATTACCTTTATACGTAACTGAGGTTTGCAAACGCACTCAGGCGGCAGGAGACGTCACACAAACCGGCTTGGCGATAAGCGCAGTGCAATTTTTGCCAGTGCACCCAATATGGTTAGCACGAATCTTGTTACTCACATATCGTTCAGTGCATCCCTTTCCTTCCGGCTCATCCAGAAAAGGTCGTACAGAGCGACAAATCAGAAAACGTTGGATCACTAGGCCTCCAGCTAATGCATACCTGCACTTCTGTCCGCTTTTTCTACAATGAATAATAACGTTGCCTGTTTAGAATTAAAATAAAAGTTTTCTAATCCATAGAAGAAATTTAATTTGCACTCACAATAGCTGGTACAATATTTGAAAAAGGAAGTAAAAGAGAAAGTAAAAAACAATGTTGCCAGCATACAAAAAATATAAAAATTACGTTCCTATGTACGTTATTGTACATGCCCAACACCACAACACCCAGTTTCACACCAGTGGAAATGTTGATTCTTTCAATCCTAGAATGGGTTTAACGCGCTAAAAAGTTTAAAAGGGTGAAAAGCGAAGTGTCGGAAAAATATTGTGGATTAAACTCGCCTCGGTTGTAAAATAAGCAAACCTTTGCTTAATTACGGAGTGGTCCGAAAAACTGTAGCCATTTTAAGCGTATTTATTAACGTTGCAGAATCTTAAGTGGTCTCGGATGTAAATGACACCACCATTTTAAAAGAGTGAAATAAGAACTAATATCTTGGTGTTCTTCGTATGGTTCGCATTTTTCCCTATATTACGAATAAGTGAAGTAAATATGTAGCCTAATTCTAGTTAAATTGGAATTGCGGTCGATTTTAACAACATCGCGGTAGCATATTTTTAAATCTCATAGCAATTTGTACGCCGCTGCCGATGGTCTTCTGCGGATCGATTAAGATTTTTTTATCATCGTCGTTTGAAAATGTGAAATATGAAACAAGAATTTCAATAACTTTTAAAATTTTAAAGTAATCTCGATTTTCCATTACTAAAGCAGTAATCCGTTTTTTTTTTAAATTTTGAAAAGGTGTCATGGTGAAAGTGACTGGTTTCGGTGATTAAGTTACGCCCTGGAAATATTGGTAGGTGGGTCATTCTACTTTTCGTTGACCAGTCACTTTTTGTAATGTGCTCTTCAAATATTTTTTTTACAAAAACTGTAAAGTGCTCGGTTTTATCATTAAAATTTTAAATAGGGACATAATTAAGCTTACATTTACAAGCTTTATATATATTTTTATATTTTACATTTACATAGTACAAGCTTTGCTTAGTTTGGGACTAGGTCGATTTGTGTAAGATTGTCCCCTAATATTTATTTATTTATTTATTTATTTAAAATTATCACTATTTATAAAAAGTAATCTTTATTATCTATAAAGTAGGCAACGCAGTGGACATGCATGTCCCTGCCATTTGTATGGAAATTGGTGTATTTTCCGCTGAGTTACCAATTTTTTTAAACAAAATGTCTTTAAATTTAAAGTTTTTTTGCTTTTAAATATTAAATTTAGTTATTTCAGTTTTTATATAAGTTAAATACTTCAAAAAAATTACCAGGGATGCCTTATATTTCACAAAAGATTAATGGTTACTTAAAAGACGAATGGCCCAGGTAGGTACCTAATTTATTAGCACTTTATATTATCAGCTGCGTCCGGGGGCACAAACCCGGGACCTCATGTTTCTCTAACCACCGGTGGGCAAAAAATAATAAGTGTCCGAAAAGGTAAAAGTGAAAGTGACAGAAGACTGCTGGACAAATAGAGCAACGCAAGTTGTTATAGAAGGGCTTTGTCCGAAACGTCCTTCTTCTGATTACAAAGAAAAGGCATTGTAAGTAGAAGGGTGCTACTAAGAGTAAGAGGTAGTAAAAAGGCATTGTAAGTAGAAGGGTGCTACTAAGAGTAAGAGGTAGTAAACCCAGTTTTTCTTCAGGTGTATTCGTTTGTGTGAAGTAATAATGAAAACAAAACAAATTATTGCTTTAAAGCCCAGTTTAGATTTGCAAGAAAAATTGTGCAAGTTGCAGTACATTGCAAGGCCGTAAAGCGAACGAGTTTGAAGTGGTCAATCGATGGCCGCAATGTAATGCAACTTACTCGATTTTTCTTACAGGTATAAACTGGGCTTAATGATCGCATCCTTGTAATTTTGAATAGGTAGTTTATGTTCAATATTTGTAGCGGCAGTTTTTTTTATTGTTGGTGGATACAGGCAAAACATAGTTTCGGCGTAAGTTTAGTCAATGCACGATCGCTTTGTCTTGCCGTATCGGTTGTTATATTATGTTACCTATAATATCTAGGGGCCGGAATTCTCGTGGCACTTTTGAGGCTGTCATGGGGACTTCTCATTTATCGACATCCAGTATTCTGTAACACCACATTTTAAGTATGATTAAGAGTAAGTAGAATTAGCTAACAGGCTGTCTTATCGCGAATGAGCAGTCTCGTCGAGATTGCCTTTGGATTACAACTTTTTGGAGATTTTGTACAGAAATTATAATAATAATATTTTATTGATCATTGTATAACACTGAACTGAACTGATTAAATGTGAAATTGCTAACTGTTAACTTTTTATTGTTATAATTTTATTGATTTCTTTATTTCACATTTTCAACTAGGTACTCAAAAGTTATTTGAACAAAAGAGATCGCTCTTTAGCGATAAAACCGCCTGTTATTTACCCCTACTTTTAATCTTCTTTAATATGTTGTGATCTATAATCTATCGATATAATGTACCTATATAACGGAAGTCGATAAATGAGAAATCCCTATGACAGCCTCAAAAGTGTCACGAGGAATCCGGCTTCTAGTTGTAACTCGTCATTAATTACGTGTACGTAGTCTTTACGCGTCTATATTACATTACTCTACGGAGGCTAAGCTAAGGTGATCAAAGAGTATGTACGACTCGAAGTCTCGAGTAACCAGTTGGTCACACTCTGAGTGTCGAGCGGTTGGAGGGAGTCCCGCCACAATATGGACTTCACCTCATTTATAGTGAGAGTGTCGATTAAAAGATCTATCAGCTTTCTGTATGGAGTCCTCTTGGCCTAAGGATACACAGTAGTTCAGTAGTGTATGGCTTTCGCGGCATTCTATCCGACATCCGGCGTGTTTATTATCTGTATGAGTATTATTCAATTGTATCTATAGCTAAATATTACATTGTATTGTACATATATATTCTACGGACCTAGTTGCCTAAGTAGTAAGAAAGAAAACAATAAAAAAAAATTGGTGTTTAATAATAATAATAAATTGTTTATTTCAGATCATACTACAATTATTATTAGTTTAAAATGAATTAAATGAATTAAAAAGTAAACTATAACATTAAATTAAATTACATTGAATTAAAAAGCAAATAAAATCTAAATATAAATGGACAGTAATAGAAAAATAAGAATTTAAACCTACCAGTCCATTTTTATAGTTTCGTACCCAAAGGGTGCCAACGGGAGTGCCCTATTACTAAAACTGCGCTGTCTGTCCGTCCATCTGTCACAGATCTCTATTTCTTGAACTGTAGGTAATAGCTAAACACCTGAAATTTTCACTATTATGTACTATTATGGCCGCTGTAACAACAAACACTCGATATACAAGAAACGTGTATTTTTTGGGCGCTTTTAACACAAACTTTATATATTTTTTACTTAACTATTTCTAAAAAAATATACGGAGGCAGAACCTTTCATATACGTGTCCGACTCGCTCTTGGCCGGTTTTCTCCTTCTAATTTCTCTTAAAGGTACATTCGAAAAAGTAGGAGGCTAATCGCCTTGACGTTAGCATCAAAACAGTATGCTTACACAACTACTAACTAGTCTGTGCTAATAGATTGATATCTTATCAAAATTTGCTCAAACGCGTGTTGATACAGCATGATGTTCCTTGTCTCTGACTACAATATATACAGGATTGAACACAATGGTAATGGTGTTTGAATGCACTCTGAGCGCATCACCATTCAGTCGGATAACCACAGGAGAAGGATGGTTGTTTGTCACGCGTCACTAGTAGGGTGACCATGATGGATTGGATTGGAGCATTTTTAGTTGAAAAGAGACATTACATGCTAGCGATATTACCATGATGTTTTTATGACGTAGAATCGATTTTTACTTTTAATATGCAAGTATAGATGATTAGATGTATCAAATTTAATAACAATGTTTGAAAAAATTGTTTCTTGTCGGATTCTTCTAAACGGGGTTTTTCCGAACCGGTAATACATTCTTCGGTAATAGCACCATTTTGATGCCTAAATTTAATTAAGAATTTTGATTTTGTCTTTGAATGTAATTAACCATTAAGAACCAGGTTTCTGCAATGTTATATTTGGCTAGTTATCCTTTACGGATGCGAAGCGTGGACCATAAAGGAAGAGCGGCGGAAGAAACTGGAAGCATTTGAAAAGTGGTCGTACCGTTGAATGCTGCATGTGTCTTACAGCTGTAATACTGTGTAAACTTTGTTTTACTTAATTAATAAATAAACAATTAAATCAGTTGGACGGACAAAGTTATCAATAATGAAGCTCTGAAGCGAATGCGCAAAAAACTTGAACTTGGCCGAACAACGAAACGAAGCAACGTGGCTTATTTGGGCCATTTTCTGAGAAACGACCAGTACCGTCTCTTGCAAACAATAATGATGGATTAAATATCTAGAAATCGCAGGATTGGTAGGCGTAAGATGTCCTGGCTTCGAAACATCAGAGAATGGACCAGAATAAACTCAGTGAAACAGCTGTTCAGGCTTGGTCTGGACAAATAAAATTTTAAAGAGCTGACTGCCGACCTGCAGTAATTGGAGTGGCACTTAAAGAAGAAGAAGAATTAACAACTGTTACATTTCGAACATCTCAAAATATTCACATTATCCAAAAAGTTGCAAAGAAACCAATAAAACATTTTTAAAACCTACCTGATGTCACAACCTATAATAATGCTGTTTTTTTATTAAATAAATAATAATTAAATGTAGCTAACGGTGACGTAGCTAAAATTTTTTTCTGTTGCATACAGGATAGCCTTGGACAGGATTCATTAATAAGAAACCCCTTAAAAAGATAAATAATATCCGTCTTTCTCTTCGGTCTTTGGGTATAAATAGGATAGTTGGCGTTGACACACCTATTAATTGACGCACGTTTTATCATTTGTCAAACGTGATTATCCCATCATAGATTTTATATATTACTTATTTATATTATAAGTTTCGGAGCAACTTTTCTTTATTTTAGTTACTGAATTAAAATTTTTTTTTTGGTTTTCGGGGCTAAATTATTTTTTTCTATTTATGGATTATATATATATATTATGGTTTCTTCTTGTCGGATGTAAAGGATTATTATAATTAAAGTTTTTTTAAAAGTGGCGCGACTTGGACTTATGCTTTTGTGACAACTCAACTACTTACTACCAACTATATGTACCTACCTATAGCTTAGCCTACTATTTTTTTATAGTAGAGCCAATTTCACTCAGATCTTATTATAGGTGTCATAAAATAACACTTCACTAATGGAAATTGTATTTCAGGTAATATTAAACGAAAATAAAACAATGATATGGTAACCCTAGCGGTGACGCACTCGACCCGAGGTCAGTCGGTTCGCAACTTGCGTAACCTTCCCACGTAAATATTCTAAAGGAATCAATCATATGTCAGAATGTGGGCCAGCTTTCTTCTACGGTTTGGACTAATCCTATTATGGGTTTAAATTCGTCGCTCTTTTGTTTGTGCTGTGGACTTGCGGTTGAACGTTGACGTGGTAATTTGAATAGGGTTGTTACAAGGCATAATAAATATAGAACTGCCACTTAGTGGGCGCACCTAATAGAAAAACAATCCTATTCTTATTCTCATTACAATCACAGCAATGTAGCTTACAAACTGGTATGTTTTACCAGTTCTTATGTTAAAAGCATACTATCTATTAATTTAAAAAAACACGAACACACCCACAAGTCCCACAACAAACAAAACCTGCACACACACACAAATAAACCATCTCCAGGCGCTAACAGTGATAAGGCACGCGCCATCCACTGCACTAACCGTTTGCCTCACTGCTTTCTCTCGTTTAAGCCCACCTTTACTCAAATTTACTACTTGTTTAACATCACGAAAATACTATTAATATTATCTACGCTTATACTTACTTATTTTTTAAGAGAAAACCTCATTCTTTATCATCATCATCATCATCTACCTATGTTCGTCCACTGCTGGACATAGGCCTCTCCCATGGCACGCCACTGAGCACGATCCTCGGCCACTCTCATCCAGCTGTTGCCAGCCGCCTTGCGAAGATCATCGCTCCACCGAGTCTGAGGACGTCCCACGCTACGTTTGCCGATCCGTGGTCTCCACTCAAGAACTCGTCCACCCCAACGGTTATCGGTTCTTCGGGTTATATGGCCTGCCCATTGCCACTTCAGCGTGCTGATGCGGTGGGCTATGTCGATAACTTTGGTTCTCTATACCATTCATTCTTAGATTATTTATGCACTAGATAGAGTATCAGTAGCAAACATTGCGATACAAAACGTCCACAAATTTCTTTTGACAGCTTCATATTACGATCGCGTTACGTCATTCAAACTGAAGGGAGGCAAATGACATATAAGCCAAGTTGGCTTATATTTTTCGGGACGTTTTCATGCCGCCGAAGCTCTATCTAGTGTATAAATAATCTAAGCATTCATTCTTTATACCGCTGCTTAAATACAAAAGAGACACAAATAAAAAAAACATATTTGTTTTCATAGCAAACAATTTATTTTATTTGTCTCACTTTTATATTTAAGCAGTGATACATCGATTGCAACCTTAACAATACTTACAATCCAAGAAACTGATTGAAGTGTAAACTTTTCGCTGCTTTTATCTGCCAAAGAAATCATTCTGAAATTAATTTTAAAAACGTTCCACCCTGATAGGCGCGGTTTAATTTCCTCGACTGTACATACAATAACTTCTAACTGAAATTTACGAAAGAAATCTTCGCAAAACTTGTGCACGACGAATTTAGACTTATTCAAATCTGTCTAGATTATGTGAATTAATGCCACAAGGTCAGGGACAGACAGTGATAAATCATTGAACTGTTTGCAAATAACTAGGTATACTAGGTCAAGGGAACTTTTTATTCGCCGAATATTACTATCAATCTCACATGAAAACACGTAGTTCGTAGTCAGTTTTATCCAGTAATAAAAATGAAGGATTAAATACTAGCCATACTTGGCCTGAACTAAGTCACTTTTTACGGTTCACTATAGTAACAAAATCCTTATAAATTCGTTATTTATCCGTCCATTTGTCTCTACGGTCCGCTTCCCACGGCTTACGGACCGGGTTTGAAAAACGGACCTTATTTCCTTTTAAACTGTGAGTGTGGTTACTTTCCGTTCCAATTAAAATACCTTTGTGCTTGGATGGGACCACACGCTGAATACACCAAAGCCTTACTATTTATTTATTTATCTTATCCACCATAGAATTACCTCGATCATATGCGTGACTATGCGCTCTTTGAATTTTAAAACTACAAATATTGTCTAAGGTACTTTTTTCAAAATATTTCAAAGAGCGTCTTTACATCTTCTAAAATTATGGTTAAGTCAAGTTTAAAAGTTATAGCGCTCAACTGAGTATGTTACTAGCTTTTATTAAGCTTGCTTTGTGTCGTGTATAGTCTGTAATCTATTAGTAATTGAAATAATACTTACTCCCTTTCTGTTGACCGATTGATCTAAAATTTAATACTTACAGATATTTAGGTACAGGTACATGGCGATGCGTACGTCAGTGAAAAAAGTTTTTTTTTACAAACACTTATTTGAAGTTCAAAAGAAAAAAAAGCAACTCGAAGGGAAACGAACTTATATTCTTACTTCGGTTTTATCGGAAACTTTTTGACTGCGTGATTGTAAGAAATAATTTTTAAAACTAATATTTCTTCAGATCTTACGAACTGGTTCAGAAAACAGATGATAACGTGTCCGTTGGCCTTGATATCGACTGGTCGGGTGACGTAAAAGGATTTTATGAGCGATAGATCATTACGCTGCAGCCGCCATGTCGATAGGTGACGTTGAGGCAACGCTAGAGCGTTACTGTTTTATGTATTCTAAAAGAATCTTTGAATTTTAATTTTTTGCGCAGGTTTCTTGTTCTAATTTCCAATCTTTTAACTCAAATGAAACGAGAACAGGCCTATGCAAGTAGGTAAATGAAGTGCAGAATCTTTTAAATCATAATCATTGATTCATATTTTACATTGGTATGTATAAATCTATTGCAGAAAATGTATGTAAGTACTCGCATAATTTCAGAACAGCTATTTGACTATTTCCTTTATTTCATGTTTGTAATTGTCAGGAGGTTTGTATGAAAGAAAATCTTTGTAAACATTAACAGTTCGACCATAAGTTAACGAGTCGAGTCGAGAAAGTCGAGTTTTCTCAGTACGAGTACAATAATCTACATGGAATAAGGAGGACTATTACGAAATTCTCACGGAATATAGAATACTGCAGTCTGCAACGTAGGCGAAGCCACGGACGGAAGATACTATGAAATATATGTATTTAAGTGCGGATATTAAATCATAAATACTCTTTTAAATAAAAAATCATTGGCATAACTAAGCCAGAATAAAAAGCACTTTATATTATAAATTGAAATTTGAAGTCATATTTTTACCAAACATATAAAGCAGAATTTATTGAATCACAACACAAGAAGAAACAAGTAAAGAGAGAATGACAAAAATCAATGTCAGTACAAATGTACATAAAAAGAGTAACGATACGGACTCAGCCAGGGTTATAATAAGGTTTAATTCCTTGTACCTATTTACAATGAAACCTACGACACTTTCTTATAAGTAGGTGAAAAACTTAAGTAAATGACCTGTTGTATGTAGTACCTACTGCACAGAATTGATATGGAGCTTAAGTCATCTATTTTCAAATTTGGAACGACAAGTTGTTTATACGGACACGTCACTACTACATACAAAAGGTCATTTAATTAAGTTTTTCACCTATAACACTCATTTGCACTCAGTTGTCTGTCACCTTTTCCAGCTTGTTATTTTCATCCACGCGTATGCCACGTAAAGCGAAACCTGTTTACAAACACGACAAACAATTCAATCGGAAAGTTCCTCATTTCCAACTCTGTTTCAGTAAATAACTTTATCCTTGACGTATTATTCAACCGTTAGGAGTCCTGTTAAATGTGTTGACACCCGGAAATAAAGTTACGCAACTTAATCCCAGCCTTCTAACTAAAATTATAGATAATCAATATTTATTGAATCGGGCGTTACTTTGCGGAGGTCCATATTAATGAACTGAAACAATTACTTTGCTTACCCGCGTTACGATAATAGTTACGTTCATGTAAGAAATGCGTGTTCATGCAGTTCCTCCACCTCCACACTGTACGAACACACACAAATCACACAAACCCAACTATCACCACCACCAAACTACACTGAAGCGTTTCGAACTCAACCAGAGCTCATCTTCAGAGTAGGTACCACAACCGTACTCTATGCTACCAAATGTTAGACCACATACATTTCTTACATAAACGTAACTATCTTAAGGTCGCGGTTGAGCAAAGTAATTGTTTCAGTTCATAGATAATATTATAAAAACATTTTCATTTCAATGTTTATAAATTACTAGCTGTTGCCCGCGACTCCGTCTGCAAGAAATTTGTTTATCGCTATCCTGCGGAAACTATCGAATTTTCTGGGATAAAATCTATCCTATATCCTTCCCAGGATCTCAAGCTATCTCCATACCAAATTTCATCTAAAGCGGTTCAGGGGTGTATACTTGAAGAGGAAACAGACAAAACTGATAGTAACTTTCGTGTTTATTATTAGTAAGGATTTATAAATTCCGCTTAAATGATTTTATTCAGTTTAGTACCTAGTACTTATATTATGTCTTCGACTGTACCCACCTACTGTTTTATAGAACGCTGCAAATCTACAATAGTTTTTTCCTCGTGTCTTTGCCATGACAAAATATCAAAGTAACAGATAGTTTATGAACTTTATTAGTGTTTATGAGTAGTACCTATGGTATTTCTACGGGTTTATACTAAGTACCTGACCTCGGCTGAAATGATGATGATGATACTAAGTAGAACTTGGTCAAGTTTGATTAGTTTTGGCGAAAACTTTACATTAATGGGCTGTTTCACCCCCCGTTGATTAATTTTAACTGACGGATAAATGTGATGCCGTCTCCGTCTGATCGAACAAAACAAAAAGAGACGGCATCACATTTATCCGTCAAATAAATTTGATCAATGGATGGTGAAACAGGGGGTTATCTATTTGCTTATAACGCTTTCATAACAAACTACAGCTTAACACACGTAACAAAAAGTTAAATTAAACTTTTATGTGACCCAAATACCTATCGCAGGTCCGTTGGGGCGATCCATATTCCACCGTCGATGAATCACAAGATGCACTTTGTTGCAGTAAATTGGCTATTGCTCCTTTTACGCTATTCCTGCTAACAAGATAATGCTTGTGGCTTGCAGCTTGTAATACCTTCACTTGAACGCAGGACAGCTAATGTTGAGTTAATTATTCAATAGCTTCACTGACATTTACGGGAATTTATGCTGCGGAAATAAAGGGAGTAATTTTATAAGAACGCGCGAAGGACTATTACGTATTATTAAGTATTAGTGTGTAAAGTAAGCAGCAGAAGCGGATGAGCATCTGTTTATCTGCTTCTGCTGCTCAAAATGCAGTTCAAAATGATCTACACTTCGTTTTTTTAAGCATTCAAAATAGGGTAAACAATCTTGATGAGTATTTTTATCGAAAAACTCTTTAAAAAAAATGTAACTATTCACATGTACTATAAAGTCGGCAATTATAATTAAAATACCGGGATTTTACTAAATTTCATGGAAAATCCCAACTACATCATCAAAACTCAAAAATGCCCAAGGATGTTTTTTAGGGTTCCGTAGTCAACTAGGAACCCTTATAGTTTCGCCATGTCTGTCCGTCTGTCTGTCTGTCCGCGGCTAAGCTCAGAGATCGTTAGTACTAGAAAGCTGTAATTTGGCATGAATATACATATCAGTCACGCCAACAAAGTGGTAAAATAAAAAATAAAAAAATAATTTTTTTTAGTTTACCTCCCACAGGCGTAAAGGGGGGGTGATTTTTTTTTTCTCGACTAATCCTATATTGTGGGGTATCGTTGGATAGGTCTTTTAAAACCATTGCGGGGTTGCTAACATGATTTTTCTATTCAGTGATCTGTTTGCGAAATATTCAACTTTAAAGTGAAAATTTTCATTAAAATCGAGCGTCCCCCCCCCCCTCTAAAATCTAAACTGTTAGGTGGAAAAATTTGAAAAAAATCAGAATGGTAATAAATATATCAAATTTACTAGGAAAATTATAGCGGCTACGATTGCTTGGAAATTATGTGTAGTTTAAGAGTAAATAGTAGCCTAAGGTATAAAACATACCTAAACTTGGATGATTCCGTACACATACGAAATCCTTAGAAAAATATTACTTGATTTTTTTGTAATGGCTACGGAACCCTACCTTGTGCGTGTCCGACACGCTCTTGGCCGGTTTTTTTATCCCTAGAAACAGTTTTGAACATTTCAATTTAGGCATAATTATATTACTACCTACTGATGAACTGAAATATAACTTTGCTCACCCGCGACCTCTCGACCTCGCGAATGTCGCGGGTGAGCAAAGTAATTGTTTCAGTGCATTAATATGGGCCTCTGCAAATTAACGCCTGTTTACTGACTGAATCAAAAGATCAAATTTGTCTAGGGATAATGAGTAGGTAGGTACCTATCCCATGACTTTTTGATTTGTGTATTACAGTGTGGTCTTCTATTATGTATTTTGTATACAAACATTCGTGCAAAATGTCATGTCTCTAGAATTAGAGGTTATATTGTACTACGTTACGAACATGCGTGCGTAATACGTACGTATTCCGATCCTGTAGAAATATCGGAATAAAAGTAGTCTATGTTATACTCGAGGACCAATGCATGTATACCGAATATCAGCGAGAAAGGGAAAGGCGCACGCACGCACGCACGCACACACGCACGCACACGCACATACACACGCACGCATACCCAAAAACTAATACATCGGATATCTATTGTAAAACATTTATTTTCCTACCTAATTTAGATGGATTTAGATAGGGAGGTACCTACGTCCATCTCCAAAGTAAAATAACCATCTTCAAATCTGGTTAACATTTTGCGACATGTATCCATTCATGAACGTATTTTTCTACTGCTCGTGATATTGGACAGAGACTAGGTATGTCACACTAGAAGGAGAAGTGAAGTAGGGACAATACAAAAATCGCAGTTTTTATTCGTGAGTCATTTTATTAGTCAGGACGAGGCGCTGTTAGTAGCTCGACCGGCTCTCGTGACGTGAGCAAGTGCATAACAATATTTATGTGCGGATTTATTCTATAGTTTCGATTACTAAAATACCAGACTATATTTGTGTAGTTGTGCTAGCTTTTAATTGAGTAATTTGGTAAGTACAAATTTATATTGTACATACAGTCTGTTCATAGATTCAGCTTTTTATCAGCACTTTTTGCGCAGAAATGTGCGATATGGTGCATTATTTTTACCAGTTTTTAATCTATCTATACATATAAAACATAACTCCTAACTGATAGACTGACTCACCAACGCCAAGCCCGAACCCTTGGCCCTAGAAGACTGAAATTTTGCATAGAGGTTGCTTTTATGGTGTAGGCAAGGAATAAGGACGGATTTGTTGAAATTCCCACGAGATAGTGAATGAGCGGGATCTGTTCCGATTCCGAGTGATCCTATCTCCGTAACTATGATTACCAGACTCTTCAAATTTGGCATGATTCCCTGCCGCATCCTTCCGCCACCGCCCTACGCGACAACACTTCCATCCTCACCATCTGGATGGTTGGTTGTCTTCTACTGTGCGTTTTTCCAGAAATTTCCTGCCTCGCACAGCAAAGCTCTGGAATGAGGTTCCTGCTGCGGTATTCCCGGACCGATATGACCTTCAAGCTTTCAAAAAAAGAGCGTACTCCTACCTAAAAGGCCGGCAACGCACTTGTGACTCTTCTGGTGTCGCAGGTGTCCATGGGTGACGGTAATCGTTTACCATCAGGCGATCCGTCTGCTCGTTTGCCCCCTATATCATTAAAAAAAAAAAAAAAAACTTAATTTTATGGAATTTCCACGGGATGAGGGAATAACTAAATTTAAGTACATATATATTCACTAAGTGATACCGATGATGAGATGTGTAAATGTTGCCGTTTTTATTGGATGAAAGAGATGAAGAAGCTTGTGTGAATTGTATTCTGCGCGGAAAAAAACGAGAGCAAAAGCTAGTTACCTATATTAGACATATTTTTTATTTATAATATCGGGAGGTCATTAATCACTGTCTACATTCCGTAGCAAGTATGGCTAACATGTGTTAAAACATATTGATATAAATATATATATATATATATATATATATATATATTTAGTTAATTTTACTTAGGTAGGTTCTAAGTTAGATAAGTTTTATTCATTGTTATTTTTTCTTCATATTTGTATTCTTAGTTTCAATAAATATATATATTTATATCAATATATATTATTATATATATATATATATATATATATATTATGTTGTTTAGTATTTAAATAAAGGTTTTCGACATAGTAAATTTATCAGAAAATATTATTGCGGCGGATTTAATCATCAATGGCGGTAGTGAAATAATAATAATCACCTATATGTTTGCACTTTGCTCACGTATAATAAAACGGGAACATTTGAAATAATTTTTTTAAGTAAATTAAATGTAAATCTTTTAGTTTTTCATTATTAAACATTTATTTATAGACAAAACTGACCTAAAGCTGTCCAAACAAAACTTAATAATCCTGTTAACCAACATCGAAACAAAATGTTCTTGAAACACTTCCGCTGTAGGTAGGTAGGTATACAAAAGTCAAATAAAGGAATTTCCAACAGGCAATGAGGTTATTCCTTTACGCAGAAAAAGTAACAAGGTACCGCGTAAAGGCAAGTTATCTGAAAATCTCAGTGCAATCGCATTCGGTCCGGTTGCTTTGACAAGCATCCCGGTGTTCCAGCATCGAACGTGTTTCGAAAAGTCACAATAAATATTTTTGGAGGTGTATGTTGTGCGCCACTTCGGAGCTCTTTTTCTCTTATTTTGTTTTACCGCCGTTAAAAGATTGTTATTTTATATTTTAGTATGTTGATGGATTGGGTTTAACAAAAGCGTATATGTATTTCAATTTCAACTCTGTTTGCGTTCCTAGAGAATTTTGCACTTACGCGCTACGAATATTTTGTTATTGTAGTGTACTTTTCTATGGATTATTTTTTATTTTATTTGGTTTAGTATTTTAAATTTTACTCCCATTACACAAGCCCAGTACGGATCAGGAACTAAACACACACACAAACGACGAAACATGTCGAGTTAAACTCGTTTTAAAACGTGAGTGATCCGTTTATTTTCACTACACACACACACACACACACACACACACACACCGTTAAATTTCTTCGCAGGTGTGTGCAGTGTCCTCATGATGCTACCACGACTTTTAATGACTTATTATAGTGACTAGCTGTTGCCCGCGACTCCGTCTGCGAAGAATAGGGGTATAAAAAATAGCCTACGACCTATTCTCAGACCTACCGAATAAAGAGAAAAAGTTTTAAAAATCGGTCAAGCCGTTTCGGAGGAGTTCGATAACAAACACCGTGACACGTGATTTTTATATATTAGACTAGCTGTTGCCCGCGACTCCGTCTGTGAAGAATAAAAAAAATAGCCTACGAGCTATTCTCAGACTTACCGAATGCAGAGAAAAAAGTTTCTTAAAAATCGGCCAAGCCGTTTCGGAGGAGTTAAAAAAAGGAAAATATACTAACGGCCAAAAAGGTGCACGCTGCGGATTGTTTAAACAACAATTGGTGTAATATAATATTAACAGAAACATAAATATCTTAAGTAAAGCGAAACACGTACTTAACACGTAAAAAAAATTATACGTATGTACTTAACTTCAAGTTTTTGTATGAAATGAATTCATTATCAAGGAACAGGTGTATCATGTTATTAACCACAAATGATACCACATTTTTCCTTTACGCGAGTGAACAGTGATCCAATCTTGACTCATTCATAATTATAAATGTCAATGCAATACCTACATATACATACTAAAAAAAGAAAAAATTAATTAAAAACTCGCTTTTATCAAAGAACTGAAAAGTTTAAAATAATTTAATTCTGATAATAAATAGAGCATAATTATACTACTTTGCGTTTTTATCAGTCACAATTTTTTCAATAAAAGTGTGTTACATTCTGACGTCAAAAGAAATAAAGAAGGTGTACTCTTAACACGGTTTTATTGAAAAAATTTTGAATGTGAGAAAAACCCAAAGATTTAATAATAATTATGCTCTATTTCTTATCAGAATTAAATCATTTCAACTTTTTACTTTTAATAAAAGCTTATTTTTAAAAAATTTACCTCGCATCTAGTAAAATATTCACACAATGACACGGTGGCACAAACATTTTTTACAATTTTTCAATGTTACCTTTGTTGGTATTACACCAAAATCAACAGTTACCCAAATAACGGCAACAAAAAATAACAAGACATGTCTCCTTACGGTAGCAATGAAGTAAAAGGGCAACAGAAAAAAAAATTTGGTATGACTAACTAACTGTCGTAACTAGCATGTTATTCCTTGTTAGATACTGTTAGCTAACTAAGGATAGAAGATGTCATTTTAGTCCTATGTATCTCAGTAAACTCAGTAATAAAAGAATCTTGCCCATAATTGATTGCTCTTACCTACAAGTAGGAGTCACTGCGGGAAATAACAAGTGAACAATATCAGTACACGGACTTCTGAGAAAAACCCGAGGGTTATTTCGGGCGTCCTTATTTTTATGTCGTGAGTCATCTGCTGCCATTAATATCAGTAGATAATAAAGTGGGCAAAATGTGGGTTTTGGTAATTGAAACTACATAAATTAGTGAAGCGTATTAAATATGTATTACAGGGTTATTTCTAATTCACTAGCATCCTTTTAACCCTAAACTCCTACCACTTAAACAAATATTTTTTGTTTTACGGCTTTTGTCATAACTTAATATTTTTGGTGTAATAACGTTTTGAAAATTTGAGATTACCTCTTATTTTTACGATCCTCTGTGTATTTGTATGGGAAAAAAAGTGCTTCATTTTAAAAAGTCGTAAAACAAAAAACATTTGTTTGAGTGATAGGAATTCAGGGTTAAGAGGATGTCAGTGAATTACAAATAACCCTGTATATTAGATACTTAACTTTTTAAACGAAACTCTAAGCTAGAAATTATGTTGAGATTGAACTCCAGAGCATGACCAATTGCAAGTAATTGCGAGCTCGTATGAAATGAGTGTTATGGAAGTGAAAGATATATGTCAGAATCGTAGCAGGTGGAAACAAATAGTCCTGCCTACCCCTTTGCTGGGAAGGAGGCGTGAGTTTATATATGTATGTAAAGTATTATTTTTTTCCTTTTGTTTCAGGTAAATGTTACCATCATGAAACGACTGAAACTACAGCAAATAACAATTCACAAGGAAGCTCAAGTTGTTACACGAACGGTAAGCTCTGATCCACAATATTGTTAAAGTCGTACATGGCATGCATGCCATAAACAATCTTTTAGTAGGCTTTATTAAGTTAAAATACGTTTTTTAAAGCTTTTAAGCAGGTACATAACTACCTTCTATATATTTTACACTAGGTAGTTATAATAAAAAATAAAAATTACGGTATTGAAATTAAGTAAAAATCATTTGAAATAGATATGGAAGTTAAATGCACGACAGTAACAAACAAGTAAAAAAAAATTTAACGCTATAATAAACAATCCTGTAGAAATTTAGAAGCAAGAAAAACAAGTGTTTCATAGTAGGTAAGTACTACTATATAATACGAACTTATTTTTTGCGTATCACTTTTGTTTTACTTTTGCTGTCAAGTCTTACACGGTAATTATATGGAAATAAAGATTCAAAATCTCAGGCATTTACTTATTGTTTCTTTCGATTAATAAATTTGTAGTTAACAGTGGGTACTCAGTCTCAAATAGTCTCAATAGGTTTTATGATAGATGACGGTAGCTCTTATATTTACGCATAGATTAGGATGAAGCACAGAAACCTCGTGAATTACTTAGCTGAAACTACTCTGGGTATTTAACCTTAAAGGAATTGTTTGTTTGAGTTAACGTTTACTAACCAACCCAACTTTATCTTGAACATTTCGTTAATGGAATCCACCACTACAAAGCTTGTACAGTTTATGCAAGAATTTAAACAGTGAATTTATCGACGTTTCGCAAATTATTAAATGATGTTCCGCCAACTTAATCTGATCCTTAATGTTTCAATAAAATATCAATTACAGAACATGGCGTCGAGATAAAAATCCGCGACTTTTTTAATTATTGAGAGCGTAAAAATTAAAAGCGTTCCGTGCTAAAAGCTGCGATTTAATTGTCAGCATGGGAGGTCCTGTTTGCCACGAGCCTTGATATTTCAGTTTATTAAAGAACGGTTTAGTATCTCGTTGCAAGAACGGACATCATTGTGGCAACTTTAAACGTGCCAAGTTAATAAAACTGACAAGGAACTAAAGTGTCCAGTTCAGCTACTTAAAAGAACCTAACGGGGCCTGGATAATTCAGTACCTGCGAATATGTCTCGTAAAGCATTCTGTATAATATGTACGATTAGAATCAAGTTCTATACATACTTGCGCCTTGCTGTTCCATTCGTTATATGTACTAAAAACTAGATAGAAAATTGAATTTAAACATAAATTTGGAATATTCCGTTTATCGGCATTGAAATAATTGCACTATTTCAAGGTAAGCTGAACATAAATCTACTTAAATTAATGGTTTCAGACTGACTAATGTGCCGACACAACCTACCTAAAGTTAGTAACCATTATCCTAATCTGAGCCTAAAGCAATACAAGGCGAACGGGCGAAACCATGGAACTAATAATAAGATAAATAGCGATAGGTACCACACAAGCTAAAAGCGCGACGCGCTATATGACTAAAAAGCCACATATTTTTTTTTACCGAGCCCAGTCTGTAACGAAGCGCCGCTCAATCGCCATTGGAACATAATTATTTTTGAAATACAAGTAGTAGCAAGTTCTTACTACTTACCTATCGTATCCTACTAGTATTAAGTATAAATGAGAAAGTTTGTAAAGATGTTTGGAAGTTTGGATATTTATTTGTCAACCACGCAATAACCGCTAAACGAATTTAGATGAAACTAGGCGTACAGATAGAAAAAGATCAAAATTGAGACATAGAATACTTAATATCCCATGAGTTCCCGTGGAATATTTTTAATTTAAGTAAGGATAGAAGGCGCTGTTCAAGAACGTTTACAATCTGTCTGCAATCCATAGACCCGATATATTGCCCGAGAGGATCTTGTGTTTTAAAAATATTACCGTAACCTTTTTTCATGGATATTTAACAAGGGCAAAGCCGTGAGATTAAACTAGTTATTCATAAATAGTCATTCATAGTTATTTATTGAATCAGGCGTTACTTCGCGGAGGTCCATATTAATGAACTGAAACAATTACTTTGCTTACCCGCGACCCCTAAAGGCTTAAGGTCGCGGGTGAGTAAAGTAATTGTTTCAATTCATTAGTTATTTATAAACAGGGCTCGAACTTTTAGTGCCGATGATGTTGCACCGCACATAGAATGATTCCAAATAGTCTTTTCGTAAACAATTACCACTTACATATAAACCTCTTTTATATTAAATGATATAGCCACTTGAAATGAAGCGTACCGTGATGTCTTGACTGACTTATTATTCAAATTAACAATAAATTGACGTTGTGATAATAGATTTCATAATAAACTGATATTGTCAAATGTATTTTACTATCACAATATCTACTTTTATTATAGTTCTAAGTTCAAAGACAGTGTATAAACTATACACACAATTATTAAATAACCGTACATTACGGTAGCAAATTTTGTAAAACTTATTTTATTTAGGTACCTACCACATCATTCTGTGTACAGAATGACGTCATTCTTACGTCATCCGCACCAAAACTTCGAACCCTGTTTATAAAGGTTTCACTGAGTACAGTACCGCCGTAGCGTCACCTCATAAACGTTTACGTGATAGCCCTAATTCAATTTTAATAACTCTGAGCCCATCCGTTATTGCTTGTCGTGTGGAGCGAAATTTTTATCTCCATAGTGGTTTGAGAGCGTTAGGATATCCGGCCCGGCATTGTAACTATGACGTCCACAAGCTATAGAAATGTAGCCACACTCCAGGGCTGCCTTCAGCCGTAACAGGTAAGTATCCAAGACTTTCTTTCGAGCTTAATCAAGAATTAAGATGTTATTTTGGGACAAGGGGCAACGGTCAAAGGCAGGTTTTACGCAACGTAAATTAGGGTGACATTGTTGAAGCTAAAATGTAAAAATGTGTGGTGTGGGGCTTTTGTTTTTTAATACGATTTTTAAAATTATAATTATAACGCTAGAAATATGATTAAGTAGCTTTATCCCGCGACTTCGCTTGTGTTAGAAATCCGTGAAATAAAGTTACAGTAACATTTATGCCAATGCCAACCAACTAACTTGTTAACTAGTTATTTTCATGTTTTAAGTACAATAAAGAGTTTTACATACATACATACATACTTATATTAATTGCAGACAAAGCTAAGTTAACAAGGTATCTTGAAAGCCTTCGATCAACAATACAACTAGATTTCGGGACAGCTACAAAATCCAAGCTAAAAAGTTGTATTGTTGATCGAAGTTGAAAGCTGAGGTATACTTCAACGTTCAAGAACAGAGGGCTATTTTTGATTAAATTAAAAAAATATCTCAAGGAAACTCTTAATCGAAATTTATATTAAGTATCCTATGACGCAATCCAGATGTTTGTCCATCTGTACGCCAAGTTTCATTTAAATCCGTTCAGACGTTACTTATTGCGTGATTGACTAACAAGCTTTCAAACATCCAAACATCTTGACAAAATTTCTCATTTATAATATTAGTAGGATAGGATGTATGCTGTATGCGTAAGAAGCATATGCAATATACATGTAGCAATGTCCGCTATTTTTAACAGACTTCACAGAAAGGAGAAGTTTCTATTAATGTACCTACCTATACTTTTGAGAGTATTGAAACACGCTTCTGATCATACCAAACTTTTTTGAAAAATCTGACCCCCTAACTTTTAAATAGTGTACATAATATATAAAAAATACGACTTTAGTTTTCTCATGACCATTTGTATGATCTAATCGCAGTTAAAATCCCGTTTTATCATGGGGATGTTTCACCACCTTATTGTCAAACTGCTGGTTACGTAACCAATGAATAAACTAAGTACTGGACAAATCTGTCAGCTAGTGTTTTTTCAGTTTCACCACTCCGGTCCTGTGCAAACTAAGTACCACTTAACTGATCGTGGGTTTAACAAAAAGTCGGAATGGCAACGTCGCATTTCACGACCACGCTTTCCTGTTCGCACACTTTCGTTCAAAAAGTCACTCATTATTAAAGCAAAAGAAATAGTTAACTATATAATTTTTGAATACATCTATTTTTATTGCATAAACAAATCGGCCATTCTCACTTCTTGGCGATTTTCATCTAATTACCGTAGTCATTTTTTTTTTCGTTAATACGACCAAATATAGACAAGAATATGGACAATTGTGAGCTAAACTATTAATATTTCAAAACGGCGTTAGAATAAACAAAATAATTTATGACTTATCGAGTTTATTTTTTTTACGGATACGGTAATTACAAAATTGAATTGTAGATGGCTACGGTACTTAGGAAGAGGATATTTATTTTTGGAAAGTATATCTCATTGTCATAAAGGTAAGCTTCATAGTCAGGTTCTCTAACCACTTTGGTTATCCGGTCGTCAAAAATTAAAAATATATATAAAAAATTGTTACTATTTTCATACTGCGGTACTTAGAAAGATACGGTAATTAACACTACGGTGCTCAGACCACAAGACATTTTTCTAAAAAAAATAAAAACAGGAAGTAATAGAAAATACTGGAAAATGGTAGTTTCCAGAGCCCACACAGCTCTAATATTTTTATAAACATTAGCTCATTTACCTTACAAACAAAATTTATAAATAGAGGAACGGGAATTAGAAAAAATGAAAACCAAACTTACGGTGATTAGAAACATAAGTGCGTCATAGCCATATATTTCGACACTACCACGTCCACACTGTTTGGGTGCCGCGGTACGACTAACAGCTCGCGAGTGACGCAATATTGATGTGCAAATACATCGTTGTTTAGGTATGATCGCTTTGAAATTGAAGGGCGATGGTACTCAGGTGTTAAGGCTGGACAGGCAGATATTTGGTTATATATTTGAAAAAGCAGGTTTTATCGTATTGTACTTTAATGTAGTCAAACAAACTGTATTTTATCTACCAGGATTTTAAATGACATATGTGTAATCCACTCCTAACTAAAATGAGAAACAAGTTTCAAGACACAGATAGCGTGCGGACAGGCTACGGTAATCGAAGAACAAGGGTTTGAAAAATAAAATAAGTGTGATAAATAAACAATATAAAGCTAATTCCTTCTAAAACCTTTAGATAAAGTTAAAAACTATTTGAAAAAAATATTTTCACTCGTATTTGATTATATTTAGAGCTACTTAATAGCTCGGACACGCAAATGTTTGCAATTCTGAGAATAGCCGAAATATGTAACATTATAATTGATCCAAAAACGGTATTTATTTACGATACTTTGTTAACAATAACAAAGAAAAATAAAATCACGTAAAACGAATCGAAAAGTGGCGCCAAACCATTTGACAGATAAACTTTTGTTTAATGGCGACATACAAGTTCAGGTAGAACAAACGATTGAGCCACTGAAAAAAAGTTTGTTATTAAAAATATTACGAAATTTTGGATTTATTTTTACATACTAAAAGTGTACCTACATTTTTTCATTCAAATCTTGATATTTAAATTATTTTATGCAATTTAGCATGACCTCTTTCTTTAAAAAATAAAAAATACTTTGATTTATTTTTCTGAAACCGGCTAAAGGGCTCTCCAACCATGTACACAAAAAAATAAACTAACTTTATGTGACGGATAAAAATGCTAAATGCCTCCTGATCTGATGGTCAAATTAAGAAACAGTTTGTCCGTCACTTAGCGCTAATCGAGACTGGTGAAACAGAAATTTTAATTCCATTTGTCAAATAAGGTTATGATTAAGCTAATCCGAACTTTAAGAAAAGTGGTGAAACAGCCCCTAAAAGTAACTATCAGAACCACAACGTTAGTGTTTTTAAGTCTCTTCTTACACTTTCGTTATTTCTGCAATTGTTTAAAGATTTAATACCTACATCCTACGGGTAATAAATATCGGTGTTGTCAACCCTATATAAGCTACGGTGAGTGAATGGTCGATTGTTAGGCCTCTTTGTGTGCCACAATGAGGAATAAAAACACATCCCTCTTTGTCCCTCCGCCTAACGTCTGAGTAATCTGAGCCACGGCAAACCAATCTCGACTATCCAATAAGTAGAGGTATATAAATTTAATATTGAGCAAGCTGATTTCCAACAGCAATTCTTTGTTTTTACCCGACTGCGAAGAAGGAAGGGTTATGTGTTTCACCCTTATGTATGTATGTATGTATGTATGTAGGTATGTATGTATGTATGTATGTATGTCCATTCCTATGTCCTCTCGTAACTACACAACGGTTGAACCGATTTTGATAAATGATACGTCATTGGATTCGTCTTGATAACGCGAGTAACACTGGATACATGAAATTCTTGAAAAATTAAAATGGCGGATTACAGGCGCCAAAGTGTGAGTCTTCAAAAATTTTTTTTTATTCAAACCTATCGAGTATGGTATCAAAATAAAGGGATTTTAAAAGAGATTACAACAATGTATACAAGTTGTGTTTAAATTTTATTTGGAATAGTAAATTGGCAATCAATGCATTAAAATGACGACGTACCTACCTACTTAATAAGATATCTTTGAGCAATAATTTTCTCTATGAAACCCATGTGGAAAATTAAGTACCTACATATTTCAAAATTGGTTTTGAACTTTAACTAAATAGCAATGGATTCCTAATTCAAATACTCAATAATTTATCTGGGTGTCAGGAGGTTACACTAAAAAGCAAGAAATAAAAAAAATAATTAAAAAAACTAAAAACCCGCCTGCGGTGTAAATAAAATAATAAATTAAAAAATCAAAAAACCCGCCTGCAGAAATACTGAAAAGGTAGAAACAAGATAAAATGTTCAATAACAATAAAACGAATTTAAAACACGTCGATGGCAGTCTTTCAAAATTTAATCCAACGATAAATTGCAGTCGGAGGCATGGGAGTCAGTGGCTGCATGGGATTTAATGTCACTTCATGCATGGCTCCGACTGCATTTCATCGTTGCATTAAATTTTGAAGGACTGCCATCGACGTGTTTTAAATTCGTTTTATTGTTATTGAACATTTTATCTTGTTTCTACCTTTTCAGTATTTCTGCAGGCGGGTTTTTTTGACTTTTTAATTTATTATTTTATTAATAGAGTCAAATAAAACTTTAAGAAAATTTACAAGTTCATATAGACTGGACGATTTGGTCAATAATACGACTCTACTGTGAATGATAATAATAATACCCTATTTTCTTACTTTATTGATTGACTGGTAATTTAAACTCCCGGGAGAAACAGATATTTAATAATAAATAAATCAAGGGACGATTGACGCCATTTGACCTAGTCCCAAAGTAAGCAAAGCTTGTGATATGGATACTAGACAACGGTTAAACATGCTTACATAGATAAATACATAGGTACTTAAATACATATTAAACATCCAAGACTCGAGCACGGACGACATTCGTATTTTTCATAGAAATATTTGCCCTGACCGGGTATCGAAACCAAGACGTCAAGCTCCGTGACTACTTCTTACCATTAGGCTACTACTACATTAGGCGACTACTTTCTCTAACCATTAGGCTATCCGGTCGTCAAAACAATATTGTATTTTACATTTTTACATTCAAATGACAAATATTAAACAACAACAAATTGGGCCACAACAAAACAATTATTATAATACTGTAAGGTTCCTTAAGCATTTTGAACTAGGCAACAATTCAACCGTATGTAAACCTACGAGGAGCAAATACTTTACACCCGTGCCTGTTAAATCGAGAAATAAGGTTGGGATAATTGGTTTTTGAATTAGAGACACATGATTTTATAATTTATAAATAATGACCACTATAACAACTTTTATTTAAATACAATTATACATTAATTACAGGTCAATAAATAATTAAATTACAGCAAATAATACTAAACTAACAATAAATCATTAAATACCAAAAATAACAATAAACCACCCACTAACCACTCAAACCACTCACCACTCAATCTCACCACCACCACACCACTCACCACTTAATTATAATTTTGTAACGGCCTGTATCTTAGATAATTTAATACTGTATCCATTCGTCAAAACGTCAAATATGTCAATTTAAGTAAGGCTGTTATTTACTACTTAGCCAACCTTTTTTTATTTTACTGTCCTCTTTTGGGTAGAGCCATAATTATTTTTTAAACTGACTAACTATTTGCTAATTTAATTGAGAAAAAAGTTTGTTATTGAAATGACTTTAATGAACTAATTAACATGTGAATTGGATAATGTTTACATGATAAATTCGATGGAACGTTTTATTTCAACAACTTTCACTTAATGAAAATGCATATTTTATAAAACAAAGCTGTCATTATTTAATTATTACCTGCATCCAAAGTATTCAACATAACTAAATTATTTAAATTTAATGTGTGTCGGAATTATTTCCGAACATCCCCATCCATGATATAATCATTAATAAAGCAATTGATAACTTGAAATTCAAAATCGGTGGCATCTAGCTACTCTATCTCTTTGTGACACGACGAACGATTTCGCAGTTAACGGTCCATACCCCGACCGTTAAACAGGTTCCGTACATATCGCGGTATACCATTGCGATACCAACTTGCGTATTCAGGGGCTCGCTGTTTTACCGATGTGATTGAAGTTTCTTACGAGAAATGAAAAAAAATAAGATTAATATTTTTTTAGATTGTGATTTCTTTTATATTAAAACTTAAATTCGAAAATGAAAATTGTGTTTTGTACAATGTACAATCATTACATAAAAGGGTTTCATAAAGTCGAGTACTGTGATTAGGCCACGAGGCTTTGCCGTGTGTGCTAAACAAGGTACGAGACTTAGACCTAATGAACTGAAACAATTACTTTGCTTACCCGCGACCAAAGGGTCACAAAGCAACACAAGGGGGTCAAGGGTCACGGGTGAGCAAAGTAATTGTTTCAGTTCATTAATATGGACCTCCGCAAAGTAACGCCTGATTCAATAAATTATTTTAGACCTAATTATGTTCTGACTGTAAAAATACTGAAAACGACTGATAAAGTTTGTTTGAGTACCTACCTACTTGGGTAAGTTAAATTTTTCTAGAAGTCAGTTTTCAAATTTCTGTAAATTATGTTAGTGAATTTAACAATTTCCTGAGATTTAAGTAGGTACTGGATAAGAATCGTCTTCCAATAAATTTAAATATTATCTAATTTAACAATAAACGCTAACAAGAACTCAAAAACGAAACAAACATGATCCGAATTTAATTGTCTGTGATTAACCAAGTATTGAATATTTTTAACCAATCGCAAGTCAACAGTCTAGCCTGACCAATCACGAAGCAACAGAGCATTTTTGTGTCACGTCATAATTGACAAATTCAGTGAAGAGCGAGTTTACGTTATGACAACTCTTTTCAGTTCCCTATAGGTACGGAACTTTAATTAGGTACACCTTTTGATACAGTAACCAGTAGGTACCTAACATAACAATAGACTTTTGGTTCAGCACTAAGAGCGCCTTTGTGATTTGATTATAGATGTTATATATAATTGGCGGATCAAAGTACATTACTCTTGAGTAGAAAAAGCCTAACGATAACAGAAGCAGAATCAAAAAATATGAGTCTTAGGAGCTGTTTCACCACCCATTGATTAATTTTAACTGACGGATAAATGTGATGCCATCTCCGTCTATTCGAACAAAACAAACAGAGACGGCATCACATTTATCCGTCAAATAAATTTGATCAATGGATGGTGAAACAGGGGGTTATTGTCCCTATTTTTTATTTGTCTTTAACTTCCGCTTCTGACGTTTTTAAGATCTAGGTTTACGGTTTTAGGACCTTATGTAGGTATAATTTAAATAACCTTGCTCATATCTCGTTTTTGATATGCTCTATAAAAATTTATAGACAATCACCGTTCAACTGAAATCAATATTTTTGAACCATACAGATAACCTCACTGTTACAAAAAAATGTCGCTTATTGCAGTTGACTGGTGACAAGATAAACTTAATAACAAGGCCAAAGATCACTGGAACTGTGTATTAATTGCTTGTAAATTATTACATACCACTTGATCTTCTTAGAATAAGCCTTGGAGGGAACTTCCGCTTCCCTGCCTATTAGCTCTCATTCCGGAATCGCTTCACACTCGGTTTCCTCCGGCAGTATGTCATGTCGGTGGACTCAGATAACAACTTGACCTTGACCGTTTCACACTATCCATTACAATTATCTACACGCTATACTAATAAACAGTTGATAGTGAAATCGGTGGCTCAAAGAGAAATTTATTTCTCAAGCTCGCTATCGCGAAGCATGTCAGCCCAAAGATGAGCGCTGTAAGTGATTTTAGCTGACAAAAAACAATTTTGTTTCAATCATTTAAAACTACCTATCATCTTAACATCCAATTAAAAAAGCTATTCGCATTCACGCGTAGATTTTACCAGTAAGTATATTCCCGGTGATTCTCCGTATTAAGCCGTAACAAAACCGTTTGGGAAACCCAAGCGTTAAGTTATTGTGTCACAACAATGACAATTTATCGACAATCGACCGCCCTTTCGTCCCGGCGCTCCGCCAGAGACCCGTTCCGCTCGTATCCAAGTAAAAATCAACAAACGCGTCCTTACAACAAAACACATTATCAAAGAACACGGCGCTTTGCGGAACACTGCCGCACTTAACCACTATTATGGTTATTATCACGATGCAGCAGCTACTCTTTGCTGTCATCTCTTTTACCCACGGGATTTAAGCGACCGACAGCAAGGGATAGCCGTATGTCGCCGTGATCAATGGATGCAAAAAGGTATAGTGACGTTGACAGGATGCTCGGGCGCAGCTGGCTGGAACTTTAGTTTTTTTGTTCTTTTTCTCAGACAAAAAGAAGTTCGTTTCGCGCGGTTTCGCTTCGAGCAGCCCATGCCTGTTTCCGTAAAGGGAACGGAAAATGTTAATGAAGCATACGCGTCGATTTATAATGCCGTTAAATTATATGCGTCTGCCACTGTTGGCTCTGTAATTTGCGATAATAATGTTTGGAAGTAACGATTAATACGTTCTAATGTCCAATTTTTGTATAATCATTGTCAGTGTTCTACAATATTACCGTACGTATGAAAGTATTGAAGTGCTCCATGAGTTTGTGGTTTTTTGACGTTAATAAACAATTAATTTTGGAAGTTAAATTGGTCGAATGGGTCTACGAGTGCGTCAGACCTTTAACTATTTTACGGCGCTCGTTATTTAAACCAATTAAAATCAATAAGCCGTAATCATCCCTCAAATTATCTTGTCTCTAACAGGCGTGGTGCCGCCCCTCGTAGATCGTAGGTAGATAATGAAAACATTACGTATCTTGCATGTCGCATACGCCGGAGGCTATCAATTCCTGCCTCGCCACAAAAAGGCGGCTTGCTAGCGCGTTACGCGTAATGTCTTGTAGGGTAAACTACCAAGTTATAGCTCATGCACCAGTGATTGTCCAGAGATTATAGAACGTCCACGGACCAGAAGACGCAGTGTAGGTACGCCTCCAACAAGATGGAACGACGACCTGGCTCAGGTTACGGGAACGCGTTGGATGCGGATGGCGCTGGACGGATCTGTTTGGAGAACCTTAGGGGAGCCTTTATGTTCAGCAGTGGACGTCTTTCGACTGGAATGATGATGTTGATGACCAGTGATTATCAAATCATTTTCGTTTGAATAGCATTCACTGAATGATTACTTTATAGTCGTGTAGCTAATCAAACGCAAATGATAGCACTTCACAATGATTTTCTTAATGTGGTCAAACACTGGTGCAGGGGCAATAACTGAGTAGTTTACCCTACCTACAAACAATATCCGCAGTTTTTATTGTTACCTGTTAAGGCTTTAGCACTATTAGGAAATGTCTAATTGAATTGATGATTACGAACTAATTGCAAGAAGTAAAACTATAATAGGTAAGCTATGCTTCTTTTTGCGGACGTAGGTACGTACATACTTATATCCTCACATTCACTTCATCAAGTTGGATACCTACTTATTTAGTAGAGTAGAGAGACGATAGCGTAATTTAATTAAACAGTTGCGATCTATATGTATTATGTACTTACATCATTTTTAATATCCATTTATTTTTCAAATCGTGATAGATTTTTCATCGTCAATATTTTTTATTAACATTTTTTTTTACCTGTGTGGTGTCTGGTTTACAATTATACCTCTCCATTTTTCCGTGGATGTCGTAGGAAGCGACTAAGCAAATAGATTAACGTAGGTACTTATGTATACTGTAGGGCGATAGGCTAGGCTAGCTACCTAACACTATTCTACCACTTTTATCTAACATTAAACCTAAAATTGTTAAAAGTAACCCCGAAGCGTAAATGTAGCGTTGCGTGTGCTTTGTTTACCCCGTTAGGGATGCAGACGTGATGTGTATATGTATATATGTTTTTTTTGCTAGGTACAGATACCGGTATCGAAGATATTCTACTCTTAGGTACCATTTATGATAGTTGAACAGGCATGTCGTCATTTTATATAATTATCATGATATCATAATGCGTCATGAAGGAAAGTACAATAAAATTACATTATATCGAAAATAAACCGGAAAGGTCGATAGAATTCCCACCAGGCACAATGTAACGGAAAACCCAGACGCATTCCATAAACAAAAAACTTTTTGAACCTATCAATGATCTAGGGTGAGTGGGGGTAAGATGAAAAACTACCCGTAGCACCGGGTGCTACGTTCTGCTATTTTCATCTTACCCCCACTCACCCTACACAGAAGTAATAATAATTGGAAAAGTAACAATCATGATCACACTTCTCACCATCATCTCAGGAGGGCATAAGTCTCCTCTGAGAATGGGAGAGCTTGGGCCGTAGTTTCCAGTGCGGATTGGGTGCTTCATACACACCATTGAATTTCTTCGCAGTGGGTGCAGTTCTCTCGATGTTTTATTTCGTTGTTAAACTCATGGCAAATTTTAAATGTAATTTCGCACATAAATTCCGAAAAACTCAGAGTTGCGATCCCGGTCTCGAACCCACATTCATCACACTTATCCACGACGATCACACGTAGGTATAACCTGAGTCAGTAATTTCTCAAAATGAACTTCCTGATTTCAAATGTGATGTATCAGTGAAGTTCATACCTCGGAGCTGCTTTGCAGCGCGCTTTGCTCGATTTTAAAATAGGACGACATGTCCTCCTGTGGGTGTCGTAAGAAGCGACTAAGGGTCTGGTGTAAGAGTGGGCAGCAGCGGTCAGTCAACTACGAACTCCGAACTCCACTATAGTTCTGCATGCAAGAGAAAATCACCACACTATTTTCCCAAGAAAACCGTTATGGAGGTTCCCTACGTTGCATTGGTAGGGTTGAGGATTGCCTCAACTAACAAACACGACCTCTCTGTAAGAGTGTAACAATTGAAAAGTAGAGCTGTTTTGCCAAATGACCCATAACTCTGCTACTTGGCCGTTATTCAAGTTCATATTGTCAGCTTTCTCTCTCTCAAAAATTCTGTCTTATTTTATTATGCCTTTGTTTTGATAATTACCAAGTTATCATTAAAGCCTTTATTAAAATTCAATTTGAGAGTTAACTATAGTAGAGGAGATCATAATATATCACCGTCATACCTTCTGTCTGATACAATAGAAAATGACTTACAAGGAAAGATACCCAAATGTCCGGCTCCAATGTGATTTATTTTGAATTTGATATATAAGTATGTTAGAGAGTAGGTAGTCTAAAATAACAGTCCCATATTTTTTTTAGCTGCCCAAACCCAAACTGAAAGTACTGAAAAGTGACTAAACCCTCTAATTTCTAAAGTATAATTTTTGTTTATGCGATCCGGGTGTCACCAACGGTACTGGCTGAAAATCAGCGCTGGGGTGCTTTAAACGCCTCAGCATTATGCTGAGCCAGTGTCCGATTTGCAACCGCAATGACACATTCTATCTTTAGCTTTAGTAATGCCTTTTTGTTTTGTAAAATATTGTGTCTTGTGATGTTGTAAATAAATGTATTTTCTTTCTTTCTTTCTTTCTTTCTTTCTTTATACAAGTTGCAAATTATTACTCTGGTTTGATTATATGTTTGAGAACATGAAAAAATAATGGAGCACGTGTTTTGTTATATCAGCTCAAACTCATATTTTCAAAAAAAAAGCATCATTCAAGGTTTCATATTTTCTCATCGGTGCTTTTTTTTAGGAAAATATAAATTTGAGCCGATATAACAAAACACGTGTCGTGCTCATTATTTTCTCATGTTCTCAAACATATAATCCAATCAGTTATAACTAGCAAATACGTGTCAATTATTTTAGATTACATATATCAAAATAAATCTAATCGGAGTCGGACAGTCGGGTACCTTTCCTTGTAAGAGTTGTAAGTCTCGGGTAAAGGCTTGAATAACAAGAAATACCGTAAACTAGGGTTACTTTGAAATGCAGGGCTACTTTAGAAAACAGTTTTTTACGCCGTTTCCTTATTTTTTTAGACCATCTGCGGCAGTGAAATAACTACCTTGATAAATCACCTAACTTTTTAAGTCATTTGCTCAATCAAGCTATGAATATTTGCGTTTTTATAGTAACCATTTTAAATCTATCAAAGTAGCCCCAAAATTTCTTAAAGTAACCCCAGTTTACCGGTATCTAATGAGTGCGGAAATTCTGCTCAATTAATCCATTCAAGTTAAAAAAAAAAATACTGGACTACGATCCTGTATTAACTAATTTTTACTAATTAAGAATGCTTATCATTATCAATGCCGTTAATAGTTTTGTGTAAAATACTTTAGGCATTTTTTTGGACTGTAGTTCATAGAACATCGGAATGAGTAATTAATATTCTGGTTCCGGCTGCTGCTCCGGCTACTACTTCACCTTCGCTTGTGTCTCCTCGTGTGGCTCGCGTAACCAATCTTTCTCAAGAAGGTACCATAGACAAAAAGGTCGCCTTGACAAAGCCCTGACACCTTAAATGTCCATTTTGCTTGCAGTGGCTAGACATCTGTCCATATCAATCCATACCAATGAACTTCAACGGCTGCAAGCAAATTTGTTTTGAAACTGGGCAGGCCTCGGTTTTGTCGACTGTACGATCACACAGCGAGCACGTAAGGACACTATTTTCATATTTAAACAATATAGCTGATACCCGCGGCTTCGCTCCTGCTGGAGTAGATTAAAACGTGTTTTCCCGTGGGAATGTGATATTTTCCCGTGGTAAAAAGTAGCCTATGTCACTCTTCAGCCCTTCAACCATGTCCATACAAATAATCACGGCAATCCAGCAGTTCGGCAGTTTCGACGTGAAAGAAGGACAAACTAATAAACAAACACACTATCACATTTATAATATTAAGTATGGATTTTAGATCAGGTTTTTAACGCTTCGCATTTGGTGTCAATCTCACAGCAACGTTGAGTTTCAAATCTGACAATTTTGTCCCTCACGAGAGACTTCCACTCACCACGATAGGTTACAAGTTTTTCCCACTGAGATTGCTCTACGTCATATCTTTTATATGACGTTTCAGTACATCTCTGTGCTTTACGAGTTGACCGTCATGTTTACGCTTGCCCTCCTTAGTTTTGAGTAGATGGTGCACTTAGCCACTCACTTCTCCACCATCCGTGAGACGTTCATTGATACTAAAGGCAGGTTTAGACAGGGTCAGTAACTGACTTCGAATTCGAGGCAAGTCAGCGGCAGCGCTGTCCCGAGAAATACCCAATGTAAATTGAAAGTCAGTGCTGACCTCCCACCGCTGTACTGACTTCAAATCAATTTACATTGGGTATTTCTTGGGTCAGCGATGACTTGTCTCGAATTCGAAGTCAGTTACTGACCCTGTCTAAACCTGCCTTTACATTAATGATACGTTCGAATACTACCGCTTTAGTAGACAAAAAAACAACGGTTTTTACGTTTTACTTCCCCGAACTGGTGGGGAATATTCTACAAAAAACACTACGACCGTTATCGTGATATCGACTATCTCGCTCGCTCCAGTATAGGTACACTTCGTATGTAGAGGACAGGACAGGCGGCCAGCTTACCGGGTCACATGATAATGAGCATAGGTCACTCCCTGACCTAGCACCATAAAAAATTAACGTCGTGTTAAAACTTGACTAAGTATTTCCAGTTAGTTAGTAATCCACGTTACTATGCGCTTTAGTATATGAAGGTTAGAATAAAAATATAGATACATATAGAAGGAAATTCTAATTAAAATTTTTGAATGCTTGCCGTCGCGTGGACTTTGTTAATTTGTAATTCGTAATGATTGTTATTGCTAGTGATTTTTATTAACACCTCGGTAATTACTTACTTATATAAAAAGCCGAGGTGACCTAGTGGTTTGACCCATGGCCTCTCAAGCAGAGGATCGTGGGTTCGAGACCGGGCTCGCACCTCTGGTTTTTCGGAATTATGTGCGAAATTACATTTGAAATTTACCATGAGCTTTATGGTGAAGAAAAATATCGTGAGGAAACCTGGACACACCTCGAAGAGGCCTGTGCCCTGCAGTGGGACGTATATATACTAAGATGATGATGATGATGATGATGATGATAAGTTACTTATAGTCTAATTATTATACCGTTCCCTCTTGCTAAACAATTTCATAATACTCTACAGGTGGTAGAACTGAGTACAAGGTCCGTCCGTTCGTTTCCACCATCTTACTCGCTAATCTTGCGCTTGCGTTGCTATATTCCAGCATGCAGAGTAAGACAGATTGTAAAAAATTAGTGCCACATAAGGTATCCTCTCTTAGCCCTCTAGACTGCTAACGCATCGGCAATTCTCTGCTGTTGCAGCCATCAGCCGACCCAGACGCAATCGCAATTAAATCGTTTGCCATTTCCACCCTATTTCATAAAAAAATTACCGTACTGAGCTACTTAGACAAATCACACTAGTTTTGAACTGAGAATATCGCATTGCTTACACAACAACGAAGCCGAAACAGAGTTATAATTAGCTAACAAGTTGACCCTCATCTGAATCGTTCCGCAAACATCTAGAGATACATGTCGATAAGCTTGAATTATCTCTGCACGTCATCGGCACACACCCTAACGGCTATTCTATTACGGACTAGTCTTTACTCGGGGCTTCGCTCGCGTGTGCATTGCATACAGCAGTGGAATTGGAATTACAGCATTTTACTTAATTACATTTCGTCCTCGTTGACACCGATTAACCTAGTCCCCAACTAAGCAAAGCTTAGTACTATGGGTACTAGGAAATGGATAAACATACTTATATAGACATATCTCTGTTTTAACGACCGCTTTAGCCTAGTTGGTAGTGACCCTGCCTACGAAGCAAGAGGTCCTGGGTTCAAATCCCGGTAAGGGCATTTATTTGTGTGATGAGCACGAATATTTGTTCCTGAGTTATGGATGTTTTCTATGTATTTAAGTATTTATTTATCTATATAAGTATGTTTACCGTCGTCTAGTACCCATAGTACAAGCTTTGCTTAGTTTGGGACTAGGTCGATTTGTGTAAGATTGTCCCCTAATATTTATTATTTATTTATTATTTACTTCTTACTAATGTTATAAACGCGAACGTTTGTCTGGATGTATGGCCATCCATACATCCAGACAAACGTTCGTGTGTGTGGACGTTTGTTACTCTTTCACGCTAAAATTTTTGGACGGATTCTGATAAAATTTGGCGCATAGGTAGTAACTGTGGCTCTAGTGAAAAAGGGGTTAAGTCTGCAGAAATTAAAGAGCTATTTTCTATTTTATGTGTAAAGGGGGCTAAGTCGAAATCAGCTGTTCAACTTCTGCAGACTTAACCCCTTTTTCACTAGAGTCACAGGTTTATAACCTGGAATAACATAAGGGATACTTTTTATCCGGGAAAATTGCATAGTTCCCGCGGGATAGCGATAAACGAATTCTTTGCATACGTAGTCGCGGGCAACAGCTAGTACTTAAATACATATTAAACGTCCAAGACTTTAGTACAAACATTCGTATTTTTCATAAAAATATCTGCCCCGAACGAGAATCGAACCCGGGACCGCAAGCTCAAACGTGCGTAAATCGCGATCCCGTAGGAAAATTGGGTTAAAAAGTAGCAAGTGTACCAAGATCCAGCGATCTACATTCCAAATTTCATCTATCCACTCAGCTGCTTTTTTGTATTTGCTGTCATTTATTGACAAGTGATTTCAAACAATGTCATTATTGTTTTAAGGATTTTTTTTATTATGAGAGGAAGGAAAACTAAATAAAAATACATATAACACACACAAACTAATAATACTGCATTTATGATACTAGAAGGGTTTAACAATAGTATTTTATTGTAGTGCACTCGATGCGTCGGTGTGCGCATACGCCGCCTAGCCACGTGGCGCGCAGCGTGATGACAGTTTACGACTCTCTTAAATCTCTTAATGGGTTTCCACGAAAGATTGAACGTAGAGCCAGTTGCATAGTCACCTTGTGTTGTTCAATATCCGATTTGTAATAATTGAATCATTCTATTGCCATCACCCCACCCTACATAAGTTCCATTCCAGGGCATATATTCAATATATATATATATATTATATATATATATATTATATTTAGGCTTTGAATTGGGAAATTCACACACACCATTGAACTTCTTCTCAGGTGTGTACAGGTTTCTTCCCGATGTTATATGTTCACTGTAAAGCTCATGGTAAATTTCAAATAGAATTTCGCACTTAAACTCCGAAAAACTCAGATGTGCTAGCCCGGGCTCGTACCCACGACCCTCTGCTTGAGAGGCCATAGGTCAAACCACTAGACCACCACGGCTTCCGTCACGGCATTCTATTGTGAAACAATAATATTAAATCATGGAATCAAATCAAGTATTTTCTTACACTACGTGTATTACAGATCCCACGTATACACCTACTTGCTATAAATAATGAATTATGTACGCTTGATGTTCGTTTACAGTAAATGTAACAGCTTTTAACATGGAACAGATAAATTCTACCTACAACATAATTATTAATTATATTTATGTATATGTATAATATTCAATGTTTTCCCAAAACCTTGACGTTTACGACGTGCAAATGACATTGAAATTTAAGTTATTGCAATTTCTTGATCTACACAACTGCAGAAAATGAACTGATTAACGAGAAATGTTTTACGTCTCTCTTTAGCGTTTGAAATAAATTAATCGTAAAGCAGTTTTAATGCTCAAATCTTTGAATCAAGATTTGGAATGCTCTCTGGTTAAATTAAATATTCGTAGTCGAGTTCTTTCTAAAGATTCATCAAGTGTAAGTGAGAATTTACGGCGTCAGAACTCCACTTTTCCCTAGGCTCTCCCCTTTCCTTAGTCAATTTATCTAGCCTCCCTGGGACATGTAACGAGTCCTAATCAGAATAGTTCAACCGGAAACTGGCTTCTAAATCGCTTTCCCAAAGGTTATGAGTTCACTTGTGTCGGCTGAAATATCACGAGTAGATAAATACTCGTACGTAAGAACCACATCTTATAATATAAGCAACTGCTTCCCGGTAATAAGTACAACAAGTATTTGAGCTAGTTAAATATACTCGTACTTAGTTTTGACAGCTTGCCTCTATACTTATTTAGCTTGATTGGTTTTTTTTTCTCAGAATACGAAAAACGCGACTCTACTGAATTAATTAAGTTATTTTTTCCACCGTTTTCGTTAACGAATTTTATGTTGACATCACATCGAAGAACATTTTATCTAGATACTCTAGGCGACCCTATGGAGTTTTACCATGAGCACACATGCTTTCCTGTGGCTTCAAAACTAACGTGTAACGCAAATAAATGAATTTAAATATAGGTGTTACTTTCGAAGGGAAAAAACATATATAATTAAAATAAATGGTTTTAACAGATTTTGACAGAAAATAGTTTTTTAGTTATAGATTATAACAAAACATGTAAGACGTCTGTAGTCTTAAAATAACGCGGTAAACCTTCCAATATTTTGCAGACATACGGAACCCTCAATGCACGAGGTCAACTCACGCCGGTTCTTATTTAATTAATTTAAATAAATTAAATTAGAGGATTCGTTCTCTTTCTGCCTGTGCCTGTGTGTACAGGGTTATTTGAAATTCACTGACATCCTCTTAACCCTGAATTCCTATCACTCAAACAAATGTTTTTTGTTTTACGACTTTTTAAAATGAAGCACTTTTTTTCCGATACAAATACACAGAGTATCGTAAAAATAAGAGGTAATCTCAAATTTTCAAAACATTATTACACCAAAAATATTAAGTTATGACAAAAGCCGTAAAACAAAAAACATTTGTTTAAGTGGTAGGAGTTTAGGGTTAAAAGGATGCTATGAATTACAAATAACCCTGTATAGGCTGGCATGATGATGATGAGAGTTTTTGTTTTCGTATTGACTGAAAAAGCAAAAAATTACCTTCCAGCTGCAAGCAATTCTTATCGACGAGAGGATTTTTCCTGTTTGATAATAACCATGACAATTAGGTACAAGCATATGAAAAACCCAAAAACAAATATCGAATACACTGTGAGAAATACCTAGGTACCATCAAATATACAGTCATACAGCAAAATAAAATATATCTTGACTGCTATACCAACTTAAAAACATCCCATTTTATTTACACCATAACAGACAATATGACCCCATAGTACTTATCACCTTATCCTGCAAGTATATACTAACAAGCGACGATCGTATAGCATATAGAATTACATCCTATGCCCATACTGAATGAATTTTTCCACAGGAGAATGCCTACATACCTACATATGCAAATAGCTTCGCTGCTTAGTCATCGGACACAAGATACCCATAGCTTAGGGGAACGCATGTATTGCTCTAGTCGCAGTTAGTTTAATGCGGAGCGGATTACTTCGCATTGCATGACTGTATGAATTACATGAGGTTCTGGTGCCTATGGATTATTGAATCAATTTAATTAGACGTTACGGTCCGTTAATTAGACGACCAAATGGCCTAGTAGTTAGAGAACATGATACAAAGTTTGAGGTCAGGGTTCGATCGACTCCCGCGTCGGAGCAGATATTTGTATCAAAAATACAATTGTTTGTTCTCGAGTTTTGGGTGTTTAATATGTATTTAAGTATGTATATATCTATAATAATATATATGATATGTTTATCTGTTGCCTAGTACGCATAACACAAGCTTTGCTTACTTTGGGACTAGGTCAATTGGTGTAAATTGTCCCGTGATATTTATTTATTTTTATATCTATGATCTCTTCTTAGTCGCTACACTTATAAAAATAAAAATAAAATAAAATAAAAATCATTTATTTCAGAAAACAGGTTCCATGTTTTGTTAGTAACAATTGACTTATAGACTATGTTAGTTAAATGAAATGAAAATACAATAAAGAATAAAAATATAAGAGAGAAAGACCATGGTAGGCCCCTCTCTCGCGCCACCCTCTACCGCCTCAACGATCTCTTTCCACACACATGCAGACTGGCACACATTATAACTGGAGTGGTCGACGGTTGAGGATTTGTAACCTTCGTGATGACGTTCTTGGGAAAATAGTGTTGTATTTTTGCTTAATTTTAGTTAATGCCTGTGGTCACTACAATGTAGAGTCACATCCGTTGTTGATAAAAATCTCTATGAATAAGTCCCCATAAATTTGAAATATTAATAAGGAATCTTTGAGGTACGTTTAACTTTATGTGTTTCCCCTTCAGTGCTCTATTTACTTGTAGAAACGGGTTTAAATAGTTCATAGTTGTTACGGGATGACTCAGCCAGTGCTGCATTTTGAATCAATTGCACATTGTTACAAAACATGTACTTACTTACATGTAAGTATTCTAATAGTAGGTAGCAAATGTATGTAAGTGTAGAATCAAGAAAGAAAAAACTTTTATGAGTATCTTCTCAATGTCATATTTTGTGTCTAGGTAGAGTCGAAAAACTTGAAAGTTTTCCACGCTGAGACACGATTCAGTTTCCTTGACTGTACATTATACCTACATCTGAAAGCGAGTTAACTAGCAATAGTTTGCTACCTTTCTTTTCTACCGATGAATTCCTAATATCCATTTAATTTGCAATTTCAACGATTAAACAGAATTAAAATGTGTGTGGCAATGGGCCGGTCATATAACCCGAAGAACCGATAACCGTTGGGGTAGACGAGTACTTGAGTGGAGACCACGGATCGGCAAACATAGCGTGGACGTCCTCAGACTCGGTGGAGCGATGGCAAGAGCTGGATGAGAGTGGCCGAGGATCGTGCTCAGTGGCGTGTCATGGGAGAGGCCTATGTCCAGCAGTGGACGAACATAGGCTGATGATGATGATGAAACAGAATCGATCGCAAACTTTTTGACGTCACTGAATTGAAAAACAGGGTCCGATGCGCTTGCGCACCTCGGCAAAGCTCGCGAAAGCTCAGGTGCGAAGTACATGCATGTTACGTCGCATTGCACTGCGCTCGACATGCACGCAGAACGAGCTTCGGTCGCACGGTTAGGCGCGCCTAATGAGAAAGTTTATCGAGCGTTTATTGCGCGGGAAGCGAGGAAGCTTCGGCGCAGGGTTGCCATGTGCTAAGCTTTCGCAGGGACGGGGACATTCGCTACTTCGCTGTCTGTGGCCTTAGGTATAGCTATTCTTTTTAAACTGATAGCGATAGCTGTAATGTCGGCTTTAAACGCCGTCCTACCGTCTCTAATTGGCATACGGTAAATTTTTTTATGCAAGTTCGAATGAGCATTGTTTGAACGAATATCTAATTTTTAGTTCACATACAATTTAGAATGCATATTTGTTTCCCTTTTTTACATATTCAATAATCAATCTTGATTCGATATCTAGAAGAATAAAGGTTGAAGATGATACGTCTATCTATTTGTTAGTTTGTTAGATACTATTTATTAAATAGGTAGAGCTACTAAAAATGTATAAGTAAACATAACATGAAAACTGTAAGATTTCATTCATGATTTTATGTTTTTGTTTCCTTAACGTACTCGTAGGTATGTAAAGGCTCCATTACTCTCCCCCTTCAAATTAAACCACTCTGATTGTCAATACGTGGTTTTTTGAGACAAACAAATGGCATCCCCGCATGAGAGGCGCTCCCTCGTCCCGCCGCAGGTGCGCCCCTCCCCCCGCCGGCCGCTACGACGCAGCTTTCGTTCCGAGTCGCCACTCCGCCAGTCGACTGTCAACCACAGGCGCGAGTAGTTGTCTCGTTTGCTGACCGAAAAAGCGCCGCGCCAACTGTAAACAAGACGCGCTTCCGTTCGCAACATAACCTGAATTCAGCTAACATTCGCGCCCAGTGTCGTGTTGTGCCATCTACACGTGGATTGTTATCTTAAAGACTGCAACTAAGCTTGTACATGTAATGTCACTAGTGTCGTACGTACCGGTGGTGTGGTGTCCAACTTGATCGGATCGCGCAAAGAAATTGTGGTATTGTGCGAAACGGGTTCCGTCCGGTTGCCGAGGCCGCAGAAGCTACCGAATCTACATACTCCGCTACTGGTGGCAACGGCGGCCGGCCGGCTTTTGCGATGCCCACAAACACGACGCGCCCGCGCGCCGGGATTGTCAAACGAACGGTTTGACGTCGTAAATGGAGACAACCTGCGGGTGTCGCATTACCATTTTCACGTAACGTCAACAACCGTTTAGATATTCATTTGGTCAGTACATTTATAAACTTTGTCTATTGGAAGGCTACCGATGATACCGATATGTGTGGCAGATTTCACAGCGCTAGCTACCATTAAACATGAAGGCTTTCATTTCGAGTTATTATTGAGAGCAGCTGCTGTGTATGCTTGAGCATTGCATGGATGTTTTTTTCTACGCAGTTTATCGTTCTTTATTATAGGGTGTCACAATGTTACATTAAAACATTTAATTAGGTACGTTACGTACGTATTCGATCGATTGAATCTTAACTAGCGATTTTCCTATTTTCTTACACATTTCGAGCTCATTGCATCTGAAGCTAACCATACCTTTTTGTCTTTAGGTTACAAACCTGACCTGAAGCCTTTGTACCTAAATAAGTGGTTAAATTTCATATTTATTAACTAAAATAAAATAGGAATAAAATAGGTAGTTATGACGATGGCAAAAAAGTAGAACAGGTGCCTACTCTCAAAATAAGATGTTATATCTTTCCACAACATAATAAGAGTTGTGTACTCTACATTATTAGTGTTTAAACTTAGCTTAACCCGAATGCCGCAGCAAAACAGGGCATTCCCGAGTCCCGGCAAATCTCCGCGAATTCCTCGGCAGCCAGTTGTCAATGCTATCAATTAATGCCATCGAGGTGCTCCAGTTGTAGACAAAAGGCAAACATGCAGCCACTCGCAAGCAATTTCGAGAGACGAGCTACCGGCAGCAATTACAGGAAAACATCTATGTTGATATAACTTAGAATTTGTTATTACTATGGCATTGCTTTATTTTAAGGCATTGAACGAAGCTATTTCGTACTAACTCAGTAATATGTTGACTATAAAACTAAATGACTACGAGTTCTTGGATTCTAATTATTGCACCATCAACATGTATAAGTACATTAAACTGTTGATCGAGTATCGCTAATAAACACATCGTAAGACGCAAAGAGATGAAGATGAGATTACATCGTTCGTTACCTGTCGCGAATTGTAATGCGTCGCAAACAATCACAATGCTTGATCACAAAGTTTTCTCAGAACTTGGTCGCTTCGCTTACTCCACCTTTGTCTTGCCGCCAGTTAAGTTCATAGGCACCGTGTACAATATCGTACACATTGTTATTCATTATTTCATTAACCAAGCTTTTGTATGCTCCAAGTTCGCGGTCTGCTGCTGCAGGTTGCACTCAAACTTCACCTTTGTAGACTTAAAACTTTACACCACATAGCCAATTCAAACTTGCAAGTTAATCATCCACCTACTTAGCTTGCTTTTATAGCAAACTCAACAAGTGTGGTAAAATTAATTTTACCAGTTTGGTGTAAGCAGCAAGTACGGAATAATAACTTAAGCTTAAACCATTTTCATTTGCATAATCGAATTGAAACTGTAATACCGGTGCCGGATAACAAACTGCGCCATTAATTGTAAGAAAACATTCATCGCTTCAGCTTGGGCATTAAGTCCTAATATTAATGATATTTCAACAAACTTGTTTGATTAGGTAGAATTTAATGGCCTTAATTCAAACTTTTCAATGATAATCTTTTACTTACAGAATACAGAAAAAAAACGTTAGCTTTGAAATTGAGTTATGGTCTGTTGACTGCCATGAAAGAATCATTATTTCCTTTGAAGCCAACGGTGATACAGCAACGGTTAATAGGACAACAATAGAATACGCCTTACGTATGATTGTTAAAATTAGTGCCGCGTGGAACCTTCTAAGCAGAGTGAAAGGCATACTTTCTCCGACCCTGCGGCCCTCCTATAAACAATATTACCCTACTCTATTGCTAAATTTCACACTCTTCTACTAGTAATATCGCCATCTAACCAGTTGGAACGCCCGTCAAGTCTAAATAAACTTTACGCCAACCAACTCTCTGAAATACTTAAATTAAATAATAGAATTTAAACGGACTTGATGAACTGTCGTTTTCAAAGTTAGTCTAGCAGTTCGGAGCTTACATATATATTTGATTTGAGTAACTGTATAATGAGATCTGTAAATAAGTCCTCATCTGTGTATTAGCAAGTCCAATCCAAACAGCGAACATTATTTCGAATTAGAACATTAAGAACAGTTGCAAACGAAATGACCGGCGCAAGAGCGAAACGCTCGCGGTGATTTCCGTCCGGTTTAAACATGACTGTTCTCATCATCAGCACGAATTAGCTCGCTGCGGTCCGTTACTCGCCCAACATTCGGAGCTTTTATCATAGCTCCTCCTCATGCTCATGTGGGTCGACATTGCTTTGTTCGTCTCCAATACCATCACCTAGTAATTTAGATTTGCATTACAACTTAAATGTATCCTTTGCTTTCTATTGCTCGTAATTGGCCAATACATAAACAATTGATTTGTTGGTTCGCACGGGCGTCCGTAAACTTAAAGCTGAGTTACAAGCGAGCTCACCTAAGTGGAGTTTACGCAAGCTGCGCTTATGTAAGCAGTTAGTGATTCTTGTGAAACGACTGTGTGCTTTCGTTACTCGTATTACATAGAGTCCGCATCGACAAATTTGTAATAATGAGTGCGTGATGACGTTACCACGGAAAACGAATGCGTTCGGACAATATTAATTGATTTAAGTATATACGTGCTAATCAAGTACATTTTATCCTTGATGGGTGAACGATGGAATCGACAGCAGATTCAATATCTTACTAATATTATAAACGCGAAAGTTTGTATAGATATTTGTTACTCTTGCAAACTCGACCCTTTAAGGGATTCTGATGGAATTGACACACAGTTTATATATAACCTTTATACGACTGTATGAAGGAGCGAATTCCTCCAAATACAAGTGCTTTACTTAAAATGAGGATTCGACACCACCTGTCAAAACATTTGGTAAAATAAATAATTTTGATTTTATTTTTATTTTTTATATACTTATTTCCAAGAACATTGCATAGAAGTTGCGGGCAACTGCTAGTAATAAATAAATATCCTAAAGAAAACCCTGTTGATGCTCGTAGGTAACTCGTTAACTTGCTAAATTATTTAAAAATAACCTTCCAAACCCTGGGTAACACGGTCATTAAAATTCATTCTATGATAACAAATTCAGTGACATCTGCCGACGAATGTTATATAACTTTCTTTTTATAATTATCAAATAACCATTATCACGATTAAAAATCAGTAGTCGTAACACCAGTAGATACTTCTAATAAAGACTTATTTTCGCATTATATGACCTTCACTCGTATCTAGAGGAAAGTAAAAATGATTTAGATTAAATATACCTATCTAGCTATCGCACTGTCACGATATGGTAATCGACACTGATAATTTGAATTCATGATAAGACAACTCTCACATAATAAAGTATCTTTAATATTATTTAATAATATTTAAATAAATAAAGAAGATACTGAGATAAACACAACGTCAAACTATTGTTAACGGAAAGCCAACATTTCGGGACCAAGAACCTATTAAGTTTTCATTGGAAGTGCTCAAACTGCAGCTAACAAACAATTCATCATAATATTATCTATTAGGTTAGTCGCTGTTAGTCTAGTCGAGCCAGAGTTGGCACAAATTGGGCTGACGCCAGCGGTGCTTGCCAAGTGCATCGAAGGGAACAGCCCTTACTCACTATTGATATATCAATATCACCACTTCAAACTATAAAACTATCGAATATGTACTTAGTAATCATTTGAATACTACCAGCAGTCAGCGGAGTGACCAGCTGTATAAAGCCATGTTCATATAACTAAATTCATTACAAATTCATAGAGAATTACGTGGGTGGCGGCCAAGAACCCAAGCCAACAGCTTTCAGGACACACTATGCATTAGTTCAGGGTCTAGCCATATCAAATATTTCATATCAGCAAACTCGCCTGCCACTGTATGCGTTCCAGTAAGTTAAAGAATATTGTACCTATGCGAACTTTACTTATTTTATTTCAACCACATTATGTACTGACCATGCCACTGGGTACAAGCCAGAAAACATTGCCAAATATTTACAGCTTGGAGCCGTACTCGTATGTTATGGATAGGACGCCCAAATAGAGTTAAGTAGGTATTCTTTAGTCATCAACAATCCGCCCACTGGTTTGTAGGCAGTAAAAGTTAATTTCACTTTAAATGTACTTTAAGTAACGTTTATACAGTTATGACTTTCAGTCTGTAATTTATTTCGAATAAAAGTTTATTTTACTGGTTTTGTGTTATCGTCATCGAACTGAGTCATGTCTCAATTTATTGTTATGTCCTATAATTGCTGCAGTGAACAATCTGAGTAATTAAGGAGGTAATATTTATGTGAATGTCTCGGATCCTGGCGAGTTTAAAGCCGAAATTGGTTATGTGATTGTGTGTCAGGTAGCGGGGCAGGTAAGGGGGGTTAATCAGGCTCGCGGGGCGGAGGGGGAGGGTCTTCCGTCGACAACAGCTGTCACAGCAGCTGCCTGCCGCGCGATCGCACGTGCGGCTGCACCTATTATTAAAGATCCATTTTTTCATCAACGAAACGATCTAACGTATTTCGTAAGACGGCGAAAAGGATTCATTACGAAACATGTCCCTCGGCCCAACTGCCACGTGGAAAAAAGTGTATAATAATTTTGTTCAATGTTATCGCTGGGAGATTATTTGTGTCAAGGAAGAATTGGTTGTGGGTATTCGATCCCGTGGCGATGCACACTCGCCTGCACGGGGCACGTGATGTTTGTTTACCAGCCGCCCCAAGGCCGCCATATTGCGACGTTGCCGAGCGCACACGAACAATGCCGGCTGGAATAGAGAAAACTGTAAAAAACTAGAAAACCTGAATCGCTGTTTACACTTAGGGTTCTGTGATTTACCGCCCGCGCCCTTAATTAGTAAGAGTAGAAATGTTATCGTATGTAATTAGTCGATGTCGCCATTTTCGCCTGCTATTAATGCACATACGATTTTTGTGCTTGCAATAGGTTTTAGTAGATTACGATACTCATCAACAGAGTATAACCGTGTTTGAACGACAATATCTGGGAGAACCAACAATTAACTTCGTTAGAGACTGAGCTGGGAAAATAGGTAAATGTACCTATCTCAAATTCGATAATCTTATCAAGTGTAATTTACTTAGTAAACGTCAAGGTTCAGTTTTTGGTAATACGAGATACGAGCTTTATTCAAAATAGTGACGATATGGCTTTTTAGTCATATAGCTGCCTCACACGCTAAGCCCGCGTGACATTCCTATTCCTCCTTTTACTCTTTTTTTGGTCTAACTAAGCGTAGACAGAACTCTCAAATTAATTTTTAACGATTAATTTTATGTACCTACCCAGAAGCTATACTGTCTCTTGACACGTTATGCAATGGTAATCTCAACGCAAAATCTACAAATGATGGCGATCTTTATTTTTTTTTATCTTATCGACATGGAAGGTCTGAGTCTTCTATAGAGCTGAAAGGAAATACCACAAACATCTTGCATGATGTAATTACAGATGTAAAACCTGTAATCAGCCATGTTCATGTAACAGCTATAAATTTTGATAAGTTGGGCCATAAACTTGCGAAGAATCCTAAACCAACCAAATGCGCAGCAATACAGCAAATTTTAGCGTTCTGGATAGAAATAGACAGTCATACCGAAGATGTTTGTTTTGCTGTAAACAAACCAGAATCATGAATCATCGTTTATCTTGGAAATTAAGAATGTGGCTGGGTTGTGGATCAGTCTGCTGATCTGCAATCTTTATGTAAATACGTCCAATTAAGCGAAGGATTTATTATGATAAGTGATGAAATAACCACTTTCAAAAACAACTTCGTAGTTTATATTTTAACTAGCTTCATCCCGCGGCTTCACCCGTTTTAAAAATCCATGAAAAAAGGTTTCGGTAATACTTTTAAAGCACAACGTTCGCTCGGGCAACGCTATCTATGGATTGCAAACAAAGTTAACACATCATCTTGAAAACCGAGGGACTTCAACGTACTTACCCTATTTTTGTTTAAAGTAAAAATGATATCCCACGCGAAGTATTTACCTTGATATTAATTTATCCTAATTCTTAATCCAGATCTTTGTCTATGTCTACGCCAAGTTTCATCTAAATCCGTTCAGCCGTTATAGTGTGGTTGACTAATAAACATTCAAACATTCTAAAATCTCCACAAATTTTCTCGTTTGTAATTACAAGCTTTCATTTAGCTCACCCCGTTTGTTTTTCTTTTATTTTTTTTTATTTTATTATTTACTAGCTTTTGCCCGCGACTTCGTCCGCGTAGAATTCCAATTTGTGGTAAAGCTTCTTCATCTCTTTCATTGTATAAAACAAAAAACCGGCAACGGCAACATCCATTATTATTATCATTTCATCATCATCAGTATCAGTTAGTGAATATTATAAATTCTGTTTATTCACTATCCCGTGGGAATTTCAACAAATTTGTCCTTATTCTATGCAAATTTTCGCTTATTTTTATCCCGCGGGAATTTTGCATTTTCCCCGAGAAAAAATAGCCTATGTCCTTAAAAGTGTAGCTTTCTACCGGTAAAAGAAGTTTTAAAATCAGCCCCGTAGTTTTGCTTTTTCACGGAGAAAAGTAGCCTATGTAAATAATGGTTGGTGTAGCTTCCTATTGTTGAAAGAAATTTTCAAATCAGCCCTCAAGTGATATTCACTTCGTTCTATCCCACGGGAATTTTGCATTTTACCGAATAAATAGTAGGTAGCCTAGCCTATACCGCCGATAAAGGATAGTGTAGCTTTCTATTGGTCATTTTTTTTTTAAACTCAGCCCCGAAGTTAAATATACTATTTTTTATACCGCGGTAATTTTACATTTATCCGGAAAATAGCATCCTATGTTAATCAAGGACAGTGTATCTTTTCTATTGGTGAAAGACATTTTAAAATGAGCTCCGAAGTTGAATTTTTTTTTCTATCCCTTGGGAATTTTGCATTTTCCCGGAAAAAGTAGCCTATGTCAATAAAGGATAGTGTAACTTTGTACTGGTAAAAGATTTTTTTAATCGGCTCGGAAGTTTCAGAGATTAATCTATCCCACAGGAATTTCCAAAAATCCTGCATTAAGTTTTTTTGCTGTTATGTATGACCATTTACGTTTATACTGAATTTGAAAAGTTTAGTAATTGTAGTTACGGACTTACGGAGATAGGATCCAGTTGATTTGAGTATATAAATCCTGATTTATCCTTATCCCGTGGGAATTTTCAAAATTATTGAAATTAGCTTTATACCTATTCTAATAGTCTACTTGATGCCCAATTTGAACAGTTTAGTAAACGTCGTTCGTCGTTATGGGGATAGCGTCACTCTCGATTGATGAAATATATACATCCCGTATATTCCTTATCCCGTGGGAATTCCGGAAAATTCTTTCTTATCGGATGCCTACGTCATACAAAGGACGCCTCTACATACAGCGGTTTAGGCTGTGCGTTAATCCGCCAGTCAGTCATTTAGGACTTCAGGACAAAGCATTTTATAAGTATTTGCATTGCACCAAGCTTTTATGCGAGTTCAACAATGATGTTTGAATACTCAATTCGATTTTATTCGAAAAAGATTGAACTCACATAAAAGCTTCATCATCATCATCATCATTTCAGCCGTAGCACGTCCACTGCTGGACATAGGACTCCCTCATTGACGCCCAATCATTACGGTTGGAAGCGACTTGCATCCACCCTGAACCTGCGGCCTTCACCAAAACGTCCGTCCATCTCGTTGGTGGACGTCCCACGCTGCGCTTGTAAAAGCAAAAGCTTGGTGAAATGCAAATACTACTTATTATAATTAGTTATTATCAGAGATCAGATCAGGAAGTGGTTGACAAACGTAGACAAATGGTTTGCAAAATTTTAAGTTTCGTTTCGTTTACATTGTGTCAAAATAAAAAGTAATTTAAATCAAAAGCATTAAGGAGTATTGATATCAACTTCGAAGCAAATCACCCCCAAAATAACTTTCTACTCCTTTTTAACCCCGTCAATAAAATACGAAACACGTCTTCCATCAATTCTGTTATAGAATGTTTATGCAAAATTTGAAGTAGATTGGACCAAGGAATCACGTTGTCCCATACAAACTTTGCCCCCCTTTTTTACCCCCTTAGGAGTAGAACTACGAAAAATCCTTTCTTATCGGATGCCTACGTCATACAAAGAACACACCCTCCAAGTTTCAGGTCTCTACGATCAGCGGTTTAGGCTGTGCGTTGATCCGTCAGTCAGGACAAAGGATTTTATATGTATAGATTATTCTTGGGTCAAATCTTAGAAGTCGAATTTGACCCACATCCAGTGGTCGGATTTGCTTGAAATTTGGTATACTTATGTAGGTTGGATGACAATGCAAGTACAGTCAACAAAAAGTACAGTCAGCGAAAAAGCTTGTATTGAAAATGAAATTTTTAACAAAAACTTATATTATTAGTAAGATACTTACGTAATCTCTAGGTAATTTTCTTGGTAGGTAAGATTATTTTAACTTCGATACAAAAGCTTAGTCGAGGTATCTGTTTAACATTTAACGTGAAGTCAAAAATCATTACGCTTGTTTGCCTTATTAGTTTTCACCTCACTAGCTCGGAAAGCCCTTTTTGTTTGTTTGACATCTATTGAGAAAATCGCTTTTTATCCACAAGTGAAGAAAGAGTTTTGACTATTGAAGGCAGCTTAAGTGATATTTGACAGCTAACAAAACGTAAAACGTTAAAAGTGCTGAATTTTTAACATCACAATTAATGAATTGCATCGAGTAAAAAACACTAAATACAATCTTACAACTTTATTTTAATTCATTAATATCAGCATTCAACATTAACCTTCATTCTTGTTGTAAAAACGGATAAAATGTTCTGACAGTCCAAGTAAGTCGATGTGCGAACAAAACGTATCCGAAATAATAAAAAAAAACTTAAGTCAAAACGGTATACAATTTAACAGTAATACAGTTTGCTCGTATCTCAAAATCGATAATCTGGCTAATTGAACTTTACTCGATGTGCAATAAAGTTCAGTTTGGTTTATTCATTGATTGGAGATACGAGTTTTTTCAAAGTAGTGACGATATGTCGGTATTGGAATAGTTCCATAAAGACTGGATTTGCTTAGGTTATTTTGCATTATTTTTGATTTTACCAATATTTCTATAAGTACTTCAAAATTATTGTATTGACAAAGAGGTAAATAAATAATAATTGATAGTACAAACCCTTTTTCTTATTTTCCTCGCTGTAGTGAGGTGAAAAGTTTTGTGTTATACACGGGTGAAAAGTTATTTTACGTCTCGTGTGTTGAAGCACTCGCTATCGAAAGAATTCTATTTTTGAACCACTCGCTTCGCTCGTTGTCAATCATAGAATCCTTTCGATAGCTCGTGTTTCAAAATGAACACTCGCAGTTAAAATACAACTTTCCCCCCTTGTATAACAAATAACTATTACATTGTATAAGCTGAATTACGTCAAACTGAAACAAGAGTTGTCACATGTGCAAAAATGATTGACGTCATTAAGCGCATCGCTACGATATATATACGAGTAGGTAAGTCTGTTTTCATAATGAAACAAAGAAACCTGATATCGGTTTTATCAGAAACTACCGTTGCGGTGGATCCTGATTTTGATCAATTTTTCGACCGAAACCCAGATCTGATTTGCCAGAAAAAATGCAAGCCTTACAAGGAGTCGATTGAGCGTTTTCCTTGGAGAGATTTCTATGGATTTCTTAGATAAAGTTATTCAGAATAATATTAAACTTGAACAATGAATGTAACTTGCTGGACAAACCATTTTTTTTTATAAAACAGCATTACGGAAGATGAAAACAATAGCACTAGCTTGAATCTGAAATCGCACGACGGCATTGCACCTTTGACCCGCTCGCTACGCCGCAATGCAGCGTCGACACCACACCGCCGCGTACCGACCACCGCCACATGCATAATAGCCAGTATCTCTTAACAAAGACATTAACTTGAATAGTAGTTAAAATCTAATATTCACAACTGAACATTCGTTCACCTTTTTTCGTGATAAAATCAGCACGCTCATAATTTAAACACGCATGACGCAACCTATTGCAATATTAATTCGTGATTTCGGTTTAACTCTCGAACTGACCTTTCAATGCAATAGGTCAAAATTACGTCCCACCGAAATTGATCAATAGAGCTAGAGACAATTCGCGAAAAATATTCCGCGAGATAACGACTTTAGATAAATATATTCGCACGTGAGTCTCATGCTAAGAGATACCGGCGATTACACGTGTAAGATAAAAACTTTCGATTATTTTGAAAGTCTCAATCAACCCGAATTTACAGGCTGACGCCGAACGCTGTGATATCTTTTGTGATGTGAGGATATTTTTATATGTGATTTACTAAGTGCCCCAGTACAAACCGAGTACAAAAAAAACGGATAGTTTATTTATTAGTGTTAGAAGATGAAGGAGGAGTGTAAGTTGTGTAGTGTGAGCGGGTGGGTCGCGCCGCCGCCGCCGACGGACTTTTCTATATCGTCGTTGATGCGCCCGGGGCAGGCGCGCGCGCAGGGCGTGCCGCCGACGCGGGCGCGCGCAGAGCCGCGGCACGACGCAGTGCTGCTGTCCGCCTACCTCCTCAAACTAGGTGACTATCCCTTGAATACGCTTCACGAACGCGCGGTTGGTGAGTATCGAACACGCTGCCCTGGCCTGCCCTGCACCTTCCGACTCACCTAGCCTTCTACTAATCTAGAAATGCCTAATACTCACTCTGGTTTATGGTGTTTTAGTATAATGTTGAAATGTAACCACTAAGCACTCCTAAACCACCCTTACAACAACTATTTACATGTTCATTTACGTTAAGTAAGTAGGTGGATTAACGATTGGTATGTTTGATACAGACAACATGACAAGACTGCTTTAAATTAAGTATTATTTGCCTCAAATTGATAACAATTATCGCTTATATTTAACTTATCTTTTTTATATTTGAATTTCTGGTAGATTCGCTTATAATTAATAATTATGTTGGAATTTGCGATATCTGTGCCTACTATGAACATAAAGTTAGAAATAATAGTACAATGACAAAACAATCGATTCCATAGATCCGTGATTGAATCCGGAATCTTATTGTCTCTGCCTGCGAGTCTAGATTTATGTAGCCCTGAGCTCGAATAGGCTTCCGTTATTATTACTATTGCATCTCACCTGTAAACATATTGCTGGCGAGTAATACGTTGTTACTACTGTAGAATTAGTAGTTTATTAATGGGCTCTATGTTTTGACTATATAGTCTTATCTTTATCTTTGCACTTCTTCAGTGATTGTTGGTCGGCTTTAATTCTTAACTCACATTAATATCTTCTATCTTTGTGCGTAAATATCCACACCATCACCAAATAAATAACACAAGTATTTAAATAAAAGACAAGAATATATCTTCCGGGAGATGTCTTTACATCATTTCTAGTAGGTATCATTTCGTTTAAAGATGCCTAAAATGTTAATGGAAATCAATACTTTCTGGCTGCTTGCAACTCGATTCTAAAGGACGTCATTTACCTATTTTCAAAAGCTAGAATATCATTTAAACAGTAAAATTTTGATCTCTGAGGGATAAACTCAAGACCTCTTTGGTTAAGTAGACTGATGGTTTGGTTACTAAAACTCCGAAGCCAAAAAGAGATCTTTATTTTTATAAGCATATATTTTGTTAAACTTCAAATCTTGCCAGTCAAATTTTTCCTACTTCCAATGATCAGATTGATTTCAAATTTGAAGCAAATATGTATATAGAATGACTACGTGAGTACATTCAGCAAAAAGCATTCCGAAAACAATAACCGAACAAACTGATACGAAATTCAAATCATTTGTGAAGAAGACATTAATATCTAAGGCGTACCTAGGTACTATAAAATTAATGACTATATCATGGACAGGGATGTTTGGAAATAATTCCGATCCGCATTGGCGATCCCTAGTCTCAAATAGCGTATCTACTGTGTTAAAAAATTAGATTGTATTAAATACTTTAGATGTATGTAATTTAATAACAATGTAGATCTGATTGAAAAAATATACCTTGTTGAGTTTCTTGCCGGTTTTTTCTCAACAGGGTTTTTCCGAACCGGTGGTAGATTCTTCGACGTTCATAGGAGCATCAATTGATGCCTAAATTGAATAAAGAATTTTGACTTTGACTTTTGACTTTGAAGCTTGTTTTTTTAAGAAAATCTTATCTTAACTCAAATGCATTAATCGCTCAAAGGCCTAATTTAAAGTTGCCTACAACCAAAAAGTACAAGTTCATGAACTAGTTCCATTGATTATAACAATAACATCTTGGTCCAAAGCGTTCTTTGTCCGCCGGTGACGTCACGGGTTCTCCCCTGTGACTCATGCATGTCCCGAACTTTCGGTGGATTATTTGAGTCGGGAGTTAGGTGAATCAATTACATCGGTGTCGTATTCTTTGTTTACATTCTGTTTGGTTTTGTTGACGTTTTGGGATTATACTAGGTAGTTTTTGGTACCTTTTACTTCTTAATAAACAAGTAATGTGGAGCGTTAAAGGTTACTCGTAAATGTCAAGAAATTCAGAGTTCCTAGCGGGTTTTTTGGGGCGCGATCTATTGATCCGGTTCGGTTTTACGATGCTCCGCTAATACCTATGCTCTGACATAGATGAAACCTAGATGAAACTGAAGCTGGTAGTAGAGTAGAGAACGGTACAAAACAGTAGAAACAAGTAAAAAGGAACAAAAATCTTGCATACTAAAGTGAATGCCTCATTTAATTTCCGCTCTTGTAAGACGTACCTACTATAACTATAGATCTATTTGAAATTTACCGTGAGCTTTCCACCTACGAAGAAATTTAATGATGTGTGAGAAGTTCGCAATTGGGGATGTCTATTTTTTTGCAATGTATAGTAAATCGAAAACCATTTCGAGATAAACGCTTTTTAACTCGTTTTCTGTACATATTTCATTTTAATATTATGTAATGAATTTATTACATAATAAATAAGCAATGACCTTCATTTGACATTGGTGTAAATTGTGTGGCCGGTCCAAGTCTTACTTTATTCTGTGTTGTTAGAATTACTCACAATTTACGCGTGGATTATACTACGGAGTTTGATTTGGACCCGCTTTCTGACATCTAGCACTTTGACAGCGCCAGTAAAGTGACACTAGTTACAGTGTACCACTACGCAAAAAAATAATTAAAGGGGTTGCCTTATCGTACGCATTTAGATAGATTTAGAAATTTGACAGTGTGGGAGCCCTTAATCATAATCTGACGTCATCAACCAAAATAGTTTCAATAATTAATTTTGAAAAAAGTAGTGAACTAAATGACAAAATATTGAAATTAGTTTCTTATAATTGACTTTTCTATACAAAAAAATATATAAAAATCACTGTTATTTTTTTTAGACATTCCCAATTCGCACTGGGCCCAGGTGGGAACTACGGCCCAAGCCTCATTCTGAGAGGACTCCTGTGCCCTGCAGTGGGACGTATACAGGCTGGGATGATGACATACGATACGAGTACCTAAATATATTAGTGGTTTATTTTAGATGACCAAGTAGGTAAGTGAGTAATAAGATACGGTAAACCTAACGTGTCTGTACTTAAACATAGTAATACATAACGCACGCGATTAAGCTACGTAGAAACGCTACAGATAAGAAAAAGAGCAAAAACATTTCAACTTTCTGAAACTAGCTAGTCGCAAAACAACGCAGACCATATTTCTACGCGACGCAATCCCGAGTCCAACCTAATGCCGCCTCTGTAGAGCCGACCGGCGCGACGCACGGACGCAGTTCTCGAACTTACTACCGCTGACTGGTTTGCTCTGAACGGGAATTCTGAATAGCGAATAGGAAGGAAGAACCCACAAGAATGTTCATTCGTATCTCTTTTATGTTATCTTCACATCATTGAGCTTTGTGGCCGGTTCATCTCGCTGATTGAATTTATTGTCGTTAAACGTTAATCCCTTTGAAATGGGACGAGTTTTATTGTTTTTTAATTTATAATTGAATTATTTAAATTAGCTGATGTGGATTGTAATGAAATGATAGCAGAAAGCGTTTGGGTGTTTAATTCTTATTACACGCATTTATTTTCGTTTCACAATATTATTCTAACCTAAAAAATGACATTTTAATACAAGTTTTTGCGGACCGTTTTGTCATCCAATCAATACACGTGTACAAATACTTAATTTCAAGTCATGTCAAACACACATAATTACGTGACTTAACTCGTGACCACGGCTGCTGCAATGTGGCCGAAACGTCGAGGTAAATACGTATTAATTGCGTGATAATTCCCGTTTAGTATAGTAATTATGGCAAACAAATAAAAATTGTAAGTTAAATAAAAAAAAACTTCTAAAAATACCTACCGCGACGTGCGAGGTGCAATTAAAAACTGGATCACTTAGGTAGGTAGGTACTTTTATGCGTTCACAGTAAATCTCAAGTGTGAAAGTAATAAGTAATGGTCTTTTGTCGGAAATAAACAATCTAGATTTAGTTGTTACAAGTGTTTTTTTAAGCTTGAAAGTTTCATACCTACATTTCGACACAACTAAACTGAGTTAACACTTAATCGAGGTTTTTTTTCAGTTAGTGATCCTAAGAATGTGTTTTAGATTATAAACGTCTGAACAAGCGACGTGTCGTAACCAATATACTTAAACCCTTCGCGCGCGTCGGTTGAGAGCTATAAAAAGTTAAGTAAAACAATAATCAGTGAAGCGAGGCCCTTTAGTTCCTCCCCTCGTTTTAAACGTAAATAAATGCACCGAACACGCTCCCATTTATATCTCTCATTGTAAAATTATATTTATGGATGGTAAAATCTTACGGCGACCGCTAGTAGGTTTGTTTAATTATAATACCTATATTATTTGAACGTGGAATAAATAGAAATTAGTAAAATGTGAACTTTTACAGCCTTAACAGTATCATACTTTGCTAAACATAATTAATAAGAAAGAGAATGAAAACATAATTACAGTTAGAACCAGGTCAAATAATAATAAATGATTTTTACTGAACAATTCACACCAATTGACCTAGTCTTAAAGTAAACAAAGCTTGTGTTAGGGTACCTACTAGGCAACGGATAAACATACTCAGCAGCGATGCCAGGTCTACGGAAAAATCCTTAGATCTACGGATTTTAGGCCTTGTGCCCAGACCTACGGAAATGCTTGGCTAATCTACGGAATTTCAGACTAGCCTCATTTTTTAAAATTTACCTACTAGTTTCGCTGACAACTAGCAAAACTGAACAAAACGGAACGGAATGAACGGGAAACCGAAGTGTATGAACAGAAAATTTATTCCTGAATAAATAGCCAATTTTTTTAAAATTTTTGTCGATTTTCTATTGCTAATTTACTTTAGCCAAACTGTAATCTAATTTTGAATAGCATTTAAACGTTCAGGTGCAGCCGAATATAACTAATTTAAAAAAATCCGTAGATCTACGGATTTTTCTTCAGGTGATCTACGGAATTCTACGGATTTTTTCGCCTGAACCTACGGATTTACATAAAATGGATATGGCAACACTGTGTATTTACATATTAAACGTCAAGACTCGAGAAAAATATTCATATTTATATGCATCATCATCATCATCCCAGCCTGTATACGTCCCACTGCAGAGCACAGGCCTCCTCTCAGAATGAAAGGGCTTGGGCCGTAGTTCCCTTCCCACGCGGGCCGAGTGCGTATTGGGAACTTCATATTTATACAAAAATACATAATATCTGCGTTGATCGGGGATCTATTCCGGGACCTCAGGTTCTAACCACCAGGCTTTGCGGTCGACCTTAAATCATTTGTGTACACGTGATTACTCAACCAGAAGGGCTAGCCTCTGGAGTACAGTCGAAAGCAGAAATATGTATACAGTAATTGCGGCAAAATATGTAAATCATCAACCTTATGGTTAATGGCATAGAGTTGTATAGATATTTTTGACACCTTGTTAACGTATACATATATATTTTTGCACTTGACCGTACCTAACAAGATCGCAAGGAAAGACATCATTTTTTTATTCAGTTGTGATTTGGCGGTATCATTTCAACATTTAGTGTGCTCGTGTAATTAATCAAGCTACAAAATCTTCCTTCAAGTACTAATAAAATAGCTTTTAGTAAAGTATCTAATCCCTCTTGTATAAAATTATGAAATCGAAGATGAAATGAGGAATGTAATGTGAGGATTGTAATGTAACTAAGCTAACGAACGCACTGCCCTTTATCTCCTCCTTTTACACTTAAGGATTTTACTTAAGTAATTTAATTTCAAACACTTTTACTAATAAGTATTTGCGAACTTACTTTGAAATTTACCATGAGAGAAATGAAATTTACCGCAAAGGTGACGGAAAACATAAATAAATAAAAGAAAATAAAAATAGTTGATGAAAAAGTACCGTTTACAAAAATGTTTGCCGTTGGTCCTGCAATTTGTTGGTTGGCAGGCAATGCCTGTCCCGTAGCGACCAGGATTCAGGGTACCTACACAAATACTTTATTTTAAAATAAACTTAAAATCAAAAAAGTTAGCTAGAGTTAAAATACAACAAATGCGAAACCAAAAAAATAGGTATGTATTTAATTCAGTGACAATAAGAAAGGGGGGTTATATAGTTGGACCGAAACAGATAGTGCGTGTGTATGTCTGTGAGCGCTCATAATGTGTGTGTGAGTGTGAGCAAAAAATGAGAAGAAATTCAATGGTTTGTGTAAAGTTCCCAATCCGCATTGGGCCCGCATGAGAACTACGGGCCAAATCCTCTCATTCTGAGAGTAGGCCTGTCTCCTGCAGTAGGACGTATAAAAGCTGGAACGATGATGAACAAGTATGATCCCTAGTGCCCGTATGCGTATGTTTAATGTTACAATTGGGCACAGTACATTTCTCATTTCGACAGTTTGTCAAAAGAGTGAAGTCGAAGGAAGTCACGGCCACGCTTGTGGAGCGTAACCGTTAAGGTCGCTGCGCTTCTTTGTTGGCAGCGTTTAACTTCTACGTCTACGTGGATCACTTCATTCTGCATGGTCGACTCTATACTTCGTGCCTTAATAGTTGATCTGAGCACGTTTTTTAAAAACTTAGACTGGCCGTCGCGTTTGAGTATATCTGTTATTAAACATGTTAACAAATTTAGTATGCGTGCGAGTGGTATCGTATCCTGAAAGTTAATAATGGTAATAGATATTTGTGTGTGTATTATGTTTATTTAATCATTTTATCTATAAGCGCTTTCTAACCTTTTCAACCGACGAAAACAAAAGGAGGAGGTTCTCAATTCGACGTGTATATTTGTTTTTTTTTTTTTTTTATATGTATGTTCACGCATAACTTTTTACAGCGTAGTCCGATTTTGATGATTCTTTTTTTATTGGAAAGCGTATACCCCGAGGGTGGTCCCATTTTAATTTGGAAATAATATTCCTACCCTGAGGGTAGGAAAACAGGGGATGATTGATTGTTCAGTTACCGATTGTACTATATGACCACGCATAACTTATTACAGAGTAGTCGGATTTTGATGATTCTTTTTTTATTGGAAAGCGTATACCTCAAGGGTGGTCCCATGTAAATTTGGAAATAATATTCCTACCCTAAGGGTAGGAAAACAGGGGATGATTGACTAACTTTTTACAGAGTAGTCTGATTTTCATAATTCTTTTTTATTGGATAGGGTATACCTTGAAGTTGTTATTATATAAATTTGGAAAAAAAATTTACCCCAAGGGTGGGAAAAAAGTATAAAATAAAAACTTTTTAACTAAAAATTAAACCGCCGAAAAAACTGAAAAGCAAAAAATAATACCTTTTTTGTTTGACCTTAATCTAGGTACCAGTTTAAAGTCGGTGCCTCAGCACGAGCCAGGAGGAGTGATAGAAGCCAGTCAGGTAGAAGATTATAGGTCCACTATTATTATTATAGGTTTTGATAATTAGCTTTCGTTTAACATTTTCTATCATTTTAACATTTGCCTTTACAAGACAAAGACAATATGATTCATATTCTTATAACTGTAACTTTTTATGAATAAGAGACTAAGTTTAAATATTAAGTATCTGCATAATATAAAAAAATAATGTTTTCACGTGGACAATGTGAATTTAATGACATAAAAGCCTTTAAAACATACACAGTAGCCACTGATTGTAATAATGATAAGCTTCCCGTGGGAAGGCAAAATATGAATGCCCCAAAACTAATCCCTCAACAAATTGCTAACTGCGTTTTACAACATGCTTCACGTAAATCATAAAAGCGGAGAAGCTAAACATAAAAAACTGGTAACAATAAAGTGGTTAAGCCAAATTGTTTTATCATTAAAGGCAACATGAAACACTCGTTCAAGTCGGCCAACTCTGGTAGAGTTTGTGATGTGATAGTTTTTATTTATTGACGAAATTTATAAAGGCTCGTTGGTAGTGTTGAATAATTTATTGTATTGTCAGCGGCCGCGCTGTAGCTCGCGTTATTGACATCATAACTCGCGAATGGCACTCCGATTGTGACATTTTACATTAACCGCTGCAATTTTATTTTACGACTGTATTGTCATGGCTTTAATGGCATTCTACCGTAATTTATTAACTTTCGTTTTCACATTTAATAAACTTTCGTTACTTGTTTCAGGTAAGCCGCCCTGCGCATGCAATTTGTGCGACACCATGCCGTACATTCCTCCATATGGTGAGTTGCCCTCAGTAAAATCTATTCGTTACGTAATGCGTCTAAATTCTGGCGCTATACGCGCTTTTATGTTACGGCTTGCTGCTAGAATTGTAAATTGGGTAGACAACTCGGTAAATTTCACATTCATCGTCGGGCACATTTCTCTCGGCGGCCCCTGTGCGGTATGAATATAATCGTATTAACCGTGTTTTCAGTATTTGTCCAATTGAATCCTCGGTGCAGTAATCAAGTGGGTCAGCGGGTTGCCCGAGCCCGCAGCTCTCGAAGCGACGCGTTCCCATGCCACAATATACACTACACAACCTCTACCTCCCTCTTTATTATTATTCTAAACAGTTTCTATTGACTTCAAGATAAATTACTTTGAAACAAATGATATAAATGTCCGACGTTTCGCTGCTTGCAAATCTTACACTTAGTTCAATTTCTTCTTTCTCACTCATTTAAGAATATTACTCAGGTTTGGTTAGATTACAGCTACGATAAGTGAAAAGTGACCAAGCACTCATAGCTAAACCAATTTTCTATGTACAACTTTAAACAATTAATTACAACCTTTCACGTCGCATTGCTAGCGTGGGGGAGCCAAAGCCGGCCTTCGGAAGCAATATGTGTCATGTTTCCTCACATCTCAATCTGTCTCGGCTTCGTATTAAAACGTTTAAAGCTAGCCCAATAATCCCGCTCCTTAATTGCTGTGGTAGTCGACGCCAATTAAATTTAGTCACTAGACTCGATACCGGGTTTCAACTCGTTTGTACGGTGGAAGCACCACAGACCGCAGTGGGAAGCACGAACCGTTTCCCACCCTCTGTAAACTGCTCTGTCTCCGTAAAGCGGGTTGTTTATCATTTGGTTTCATCAAATAATTAATAAACGATACTGCGAGCGGAGCGGGCGGCCCGCATGGCGTGCGTTAATAATATTAACAGGCGCGTCTGGGCGGCCGGCGACAAACGCCACCGCCATCTCACGCCGCGCATTACGCATTATTTGAACCACTGTAACATAGTGCTATTCGTGTCTCGCGAGACACTTTCTCGATTGATTGTCGATATAATTAGCTGTAGGTGAGTTTGTAAATCGTACGTAACGCTCTGAGACGCGCCGGGCGCGAGCCACCCACGCCCCGACCCTTGTGTTTAGGTTCGAATCAGAATGTAAGAGTAATCGTTCGGATTTTTATTGCTCGCCTGCCAGTATAAAAAGTCTATTACAAATTTTATAACTTTGGATATGTAGATAATAAAACGAAGCTGCGTCATTGCGAGCTTATCACCAAATCTGAAAAGTGAACTGATGAAACTTAAACATTCGGTGCTGCAAGGCTAAACTTTAGGTGCCTATTAAACTTATTCGCTTCCTGATTGCGTTTTACTAAGAGTGATCTCAGAAGTGTTATCTCGAGTCATCTTATCAATATCCGCACTCCTCAAGATAATGTAAATATGGTTTACAATATGTAAATCGTGCTAATTTTTGCGAAGGTCGCTATGAGACCTCGCGAAAACCAAGTTGACCTCGCGTTTATCATTGTGATATGATGATATGCGCAGTTACTGCTTTGTGATATTTATTGCCGCTTAGTCTTCGGTCCTGGCAGGATCCAAGACTAGCTCGCCAAATAATCTTTTCAGTGCGGGAAAACATGTGGAAAAAACAATTGGCTAGTAAGTGATTATTTTAATTTAATCAGCTTCATGTAAACAATGCGGTATTTTGCCACGGCAATTCATATGGTGTGAATAAATTACTTTTTTCCTATGACCTACCTGAAAACTATTGAGCTGAACTTACGACAAATAACTATGTATTTTTTGGTGATAACGTAATTTAATTCCACTAAATGATTTTACGTTTAGGCATACTATTAAACCTCTTTCAAACTTCACGTCCCTTTGCTCATTTTCCTCAATATTGGTTCTATGTGACCAGGTTTGTTTTTTAACAAAAATTATATTTGATTTAGCATTTTATAAATTCTGACTTGGTCTCCCAGACGCTCCTCCTTTATTGCGGCTCCGTACTGGCTTTATATTTCAGATGGCTCGGCCCTGAATTGAGTTTCAATTAAGTATTTAAATTTAGCTCATAGAAAACTTGAAGGCCTTGATTGTGATGTGTTTGCAAGGGGTGGATATACATATAACTAAACGTTTTTCAATTAGAAATCTACGCGGTATCGAATTTATGGCAATCTACAATTTTACTTTATCATTTTCATTATCGTAGCCTGTTATCTGTCACATTTATAAGCTTACATTGATTACTTTCATCGCAGAATTTTATCATTATTTAAAAGGTTTTGAAAAGTAATATTTTACCTATATTTATGATAGTCATGTTGCGTTTACACAGCTATATTTTTATCCTTAGTACCGAAATAAACCGCTCTTAAAATTAATTAAATTCCATTCCAATGACCGCCTTGAATGACGATGCAGTGTAGTGCACCTAAAATACTCGTAACAGATAATAGGTACGTTACGTCAATAATCTACGCGAGTGCTCAGTAAATCTTTGTTTAAATTCCTAGCCTGCTATACCGTCACTTGTTTCGTTGATTTCCATAATAAAAGGCAAGAAACTACCTAATACAGTCAAATTTCCGCAATCGATTGAAAACTTCGTTACAAGACCTATTTACTAGTCTCGTTGATGAGTATAGGTTTTAAGTTAAAATTGGCGGTTTTTATTCCAAGTACCTACCTACTGCTAAGACATTCGTTTCCTTTGCTACTAGGTAAATAAGAAACATGCCATTCTAATAGCAAATAAGTAGATATTATTTTCTCTTTGTTTACACTAGAAATTAAATAGTCCACGAACCCTAAATATTAAAACAATAAATATGATTATTATTAATTTTCTAAATGAAAGGGGCGCCGTGTTTACAACGTGTTAACCGTCGCGGTGGGCTGTAAACGCGCTTCACAAACGCGCCCGATGTTTTATTGTGTGCGTAGCGCGCTTCATAAATGCCACCTACATGCGCTGGTGACATTCCTTTTCGGTCGGCGTTTTTGACTTGAAAATACGCCTCTATCTATGACGTCACAAGCTTGCTCAGATGTGTATTTAGGTCCTTAAAAGACGTAGATGGTGTTGAATTCTTGATTCCCTTGGATAAAGAAGAAAATCAAGTCTGTTTTACTGTGCGTACGACTTATAATGTAGGCGCACAATTACGTTTAAAACACTATCTTTTGAACAACTTTTTTACATTCATGATTGAATATTTGATCGAACGGCGAATAACATACGGTACAAAACCAACTATCAATAACCCTGTGTTATTTAAAATTCGCGGCCCGTCAGGGATTTGGCACTTGGGCGCGAGTTGGGAATTTATAATGGTTTTATAGCCGCCTTCTTGTTTCGATAACTTTGATGTATCGCTTGTGACTTTTCTCGGCGTATGAACAAACTTTTTAAATTAAAATTAAACAGTACCTAAACTTCGAAACAAATCGAATACTATTTGGAATAAAAGATTCCTATCGTCGATTTATTTACGGAACATACATTATATTTAGATGTCTGTTTTAACAAAATATTACGAGTACAATATTTGAGGTTATCGTAGAGACCCGTTTTATTTTATGGAACTGGATACTAAGTATCTACCTTCGCACCTTGAAAACAAAGAACATCACCTCGTTCAATCTACGAGACATTTACGAATATATAAGTACACTAGCCGTTGCCCACGACTCCACCTGCGAACAGCTCCGTCTGCAAAACTGCAATTTTCCCGAATAAAAATATCCTATCTAATATGTTAAAACCAGGTTGTAAACTATCTGTGTGCCAAACTTAATCAGAATCCGTCATACCGTTTTAGCGTAACCTATTTTAGTTACAAACATCCACACATCCATCCCTACAAACGTTCTCGTTTATAATATCAATGGGATTATCTCTTTATATAAAAATATAAAAATCTTCACCTTCAGTTGTAATTCATTAATGATTTCAAATGTTAGGCTCCAAAACGTAGCTCATGCTCAAATCAGGGATAAAACGGGCACACTTGAAAGGTCAAATCGCACGGGCCCTCGAGAGACTGTACGTAGGCGTATCCGGAACATCTTGTTATTGCGGAAAGCTATAATAACCCGGCCAACGCCCTTACAGTTCACCCGGATTTCAGGCAGATCCTTTTGGAAAAATCCTGTTGTCTTGTTTTCCTTTTCGTGCGTGACTAGATTTCGGAGGCGCTGCGCGCCGAAACAGCCGAAAAACCATCGCCGTGAATATAGTATGTGTATTAAAACTATGAGAATATGAGATCTTCTTGCAATGATCCTTTCATAGGGTTCCGTACCCAAAGGGTAAAAACGGGACCCTATTACTGAGACTTCGCTGTCCGTCCGTCCGTCTGTCACCAGGCTGTATTTCATGAACCGTGATAGCTAGACAGTTGAAATTTTCACAGATAATTTATTTCGGTTGCAACAACAAATACTAAAAAATAGAATACAATAAATATTTAGGGGGGCTCCCATACAACAAACGTGATTTTTTTGCTCGTTTTTGCTCGATATTGATAACCGGCAATAGGTAGACGCTTGAAATATTCACAGAATATTTAGTTATATATCCACTTTAAAAATAAATAATTCAATTAAAACAAAACAAATATGTACTTAAGGGGGGCTCCCATACAACAAACTTGATTTTTTTGCCGTTTTTATAGGTAAATGGTACGGAACCTTTCGTGCGCGACTCCGACTCGCACTTGGCCGGTTATTATTTAACACAACACAACATGTGTATAGCTACATTTTTTCAAACTTTTTTTAACTTGCGACGTTTGTATCTCGTGCCGTAGTTTCAAAATTTGCCAACCATTTTTCGACCACTTCCTGGTATTCAATTGAACTGAAATCTGACATACTTATGAATATTTGATGACAATACAATAATCTGGTAGCTAAATTTTGGTACTCCGGCCAGAATCGTCTCCGCAGGAAGGAACTCTTCAACGGCAAATAGCATCGGTTTGAAACCTGGTACGAATATTTAGTTTGGATGACAATGCATTAATAGTCAACAGAAAGTACAGTCAGCAAAATAAACTAGAGTAAAAATTGAAACTTATTTTAATTATTATAACAAATATATAATATTCCCATTTAGTCTCGTGACCGAATCAAAGTCGACGCGCGCGAGTAGTTCTTAATCTGATTCAACAAACAGTTCCATAAAGCCGCAAACGCAAGCCGACTTTAGCAATACCGTAGGTAGCTCCTTTTAGTAATCTAATTCTGTTCATAAAAACACGCTCAACTTGAAAATATTTTCCCGAAAGCGGTCGGCTTTGCCGCGTCTAGGCGGGTTCCATATTGACAACGAACCGCCCCGTCATCGGCCTGCTAACACAAATACTACAAGTGGAACGCTGCCCTCGTACTCACGAAATACCGGTCAAGTGCGTGTTTCAAATGACGGGATGAGGGTTCTTTCCAGGGCAATTAAAAGCTGTAGTGTTTTAATTAGATATTACTTTATTTGCTTTAAAAACGATGTTCATCAGTATCGTCGTGTAGTTTCAAGAATCAGATGTTTAAATCGAACCATAGCAACTGTTTAATCGGTTTTTTTTGACAGAAACATTAGTCGACTTGAAAAGGAAAATACAAAGAACGTTTTTTTTTTAATTCGATTAGAAAACGAAGCTATATTTAGAGTTACATTGTAAACATTGTCGGCATTATCTTTTTCGAGGAGGATTTTCTTCATTGATTATTTTGCAGATTACACACCTAAAGTTTTGTTAAAAGGTAACGAAGAATTCAATATCCTATCCTACGATCTGAGTGGGTTAAAAGATCTACGTTTTTTTATATTATGGTAATATGTTTTAACAGATCTGATTGCAACGGAAAAGACAACATTTAGTAACTCAAAAAATCATGAAATTTTAGGCGCTTTATAGGTCTTACGGCTATCAAATTAATCGACGGACTGATCAAAGGTTTTTCCGATCACAACACTTGCATGCGCTCACATTGGAATTTGTATAAAGTTTATAAATAAGCCAATCTTGTCCTTTCAAATTAGTACATTCATAATGCAAGCAGAAAAATAAAAATCAAGCAAGTGGAGAAGCAAAGTAAAAATATTGTAGTTTATAATTGAAATGAACCTCCGCAAAGTAACCCATATTTTTACGTAGAATCTAACAATCGCAGCTAAGGTTGCGGTGAAAACTAATAAATTTAAAGGGTTACATTGCTAAATTGCGTATAAAATACGGAACTCTAATTACTCTAACACTTCCCATGCCCGGGTTATTAATGCCGCCGCTATTACGCCTTCTTGAACTGCGTAAACAGATTTGATTTTATCTGAAACAGTAGGTGTAATGTTCATTAATGTTTCTTTAACGTAACGGCCTACACGGCGATACCCGCTAATGCTTTCATAGGTTGGAAACAAATATTATTGTATTATTTAGAGAGCGGTTCTTGTTTTGGTGTTAGTTACTAGGTATATGGAATTGTTCAATTCATGTAATTGATGGATGTTTACTGTGACGTATACGGAAGCCGCCTTAAGTTAACAATATTGATTTATACAGGTGTCCTAATTTTCAACGATAACCTGGTTTTGGGTACGAGACCAAGTTATAACAGTTCTTGAAAAAAGAAAAACAAATAGCGATAATTTTTTTTTTGTGAACTTTACATGTTTTTTTTTTCTATGGTATCTACCCTGTATGTTTTAAACTTCTGAGATTAATAACTCACCCGGGACTTAAGCACGACTTAAATATTGGAAAAATTATATCGACGTTACCGGCCACATTGTTGCTGCCGTGGTCACGACGAATGGTCTACTCGTGATCGGATTATGACCACCATCCATATATACCTACCATTTATTCTACTACACATATCTGTCTAATATACGGCAAACATACTTTCTTCAAAAATATAGATAGGTATACGAATACAGGAAGCAATATACCTACTTATTGTAAAAATAATAATTAGCAACACGTTATCACTTGTCATACTTTGAATACCAGAAATCATAACTATTTCGATAAGATATAATTTTCGTTCGCACTCACTCATAATAATAATCTTTCGAATTTTTCCCTGAAGGTCGTCAGTTAGCGAAATAATTTGGCATTCATATTCGCAATCCGATGGCAATGTTTGTTCAGGTGTATTTTAAAGTGTCGGCGGCCTTGGAATCAACAATTTGTACATTTTGATTATCAAACAATGGCCAAAACGCTGAAGCGAGCGTTCAATGGTTTTACGTCAATGTCGTGTCAAAGTCGGGGAATAATCAGTGTTCTTAATATGCCGATTTCATAATTAATTTTAAACGTATTAACCGAGCGGTATTCGTCATGCATTGGGCGAGTGATTGCGTTCTCGAGTCTCCAGAACAACGTCAATACTTTTTTCCCTCGTTATCTGCTCCGTAGGTATTGGCAGAGTTTTTCATGAAGTAGAGCGACAGAGTAATCTATTAGTGCGTATCCAGATCCAGACAGACGAGTAGGCTGACCAGTAGGTCTGGCTTTGTGGGGCAGCGCCGGAGCGGCGCGACGACGCGTCGCTGTTGACAGTCATCCTGCCTATTGCCAGTACCTTGTCAATGTAAAAAAGACTTAAGTTCATACCAAACTCAAGCCATATTGTGACTTTTTACATTAAGTACGACAAGAATTAGAAAGAGGCCTCGGGATCAAATTGCTTTGCATAAAGAAACTTGATATAGAAACTAGATGAAACGTAACTATTGTAAGGTCGTGGGTGAGCAAAGTAATTGTTTTAGTTCAGTATTAGATGAATTGTGGATCTTACGCCGTTTTATCTCGAATTCGTTTGCTTTGCCATATGTCTGTTTAACGGCTGATGTATTGTAATATATTCGCTTAGTGATTCGCGATTGAAATGATGTAGCTTTACACGTTCAGCGGACTTTCTCCTTAGCTCATGGCCACATACGTAAAAACAGATTTATGTGATATTTTATTCACATGCATACCGTTACCTATATTAAAATCTGAATTAATTTCAATTGTACATGCCTATAGATTATGCTGGTAATTGCTGTCACCGTAATTATAAAATTTAACAAAGTTTGTAGGTCAATGGTGACAACAAAAGTAATCTCTAGTGTACCTACCTAATTATGATTAGCAGACTTGTTCTATTATTATAATAATATGCCTAGCGAATACCAGTAGGTGCCTACTGGCATTAACTGCGTTTCAATAAATAATGACACTGGAAAACAATACGACTGCAAAGTCTTTTCGAACCTTTACATTCAACGCCGCCTGGTGAGTAGATAGCATGTTGACGAATAGAAAAATTCGCTGAGTCTTTCTTCTTCATAAAGCATCGAAGAAAACATCAGTTACAGGTTCTTTATAAAAAACACTTACTTTACGAACCTGGAAGGAAACTACAAGGATTACTGATATTACACGACTGATATTACAACCTACATCGCTGCAGTTCAATTTCACAATTCCAATGCACCAGCTGCCTACATTTATACCAATACCTAATATCTAACAGATTATCGCCATCTCGAATCGGATCTATGCCGAGTCCCGTACGCAAACCTTCGCATTTGAGATCACAGAGCGCTGTCCTAATTCTCCTTTTAACGTTTGCCTATTCATCTTTTGAATCGTTGTAACCATTTCTCTTATAAGCAGCACTTTATGTGCCCAATCCGTGTATTGTGCGTTGATTTTTTGAGCCTTCATGACTCACGACACGAGTGTTCTGGTTTAGTCTGCGCTATCGCGTGATAACTAATGCACCTCATTAAAATCGCTTTTATCACATTATTGTAATCAAGCTTCAATCTCAGTCTGTAAATCTATATAACTTGAAATTTAGCACACATATGCCTTGATTTTCGTAGAGGTAGGTAAACTAAGAAGGGATTTTTCGAAATTGCCACGGGATAGGAACAAATGGCATTTATATTTTCGCTTCAAAGTGGCCCTATCTGCGTAACTAAAATTACTACAGAGAAAGGTGATTAAATATAACAGTAAAAAACTAATTTAAGTGTTTTCAGAAAATTCGGGATAAGAAAAAACGGGATCATAGAAGTGCAGTAAAAAGGGATTTTTGGTATTTCCCGTGGATGTAGATCTACTACTACTACGAACTACTACTAGTCTTACGCGATACCTACTAAGTTTTTTTTAACACGGGCGACCTATTTTAAATCAAAATTTATAAATGTTTTTTTCCCCATCGATTAAAACATGTAACTAAAGAGAGATAAAAACTGGAGAGCTAAGATAGATTATAATCTCAGTGTAGAGTTGTAGATACTTGACGGCAATATCCTTCAATTAAGACAATTTCACAACGTATTAACGACCCTACTTGCATGTACCTACGGGTACCGAGAGGGGCCAACCCTTCGTTTCAAGGTCGCAAGGGTGAGCGACTATCCGATTTGTTTTATTTATGTATGCCTCGGCTATTTTAGTCCGCGCAGAGTACGAACTACACAGAACTATAAATAGGACAGCAATTTATCTACACTAATTACGTGATAATGTCGTGGGCAATATCTTCATGCGAACGTGAATACTGTTTAGAATCGCCAGTTGATGTGGCTTGGTCTTCGATGTTTTTCAACGGTCGAATCTCAAAAATTTTAATAAAACTTTTAAAATAAGGAATTAAAATTACTTTTGGTGTACCTAGTATTTATTATTTATTTATTTAGGTAGCTGTCGAAGAAAAGTATCCCTATTATAATATAATGCCGCGTCCAGAAGTTTTGCAAGCGCCGGCAAATACACGGAACGCAGTCATATGATAGAATAAGACAGGGATACCCTTTGATTACTTTAACATAATGACTGCGTCTTGTGCGTTTGCCAGCGCTTGCCAAACATCTATACCCGGCATAATAAGTAGAGACAAACGCAAGTAGGTACATACCTTACTTATTAGGTACATACACATTAGAACTGAGATTAGAACTGTACAGTCAAACTCATAAACAGCTAACAATAATATTATTGTTATTTTTATTTACTTACTAGGTGTTTCCCGCGACTTAGACTGCGAAGAATTCGTTAATCGCTGTCCCTATGCTATGCTATTTTGCGGGATAAAACGTTGCCTATATGTTAAGGCAGGTAACAACCTATCTGTGTGCCAAATCCCATCAGAATCCGTTAAACCGTCTTAACGTGAAAGAGTAAATCCGGATTTACCTTTATCTGACGTGTTGTGTCGTGTTGCCTCAGAACATTATCGGTTCCATACATTTAACACAAGCCATCACAACACGCTGCATCAGAGAAATATCAACGCAACCATGATAAATGTATGAAACCAATACTGCTCTGACGCGTCACGACACAACATGTCAGATAAATGTGAATGGAAAGGGGCTTAATAAACATCCATACAAACCTTCGCGTTTATAATATTAGTAAGATTTTTTATTTGAGAATATAACTAGCTAGATAATGTAGGGAAACACAACGGCACTAATTAGACACGATAGTGAAGTAAGTTCATACTACCACCAGCAGCAGGGATTGACCACTTTAAGGAAAACGTTGTCAAGTGCTAACTGTTTGGGAGAAGACGCTGACAACTGAGATACAGGTTTATACCTAGTTCAGTAGTCAGAGACTTCATAAAATTATGTTCATCTGTGTTTGGTCAATAAAGTATTATTATTATTATTAACTGTCTATCATTTGGGTTTTTGTGTTGGCTTAGACGATAAAAAAACATTTCTAATTTTACGTGTAGTAGAGACACCCTATTTTATTCAACGTTTCGTTTTACCTCTTTGTCTATGTGGTAATATTATAAATGTACTTATTAGTTAGTTATGCAACATTAACAATACAGTCTCCTTATATTAACAGTCTCTAAACTAAGCCGCGGACGGACAAACAGATAGGTGGACACGGCGAAACTATATATGAGTTCCTTGTAGAACTACGGAACTCTAAAAAGGCAAGTACGAAATTGAAATTTCATACCTTACGTCACGTGAATTCACAGTTAATGAATGTCTATCACTTATATAATTAATACATTTAAATGAGCAATTCTTGTATATTTATTTATTTCGGGGATCTCGGAAACAGAGCAGCTCTAATGATTTAGATGAAAGTTGTTATAGGTATGCTGCGGGGGCGAACAATCGATTAACGAAGGCTCTGGGAAATCGCGACCTTTCGAGTTAAGCCTGAGCAAAACCAGGCACTTCCTACTAATATTATAAACGCGAAAGTTTGTAAGTATGTATGTATGTATGGATGGATGTTTGTTACTCTTTCACGCTAAAACGGTTTGACGGATCCTGATGGAATTGGGCACACAGATAGTTAATAATCCGGATTAACACATAGGATACTTATTATCCCGGAAAGTTGTATAGTTCCCGCGGGATAGCGATAAACGAATTCTTCGCAGACGGAGTCGCGGGCAGCAGCTCGTACTATATAAAATATGAAGGGTACAGAAAAGAACATGTCTTAGTAACCTTTTTGAAAAATGGTACTTTAATCTCCTAATGTAGAGCTCGCAAAGTACGTTTGGATTAAATATTGATATCTGAAAATAATGGGTATGTATTACAATACCGAAGTACGAAAGACCGATTGTATTAAAATATCGAATGGGTCAAAAGACCGACACGATTTTTTTCTGAAACTGTTAACTTTTTAAGATTGTTATAAAACAAACCTAACCTAACCCAATGGGTTCTGTATGATGCCGTTTTAATAAATTCTGAAAAGTTTACGGTTTCAGAAAAAAATCGTGTCGGTCTTTTGACCCATTCGATGTTTTAATACATTCGGTCTTTCGTACTTCGGTATTGTAATACATACCCGAAAATAATATCTATTTTTTTTCACTTCTTAAAAAATGTTTACCACATCAATTGTTCGTGATGACTAACTTTCAAACGGCTATAATTCAAAAAGTGGGTTAGGTGACTATACTATAAAGGTTTAGGTACTTTACTAAATGTAAACAAACTCCATATTATGCGACTAAAGTAAAGAGTACGTCGAAAATGTAACGTGTAAAAGTCAATTACAAATATTGCATTTGGCTGGTTAACCCGACGCCATAACTTTTGGTCGTGTTGGTAGCTGATGTTTGTTTACATTTAGTAAAACACCTAAACCTTTATAGTATAGACATGTTCTTTCCGTGTACCCTTCATAATATTGAACTTGAAGATTTCCCCAAATTCCCACGGGATGGAGAACGACCCAATATTTAATTCTCCCTCGGGAGCGATGCCGCAGTATAACGCTAGTTGCTTTAATAAAAAAAAAGGTTTCGGATAAAATACCGTCAGAAATACAAACCAACCTTTCTCCGTAAAGCTAGGTTTGCCTGTGTCGCCAACCGAAACACCTTTTTTTACTTTTTTCGGGACTGGCTCGTTGGCCAATACAGTGAATTTGTGTGGCGTGTTTATGTTCCACGGGTTGTGTTTCAGCCTCATTTATGTTAAGTTTCTTTCTACTATTAAGTAGGTACACAGATTAAATGGATTTTTGAGTTCACGCGTCGATATTTTTTTTAATGAAATGAGACCCACTGATATGAAGAATAGGAAACGTTAAATTCAACTAAATATTTACTGATAAAACTATTCCATTGAAATGAGGAAAATAATAATCTTAATTTGGTGACTAAGCCAAATTCGGTGTCAGACCAGGCACGATGTGGAGCACTATTTTTTATTCTTATTTTTAGACTATTTTGTGCACCCATATTGATAAATAAACATTTCATTTCGTTTTCATTTAGGTAAACTGATTTAAAGCTTGACGGTAAATTTTTAGACTATAGCCGACATGCTAAAAAAATCTAGATTTTAAATTAAGCTCAGTTTGTTTAATGACAGTCTCAAAATGTATCAAACTGTCTGGCTGAAGCCAGGTTTAACGCTTAAATAAGAGTTTTTTCCATCAAGTGGCAATTAATCGTAATGTCTATTATATCGACCAAAGTATGTACATAATGTATAAGTATATTTCTGCACAGTTGTAAGAACTGCGAAACATTCAGTTTGATACCAAAAATACGAGCCCTGTTAATCTCGGTGTCATAATTTCATCGCTTCAGTCTGCCGCGTTCGCCGGTCCAAACTAATGCCGCCTCTCGCACCGCGCCAACGCGTGAGTGGTTAGCGCTCCACGTGTAACCGTGTAACTACTCAACACTTTCACAAACGTATCTCATTAACCGTCACACCACAAAACCAACCTTCACCCATCATATTAAAGCTCAAAATCAAACGGAAGCAAAATGCTCTTACGACCTTGTAGTTTACGCCAGTCGAAAGGTCGCTATTCCGAAAACACCGATAGCATTCGATAATTTATTTCGCGCGTATCTTCATATAGTTAAGTCTATTCAGTGCGTTAGAGTCGCAAAATCGAACATCCATTTATTATATGTTACTGAAACGGAGTGCATGAAGAAGACAGAATATTTAGATTAATGTTTTCCTCTAATGTGACACTGTGAGTTTATTTAATAAATTAATAATTTATTTCTCGCGTCGTATTTAAGTTCACTTATTTTAATTTAAGTAAAGTGTTTGTACGATAGCCGAATTGAATTATTGGATTATTTAATAATTCTGAATCGGAGTGGATGAGGAAAACCAAACAGATGTGATGTATTTAGATTAACGTTTTCCTCAAAGCTGCAATTGTTATTATTCTAATTATATTTTTAAACCAGGTCTACATTGAAATCGATTATTTCTTTTAATACTTCCTCCCATTACAGTTTTGTTCAAATGGCGTTATCACTTTTTCGGAATTAATTAGATGGAATGAATTAGGTTCGTACTGCGATACTAGCATACCTACACATAGATCTATCATTAACTATTAAAGTACGTAACGCGACTATGAATTTTGTGAAATTTTAAGTAATATAAAATGTCCACAACTCGCATTAAGACTCTTGAAGTCGATCGAGCACCATGCATCAACTCCTTATTACAAGCTTCGCAGCACCTTGTCGCTTTAACAGCTCAATGCGTCCATCAAACTCTTTTACCAAATAAGTCAGAGCGACAAAGCGCTTAAGTGTTCTCGGGGGTAACGCACGCGCGAGCGGCAAAAAGCCGAGATAAAAACGACACGAACGCGAATCGCCGTGTCTAACTAATCTCAGGACAGTGACCCGCGAATCCGCGAACGATTTCACCGGCTTGAGAATAGGGTACCGTTGACCTTTGCCCTTTCGTGCCCTTCCGTAGCCTTGATTACGTTAGCATCCTAATTGCCCTAGGCTTCTTTTTAGCCCTTAAACCTGTAAATCCTGGTTTATTTACTGCATAATGACAATTTATTCTCAGGTTTGTACTTCTGTTCGCCTTATTTAAATTCATGGCCAATTTGTATTTATGATCCCCACTTTTATACATTTACAAACAATAATAAAATCGAGAATTCTGGGTGAGGAAATGTTTGTTCGGAAAATAAAATCCAATGCTTTCGTTGAATAAAATATTTAAGTACGTAGAATTTTCGTTTCGTACAGAACAACCGCATTATAACCTACATATAAATGCAGGATTATTAAATTATTAAAATTATGCAAAAATCATATTATTCTTACAAAAAAATCTTGGTTAGTCTTAAACTTATTTGTCTACCTACTGACTCTCGAAATAATTTTTTTTGGTCGTATATCTTGTAAATAAACGACAACATTTACACCATCGGCTTTATAGAACTGAAACTTTGGTAGTAAGTATATCGTCTTCCATAAAGCTGTAACAAAAACTCCTATAACCAGCTCCTTTTCTCATAGACACCCTGTTTTTATGATAGAATAATTCGCACTAGAATCATTATGCCGGTGGCCGTTGGCCTCAAACGGAGCGGGGTCAACGACCGAGACTTGCCCCAAAAGAGAAATACCGAATCTATACTTTGGCGTCATTATTCAATAAAGTTTACTCGTGAAGTTGAATTTATGATCATTCCATTGGACCTGTTTAGTTTTAGTCCTGATTTAGGTACGTCATTTGATACTTCTGTTTATACAAACGTTCGATTCGGGTAAAGTTATATCATCGGTCTTCTTTAGTTTGCAAGAAAAATCTTCTACTTAGAATATCAGGTCGGGCTAAAATATTGAATGCTGTTGGAGCGATATCAAAACAATTGCCAGTGGTATCGTAAATACTACGACTACGACCACGAGATAATAATAAGAGGTGTGGAAAGTATTTGTGTATTTCCTTCAAGAATCAATGTCGCCACTTTTGTGCCTTTCCTTCTATTAGTGCGCACATGTTTTCTATATTTATAGCTTTAATAGATTACGGCACTCACTAATGGAATGTGATTCTTTTTGAACTATAATTTCTACCATTTTTAGGGGTCCGTACGCGAAGGGTGACAAACCGAACTCTATAAATGTCGCTACACTGGCCGTCTGATCGTCACAGGGCTATATCTCAATAACCGTAATAGATAGACGAGTACATACTTACATACACAACGAATACATAACGAACGGATACATAACGTGTTTTCTATTGCAACTAGGTACAACAAAAAAAAATTAAATTAAAATGCCCCACATTGCGTATATTTTTCTTAGAAGCAGAGCCTCTGCTGATACGGCCGTTTACGGCGTTATAACACTTATAACTAAGTATTTTGTCATACCTACAAATTTCCACGGAACTCTCGGTGCGCGAATCCGACTCTGACTTGTCCTGTTTTATTCTATACTAGCTGTCGCCCGCGACTACGTCTGCGAAGAAAATTATCATTTCTATAGAACAAATGGGATCTTCGCATAGAAGTAGTTAAGATGAACGTTAAACCGTTAAAAAACAGAAGAAAAACACTTTCCGTCCACATAAAACAATAAACGGTTAGTACCTTGGTGCTCTCAAATAGAGCAATTCCACTAACATTTACAAATTTAACCACGCAATGTAATTGTAATTAGGTATTAAGGTTTGCCGGTCGCGGTCGAGGGCCCGTGGGAATCCGGGACCCGTTACAAAAAACCAATTACAACTAACAAAAGACAACTTACTGCTATATAACGCTTTTCACTGTATGTATTAGTGTGTCTAATTGTCACGATGGGATTGAAAAAGTGTTTACTTTTCAAGAGTAAAACGATTGTTACTTTCTACTCGAAGATCTGGTGCAAATGTGGATCCTTTTGTCAGAAAACGTCGTAATAACACCGTTTTGCATTTTAAGGAATATCTAGTACCACGATCTGAAGTGGGTCAGAAATCAAATGGTTCGACTGTAATACCTGATTTACACTCTCGCCTCGTCACCTCGCCTCGCGCCTCGCCTCGTCGTCTCGCTCCGGACGCGAGCCTCAAAATCAAGGGAAATCACGAGACGAGGCGCGAGGCGCGCCTGTTCACACTCTCGTCTCGTGGCTCGTCCCGCAGTTCGTCTCGCCACTCGTACGCGAGTGTAAACCAGGTATAAGCTCAATTAAACGATGATGGCATAAAACATAGACATATATACACATATCGGTATCACAAATATTGATATTCCCAATCCCAATGTGTCATCTTCTAGGTATTCAAATTGATACTAAGATAGAAAACCGTAAAAGGGTGAATATTCAGCATTGTTAAGGCGTTTTCTTTTCATCATTACCGTTTCAGCAAATATTTTTGAAAGAGATGATGCTCAGGGTTAACTTTTATGAAAACTACAAACAGTGCCGATGTTAAATCTAAGTACTTTGATCAACGATCTTACGACTTGTATTTCCATTGAGGTAATAATCGTGGGATGGTAATGATAATGATGTATAACGCAGCGGTCAAAACGCTCGAATATTCACCCAAAACACGATTCTAGTAGTGGTTTGCCACTAAATTAAATTAAGTTGAGGTAATAATCGTGGGATGGTAATGATAATGATGTATAACGCAGCGGTCAAAACGCTCGAATATTCACCCAAAACACGATTCTAGTAGTGGTTTGCCACTAAATTAAATTAAGTAATTCAGATGTCTACGAAATCAAATGAGACCGCTTTGTTCAAATCAAATGAAATATGTATTTATATTTCCAGATTTGACGAAGCGTCTATCGTTTATTTACCTGCTATGGCGCATACACCGTTAAGCCTAGTTTAGACCTGCAAGAAAAACCGTGCAAGTTGGATTACATTGCGAGAGAGTAAAGGGAGCTTGCGAGAGAGTGGTCAATCGAGCGCGGCCTTGTAATGCAACTTGCACGGATTTTCTTGGGCTTTACAGGTGTAAATTCGTCTTTTTAGTCTTTATTGTATTGTGAACTCAATAAGCTCTAGCTTTCTGGTTATTATTCTTAAAATGCGTTTCATAGAGTCAGACCAAGATAAGTCTGCTACGACTTTGATGCCACACGCAGTACAAGTGTTATATTAAACGTCAAACTTCTGTGAAATTATGACGTATAAATAACACATGCACTGCGTGTGCTATCATAATCGTTGCAGACTTATCTTGGTCTGACTTTAGCTTATTTGCGTGCTATTGGAATTCATAGTTGATATCGATTGAGTACCTATTAGATATTTTCGATCAAATGTCTATTATCGGTTAACTAAGTGATATTGGTTTTTAGGGTTCGGGAGCCAAAATGGCAAAACGGAACTCTTATAGTTTCGTCATGTCTGTCTGTCTGTCTGTCTGTCTGTCCGTCCGTCCGTCCGTCCGTCCGCGGCTTAGCGTAGAGACTATTAGTGCTAGAAAGCTGTAACTTTGCATGGATATATTTAGCAATTACCCCGACAAAGTGATGAAATAATATGTAGCAAAAAAATTTTTTAGGGTACCTCCCATCCCATAGACGTTAAGTGTGGGTGTTTTTAGGGTTCCGTACCTCAAAATGAAAAAAACGGAACCCTTATAGGATCACTTTGTTGTCCGTCCGTCCGTCTGTCTGTCAAGACCCTTTTTCTCAGGAACGCGTGGAGGTATCAAGCTGAAATTTATATCAAATACTCAGGTCTACGCCAGGGTGACCATTTTTGGTAGATTTCTACCATCTGGGCGGTGAAATATTTTGCATTAAATGAAAAAAAATCTTTTTTTTTTCTATTGTCTCCATAGGGACGGAAACAAGACAATAAAATAAAAAAAACAATTTTTTTTCATTTAATGCATAATATTTCGCTGCCCAGATGGTAGAAATCTACCAAAAATGGTCACCCTGGTCTACGCCCTTGGAGCTGTGAAAAAATCAAACTTCTAAGCCAACGCAATCAAAAGATACAGCCGTTTATGACGCTAATTTCCGCATAGTTTCGAAACTCGCAAGGGAATCAAAACCTACAGGGTACTTCCCGTGAACTCAGAATCTTGAAATTTGGTACGAAGCAAGGTCTTATAGCACAGATAAAGGAAAAATTGCGAAAAGCATAAATTTTTTTGTCTGTCTGTCTATATCATAAACCAATCTACAATGATCCCAAACTGCGCACATTTTGCTTGGGAGCAGGGGTCTGCTAAGACTGGATGTTCATAGATACATATAAATTTGTACGGAACCCTCGGTGCGCGAGTCCGACTCTCACTTGGCCGGTTTTTTTTTCTCGTCTAACCTTATAGTGTGAGGTATCGTTGGATAGGTCTTTTCAAATCATTACGGGTTTGTGAAGACCGTGGCCGGCTTTTTTCCTATTTTTTCCAGAACTGTTATAATTGGCCTCTCGCCCGGTACCAGGTTATCGCCGAATTTTGGGACACTCTGTATTGATAGTCAAGATATCGGTATCTGAAAAGTCCTAGGCGCGAAAAGCCATTAAAATAATGAAATAAATAATGAGCTATTTAAATTGCAACGAAACTGAAGTTTCGTTACGACGCATCTATTTTGTTTTTCGCCCTTATCTCTTTACAATATATTCGTGTTTTGTTTGTATTTGTAATCTATATAGTAGCTATCAATAAATATGACAAGAAACTACTTACTTATGCAATACGGCTCTAATGTAATGATTACTTTGCAATAAAAAATTAAGCCCTGAGGCTGTTCGTTTAAGCGCCGGCAGCAGTCCACAATCAGCTACCGATTCCACTGACCATTCAGCAATTACAACACTATCGGCCAACAGTCCAACACAACTGTCAAAACTGACGAGATTTCGATTGTGAATCGAGGACGGCGCTCTATAAAAATAAAAGTTTCGTAACACAAATATAAACGCCAAACTACGCCGTTTTTAGATAATCAAACAGTTCTCATACCGCCCTATTTGTGGATGTTTGAATTATTAAAATACTATAAATACTATTCGCAACACGGATCAGTTTAATAGCTAGCCGTCGAGAACTCTTGGATAGCCGAGTTTTTATAGTCGTCCGTGTTAATTTAAAAAAGTCGTCGGCGACATCGGTTGTTTAATTATCGTTTTATTAATATTCTTAAAACGGATTGGTCGAATTACTCAGGCTAGGTGGCGTATCTGAGCTCTTTTTGCGGCGGGCCTAATTGCGCGCTCGGTGTCGCTAATTGAACGGTTAGCCGTACGCGCAACCGGTACAGCCGCCCGCCGTGTTTGTCGACGATTATGCGGTTTAATGCGTGTGTTTGGTTTTTCTAGCGCGTGTAGAATAATGATGTGTCGTCCGAGCTGGAATCAAATCTATGGGACTACAACTTCAGCCAAGCTAAATGGAATACAGAATGTCTTTTACTAAAGAACTCTCTAATTTTTTACTAGAATTTACAGCCACGAATGGAGTATTTGCAAAGATATTATAATGTTGACATCCTTTTATTAATTTCACTTAATACTAACAAAATAACAAACCTCGATTAGTCGATTTTTACCGACTTCCCATGTAAATCCAATACACACATAGCTGAAACAAAGTACTTACCGTCAGCAAAAAAAGTACTCTAAATATTAGTAAATTAATTAAGCCTAGATCAGTTTATCAATTGAAATGAAAGTTATCAACATTTCAAAAATAATGCTTACCGTCATTAAAAAGTGTTTCAAAAATTGTATTAATCTAATACGTATTAGATTCACTTTTGAAGCCTTAATTGTCAATTTGAGAATCAATTGCAATGAAAATAATTGTTAAGTAGGTACGTTCTAAAATGCTCTATACTGTTCTTGTAACACTCCCAAATATAACTTTAATAAATTTTAATCGCTGAGAAAAAGATTTCAATAATTTTAAAAATTTAATTTAATCTTAATTCTGCGAAGAACGCATCTTGTACTACATACGTACATAGATAGTACGATTCTATCGCTAAGCTAACAGCATCTGCCGGTAACTATCGACGAAATGGTCTAAGAAAATAGACGTAGTTATACGCAGTTATTATTCTATTAGTTTTCGCGCTGTTTATACCCAGTAAGTACTACCGAGTGCCGCGGAGACCGACTGACAACATATTTTCGTGTTTATGACTGAAAAGGCAATAAAACCTCCATTATTGTCTATAATGTCTTGGCACTAGTCGACGCGGGAAGTATTTCTAGAGCAGTTTCCAGTGAATCGTATCGCACGTATTTCAACTAATTACCAAATTTATTCTCACTTAAGACAATAACCGCCTAAAAATACACGACGATTTTTGAGAACAATTTCTGGCTGTACAAAAGCTGGACTAAAACTTTTACAGACACTGCTAATGTTTTTCAGTCCTTCAAAATTGTTTCGGAAATTTAATACCCCGAGGTCGTTGCGCTAACTTTGCGGGATTAAAAAGATTGCAGACGCAAAACAATGAACGATACTCGGTATTGTCACAGTCAACCGTTCGTCACTCGTGAAACGTTACCCAAATGAACAAAAGTTATTCCAATACAAAGGTTCCGTCTTGTCATGTCCATAGTTACAATAAAACCGGTAAGTAAAGAAATATAAATAAGTGCAAAAAGAGGTTTCAGAAATAGCGCCCTATGTACGGACAGCAGCTGCTTCGCTCAAGGCAAACCGCCCGCTTCTTTGGGCCACGTTTTGCAACGCAAATTAACATTTTTTTTTTCACCAAGTGACTTTAGCTCAGCCTAGTGTTAAGTTTCAAGTGCCTGCAATGAAAACTAGATTCGAATATTGTAGCTTTGATTTATTTTCAAAGGAAGGTGATGTGGAAAACATTGGCTGTGTTCGAGGAGGCCATTTATTCCCATTTGTGCTTTCACACGTCAGCGACAGCGAATGAATTGTTTTATCGTTGTTTCGAAATTTAATTTGACTGTAGACGCGTATTGATCTATGATAAGCGAGGCAAAGTAGATCTAGCTCTGTGTGTAATGTACAGTTGGCTACCTCGATTTGGTAATATAACACGTATGCTTCGTGGCCATAAATTCCTTTTCCTGCTTAACATGTGTGTGGTAATGAATTACCGAAGCCTTACCATGTTATGGAAACATTATTCATGATAACTACGTGAGTTGTTAATTAATTAGACAGGTTGCTCTTAAAATTCTAACAACGGACGTCAGCGGTCACTTTAAATGCGCTCTTTTAGCTTTACATACAATATTTCGTATCATTGCGAATGCACCTGTGTTGAGTTTATTTTCTCATGCAGTATTTATCATTCCGGCCACAATAGGAAATACGTAAACAAAAACGGCTTACTGCTTCACCTAGAGACATCGATTGCTATTTAATCTAACACTTAGAGACTAAATTAAATTCTTAGATAAAATCACGAAATTTCACACAGTCTATTAGTACTTCGCTTTGATATATTCTTATTAGAGAAGATTTATATTCTAATACAGGTAATTGACGTCAGTGAGTGCGGCAGTCAGTTGTATCACCGTCTCTAGGACGCTTATAATACGGATATCGAGTAGAGGCGTGTATCACTGATGCTTATCGCAACGACTTATCGAGTGCATTAAGGAAAGCCAGTTTCTAAATATATACTTTATCATGATCAATTTCCTTGATATAATAAATAATTTAGTTAGAGTTATGGAAATAATAACTATAGAAATTAGTATTATCTATACTAGGTACAATAAGAAAGAGATGATGTTTGTTTATTTGAAAAGTAGGTATGTAGGGGGTAATATATGAAAGTTCTGAACCGATTTAAAAAAAAATACTAATAGAAAGTCATAGTATTCCAGGTAACCATCGGCTACTTTTTATCCCGAAAAAGTGTAGTTCCCGCGGGACGCAGACGAAATTGCGGACTTACAGCTAGTTTATTAATTGGATAGTACTCGTAGTAGAAGGCAGGTCGTTTATTATGTTTTATCGGCAAGGTACAGTCGACTACAAAAAGATCGATACCGCCAAAGTTACAAAGATATGATGTATACACACCTTTATTGACTTAACATTAAGGTCGTGTATACATATTTTTGTAACTTTGGCCGTATCGATTTTTTTGTAGTCGACTGTACTGCAAATTTAAACTACATTTCTGATAAATCTTGAAAAGTGCTAGCATGAAGACTACAAAGTTTCACTTAAAATTAATTCTAAATTTGATACTTACGTCACTCTTTAAGACAAATCATCAGCGTAATATTTTGTGTTACTGTTCTTTTTGAGGGCTTTTGAGAAATTACTGAGTGGCAGCTTATCTATCCGTTTAAGATATACGTTTCGCGCCGACCATATTTATTACAATACTTAATTTAATTCACAGCGTACACGGGCTAAAATAATTGTGGTCGTGGACCGTGAGCCAATTATATGTGCCCTTTACGACTGAAACTGCGCTCGGCCAGATTAAGATGGTATTTCACGATATATTGTGCTGGTCTCGTATCGGTGACGCTTATTAATATGCAAATCTCGATAAATAACGAGTGTAAGTGATAGTCGATTTGTTATTTATTGCTATTGGAGATATGCGGTATTTAATGCTGCAACGCTATTGTTCAATGCTATAAGTCGTGCTTTTAATCTGCGAATACTTGTGTATTTCTAATGGTTTTATAACCATGCTCTTATGGTTCTGATTGGAGCTCACGGTGGTTCTAAGTGGATGCTAGTTATAGTTTCGCAAATAGAGATTCGTGCTCGTTAAGATTTATGATTATGTTGGTAACAAAAAGTGCTTATACGAGTACTAACTACCCTTATCAATAGGTACCTATCTATAAGAGTAATGTGAGTCAGTGACTGACAACGCGTCTAAACCAAGGAAGCTGGAGACTTTAAATTAGGCAAACTTATTCCTCGAGGACCATAGAGGTGCACTACGAAGAGATTGGATGTAGAGCTAGCCAATTTTTTTTCCTTCCACAGATAAAAATACCAACTTGTGACATATATTAATATATATCTGGCTAAGACAAATTCAAAATAACAGATAAAAACAAAGGAATGTTAATTTAAGAGAAGCTTAGCAAATATTTTTGAATTTAGAGGATACTCGTCTGTTCTAGTTTTCAAATTGATCGTAATAAAACTAGCTCGAGATAGTACAGTCAAAGTCATAAATATATGTGCGTTACCAAGGCGTCAAAAATATTTATACAACTCTATGGCACTAATCATAAAGGTTGGTGTTTGCATATATTTGACGCGATGAAAATTTGTTTGATCTGCACATGTCAATTCGTTTGCGCAGTATTATTTTTTTCTTTGTTAAAGGTCCACCCACCCACGTCAAAGGTCAAGTTCGGCACTCATTACATCCGTCTTCTTAAATAATAATTACTTAAATTTCAAATCTAACATGTTTTATAAATTATGCCAAAACGGTCAATTTTTAAATTACTAAATTAATAACTTCGCATATATTCACAAAATTCGGATAAAGTAAAACACACATCGTAAACAAAATAAACAAAGTATTTGACACGTATGAATCCTAACAACTTGGCACTGGCAGTTATATATCTAACAAACATCTCAACGGCGGCACCAAGTTGGAGTGTCCAATTGTGCCGCCTCCGCCCTCCATAACGACTAACGGTACAGCGGTTTGTGGCCAACTGTATAAGGAATACAATGTTTTGCAGTCACAATTAAAAAGTTTGAATTTATTAACATGTTTATCTGGAATATTAACTTGATTGTTTTACCAATATAAAACTCTTTGTAGGAGAAGCGCGCCGGTATTTCTGTTGTGTTACGTTTATCTTCCCTCGTGTGATTTTTATATTATACTTCTAGTTTTAGATTTTGATTTTACCCAACAAAAGGCTATTGGCTAATTAAGATTTATATGTATTTCTGTGTAAGTGATTTGTAAAATCTTTGGAGTAATAAATATCTTAAACTACAGAAGCGTAGGAGGTTACGACTATTTCTTTTGTTAGGTAGGATTGAGTTGACTTGAAATTCAGTGTCTGTTTTAACCCGTCACGCGTCCCAGGGACTACGTTAGTCCCTGACTTTTTTTTGCGGGAAATGTTTTAGAGACTACTACTGAAGCCTCTAGGACATGTCCCGCACAAAAAAGTTAGGGACTAATTTTTGTATGGTGGACGCGTGACGGGTTAAGCTCTTTAATCCAGTCAACAAAAAAAAACAGGAAGACCCTTTATCTCATAAACACTTAGTCAGACTCGATTTCAGTGACCTCGTGCTGTAACCAAAACATGTTGTCATCTCTCTCAAATATAATAAAGTTATCCATAAATTTATTGAATATCAGAAGCAGGTCGAATGCCCGAAAACGGAATGCCATAAGCCCGTTCCGCGGAAGTGTCTGCGACCGCAAACTTTTATCTACGCAGTGCTATTATTAAAACACACGAAACCGTATCGCGGGACACCACATCCGACGCTCGACAGACGGTGAGACACTCGAAACAAAGGAATCGAGCTTTTTCTTTGTTCGAGTTGGGATGTATTAGAAACGCGCGCAAACGCATTGCTAACTAAATCACAATCATGTATTTGGGTCATTTTTCTAAACGGGCCATTTTTAGAATGTGGAATGTTCTATCGACATAAAATGTCACGCAGCGGAACATTTACAGCGTATTATAACGAATATGTAAACTGGCATTGCGTTCTTCGAATCAATCAATTAGTTCCAGATTTAAAAGCCATTATAATTTAACAACTTCATACTATAAATATTACAGAATACATATACGAAATTAATCAAAGACCCAGGCATTTGAAATTCTATTTTCTAACTCGTATCTTGCCGTTCTGTTTACACTAATAGTATTTAAAAAAGAGTGAAAGGGACGACACAATACGAATTTCGTTATTTTTAATTCTTCTCATGTCGCATGCCACTTCTTCAGTGGCTTATAGCTTGCCCTAGGCGGGCCTTCCATCAAAATTTGTTGAAGGGCCCTTCAACCTAACTGCAGCGAATGTTTGCTTACACAGGCTTAGGCCCCGTATCTCTGATACGGATGATACTGCGGTACCGGTACTGGCGTATCGCTGCCTCTTTTTCAGTGACCACGGAAGTGGAGTCGTACGTAAGAAATTGACCAGAGGAAGCTGTGGCCAAAGCTTATCCTATAATTGGAGTACTTCCGCGGTCCCCGCTGTATTTGAAGAAACGTATTTAATTAAATATTTATTTTTTACTCTATTATTCGATTTTGGTGTTATTCAAATCAGTATGGAATGTCAAGTTTAACTATGTGAAGTCTCGCAATCAATGTGAATCTCAACTTCACAGAGAATGGAAGCCAGCAACCCACAATACAATAAGGGTCGAGGTATAAAGACAGTCCATCTTGCACGTATCTAACGTATCTCTCTCTTTGTCCCCAGGATACTATCAGCCAGCTGGTCCGCTGATCAAGGAATCGAGCGGAGAGACAGAGCGTGCGCTCGCGAGGTACCACCCCGCGCCGCACTACCACGCGCCGCACCCGCCGGTAAGTCACTTATAGAATAACCCCCTGTCACAAAGGTTATCTAGATTAAAATAGTAACTTAGGTAGTTTGTGGGAAATAAGGCTGCTATTTCACTATAGATTTGCTAGGCTGCTTGCTTAGGTAAGAACTTTTAGAAGTTCTTACCTAAGCAAGCAGCCTAGCAATAGCTATAGTGAAATAGTCTTAGGTCTTCATTTTTGTAACTTAGCTTAGCTTAGAGCACTGGTGACTTTCCACCTTAGTGCCAAAATTTGTGCTTGTGAGCGTTCCCACTAGGAGCATAAGCCCCCTTAATTTTTGGTCTAAGTATATTTCATTTAGGATAGTATTTAATTTAAGAGTTGACTGCTGAAGTACAAAAATATTTCGAATGAAGTACTAGTAGATAGTCCACTATTACAATCACATATATACTTAGTGTAGCTTGTATACAGAGTTGTATATTGTTAAAGTGACGAATATAATAAGAACATGCGCGAGTCCAATTTATCATCATTATCTGGAATGGAATAAAGAAACTCGTTTGTTTTGTCCAGCGTGGACTATAGTAGTGGTCTTTTTATAAATCATGAAGAAGGTACCTAAATGTCCTAGACTCAATTAGTTATTTTATTTATCAAATCCAATAGAAAATTCGATACGAGACTAGAAAATTAAATGGCGCTGCGCCAAATAAAAGGCCAATTTATCACGCCAAGTTAATTAATGAACTCAATTAGTTTAAACGACTAAACATTTCTTAATTAAAATGTAAAAAATACAAAAGAATGCGCGGGTCCACAAATGATTCGCTACCTGTGCAGATTAACAAAACCTAACAAATAAAACCGAATATGTTACACCTGTTAACAAAACGTGCTATTAATTACGAAAATTAACATTACCATTACAAACAAAGGCAATTAAACCCTGAGAGTGCCCGCGGCGCCACAGGGAGCCGTATCTGTATACAAATAGGCGTTCCGCGACAACTAAAGGGATTAAAACAGGACTAAATTGTCGGCAGCTTAGAGCTTTGCTTTCGACAGTTTCAACGTATAATGCTTTTGTTATCGTTTTCAATTAATGCTCGATATCTAATTAAATTTAACACGGCATTTGTACGATTGGCGTTTGGTTTTGTTTAAATCGTTGATTTATTCGTGATTTGTCAATTAGTACGTTGTTCGTCGCAATGTTTTCATTCGAAGATATTTAATCGCTCATGTGAAAAGTCGTAGCTGAGAGTCCGGACATCGCAATAAATTTTATCTTACGTAATTAAGTATTAAACGTAATCTTATTATAAAATAGATAAATTTGACATACAACAAAATACGTAATAATAGTATCTTAAGTGACTTTAAATCTGATCGCGTTAAATATATACTACTTCGCATCTTAAATACTTATCGATATAAAATATCTAATCTGCGCACTTGTGTAAATTATGTAATTGAATTTTAAAAGAATCTTTTAATACCTAATTGTCTCCCAATTGTTTGAAAAGGTCTCCTAATTGTTTGAACAATTCCAAACAAGCACAGCTTATCAGGTTCACAATCCTGAAGCAATTTGTAGTCTTCTTTCGACAAGTCCCCTTAGTAATAAGGACATTAAACACTCTTATAGTCATGAGGCTCATGTGCCTCATCGGACTGTGAACCTGTTAACTCACAAGGATCTCAAATGATGACGTTTGTTGTTCAGGTACTGCAGCAGTACGGCCCGTACTACCCAGCAGCGGATCTCTGTTACCGGTACTACAGGCCTTCCGGGCCGGCCTATCACATGCCGCCGCCACAGCCTGACGCCCCTGTGAGTTGAAAAACCTGACAAGTGCGAGTCGGACTCGCACCGTTATGATTGTGCTAATTTCACTTTGTCATTGACACAATCGGTCTTTCTATCTAAACTTGTATATAAACAGTGATCCACATGTTTTAGTAAAAGCTTAAGAACTATGTTAGTAATTTATGTCTAAAAGGTACTGGTTCTGTTAATCATACTGCCAATCAGTGGACAGTCTTCACTGTCGGCAATTATGTACCTTAAGCACGCTGTTACTGCTGCCACGCACTTTGGTTACGGAACCCTGATAATTAAATGCAATTTTTAATAGTACTCTCCTGTAAAAAACTTGCTTTTACTAAACTAAATTTATTGCGTGATAAGTCCCGTTTAGTTTAGTAATTATGAGTGAAAATCACGAAAGTTTAAAACAGTAACTTAATTTTTATTTGTGACCCTTTAAAAGCAGCGATGTAGACCTTGCCGGCACTGAATGTGTTGAGCTGCAAAGGGACAATCGGCATAAGTGACACATGCAATAACCTTGTGGCATTGTATTTGCAGATCGTGGGGGTCGGCAGCGAGCCGTATCCCCCGCCCCAGTACTACGGGCAACCGCCTTGCTACCAACACTCGCCGCAGAGGATACCGTATGTCGGTCAGTATAAAATGAGATACATGATAACTCAAAATACGTATTTAAAAGATTTTGTAAACTTTTTGCGAGTTTACTTACATTATAGTGAAAATAAACGGATCACTCACGTCTTAAAACGAGTTTAACTCAACATGTTATGTTCTCGACATGAGTGCACGTTTGGCAGCCGCCGTGACGTGCGACTCCGAGAGGAAGGGCTACGGATTAGCCCGAAACATGTCGAGTTAAACTCGTTTTAAGATGTGAGTGATCCGTTTATTTTCACTATGAGTGAGTCTCACGGTAGTTTCATGTTTACTTACATTGTCATCGAAACTACATCCGAACCTAATTTCAAGTCAATCCGACATCAGATTGCGGATTGGGAACTTCACACACACCACGGAATAGAAAAAACTAGTTTTTATGTTCTGTGACACACACACACCATTGAATTTCTTCGCAGGTGTATGCATATTTCCACACGATGTTTTCCTTCACCTTGGTAAATTACAAATGTACCTAATTTCGCACATAGATTCTGAAAAACTCAGAGGTGCGAACCGGGATTCGAACGCACGACCCTCTGCTTGAGAGGCCATAGGTCAAACCACTAGGCCACCACGGCTACATTAGTAGGCACTATTAAGTTTAATAAAATAAATATCATTTGATTAGTCAATGATATGCATGTCCACTCTTAGGTAAATAAACCTAATCAAGCTAACGATAAGACGTCGAACAATTGAAAGATGAGTCATCTCCACTTGACCAGTGAATCACGCGCTTATCTCGGTGTTCTCCATAAAATACTGTAGATGCCCGTGCGCATTGAACGCGTATCCATAAAACGTCCTTAATACATTGCCTAGTAACTAGTAAAAACTTAGTAATATTTACCAATTTACCAATTTAGTAATATGTATTAGTATCATGAGTAGGAACTCATGTTATAAATTAGAATCTTAGTGTGTGTGTATGTGTGTGTGTGTGTGTGTGTGTTTGTTACTTTTTCAAGCTGAAACTGCTGGACGATTTTGAAGGCAATTTGGTATGCAGATAGCTTGGGTCTCTGGAATAACACGTGGGCTACTTAAAATACCGATATTCCCACGAGATCGTGATTTATACGTTCAATTCCAGAATCTTAACAACTAACTGTAGTGTCCGACCGAAGTTTCGGTTTCGGTTTCGGTTTCGGCCAATTTCGGCCAAAAAAGTGATTTCGGCCGAAGTTTCGGTTTCGGCCAGAATCCGGCCGAAACCTTCGGCCGGGCCGAAATTACTTCGCGGCCTCTCGCGGCTCTCGCATCGGGAGCGCTCGGCTTAATTCGGGCACGCTCGGCCGGGTAGGTATTGGTAATGCATCGGCGGCCGGCCCAGCTGGGACCAGCGATAGTACCTAGTATGCATGCAGTTTGTGACGTTTGTTTGTGAACCACATGGCGCGCGACAAAATATGGTGAATGTTGTTTACCTAACCTATCGTACGATCGTACGCTACTTGTACCAACGAAGCGTTACTATTGGTTTGCGGTCATTTTCGACTTTCGTTTTTCACAATTGGATTTTTGACTCTAGTCAAAATAGTAATTATAAATCGATTGTACAATCGAAACTAAATCACCTCGTTTCGGGAAAACAACCACTAAAATTTCACGGTGTATGTATGAAAAATGCCAATGTTTGCTCTCGAGTCTTAGGAGTTTAATGTGGATCTTTCTATTTAAATATGTTTATCTTCATATTGCCTAGTTCCCATAACACAAGCTTTGATTACTTTGGGACTAAGCCAAGTGGTGTCAAGTGTCCCACGATATATATTTATTTAAGTGTTGTTGAACTAAAACAATTACTTTGCTCACCCGCGACCTTACAATAGTTACGTTTATGCAAGAAATGTGCGTTCATGCAGTTCCTCCACCTCCACACTGTACGAACACACACAAATCACATAAACCCAACCATCACCACCACCAAGCTACACTGACGCGTTTCGAACTCAACCAGAGCTCATCTTCAGAGTTACCACAACCGTATGCTATGCTACCAATTGTTAAACTAACAAACCAAAACAAATGTTTTAACTTGTCACTGTAACTTCTCAAGTACCCACTTTATTTTTCTTATTCTCAAACTACCCCACAAAAATTAACTTTTATTGACATATTTAAAACTACCTTGAATTTTTTGTTTATTTATTTATAAGGCATATTTAATTAATACTAACTGTTCAAATTCGACCCAAGCCGCAGTAAAGGAGAAGATACTAAATTTACCTGTTCATTAATAATAGACCCCATAGTGTTGTACCTAATTATTTCCATGCATTCCAGAGCATCCAGACGCAACCCCTTGCCGCAATAATGTAACACTTCATAAGAATCTGAATCTAACAATGAATGATTTGATTCCAACAAATGCTTTGCAAAATTCGATCTATCTGGATGCTCATTCCTATATGCCGAAACATGCTCTTTAAATCTAGTATTAAAACTTCGGCCTGTCTGTCCTACGTATATCCCATTGCAGTCATTACAAGTAAGCTTGTATACCCCCGATCTAGTTCCCTTATCTACCTGTTCTTTGTGGTTACATAGCCTAGAGTACAAAGAGTTGTTAGTCTTAGTTTAGTATCTTCTCCTTTACTGCGGCTTGGGTCGAATTTGAACAGTTAGTATTAATTAAATATGCCTTATAAATAAATAAACAAAAACTTCAAGGTAGTTTTAAATATGTCAATAAAAGTTAATTTTTGTGGGGTAGTTTGAGAATAAGAAAAATAAAGTGGGTACTTGAGAAGTTACAGTGACAAGTTAAAACATTTGTTTTGGTTTGTTAGTTTAACAATTGGTAGCATAGCATACGGTTGTGGTAACTCTGAAGATGAGCTCTGGTTGAGTTCGAAACGCGTCAGTGTAGCTTGGTGGTGGTGATGGTTGGGTTTATGTGATTTGTGTGTGTTCGTACAGTGTGGAGGTGGAGGAACTGCATGAACGCACATTTCTTGCATAAACGTAACTATTGTAAGGTCGCGGGTGAGCAAAGTAATTGTTTTAGTTCATTAATATGGACCTCCGCAAAGTAACGCCTGATTCAATAAATTATTTAAGTGTTGTTGATAAGAGCTAGTATTCATCTAGACCTTTGTCCGCAGAATACCGCGGATGCCCGTGCCCATTGAACGCGTGTCCAAAAAACGTCCTTATTGGGCCCGCTACTGGTAAAGCCCCTACCGGTGGCGGCCCAGCCGACGTTCCCTCTGCGCTCGCGCCGCCCGGGGCCGCCTTCAGAGCGAAGGTGCGGGCGTGCGCCCTCGACGCTGCCGCTGACACCCACGGCAGCGGAAAGGTAAGCAAACTCCGTTCTTCCTGGTAATCATTTGTCTGAGCACACTATGCCGAAGATACGTGATCTAATTTCCGCGGCTTTTTTTGAGTGTCGTGATCAGATGCGGAACTTCGGTTAGCGCCCGTTATACGTCGAAACGTGACGTTATTTCGCCAAATGTGTTGGCTAGTAATCATGCCGAGATTCGTTCATGTGAGTTCGGCGAAATGTGCTTCGGGCTTATTTCTTCAGAAACGCATGTTGCATGAATATCACCACCATGGCGAACACTTAGCGCGTTTTAGATCAAATGAGTTATAGTGAAAATCAAACAGCGCGACCGATATTCGTTGATGGTTGACGTCGTGTAAATGCCTACAATTAGTGCAGTGAAATGGTGATTTTATAATACTTTCGGTTAACTTTTCTTCAAATGTTTTTTTTTGGCATTTTTGATGCTTCCTTTTCGGGTTGGAAGGTGGATATTAAGGTAATGCCGCGGATAACCCGCCGCATATTTTGTGTTACGTTACGTAACGTTACGTAAATTATAAGGAAAGTATTCTCTGGTTTGTAAATTGATGACAACAGTCCTGCCGATAAGATGTTATATTATTTAAGTTGACTTTGTCCAAATAAATAATTTGACGTAATCCAAATTCTGGTTACTATTTTACACCGTTAACCAATAATTCCAAGACAGCTTTTAATTATTAACCCGAAAAAACCGATCAAATTTGTAATAAATACTTAAGTAGTCAGTTATAACTTGGATAGGGATGTTCAGAAATAAATCCGATCCGCATTGGCGATCCCTAGTCTCAAATAGTGTAATTTAACAACATTGTAATTCTGGCTGAAAAAGAACAGGGTTTTTCTTAACCGGTGGTAGATTCTTCGGCGTTCGTAAGTGCTCGTTATAGTCTAAATGAAATAAAGCTATTTTGACTTTTAGTCATTGAGTTGGCTAACAACTGACGCCTCAGTTCGGTGTTACCACGAGTATTACCAGAAGTAAATAACAGTTTAGGTACGAAAAGAATATCAATTGGTTGGTGTGGTGTCAAGAAGCCTTTTCCACGCGTTTCGCTAATGGTATGCCTAAGTACCTACTAATATGTCTGTGTTGTTCCAGGATCCGCCGTTAGAGCCGGAGCCGCCGGCGGGCGCGGACGCGCCGCACGCGTGCCCGGTGCCGGCCATCGGCGGCGCGTCGCCCAAGCGCGAGGTGTTCGAGCCGCGGCTGCCGCGCTCGCCGCTGCCGTCGCTGGGCCCGCCGTCGCCGGCGCGCGGCTCGGCCGGCGCGTGCGCCCCGCAGCCGCCCCCCCGGCCCGCGCCGCGCCGCGCGCGCCTCGGCAAGGCCATGGCGCGCCGCTCGCTCGCCGGCGACGACACCGCGCTGCTGCTGACGCCGCGCCCGCCCCACAGCGACGCGGACGACGACGTGCTCGCCATCTCGCCGCCGCTCTGCGTGCCCATCGACCTCTCCTCCTCCGACGAACGCTCCACGCCCCTCGTCGACGTCAAGAAGGAAAACGAGGGCCCGACGTACTCCCCCCCGCGCAAGACCGACGCGCTCGCGCTCCGCGAACACAACTGCCCCGCAGCCGTCGAGGCCGCGGCCGCCGTCGACGCCGCCAAGGCGGTCAAGCGGCGGTACTCCAGGCCGAAGCTCGAGATAGAGATGAAGGACGTCGAACTCGAGGACGCCTGCAAGACGAACGGCATAGGCGAACACGTGAAACTCCAGAAACGCAGGAAAGTCTCGAGCGAGCAGACCGAGGTCGTACGCGTGGAGACTGTCACGAGGGAGCCTAAGAAAAAGGTTCAGAAGCCGAGGAGGACGCCCAAGACGCCGGCCGCGGAGAGGAAATCTCTCAAGAGGAAATCAGAGAAGAGTGCGGAGGAGCCGGAGAGTAAGAAGGCGGTCGCCGAGCACACCGCCGTGTGCGACGACCCGCGCCTCACCAACGTGGCCGCGCTGCCCGAAGACGCCGTCGCCGTCAAACCCAAAACTAAAAGTGCAGTGCTTCTTGACAATTTGTTACGAAAAAATAGTATCGATAGGTTGGAAAAGGGATACGGTTCCGATAAGGAAATAAATCCCGCCGAATTATTCTTTTCGCCTAACGAAAATATTTCACAAACAAACAAAAAGACATTAAATATTAACAATAACATCGTGGACTCCAACGGCACCGTCAACGGCGTTCGCCCGAACGCCGTCGGTCCCGCGAGTCAGATAGTAGGGAAAAAAGTAGCGGCTAAAAACGCGTGCAAAATAGAAAAGATCGACTCTAAAATTACGCACAATCTAAAAACAGTATTAAAATCTCCCACCGAAAAACTGGATTACGAGGAGGACGCTAAAGTGCCAACGAAGTGCGAATCGATCTTCGAGAAGAACAGTACGGTAGTCTCGAACGAGAGCGGTGACGCGAAGTTAATAGAGATCGTAAAAGATAAAAGCGAGCTCGCCAAGGACTGCGCTACGGACAGTGTCAGTGTTAGTAATAAAAACGTCGCGACCGAGAGCGCGATTAAATCAAAAGTTGCAAAACAACCGAAATCGAAGGTCGAGTCGATCTGCACGGCCGTCAAACCCGAGGAGAATCAGCCTGAGCCGGAAGCGGCCAGCGATCCTAAGGACTCCAAAGAGGAAACCGAGAAAGCTAAGCCGGTGAAGCGCTGCAAGCTCGTGGACAAGGCGAGCGAAAAAGTGAAATTATTTGCGAAGAAGCCCGTTATAAAGACGGATGAGGCGACTCTCCTCGTGGAGGACGCGTGTGCGTCTCCCACCCCGAGCGTGGGCAAGGTGGGGCGGCGCGCGCGGCGGCGGCGCTCCGGCGCGGCGGGCCGGCGCGCGCGCAACCTCGCGCAGCCCCCCGCGCCCCTCGCCGCCGACCCGCGCGCGCCGCCGCGCTGGAGCAACGGCTGGGACTGGGACGGGGACAACCACGTCTCCAAAGTATATCTAAATGTGAGTTGCACTTTTTATCGAGTAACTTTTATTTTGAATCAAAAATTTAAATGAATTTAAAGACCTTTACAGGGGAGTCCAGTCCGAGTAAACCATTTGCTAAAATTTTCCGGATCTAATTTGTATACCTACTAGCGACCCGCCCCAGCTTCGCACGGGTGCAATGCTGATACTAAATATACTACAGAATGTCTATTATAGGCACCGCTATGTCCCTGCATTTTAAATCTGTAATATCTTCGAAAATATTCATTTAAATTACATGCTGTAAAGGGTCATATTGATGTATATTACATGCACAATGTATTCAAGGTACTTAATTGTATAAGGATTAATGCTATATTGCTTAAAATCGTTTCGTAAACAAGCTATTATTTCTCGTAAAAAGTAAAGGATAAAAAATGGTTATTGTGGGTTATCCCTAAGAGATAGAAATATACCATCGCGGACTTTTTTGTAGACCTTTTTAAGGTGTACAATACTGTAGCACATTATTTTGATTATACATTACATATAATATTTACGTAGTGTATGAATGAGGCCTCAAACTAAGTAACTGGAGCGACAACCTGGCTAAAGTTGCGGTGCCGCAATACCGGTCTGCTTAGAGAACCTTGAGAGGCATATGCTCAGAAGTGGACGTCGGCTGAAATGATGATCGTGACGATGATGACGTATGTTTGTACAGAATGACAGTCGTCTCGACCGGTCGGCGCGGTGCTGGTCACGCATGACGCACGCGAGCGGTGACCGCGTGGCGCGCGGCGACTGCGTGCTGCTCCGGGCCTCGTCGGCGCGCGCGCAGCCCTACGTGGCGAGAGTCGCGCGCCTCTGGGAGAACCCCGACGACGGTGAGTTACACCCAGCTTTGCCAGACGTCCCGATTTTTGGCCCAAAATTAAATGTCCCGTGCATGGGACATGCTCAGTCCCGCTTATGGGGATTGCTCCACTGTGCGACGATGTATGGTAAGAAAATGTATTATCATTAAAACAACTTCTCTATGGGTTTTTTGGCTTTCTATTGTCATATTTAAATATTTTGGAATTCAAATAAAAGGATGAAAATTTAAAATCCGCTGTGTTTTTACGTTTTTTTAGTATGTCGCGCTTTCGATTAAAGAATCCCGCTTTTTTTTACTCCTAAAGTTTAAATGTCCCGCTTTGCCCAAAAAAAAACTGTCATGGCTGGACTTACAGCACATAACGACAGTAGCCTCTAAACACCGACTACTCGTAATCGGTATCGGGATTCGGGACGATCGGTGGTTTAAGTAGATTGCTTTACAACCGCATCCATTTTTTTTTTGCTTACCAAACCAACCACCAGACAAGAACCATTAGACAAGTTTTCAGCGTGGCTCAAATACCTACCCGAAAATGTCCATCAGCTCTCGGACTATGAATTCACAGGCTTAAATATTTGTGCAACTTTAGTCGTTGATTGGACCTTCAAAGCGGTGTCCCAATACGTAGAATCTATTTTATTGTTTTCAAAATCTATTCACATACATATAGGTAGGTACATAATTAATCGAATATGGCACGAGACCAAGGTTAATTAATTATTCAATTAAAACGCGTATTTAATGCGTAGTCTTTGTCGTTTAGTCCTAAAATTAGAACCACAATAATAGAACGCGTAATATACCAAAACCATCTGGATCTACCAACGCTTTGTATTAAATTGGCAACTATTGTACTCGTGGGGATATTTTCATTTCGCATTGTAATACTATTATCTATAAACAATACTAAGTTTCAAATACTAAAATTGACGTGGGTCTCACAGGGATAATAAATAATAATTTGTATACAATAAATAATAGTATTGTGTAGATCACTGATACCCAAAGTGGTCTATAGATATCGACCTCTAGGGGTTGACTAAGAGATTTGAAGTCGATTAATAGCTACTTTGCGATAAATCGATATTAAGTAAGCAGGGGTTGAACTGAAATTTAAAATAATTATTATTTTTGTTCTTGGCAACCGTGGCCTTTCCGAAAGCGCTGTTGAGACTCGAAAAAAGACATAAAAGAACCCTTAACGACCTACTTACGAAAGTAAACTTTTGATTTTGATTTACTGAACACGTGTTTGGTCTTCCAGGCGAGATGATGGTGTCCCTCGTGTGGTACTACCGGCCGGAGCACACGCATTGCGGCCGGCAGCCCGGCGACGCGCCCGACGAGGTGTTCGCGTCCCGCCACCGCGACGCCAACTCCGTCGCTTGCATCGAAGACAAGTGCTATGTGCTCACCTTCAATGAGTACTGCCGGTAAGCAACCATTAACCCCACTACACAATTGTACAGCCCAACTAACACATCATCGTAAAAAATCGCATTGCTTGACAGGAAAATTAGAAACACAACTGAGAAACCGTTCTACGATGGGTCAGAAATCAAACGGCTCGATTGACAGTCAACGTAAACATCGGAGTCGTTGAAAAATATCTGAACACCCATTTAAGGATCTACCACACCGGTGCTCAAAATACGCTGACGCACCGTAACCGCATGCATCAATTTTTTGACGAGTATTTTACAAATCGATGCTTTAGACAATGCGGCCTGTCTTAGAGCATTTTAAAGTGCGCAAATCACGTTTTTCTTAATGAGGAAATTTTGGGGACTTTAGATATTATTTTATCTGACGCAATGTTTATTTTCAGGTATAGGAAACGGCTAAAAGCGGCTGAAGAGGGCATTACGGTGTCGCCGTCGATCGTGCCGCCGCTGCCCGCCGCCGACGTGACGCCCGCCGTCGCCACCAACGACTCCAAGCTGCCGCCCGCCGTCTCACCGGACCTCGTCCTGTTCTGCCGCAAAATATACGACTTTAGGTCCAAGAAGATACAAGTGCCCAACAAATGAAGCAACGGAACCCGCGTCCGGCTCTCGGCTAGAAGGAATAAACACCAAAGTTAATATAGGATGCTGTTCGTCTACTCGCAGGCAGCGACCGCGGCGGCGACGCCCGACGGCGACCGTAGTGGCCCCCTATTGTTAGTACAAAACGCGTTCCCCCGGTGCAACTTAGTGTATGCCATTTTATATGAACTAACGATTCTCGATGAATATTAGACGCCGCAGTTTGTTTCGTTATGTTGCTATGTGACTCGTGATTTGGCGTAGATTTCTTGTCGTTGAGATGTTTGATTGCTATATTATTTTGATTTAAATATTTTTAAACAGGATGTTTCAAATGATGCCTTTTATAAAATGTAAGTAGGTTGTAAGTGAATCATGATCGATGATGGGCATAATTATGTAGTGATAGCGACGTATTTTCTTTTAATTTACGCTTCGAGTGAGCTGCGTCCTATTAATATAATTTTCGTAGAAGCTGAGTGTAAAATTATACTATTTTCTCGTAGAAATGATTGGTACGATTACGGCTAACGATAAGTTTCTATTAGGCTGGATATAAAGGAAAAGGCATTTATAATTACTTTTAATTACCTAATTGTTACATTGTTGTCAAAGTAGAGTCTATATTAAATTATTATTTTTAGTTAAGCATATTGTTTTAAAGCAGTGCAAGTTTGTCAGTCCGCCAGCGACCAGCCGCGGCAGGCGGCAGATCTCCAGTTCCCCAACGGCCAGCACCGGTGATGCTGTGGCCACTCGTGCCACATTTTCATTTCATTTCTCTACAGTAAATTGAGATTAACTCCTTATTCATAAAAACTTATAAACCGGTATGACTTATCTATATCTGGCGAAGACAAATATCGAAGAGAAAGATAGACCAATTTTAAATTAAGTATCAGAAGCTTAACAAGTGTTTGTGAATAAGGAGGTAATTTATACATTCATATTGTGTGACCTTGTACGTTGTCTGTTCTTATATTATTCTGTATTTTATAATAAAATTATGTTTGATTGAAATCTTTTTTTTAATACAGTTATAAGCTTGTAGTGTGCATCACATTCTGTTGAGCACAAATCGCACACTGCTGCATACAAATAATTGGGACCTGACTCGTTGTCACACCATTGCTATTCGACGGAGCCCTGCTGGGATTCCTATTTCTAGCCTATTTGCCCTTCGGGCATTTATAGATACCTAACGAACCTAACCTACCAACTTTTGCGGAATAAAAATTGTTTCTGACGAAAATCCGACGAAAGCGAAAGGATAAGTCTATCTATTGGTGTGACCACGAGTCTGCCCCTAAAATAATTATGTTAAACTAACATGCACACAGTCCATCTTGAAGTGAACCTTTATGCGTCTGTGTAAAGTATATTTCGGTGACTGAGAGGTCTTATACACGTTGTGTGTTAGTATCATGCTTACCCTGTAGCTGGCGTTAAGACAATGCAGCTAGTGCGTGCTATTCGGTGTGCGAATATAGACGTTGTGTTTAATGTGTCATCTTCACTTTGTATGCAATATATCAGTCGTAGTTTTGAACATTTACAATTATTGAGTAGATTTCTATCAAAACAATATTGTAATGTATAGCGTATACCCTGCCTTTGAAGGAATTGATTTCAACATTGTATTTCGGCTCTCTGTGTATCACTTGTATGTTTTCCCATTTTTTTTCAAGACTGATCGGCGGTGTTTAATTCATTATTAATCGAACCTGAATTCAATTTTTTTTTAGTTTTTGCGCAGTTTGTCATCCAGTAATACATTAAATGAAAATAACAAATGGGAACATTGTAACATATTTTAAATGTAATGTTAGAGCATTAGATGTAACGAGGAGCGAGCACGATGCCGAGAGATATATTGTGCGACTCTAATAGTGAAATCTCTTTATCATTAGAGACATAATTTTTAAGTAGCTCGGTACATAAAGTAAAAATATATATTTAACGTTATAACTCCCGCGTGGAAGTTTGTAAAAGGGCATTTATACGTTTGCAACTTATGTAGGTACCTATTTTCTTCGCTACTTCTGTTTAGGTGTCGTTTTAGTTGATGTTATTTTTGTAAATACGCCTATGTTACAACTTGTCGCAAAATTTATTGTTTTCGCCGGCGGGATAAAAAGAGAATTTAATTCGACGTACGATGAAGTATCCGTGAAACATCATCGAATCCCGCTGGTTGTCTATTCCAAAGCATTAGTTCTATGTATAACTTTTCTTTTTTTCATTGCTTCATGCCAAAAATTAGCTGCAAACATTAAATTGTTCAGTAATATAATACCAATCTCCCTCTACTTAGGTTACAAGAATGTTACCAGAGGCTGCGTGAACTTATACAGTTCTGTTGATTTATTTGATATTTTCTATGTTAACAACAACTCCGTCGCAACAAAGAAAACATAAGTAAAGCTGATACTAAAATCTGGCCCAGTGTTCACAAAAATAATCTAAATGGTATCATTACTTAATAAATAATCATCATGCCAACTCTAAGTAGATATACCTACGTCAGCCTGAATTCAAATTTGGTTGACCATCCAATTTAGGTCCGCGTAATGATGTGGCCTACATCGTTTTATGTATATCTTTTAAGGTTTTTTTTTTCACTGATTACTGCTAAGTACTTTGTTTTTGATATAAGGCAGAAATGATAAGGTACTAGACACGAGGGGTTCTACACACGAGTACACTTTGCCCAGCAGAAGTTTAACCATTTCAACTAGTGTCCGACCGAAGTTTCGGTTTCGGCCAATTTCGGCCAAAAAAGTGATTTCGGCCGAGGTTTCGGTTTCGGCCAGAATCGGGAGCGCTCGGCTTAATTCGGACACGCTCGGCCGGGTAGGTATAGGTAATGCATCGGCAGCCGGCCCAGCTGGGATCAGCGACAGTAGTATGTATGAGTGTTGTTTATTTATTAAATTATTATTTACTTTTTAGAATCTGTTTGGCGACCGCTTTAGCCTAGTTGGTAGTGACCCTGCCTACGAAGCAAGAGGTCCTGGGTTCGAAACCCGGTAAGGGCATTTATTTGTGTGATGAGCACGAATATTTGTTCCTGAGTTATGGATGTTTTCTATGTATTTAAGTATTTATTTATCTATATAAGTATGTTTATCGTCATCTAGTACCCATAGTACAAGCTTTGCTTAGTTTGGGACTAGGTCGATTTGTGTAAGATTGTCCCCTAATATTTATTTATTTTATTTGTTACTGCATTTTATGCTGTGATTAATGAACAATACGTTTGATATTAGGATTGTGAATTTAGTTTAGACGTGATAAGAATAGGTTATTTGTTTTGAATAATATAATACCTATGCCAAGACATTTTTCATTAAAAATAATCGCTTTTTATTATGTTTAACAAAAAAAGTAACTGTTCTCATATAAGAAATCCTTGCAATAACCTTTTCCTTACGATCTGTATAGTAATTTTGAATATTTTGTTTGATATGATACGTCTTCAAAAATTTCGGTTTCGGTTTCGGTTTCGGCCGAAATCAGAAAAAAACCGAATATTCGGTTTCGGTTTCGGTTTCGGCTAAAAATCGTGTTTCGGTCGGACACTAATTTCAACGCTAACCCTAGCCAAACGTAAAGCACCTTTGAACCTTGTGTCGCTGCGTGAAGATCACTTTAACGTTGTACTCTGTGACGCATATATCCTTCGTTGGCGTTGAAGAAGTAAGGACCATAATTCTGCCTAGTCTGTCATATTCATCCTGATCGACGAAGAGACGCGCAAGTATAGTACGGTGCCATTAGATATTGAACTCTGTTTCCGCGTAAAAGATATTGTTTGAGGATAAGAAACTGATATAAAGACTAATTTATACAGTAAAGCGGCCTTCTATTGAAGCCGCCAAAGTAAGGAATTTGTATGTAAATCCGTTGAGATAAAGATCATTTTCAAATGGCATTGAAACTGCGCCGTATCCTTGACTCTTGACTCGTGCTAATGAATGTCTGTACAAAACTGACTAGCTTGGATTATTTCCGAGCACCTAACAAGCAGACTCTGATAACGTTATTGTTTTCTCATTATTAATTAATTAGAGTAAATAAGTAAATTCCATAATAACACTATTAATAAGTGAGTGAGCTCTCCCTTGCTTGTAGATGATTGTTTTGAAGAATGTTACCTGATTCTCAGAGTTGCATAGTCAGTGATTTTTTAGAATTAGTTTTACTAATAAGACAAAAATACCCTGTTTTTATTATTTAATTTATTTGTTTCAATGAAAATTATAAAAGTATATTTTTATTATTGTAATCTACATAGTTATGTTGGCTGTAATTTAATATTGATGTAATTAATATATGTATTTTTATTTCAAAAAGTGTTTTATTTGATGCTTTAAACTGGACCACTAGAACAAATGAAAAAACATTTACAGAATATAGGTACATACATAGGTACATGATTATAATTTATATAATAGAAAATGTCCTTTGGGTCCATAGTGTCCGCTGTATCAACACAACCACCGTGTCAAATAGTCCACGTCTCAAATAGTCCATTATGTCAGAATCTCCATTGTCTCAGAACGTCCGCTTTAAAATTTCCACTTTACCATAATGTCCTCTTCATCATTTCAGCCACCCTGCCAAAATTTCCACTCTACCAAGTAGTACATTCCATCAAATGGTCTACTGAATCGATACGTCAACTCTACGAAAACGCATACTTTACGCCACAGTTAACGTTCTGTTACAGAAGATGTTCTGGTACAGTGGACATTCTGACACAGTGGACTTTCTGCAATAGCTAACGTTATTTTACAGTAGATGTCCTAGTACAGTGGGCAATTTGACACAGTGGGTGCTCTGACACAGTAGACTTTCTGATACAGTGGTCGTTCTGGTACAGTCAATATTTTAACAAAGTGAGCATTCTAATACAGCGGACGTTCTGAGACAGGGACATTCTGACATAATGGACTATTTGGCACAGTAGACTATTTTACACGGTGGACGTTTTGATACATTGGACACTGTGGACCCAAAGGAAAAAGGTAATGTCACTAAATTTGTTGATCAAAGAAAAAACTTATAACAGTAAATATCGATTATTTATTGAATAACATCTAGAATAATACATGAGAATAGACATATAATTGCTATTCCAGTTTACAAATGTTTACATATAATACACATATGTCTAATTGCTAACATTCCCAGCCAATGTTAGTTAGGTATACTAGTGTATTCGGACTATGAAAATATGCAATCCTGGCGCATCTAATGTGATTCTTTTACATTTTTAATTTAATTCTACAAGAGTCAACATTAGAAGGGGGTACCGTGTTTTTGGCGCATTTATTGCATTCATTTAAACTCGTGCTGTATCATTACTAGCAATGCTATAGTCCTGAAATTCATATGTAAGACATTTGAGGATTCACTCTAGCGACTAGTCTTTTTCTAAACACGATTACTTGTAGTTCGCTCGAAAGAAAAAAAAACAAAGTCGTCTCTAAAATATAAATTAAACTCGTAGTACGACGCTAATACTGCACGGAAGGTCATGACTTTTTGAATGTTAATAAAACAAGATGTTTTCTAGGGCGTGGTCTGGCTACATTTTTAAAATATGTATTTGTTTTAGTAATATGATGAAAATACCCAAAAACACGCGCAGTCCAACCAACCTATCTTGAGCCATCGTGCCTCCCCCAAGCGGCCCCACGTCCGAAATCGCCCACCCAAAATCGATTAGCGCGAAAAACGCGGTACCCCCTTAAATTGGAGCGACCCATTGATCACTCACTGCTATAGCACATTTGCTACACCATTTGTCCATTCCAGATAACATTAGACAAAATTTGTCACAATGACAAATAGTTTCTTTAAATTCACTACTTAAATCGATTAGGTTACGTCCAAAGTCGTTAATTTTCAATTTCTTAAGTAGGTGCGTGTTAATTTTAACCTCTTCACCGCCCCAGTCATCTAGTCATGACAGCCAATGGAATGCCTCACTCGCCAACGTCATCTATACATGACCAATATTTCAACTCGAAATAAACCCTTCTACAATGGATTTAAGTAGAAAATCGGTTTGTCATGTAACGTGGTGTGGCATACAGAGCACGTCACTTCGTTTGTTTTGTGGCGTAGCATAAGTTAATATCCAAAAAGTATGTTCACGGTAAATATCTACGATACCTACGTGTATTTTTGAGTCTAGTGTTATCTGGAATGGAGTATAGAATATCTCTTGACAATATCAAAGTCGTGTCGTGTCGTGATCACATAATTATTGGTAAAGCCTCGTCACTCTAATATAGTTGTTGACGATTGTACCACTTCAACGCCGCCTGTGTACACCCGAAACACTAAATATACCTAAGACCAAGTTCGTCCCATCTCGGTGCTTTTCTATGTATGTATAATCATATAAAAACAGAAATAACTACACTTATTAATGTACTTTTTAAGTCACATAACTGTAATAGCATCCGAAACTTTAACTATATTGGTTCAGATCAAAACAAATATTACTACGAATGGAATGAACAAGTTCAAATGGGAATAAAGTGAATAAAATTAGATGCGCCTAATTTTCTATTACAGCGAAAATTATCAGTCACCGCAAGAACAATAGGTATCAAAAATGCATACCTAGACCACATAAGTAGCTGTACCTATCAATAATACCGTTACCGTCAAGTCGTTTACAAAGTCTTTTCGTAAACACTTAGGTACTTAAAAGTTTTATGACACGAACATGCATCACTTATGCTTTAAATATTCTACAAATGAAACCACCTTCTTTCTTTGAGTTTGTTCACACCAACACCAAGTCACAAAATAAGTTACGAGTGTAAATAGTAGGTACCTACAGTAGGGGTAAAAGAAGGTTCGTCACCTTATTAAAGTTGACATTCGCTCGCATGCACCAAGGCAAGTCAGTCCCAAAAACATTTAATTTCAAACGAAACAATATCGCATTGACGTTTCCCATTTTATTTTTTAGGTACTAAGAGCCTATGACTTGATAAAGGAATCAAATTAATAACTGACGAAGGATTTCGTAGCCCGACTGCATAAGGGACAAACCGTAACCTGTGGATTTGATTTGTAGTTTTTGTTAAAAGTTGAAACTATGTATAAAAAAACATTTTGTAGTTGTTATTAATAGGTAAGTACCTAATAAATATTAAAGTAGGTACAATAGGTATAGATAAATTACCGAGAGCGTGGAATTGCATATTTAGTGGTATTGTAAGTATGTTTATAGGCATTGGAGAGAGAGAGAGATCTCTATATTGCTGTTTCTCTTCTTACTAAAGTGGAATGCCTATAAACGCACAATACCACTACTTATGCAATTCCACGCTCTCGGTAGGTAATTTATCTACACCGTGAAATTTTAGTGGTTTTTTTTCCCGAAACGAGGTGATTTAGTTTCGATTGTACAATCGATTTATAATTACTATTTTGACTAGAGTTAAAATCCAATTGTGAAAAACGAAAGTCGAAAATGACCGTAAACCAATAGTAACGCTTCGTTAGTACAAGTAGCGTACGATCGTACGATAGGTTAGGTACCAACGAAGCGTTACTATTGGTTTGCGGTCATTTTCGACTTTCGTTTTTCACAATTGGATTTTTGACTCTAGTCAAAATAGTAATTATAAATCGATTGTACAATCGATACTAAATCACCTCGTTTCGGGAAAACAACCAACAAAATTTCACGGTGTATACTAGCCGTAGAGTTGCTCAAGCAGGGCCGCGTCTAGGGTAGTATAGTAGTAGGTATAGTCGGGGTAAGAAAAGGTTTGTCACTTTTCGACCTTAACTCGTTGACATAGAGTCGAAAAGTGACGAACCTTTTCTTATCCTGACTATACAATTGAAGCGAAAACTATAGGCGCCAGTATACCAGTATATTTAAGCATTCATCATCCCAGCCTATATACGTCCCACTGCTGGGCACAGGCCTCCTCTCAGAATGAGAGGGCTTGGGCCATAGTTCCCACGCGGGCCCAGTGCAGATTGGGAACTTCACATACACCCTTGGAGTAAGTAGCTTAATTTGTGTAGTGTATTTTTGGGGTAGTTGCAATAGAGAGATCTCTCTCCAGGCAGATGTTATGCCTTGGAACCGAAGTCTATATTTAAGCATTAAGAGGGTACGATGGCTGAGAGACTTTTGAGAAATAGGTATTTTAATGAAATGTCGCTGTCTCGCCCGAACCCCTCCGGTCAGTACAGCGAGAGCGGGACAACTGCAGCTCAGACCGTTATTAGGCGCGTAAAATTGATCAAAACAGCATTTCGTAATCCCCTGTTTTCTTCTCGAAAACTGGACCAATAAAATTATATTTTTCAAAAATAATTAGAGGGCAGATTTAGCTATGCCCCTATGTTTTCCTTTTTTTGTTTATATCAGTGATTCTTTTCTGATGAGTGTCTGAATATGACGTTGAAATTGGGCAATTTTTTCAGTTTTTGAAAGCTCATATTTCTTATGTTAATTGAAATATGGAAAAAAACGAAACATAGGGGCATAGCTGTGGTAGATACAGATTACACAGTAAAAAAAATTGGCTCCAAAGCCATTATCCAGGGAGGAAACAGGGGATTAAGTTTGTATGGAGAAATGGTGCCCATCGTACCCTCTTAATGCCATCAAATACCATTACTTAAATCAAATAATTACAATTAAAATTACAATAGTTTGGACAACGTATAGCTTTCATGACTTTCCCAATTGCTTGATTATAATGTGCGTGTGACAGATTTGTTGTGTGCAATAAACGGTAGTCGGCCGGGATAGCCTGCACATTTACGAGGCTTTCTTTATGGCCACCTTTGTTCTATTCATAATTCTACAATTTCAGGTTTTCTGTAGGCAAAGCAAACTAAAACTTAATTATTACCAGCACAGAGGCAACAATTGTTGCTTAGCACAGAATGACTTAAGCTATTGAAATAATACTCAGTGATGGATGATCTACAACTTAACTGTTTTATTTGTGAAGATCGAGATTTTTGGTGGGTTAAGATCATTTGACAAAGATTAGTGAGACAGAATTACCCTTGGTAAGTACTGACAAGTACTGTTCCTCAAAAAAACAGATTTTCTTTTTATGCCTGCTGACTTTTGTTGTGATTGTTCAGTATTGGGTTGGGATTGTTATCAATTATGACACAAATTAATCTCATTTAGTATAATGAAGCTTGTGGTAGGAATGTTAAAAGAATATATGAAAAGCAATAGATATCCTCCCGCCGCCTAAATACCTCTTAGATAGAGTCTTCAAATTATTGAAATAAAAAAAACCTATAATATGAGCTTGGGGTTGCTGTTCAGTCTTAGGCTAGATTACCCTGCCTGGGCGGCAAGTAGGTTATAGTATAGGCGACAAAACTGAGTCAAATACATTTTTGGAACCTTTTCATGATAAATAACACAATGATTTCTTTGGCAAATGTATGTTGTCACTAAGAAATTTGCAGCAAAAACAATCATACATGCTTCAGTTTCTTTGACCATAGTTTATCAACAAAAAAGGAAATAGTGAGATGATACATTTTAATATTGAATTTTATACCCCGTGAAATTTTAGTGGTTGCTTTCCCGAAACGAGGTGATTTAGTATCGATTGTACAATCGATTTATAATTACTATTTTGACTAGAGTCAAAAATCCAATTGTGAAAAACGAATGTCGAAAATGACCGCAAACCAATAGTAACGCTTCGTTGGTACCTAACCTATCGTACGATCGTACGCTACTTGTACCAACGAAGCGTTACTATTGGTTTGCGGTCATTTTCGACTTTCGTTTTTCACAATTGGATTTTTGACTCTAGTCAAAATAGTAATTATAAATCGATTGTACAATCGATACTAAATCACCTCGTTTCGGGAAAACAACCACTAAAATTTCACGGTGTATACTATGAACACACAAACCATAAACAAAAAGTATTTTATAGCATTCATACTATTCCATCAACACATTTGCACATACCTTGCATTTAATCCCATTGTAATGCAAAAGAATTATAACAATATTATATTTATCTCTAAATAGGCCTCAATAAACATTTAAGATTGACAGATAGGTCAAAGTTACCATTGTCACATATTGGTCACTCAATACATCTGTGATGTTAAAAGTAAAACTGAGATTGTAATCTAATCACTAAACTAAAATGAAATTATTCTTACACCTGTGCTGAACATTCCAATTAACTTCAAATCAAACCATTTACCACATTTACAGTCCAAAATATACTAGGTACTACTACTATGTACAGTCGACTACAAAAAAATCGATACGGCCAAAGTTACAAAAATATGTATACACGACCTTAATGTTAAGTCAATAAAGGTGTGTATACATATCTTTGTAACTTTGGCGGTATCGATCTTTTTGTAGTCGACTGTACTACTATTTCTTGTTGTACTATATATAGTAACTAGCTGTTGCCCGCGACTCCGTCTGTGAAGAATAATAGGGGTATGAAAAATAGATGTTGACCTACCCAATATGCACACAAAAGTTCATGAGAATCGGTCAAGCCATTTTGGAGGAGTTTGGTAACAAACACCGCAACACAAGAATTTTATATACTAGATTAGATATACTACATAGTACAACAAGAAGTAGTTGTATTGGCATTGACATGATCGAAAACACATGAATGGGGACTCTGAATGTAAAGAAGCAAAAATGCAATGGAATTAACATCCAACTTTGTGCAACTTTGACCTCTCAACTCTGTCCAATTTAGATATAAATGATATAATGTTTGATACGGTCATTGGATGACACAGGCCTGGTTATGATAAAAAGTGAGAATTGTAACAAATATCTATGCACAAGTTTTAAGTGTGAGACCAAAACAGATGTACCATAACAAAATTGCTACTTAATTGAAATTGCAACAAAACTCGCCATTATTACTCTCAATTTTGTTACAATTTCAGCACAGTAGCAATTTATTACATACAGTACCTCTATTTTTCCTTTCACACTGTGTCCCATCTTTTTTATAAGGGCACATGGGGCTCATGTTAAGGACCCCAACGTCTCAGGACTATCAGGGTTCCGAAAGTCAAATGGTTATGCTATGACGCGTTTCAAACGCCGTATCCTGTGTGCTACGAAAATCTAAGGATAATGTCCATGAACTAACAAACAAACCAATAGCAATTCTGCGACCCACACACCACACTATGCGAAAGTAGTGGTCACTAGGATTTTTAGTTGATAGCCAATACTATTAGTCGATTTTCGTAACACACGGTACACCCAGATGTGTTTGTTTATAGGAAAATAATCGTCAATGACATTTGCTTTAGAACTTTCCAATGGGGTGTTTGTTGGTGCACAATGCTTCGCCATGCTCTAAGATGGCTCAGTGCACACTAATACCAGATATCACTGAATTACTAACTTGTGAATATTACTGAGACAAAACAACATCATTTACTTATCAACTGGTAAGATAACCAAAGTAATAAATCTCTTGGTGGGTAAAAAGGAATGCAAAGAAGCAATTTTGAAAACAATATTGATAAAGTGAGAAAATATGTCATTTAGTTAGCTTCCACTTCTCGTAAAATGTAAGAAACAAACAATATGACTAAAATTTTGACATCAGTCAAGACAAGTATATTCACTTCTTCACATCACAAGTAAAACTAGAGATTACATTTGATTCCTCTATGTGCTGCTAAAACTTCCCAAAAATATGAACAATCAAAACCTTAAAAAACTTGCTGAATGTTTATAAGTTTCTCAGTTTCAAAGCAAAAGCTTTTGTATCACACAATACACATTGAATACATCAAACAATGTTTATGTAAAGTATAACATCAATATTTTGCTAAAAAACAATTGTGGCCAGTTTGAAGTCAACAAAGTGCTTCAAAAGTTACAGCAACTGTTAGTCTTCTTGGCTGTCTTGTAGAATGCTTTACTGTGGTACGACAAGCTGTCTGACTTTGCCACTAAGTCATCTAATTTTTCTCCTCTTTCTAGAACCGCTTTTATAGTGTCATGTAAGATAATCTTAGTTTCATCTAAGTCCTCCTGTATCTTAGTTAGGGCATCAGCTTCTCTCGGATTCTGGTACTTGACCAAATATTGCGGCAACACAGGGAAGTCTACGGTGGTCTCATTGGCTGTTGGCCAAGAATTAGCTGGCACTTTTGCTGAGAACTCATCCAGGATCTTAGTGATTAATGTGTGTGCAACCCTGCTGGGATACTCATGATCTGAGATGAGAATGCCTGCAAGGTTGTCAGCTCTGACATACACCTGTAACATATACTCTCCTTCTTTAACCGACTGCCTAGCAGCCAGCTGCGTCCTCTCCACCATTGTTTTACTCACAAATGACATGAACTCTTGTACTGAACCTTTCTGGAAGTAACTGAAACTGGATAGATCATAGGCAGCCTTAAGAATAGTCGCACTGTTCACTCCTTTGTACAGAACAAGAAGCCCATACACTTTCACCATTTTGTCAGCTTTACGCACTTGTTCTGCTAATATCAGCCAATGAAACAACTGGCAAGCTGCAATAATGAATAAAACACCATTTAATACAAACTTACTAATGAAGAAAGAACGAATCTAACAAAGAATTATCAGAAGACTGCGGAATCTCAAAAGAGAATCAGTGTATGATGAAATTAGGCTACAGAAAATAAAACTAATACTTACTTCAGATTATTTATAATCCGGTAGCAATGCTTTAATATGAAGTATTTTACAGCAGTGGCATAGTAAGTTATTTTTTCAAAAAACTGAAAGAAAGTACTTCGTACAAAATTAGTTGAAACGCTTACGTCACTTCATCAACGTCAAACTAACTAAACCAACTGTCAAAACTGTCAATGTCACTTTTTTTTTTCCTGGTTCGTCCGTTCGGACAGGCTTTTTTTTTTTTTTTTTTTTATGATATAGGGGGCAAACGAGCAGACGGATCGCCTGATGGTAAACGATTACCGTCGCCCATGGACACCTGCGACACCAAAAGAGTCACAAGGCTAAAGTCCGGGACCATATCGCCTCGTCATCAGTTGTCTTTTTTTTTATTTAATCCTTTCAAAGATAGGCAAAAGGATGTAGGCCTATAAACGCGTGGGAGATTGCCATCACTTTTATCAACTCTTTCTGTCACTATCTTATATAGTTCGACAGAAAGAAATAGTGAATTCGATAGCATGTGTCCGCGCGTTAGTCTAAGTAAATGTCACAGTGATATGATAGAATAGTCGTCTTGACCGGACTGTAATAGTATTGTACTATCAGCTTCTCATTTCTAACGTAATACTTCAACCACATACTCACGTGACGAATGGCATGGCAAGCGGTGAGAAAAGGTCAGACGTAATATACAGTGTAGCTCATGGACTTAATACCTAACCCTGGACTGAGTACTGCGACAAAAAAATAAACCAGAGTTGCATCTCGTTCTAGTTAGGATGATCAAGTACTGGTGCGAGTGGGACACAATTCTCTAGTTTGTGTGTAATCTCTCGGACCGCTGTCTCTAGTTGCCATTATTAAACTGTATGGCTTGGTAATATTGGTCACTTTTTATTGACTAATAAAAGTTAGTACTTAGTCCTGGTTAGGTATTAAGTCCATGGTGTAGTTGCGTTACTTGTCACGCCACTCACGCACGCCCCACGTCATGCTACTCGGCACGTCATGTCATGACGGTGCTCCCGTTTCGTCGGTTTTTGTACGCAACTTAATAAAAAATGTACCGGTCACTTACTTGTAGTTGTAAAACACTGGCCATACCTCAACAGGTTTGATCGATTATAATAAAAAAATCAATACCTACCTACTTACTATAATATTAGTAATATAATAAATAGGAAATAATTTATTCAATAGTTTATTTACAACTTATAATATAAAACGCACATTTACGATTTAAAGTACAAATTAAACTAAACTGAACTAGGTTTAGCGACTCAGCTTGTATTGTACAGTCAGCTCCAGAGAAACGTGACCCCACTGCATCCAAAGTTTGTACCTACCTGTGCCTTTCAGACCAAAGCCTCTTGGCAAACAGATTCGCTCATTAATGAAGTACAATATTTTTACCTGGCTTCTTCGCTAAAAAATATTTAATAAACACTAAAAAATAAAGACAAAAATATGTATATTTCAAACTAAATACAAACTGAAATATAGATGCACAGAAAAAACCCCAGAAAAAAGACCAATGGTGGGAATCGAACCCAGGTCTTTACTTTTACTTTTGTAAAAGTTGGCCTAGTAGCGCCATCTCTTGGTCCAGGTGAGCGGGTAGCTCCGAAGGAGTGTTGAAGTCTCTCGGTAGAGGGCATTAACATAGATGCGCTTTATCACTGCCTAATGTGATTATAACAGACTGAAGTGTACGATGTATGGGAAAGATTCGTCGCTAACTTCTAGACCAGTGATGGCGTAGGGGTAAGCACGCAGCACGGAACGCTGAGGACCTGGGTTCGATTCCCAGCATTGGTCTTTTTTCTGGGGTTTTTTCTGTGCATCTATATTTCAGTTTGTATTTAGTTTGAAATATATGGTTTCACGGGATGACCGTAAAAGTAATAAAAAAAAATGAAGTTGAAGAAAATAAAAAAATAAATAGAAAAAGATACTTCATACTTAACTTGTAAAAATATGTATGTTAATATTATGTAGAACCTGGCATAAAACAATATGTATACCTACACATACACAAACTCAACGAAAAATGCGTTTCAAACTCGCTACGAATTTATCCTCAAAGCTACCAACACCCGAACAAAACGGTTGTCAAAATAAATGAATAACATTTTTATTTTGATGTTGTGCTGAATACCAGATAAAATTGTAAAGTCTCCTTATCTGTAATAATTTTACATTTCAATTCGTTAAACGTGTCGTCAATTGTTACTCTAGTACAAATTGTAAAGAGATTACAGTTCACGAGCCGCAATATAATATTGTTGTGGTTTATAATTCTAAATTAAATGGAGTATAGTACTCAATGTTTTTTTTTTTAATATTCAATAACGCAGCCTCTATTTTATTTCTAGACTAGGCATCACTTGGGCCTTGACCTGCCAGGTGACATACACGATTCGCTTTTACTCTTACGCTTAATTAAAGAAGGACATCTTTGATCAATTTTACAGGTTTTTTCTGGTATTTAGCACCGACACCGTTTTCCCCTTGTAAACTAATTGTTTTCTTTTGGCAAAAACTTTAGCCTCCGGCGAAGATTCAGAGTCCTGTGTGCTTTTGCCATCGAATTTTTGAGATGATAAATTAGCAACATTTTCTGTTAAATTAGACAGGTATTCTGAATTCTTTCAACATCCACTGCACTGTCTTCCGGTATGCTTATTGAGATTAGAGATCGTGGACTGCTGTAGGCTGGAGATTGTGGAATGGTTTTGTCTGGAGATGTGCAGGCTGGAGAGCCAGGAATAATATAGGTTGGACACGGTGTAGAACTATGGGAGCTGGAATAAGTTGTCGCACAATGAGAAGAGGAGGATGGAAAAGTATTTTCCAGAAGCAAACCATCAATTTTATACATAATTCTTTGACGAATTTCGTCTGGATATTTTCTTAACTTTGTTGCTAGGAGTTTGGCATATATGTCACAGTCGTCTTCTTCCTGATTTTTGTTGTTCAAAATATTATTCAGAATCTGGAAACTATTACTTAAATTTGTTTGAGCATCATCTGCGTCAAAGTCCAGGCGCCGCTTTTTCGGTCCACTAGTTGAAGCATTTTTACCCCGGATACTTTCGTTCCGAGTACCTTCATCCCGGGTGTTTTCATTTTCAGACTAAAACCAAAAATAATATTTTATTTTTTGAATTTTAAATGTAAGGAATAATGGTTATTAATAGTTGACCGAGCGAGCGCAAAGCGTCTCTGTTTCAGCTTGGACAAAAAGGCTTTTGTGTGGATGTCCTGTTGTTCTCCTCAACAGATCGATTGCTCAACCGATTCTAGTGAAATTTTGTGAGCAGGTTAGATAATTATAAATAATTGTTTGGTCAATTCGGTTTTTGTATTTCTTTTTTTTTAAATAGCCGGGCCATATGGTTAGAAAACGTTAAAATTATCATGTTTCAGCCATTTCGAAAAACTTGCGAGATTTACAGCCCACCGAGCCACTAGTTCATGTATTTGTTTCAGATGCCAGAAACAATTTAAGAAATGTTTTATTTATTGGTTTCCATAATGGATCGGAACTATAAATTGAAAGCACATTGTGGTTTAGCTTAGCGCCCATAACATAGTAGCTTTGAATATATCAACTTTAATGTCTACATGGTGGAAAAATACTTAATATTTATATTTATTTGTTTTTTTTTTATATTCCGAATATATAGCATTAATTTCAAAATAAATACCAATATTAACTTACATCAACATCTGTATATATTATTTTTTGGACATCGTATATAGGCCCCAAAAATTGTTCCATTGCCTCGTAGGCGAACCATGTTGGTTGATACACATCATCAGCTGAAGAGGCTGTTTGAAGCGAAGTTTTCTTTTTATGTGCTAACGGTCTAAAAGATGCCATCAAGGACATCTTTTTGGCTTTTAGCTGTTCTATGGGGATGTCCATCGCTTCCTCTATCCTCACCCAAGCATTGTGTACCTAAAATAAACAAGTGTCTAGAATCTGGGTAATGAAAACTGATCCTGAGATTTATTTCATAATGGCAACAATTTAGTTAGTATCTGGATGGTATATGCGTTTTGGTACTTTATTTGTCATTTAAATTTACACAGGATGATGATGATAATGATGTAAAATTATTTTTGTTCACAAGTATCGTAATCGTTTTTTCGCACTATATACGGTGTTGTAACTAGGGATGAAACGATACCATTAAGGTATCGATACTTTTACTCGATACAGGGGGGTTACTACGAAATTCGAAGTTCGAAGTTCGGATCGTGCGGTCCCTCTCACTCTCGTAATAAATACCATTAGCGTGAGCGGAACGGCATGAAACGAAGTTCGAATTTCGTGCTTCGTAGTATAGGGCCAGTATCGGTCGTCAAGTATCGATACTTACTCGGTATCGATTAAAAAGTATCGATACTTACTCGTATCGGATAAGTTTTGGAAAATTTAAGTCGTGTGTGAAATATTGCCACACACTTGACTTTGGAGGCCCCATTTTCCATCAATAGAAAAATTCAAATGCTTTAAACACAAAACAAACACCTACTACTGTTAAAGGTTAGGATTCAACGAAAAAACGATTCAACGAAAATGGGCGGGTGGGTCGCTGTAACAACTGAGAATCGAACCCAGGACCTCAAGCTTCGCAGTCAGATTCTGTAACAACTAGGCTATCCGGTCGTCATTATTGGTCGTCGTTTATTGGAAGCAAGCTACGAAGCAAGTCTATTCTAACTACGCGCGTTCATTGGTCTATACTTACTATACAATACTATACAAATACTAGCTGTTGCCCGCGACTCCGTCTGCGAAGAATAGCGGTACGAAAAATAGCCTAGTACGCCCTATTCTCAGACCTACCGAATACGAATAAAAAAGTTTCATAAATAGCGGGTCAAGCCGTTTTCGAGGAGTTCGAAACACCGTGACACGAGATTTTTATATATTAGATCTATCCACAGTTAATTATAATGGGGATGTTGACACCACCAATCAACTGACGTTCTTTTTATGAGCTGTCAAAACACAATCTCCCATAGAGTTTGATTGACGATAGCGACATATGACGTCATTGTTCGCAATGCTCAATTAACTAACTATTTATTTGTTTTAAAGCAACAAAAAATCTAATTTTGCATTTAATCGAAAATTAATCTGACTTTCAGGGCTGAAATAAAGCGTTTTTTTACTGGAGTCGTGTTTTCAAATTCTTTTTTAATGGTGTCAGTCAACATCCCTATTATGCTAACCATTCATTCCAACTCAAGTGCGCGATCAAGTCCTGCAATCTGCCTGGATATCGAAATTACAGATACCGATTGTACTATGTGTATGATAAGTTAAATATTTGACGACCAGATATTTGGTTTTGACGACCAGATGGCCTAGTGGTTAGAGAACCTGACTACGAAGCTTGAGGTTCCGGGTTCGATTCCCGTGTCGGGGCAGATATTTGTATGAAAAATACGAATGTTTGTTCTCGGGTCTTGGGTGTTTAATATGTATTTAAGTATGTATCTATCTATATAAGTATATTTATCCGTTGCTTAGTACCCATAACACAAGCTTTGCTAAGCTTACTTTGGGACTAGGTCAATTGGTGTGAATTGTCCCATGATATTTATTTATTTATTATTATTAAATATAACTAACTCCAAATTAAAATTTAAACAAAAACACCGCACATCAATATCAACAAAAATCTAACGCACATACCTTACGTCTTAATTTATGCTGCTTATTTCTGGGATCCCAAATTGCTGGTTCAGCGGCCAAAAAATCGATAAATTGTAATGTTTTTTCATTAGACCATTCATCCGCCTGAAAAATTTACAAGTTCACTCAACAAGTGACTGATGTGGATCGCGGGGTGCGGGAGCGCATCGCACACCTACTTGCCTTTTCTTAGTCTCCCACGCTAAAAAAACCGGCCAAGTGCGAGTCGGACTCGCGCACGAAGGGTTCCGTACAATTATCTATAAAAATCACGTTTGTTGTATGGGAGCCCCCTGAAATTTTTTTTTTATTTTAATTTAATGATTTATTTTTAAAGTCAATACATACTTAAATATTCTGTGAATATTTCAAGCTTCTACCTGTTGCCGTTATCAATATCGAGCAAAAAAATCACGTTTGTTGTATCGGAGCCCCCTTAAATATTTATCTTATTCCATTTTTTAGTATTTGTTGTTATAGCGGCAACCGAAATACATAATCTGTGAAAATTTAAACTCTCTAGCTATCACGGTTCCCGGGATACAGCCTGGTGACAGACGGACAGACGGACGGACGGACGGACAGCGGAGCCTCAATAACAGGGTCCCGTTTTTACTCTTTGGGGACGGAACCCTAAAAAAGTCGACAAAAACGGAAACACTGTACGACTAGTAACGCAGCCACACTTTATCATTGCTTCGTTTCCTCGCCATTTCTCATCAAGTGCATTTTATGACACAACCACAGACGACGGCAGCGAAACCACAAAACTTAAAATGTCTTGGCTGGCTTTAGTTGATTGCAGAGAAGGGAAAAAATTAAAATTAAATTCTTACACGTATTGTGTGTATACATAGACATAAAGAACGAAATTTTATTTGAATTAAATAACTTACATCGTCTTCTGTATTTACTGTTTTCTTTCCATCGTAGTATATAGGCCCCAAAAATGTCTCCATTGCGTCGTAGGCGAACCATGTTGGTTGATATACTTCATCAGGCGAAGACTCAGATCGAAGTGAAGATTTTTTTTTATTTATTAACGGTCTGAAAGATGCCATCAAGGATTTCTTTTTTGTTTTTAACTGTTCTACGGGAATGTTCATAGCTTTCCCTATCCTCACCCAAGCTTCATGTACCTAGAATAAATTAGTAGGTAAATAAATGTATATGCGTCAAATCATGGTTCAGCTTTGGTTCCGAACCTGGGGGTAATTGTAATTACCCTAAAGGGGTAAAATTGTGTTTCATGAAGAGTAACGAACGAGATGCTATCAGAGATACTTAGTTTGTAAAATTTCAACTTGGTAATCGGTCCAGAAGATAAGATACGGAGCAAATTGGCTTTGACAGACAGACACACAAAGTGATTATATAAGGGTTCCGTTTTGTCAGTTAGATACTATACGGAATCCTGAAAAACCGAAGGTACAATACATACCTTATGTTTTAATTTATACTGCTTATTTCTGGGATCCCAAATAGCTGGTTCAGCAGCCAATAAATCGATAAATGTTAATGTTTTTTCATTAGACCATTCATCGGCCGGCGGCATGACTAACTGAAAAATGGAAAAATTCATTTTGATGTGGATGTGGATCGCGAAGGGCGGAAGTTGGTTTGTGGCCAGCACATCGCCACGTATATTGTCTTTCCTTTGACCCGCATACAAAAGGCCGTAATATTTTGTTCAAATCTTTGTATTTTGAATTTTATATTGCGAACGAACGAATGTTGTTACTAGTTTTTGTAATTCTTTTTTCTTTTGCTAATTACTATATATTAAATAAAAACTGGAGCAATAGACATGTCGAGTGAGGCAGCCACATAACGTCTTTCCTTCCTTTCCTTGCCACTTCTTGTGCCACTCATCAAGTGCACTTTATGCCACAGCCACATACTCGATTTAATCATTTATATCGATAGTCAAAATAGATATTGATAGTTTTGCAACGCCCTAGGTAAAAAAAAAACTTAAACTAGGAAGGCCCCTGCGTATTTATCGGTATAACAACGCATCCGTTAGTAGTAAGTACTTTATAATTTTATGTATAAATCCTATTGGTTTTTTTTCTGTTATCCTTGAGTTAAGGGGGTGATCCATTGGCGAGCAAAACCGCCGGTACGTCAACGAACTCGCGAGCCAAAGGTCTAAACCGCCAATGGAGCACTTAAAAGTCTGCGAACTTTAGAATTTCAAGTATGCAACAGCGATCCAGCGAGCAAATCCGACGGTTTTTAAGTCCGCAAATGGATCACCCCCTTAAAGGAAGAGCGGGACTTTCCGATACTAAGCATTTATTTGCTCAATGGATGTTCCAACCTTGTTTTACTGTACTGGGAACCACAATCTTGTGAAAACCCTTGAAAACCAAATAAACTTTTTTGTTTTTTTTTTGATCCATATAAGTTGACGTTGAATATTCGAAAAATGACATAAGTATATAAATTTCATAACAGTTCTGTACCTACCTATGTACACCCTACTATTTACAAGAAGAACCTTTCTTGGATTCTGAAAACTGAGACTCCGTGTCTGTCGGTCCGTCCGTCTGTTCTTTCCATCCATCCGTCCGTCACAGGGCTATTGAAATGTAATAGACACTTGAAATTTTCACCGATTATTTATTATTAATATTATGTACTTATTACTGTGCCAGCTATACAAATACTAAAAATAAAATAATGTTATAAATTAAAGGGGGTCGGCATACAAGAAACGTGTTTTTTGCAGCATTTTTTTAACACGATCTTTTTAAGTTAGGTATTTATATTTTTACACGGATGTATGGAAACTTTCATGTACGAGTCGACCGGTTTTTATTTTACCTATAACATATTAATTCACACACCACACACACGCAAATGAAATTAAATAGAAAATTCAAAAACTTACATCGACGTTTATATTTACTGTCTTATTCACATAGTATATAGGCCCCAAAAATTGTTCCATTGCATCGTACGCGAACCATGTTGGTTGATACACTTCATCGGCCGAAGATGCAGATCGAAGTGAAGATTTTTTTTTATTTACTAACGGTCTAAAACATGCCATCAAAGATGTCTTTTTCGCCTTCAGCTGTTCCATAGGAATGTTCATCGCTTCTTCTATCCTTGCCCAAGCATCGTATACCTAAAATAAATAAGTAAATAAATAACAGTAAATGGTACGATGTTATGTGATAGAATTAGAAATAAAGAGATCCGCGGGAGAAAAAAAGTTACTGACATATCTTTAAGTGGCAGTGAGTGAGCATGCCACGTACTTAGTACCGATGGCAGATGGGGCAGTAAGGTCCTAGAAAAGTGGCGACCGCGAACTGGACCCCAACAAGATAGACCGACGATCTGGTAAAGGTCGCAAGAACCACTTGGATGCGCTTTGCCCAGCAGTGGACGTCGTTTGGCTGAATGTTTGGCTGATATGACGATGATGATTCCCTTTTAGGGATAAGTTCGCTTTTATACTCTTTTTGTGTTTTATCTTCTATACATATAAAATCCTTTGTCCTGACTGACTGACGGATCAACGCACAGCCTAAGCCGCTGATCGTAGAGACCTGAAACTTGGAGGGTGTGTTCTTTGTATGACGTAGGCATCCGATAAGAAAGGATTTTTCGTAGTTCTACTCCTAAGGGGGTAAAAAAGGGGGGCAAAGTTTGTATGGGACAACGTGATTCCTTGGTCCAATCTACTTCAAATTTTGCATAAACATTCTTTAACAGAATTGTTGGAAGACGTGTTTCGTATTTTATTGAAATTCATCCCTTGACGGGGTTAAAAAGGAGTAGAAAGTTATTTTGGGGGTGATTTGCTTCGAAGTTGATATAAATACTCCTTAGTGCTTTTGATTTAAATTACATTTTATTTTGACACAGTGTAAACGAAACGAAACTTCAAATTTTGCAAACCATTTGTCTACGTTTGTCAACCACTTCCTGATCTGATCTCTGATAATAACTAATTATATGTATAATAAGTATTTGCATTTCACCAAGCTTTTGCTTTTACAAGCGCAGCGTGGGACGTCCACCAACGAGATGGACGGACGTTTTGGTGAAGGCCGCAGGTTCAGGGTGGATGCAAGTCGCTTCCAGCCGTCATGATTGGGCGTCAGTGAGGGAGGCCTATGTCCAGCAGTGGACGTCCTACGGCTGAAATGATGATGATGATCATGATGATGAAGCTTTTGTGTGAGTTCAACCTTTTTCGAATAAAACCGAATTGAGTATTCAAACACCATTGTTGAACTCGCATAAAAGCTTGGTGCAATGCAAATACATATAAAATGCTTTGTCCTGAAGTCCTAAATGACTGACTGGCGGATTAACGCACAGCCTAAACCGCTGTATGTAGAGACCTGGAACATGGAGGATGTGTTCTTTGTATGACGTAGGCATCCGATAAGAAAGAATTTTCTGGAATTCCCACGGGATAAGGAATATACGGGTGTATATATTTCATCAATCAAGAGTGACCCTATCCCCATAACGAAGATTACTAAACTGTTCAAATTGGGCATGCAAGTAGACTATTAGAATAGACAAGCTAATTTCAATCATTTTGAAAACTCCCACGGGATAAGGATAAATCAGGATTTATATACTCAAATCAATTGGATCCTATCTCCGTAACTACAATAGGGATGTTGCCACCACCAATCAACTGACGTACTTTTTATGAGCTGTCAAAACACATTTCTCCCATAGAGTTTGAATGGCAATAGCAACATATGACGTCACTTGTTCGCATACTCAATTATCTAACTATTTATTTGTTTTAAAGCAACAAAAAATCTAATTTTGCAGTTAATAGAAAGAAAGAAAGAAAGAAAAAGAAAATACATTTATTTACAACATCACAAGACACAATATTATACAAAACAAAAAGGCAATACTAAAGCTAAAGATAGAATGTGTCATTGCGGTTGCAAATCGGACACTGGCTCAGCATAATGCTGAGGCGTTTAAAGTACCCCAGCGCTGATTTTCAGCCAGTACCGTTGGTGACACCCGGATCGCTGTTTAAATAGATAAATAAATAAATAAACTGCACACTAATAGCTACATACATAAGACTAGGTACATGCGTAAATAAATAATTTGTAAATTGTAAAAGCAAATAATAATAAGAAAATTTCTTGAACATAATTAGTATATCTCACTTGCCAAGTATACAACCCTGCGCGGACTAAAACGAAAAATGAAATAACCAAGACAATAAAAATCAAAGAAGTTTTGTGAAATAGTGCTGGAAAGGAGAGGAAATTAAGGATTTTGCAATGACAACAAATAGCCTTAATCGAAAATTAATCTGGGTTTCAGGGCTAAAATAAAGCGTTTTTTTACTGGAGTCGTGCCTTCGAATTATTTTTTAATGGTGTCAACATCCCTATTACTAAACTTTTCAAATTCAGTATAAACGTAAATGGTCAGGTCATACATAACAGCAAAAAATTTCTAGCAGGTTTTTTGGAAATTCCTGTGGGATAGATAATCTCTGAGACTTCCAAGCCGATTAAAAAAAAATCTTTTACCAGTAAAAAGTTACACTATCCTTTATTGACCATAGGCTACTTTTTTCCGGGAAAATACAAAATTCCCAAGGGATAGAAAAAAAAATTCAACTTCGGAGCTCATTTTAAAATGTCTTTCACCAATAGAAAAGATACACTGTCCTTGATTAACATAGGATGCTATTTTCCGGATAAATGCAAAATTCCCGCGGTATAGAAAATAGTAAATTTAACTTCGGTGCTGAGTTTAAAAAAAAAAATACCAATAGAAAGCTACACTATCCTTTATTGGTATAGGCTAGGCTACCTACTATTTATTCGGTAAAATGCAAAATTCCCGTGGGATAGAAAGAAGTGAATATCACTTGAGGGCTGATTTGAAAATTTCTACAGTTGCACAATCATATGGTTGCGTTCACAATTAGACACGGTCCGATCGTGTGTGCAGCGAGCAAATGACGGCCTCACGGTCCCACCGGAAGACCAGCGCTGGCTCTCGAGCCGGCATTATGCTGAGGTGGGTCCGTTTCGTGATATCTAGTTTCTTTCTTTATTTTGTAACCTTTATGCCTTTATACTATTGTTGTCACGAATAAATGTTTTTTCTTTCTTTCTTCTTTCTTTTCAAAAAACTACACCAACCATTATTTACATAGACTACTTTTCTCCGTGAAAATACAAAATTCCCACGGGAAAAAATAAGTGAATTCAACTACGGGGCTGATTTTAAAACTTCTTTTACCGGTATAAAGCTACACTTTTAAGGACATAGGCTACTTTTTCTCGGGGAAAATGCAAAATTCCCGCGGGATAAAAATAAGCTAAAATTTGCATAGAATAAGGACAAATTTGTTGAAATTTCCACGGGATAGAGAATCAACGGGATTTATACTATTCACTAACTGATACTGATGATGATGAAATCATGAAATGATAATAATGATGGATGTTACCGTTGCCGGAATTTTGTTTTATACAATGAAAGCGATGAAGAAGCTTTACCGCAAATTGGAATTCTACGCGGACGAAGTCGCGGGCAATAGCTAGTGTACAATAAAGTATTTACATACATACATGCATGATTATGATTATGATAATTTTAAACTATAACCTCATAATGTAGACTGATGATGATGACAGGTGTGTGCATTGCATACTGTGTGCAGTATGGTTCATGTCGCTATGGCGATTGCGAGGGAATTAGACAATTAGCCCGCTGTTTCCAAAAATCTTAGCTCCAACAAAAACAAACTTAAAAACTTGGACTGTTGCCATCCAATTTCCACGCCTATTTGTAATTTTTTTTGTAGTGGACGAACTGCGTTACGAGATTTGGCATTTTTTACATTTTATGTTTTTGATGAAAAAGGTTCTCTTCTGCTACAAGTGCTACCACCGTGTCTTCCTTCAAATGTTTGACTGTCATTTGATTTTGGTAGGCGCATTTTGCTTAAAAAATGAGACTTATAAAATCTGACCTATAATATTACATCCATGTCTCACCCTGCTCCCTTCCCATTGTAACACGTATGACATGGACGTGGATTTGGAATTAACATCCTCTATGAAAACCTGACGCGCGCCCTTCCGTAGGCCACCCCCACCATGCAAAGTGGCAGATTATCATACATTTATTATTATCAGTGGCATGCTGGAGTATCAAATATCAAAATCTGACGCGCTCGCATATTTCAAAGAATCTATTTTTTTTTTACTAAGATTGATTAAGATTTGGATTGGATTGAGTAATCCAATCCAGTATAACATTTAGTTAATAAAAACGAAAAAAATAAAATTGGCCAAGAGCGCGTTGGACTCACCCAAGATAGGGTTCCGCAACTGCTAGGAAAAAATCCTTGCAAAACTTATTAATTTTACTATTAATTATACTGTCCGTATAAAACAAGCAATATTTTACAGGGTGTTACAAAATTACCCGTAATAACTGAAGGGTATGGAAGTACTCCAGTAAAGAATTAAATTAGTATATATTATTTTTTAGAAAAAAAAGAACAGCACGCAAAATTACAGTTTTATTTACTGTTCATGGGGTTTCAGGCTTTAGGGGTTATAATTTTGTAACACCCTGTATAGGTCAGGCTGCTATTTACCTACTATTAAACTACTAATAATTCTCAAGCAAACTTAGCCGTTATAGTTTTCCATGTTAATTTGAGATATTTCCTCCCATTCTGACTATCTTCAAAATTTTTATACAAACAGTTTAGCTTTTAGATGAAAGGCGCTCGATTGAAAAAAAATCACTTTAAAGTTGAATATTTCGCAAACGAATCACTGTATCGAAAAATCGTCTTCACAACCGGTAATGATTTTAAAAGACCTATCCAACGATACCCCACACTAAGTTAAAAGAGAAAAAAAATCACCCCCACTTTACGTCTATGGGAGGTAAGGTAGGTACTTTAAAAAAAAATTTTTACATTATATTTTATCACTGTCGGGGTAATTGCAAAGTTACAGCTTTATAGCACTAATAGTCTCTACGCTAAGCCGTGGACGGACGGACGGACGGACGGACAGACAGACATGACGAAACTATAAGGGTTCCGTTTTGCCATTTTGGCTCCGGAACCCTAAAAACTGTATCTTTTGGTTTAATAAATTGGGTTTATTTCATACATGTGACGTTGCGTATATTACGGACCAAATTGATTGTCACTTTTTTCTAAAGTCGGTTAAAAGTTTAGTGAAGTGAATCAAAACACTCCGTCCCGATGCCAAACAAAATCAAAGGTTAACTAACATACCTTATGTTTTAATTTATGCTGCTTATCCTTGGGATCCCAAATTGCTGGTTCAGCAGCTAACATGTTGATAAATGTTAATGTTTTGTCATTAGACCATTCATCGGCCGGCGGCATGATTAGCTGTGATTAACGAAGCAACACTATTTGTTTTTCTGTTTCTGCCTTCTTTCCTCGCCACTTTCCACGCCATTTGTCGAGTGCGTGGTCGTTTGTAGCCTAAAACCATAGCCTAAAAGAGAATAGGAATATGACACTGACATGACACATCACATCGCGTTTGACAGTTCTACAGTTTTTTTAGTTTAACTATATCTGGCCATGGGAATAACAGTTGTAGAAACGACCGAAAGTACTCCTGCGTAGAAAGAAAAGTCAACAAATTGATGCTGAGTGTAAATTGATGCTTTGTAGACTTGGTGGTGACTTGGTGACTAGGTGTCTCCTAGTATTTTACTTGATAGCTCTTATTTTATAATACTATACTAGAATTCTTTTCTAATTTTGATTTAAAATTTAAACAAAAAACATATGCAGGACTACGGATTTTGTTGCGATGGATTAGGGTATGCGCGCACGAGCAACTTTGTCTCCGCGACTATTTTATCAAGTCTGTGTATTTGTACCCTGGGAGTCGCGGTGCCACGTGTGCGCACTTCCATACTAACCCATAGACTTGATAAAATAGTCGCGGAGACACAGTTGCTCGTGCGCGCATACTCTTATTCTACCTCGCCCTAAGAGGAGATCCTGATCTGGTAACACTGAAGCAAACGTCAAACAAAACCGTATGACATCTCTTATTAGTCTGTGACCATCCTATATATAAAATGTACTCTGTGTCTGTGACCGTATGTAAGCGTTTGACTAGTCGTGCGTGAGTGAATAAAAAATATTATTTACTTTTTGCGTCAAACTTATGAAAATTTGTTTGGATGCACGCACCGTCTTGGATTTGCATTGTTCATGTTCACTTATTCTGTGTAGACTTAAGGAAACTTCATTTACTTATTTCACTCTTATAGAAATAATGACTGAACCAGCAGAAAAAGTAGAAAGCAACTCCGATGCTCGAAGGCGAATTTTAAACATAGCTGTTTCCACAGTACTTTTGGAATCTGGCTTTGATTCTGCAGATAAAATATCACTGGAAACTCTCACAGAGATGCTACAATGTTGTAAGTGACAAGTAAATTAGCAACACACGAAATGAAATAAGTATCCAAACACTGAACAGAGTAACCATAAGTTATAAGTATTTTCAATGACAAATATATCATTAAACTGAATTAATTTGACTGTTTTAGTTCTCACAGAAGTTGGGAATTCTGCCAAAGGATACTGTGAACTTTCAGGACGAGTGGAACCTGTGCTTGGAGATGTTTTTATGGCCCTCATCAATATGGGTATGGGAACTATCCTACAAAACCCTGTATAACCACTTTCTGATAATGTTTATAGGACAGATATTTGTAATCCCATCTCTTGTGTGTTTTGTTTGAAATAACAGGGATAGCATCATAGATATCTGTCACCTAAAATACTAGAGATTTATAAGTAAATAATGAAACAGGCCCAGTCTTTGTAAACTTGCACAACTAAGTACAGTCAGCAACAAAAATATGTTTTTTTTTTACGGTACAATTACATATTGTAAACAAAACAGTAAGAAAATAATGTAAAGAATAAAAACATATTAGTGTCTACAATACAATTACAACTGTACTCAACATTTATACACACCAGACCAAAAATATGCATCCACAACTATTACCAGGGCATAAAGGTGTGTATACATATTCTTGGTACTTTAAGTGTATTCATATTTTTGTTGCTGACTGTACAGTAAACTATGCACATTTTGAGAAATAATATCCTATGCAATTGATTTAAGAAAATGTGCTTAATTGTGAAATCATAAATGGTCCCCTTATTTAAAAATAAATATCAATAATAACATAACATTCTTGCTTCATTAAACAGTCTTCTCAAGCTTCTGTGTCATCTCATCTCATCCCCAATTAAATAAAATAAAATTGCATTCAAATTACCAATTGAATTATTTAAACTTTTCAGGAATAAGCTTACAAGGTTTAGAGCAATATGCAGCTAGACCAAACAGGCATGTGATCCAGCCCCCACAGCAGGCCCCCGCGCCGCGGACTCCGGCCATGCTGTCAGCTGGCTCTAAGGCAAAGCCCGCGCCACACATACCATTCCATCTGCCACCGTTGCCTGACCCTCATGCTTATATACGGACACCTGTAAGACTTATATTATAATCCTACTAACATTATAAACATGAAAGTTTGTATGGATGGATGTGTGAATGTTTGTTTGTACTGTTTCATGCTAAAACGGTTTGACAGATCCTGATTAAATTTGGCACACAGCTGGTTTATAACCTGGATTAATATATATTATGCTTTTTATCCTGGAAAATAAACAGATTCTTCACAGATGGAGTTGTGGCTAATGTTAAATAAAACTGTGGTACAAAAATGTGGTCATTTAAGACTAATAGTTAAAACTAGTATGTAATATACTGTTGTGTAACTAATAATGAACTGTAGTATTTATGTGAAATTTTCATGTTGCAGCATAGGTACTTTTTCCATAACATAGTTGCCACCCGTCCCGATTCTGCCAGGACAGTCCCGATTTCAATAATATTGTCTTTTGTCCCAATGGCCTATTCATGACCTGAATTGGACTGTAATCCAGCCATCTCTGATAACCAGCGATTTTTCCCAAAAGGTGGCAACCCTGTTCCATACAGTCCATTTCTATGGATTAACATGATCCAGCTTTTGAACCTCTACCTGTAAGCTTTATTTGCAAATTGTAATTAAAGGTCTGTTTTAGACACATAAACAACCAGTAACTGAATATGAAGCAATAAGAGAAAAGGCTGCCAGTCAAAAACGAGATATTGAAAGGGCCCTCACAAAATTTCTGGCTAAAACTAGTGAAACACATAATTTGTTCAACACAGAAGACAATACAGTTTTTCCATGTAAGTATTGCAGGCAATATTCTGAATAAAGAGGTGTTCAAGTATTACACATAAGTACATTCTATGGTTGTCTATGCTTTGCTTATTTTGGTGATTTTGGCAATAATTTGCTTATTTATGGTTGACTTTGTTATTAGAAATCTAGAGACTAAAAATTATCCCAATTACAACATAAGCATTGGCAAGTTGATTTTTTAGCAAGTGCTAAAAAATTTTTAGCAAGCTAAGTAGCTTACTTTTGCTGACAAGTGTAATAAGCCTAAGGAGGAAATTTTCTTACATAATTCTTGAATTGCCCAATAATAATTTCCATATTATTTTTTCACTACAGAAAAAAGGTTAACCATCTTTATCAAGATTTTTCAATCATTATTTTCTTCTTTTCTCTATATTCCAAATGTGTTTTATTAAACTGTAATATTTTCCTATTTTAGTAATAGCCTGCAAGCCAACATTCCCATCATATTTGGCTTGCCTTCTGCCTACTGACCAGGTGTTTGATTTTGAGGAGTTAGAATATCACTTCCAAGTGGCAAACAGGACAGAAGACATGCCTGCAGAGAAAAAAGGTTTGCTGCTTTGAAATATAACGGAATTGTTTGACCTATTTTTACTATTTTTTGCGGACTTATATTATATGCAGGGTTCGGATTTTTCATCGCACGGTAAGATGAAGAAAACTATGGAGTTGATATTAAAGCTAAAATTTAATTAATATTCATACTCACACTCACTCAGTTTCTTAGTCCCTTAATACTTTTATCCCTTTATAAGGCTGACAGATCAAAACCAACAACAATCGAAAGTTAACCTTACTTATGTAATTAAAATTAATTTTTGTAGTATGATGTGGGAAGTCTGGAATATACTACTAATCTAAGGTCCGTTGATATAGAACGATATTTTTCAAGTCACAAGTAGATTTTCAACCAATATAGAACCTGTTTTACTCCAGAAAATAATGGAAAAGGTCGCCATTATTATACTCATTTTACAATACACATACCTTGTCAAGATTTTGACACACCTGTTCCTGTATATGGATATTACAAATTAGGAGCTTTCTTAATGTTCTTTTTTTTGTTGTGTGGCAGTTATTTTTTTATTTAAAATATAATTTAATTCAATTCAAATTATTTACTTCTGGTCTAAGAGCCATTGAAGATCGACCTTCACCGATCTGTTAACTCGATGAGACATATTTTTTATCAAATATAATTTATAAACAAATATGCCTATGATAACTTGCCTATCGAAAAGTGTTCATAGCTATTTTTTTTTGTTTTATTCTTGTCTTTAGCCATCTTCCAGCTCCATCATCAGACCCTGGTTACCATCTGGGATCAAAGTACTCGTCAAGACGAATCAAACGAGTCCAAACTCGATGGGGTTGTGTCGTTTTATTGTGGAGTGCCTTTGGCCATACTGAATTAATGAAATTACGAAATACCCCATCGAGTTTGGACTCGTTTGATTCGTCTTGACGATGTACTGATGATGGAGCTGGAAGATGGCTAAAGGCACTCAACAATAAACAAAAAAAAAATCTATGAACACTTTTCGATAGGCAAGTTATGATAGGCATATTTGTTTATCAATTAACTATATTTGATAAAAAATTATGTCTCATCGAGTTAACAGATCGGTGAAGGTCGATCTTCCACGTCTCCTCTACTATTCATTTACAATTTACTTTCGGTATTAATTAAATGAATGAGTATGAGGATGAATATGAATTAAATTTTAGCTTTAATATCGACTCCATAGTTTTCTTCATCTTACTGTGTGATGAAAAATCCGAACCCTGATTATATGAGTGGGTTTTTTTTAATCGCTTTTCTGGTGAAAATTCTTCTTATCCACCCTCCTACCTAAATATAATGGTGTTATGGTTTAAATTTTTTGAAAAGAATGACTCCAAGCTGCTATTAAATAGAGTATTTTATAATGTCATTTTTAAGCAAGCTATATTGAATTTTTCATGTTTTCAGATCAATCTGATAATGAAGGTGACAATGGTGGCGATGAAGCAAGCAACTCTCAATCCGAGGCTCAGGACAACCCAACACCCTCTAGCCCAGAGAGGAGTAATAAACCAGGAAGCTAGCCAAATACACAATTAAGATACCATGTAAACGCAATGATTGATATAAACTAGTTTTGACTAATTTTGTGGTTTTGTAAGCAAAAATGTTTCCTTGCCAAATTATAATTTTTCTTAGGCCCATTTGCATGGTCAATAACATCTGGAATGGGGTGTACAGTTACATTAAGATGCTAATTCTGGGCTAGACGTTTTTATTCCACTACATGGTAGGCCTTGCTTCATTATGTAGTTTTTAAAACTAGAATAGTTATATACTTGTTATCATTATAATTTCAAGGATCGGACAAACACCCATCAGTTTGAAAACATAACCCTGTTCCGTACAATAGAGACTTCCTTGTATTGTTAGTAAAAAATATTATTATTTTATAGATTTATTATACCATAATTTATATGTAACAAATATTTAGCACCAATTAAATAACACGGAATGGTTATGGATAAACATTACTTTTGTGAATCAAAAGGAAGGACAAGATTTTTTAAGATTGTTCAGTAGATAGTCGTTCAATACTTGTTACATATAAATTATGGTATAATAAATCTATAAAATAATAATATTTTTTACTAACAATACAAGGAAGTCTATGGTACAGAACAGGGTTAAATATTTTCAAAATGACGGGCGTTTTTCCGATCCTTGATTATAATATAATTCAAGCATTTCAATTCATCGATACAATATCAACATTTGGGCATCAAAACTAAGTAACAAATAAAAAACAAATTTAAAAAGATTCCTTTATTTTATTCCTTACAATAGATATTACTTCGTTGACTCCATGCCGATAGGAGGCAGAACTTTGATACCATCCCTGTTGACCACTGTCACTTGGAAGTTAGGCAGGCTCACAAACAGTCGCTTGTGGACTTCTTTGACGCACATCTTCAGAATATCATATGCTTGTTCTTCAGTCAAATCTAGAACAAAGTAGGAATTTTAAATTTTCTTTTGCAAACAAAATTTTCTTAGGAGATAGGTCCTTGGAAACAGTTTAATAAATTTAAATCTGTTATCCTCTAATAAGTTCCAAGGACCTATCTCCTAAGACTAAGACTCTTAGTCTCTGGCTAATTCACAGTGTCAACAAGCTACTGAACAAAATAATTATTATTTAAGAAAATATGTGGTAACAATCCAATGTTTAAAAAACTGGAAACCTTTAAAAAACCTAAACGCAACTTAAATTTTGAACTTTTGCAAATCAGGTGCTGGAAATTGCTAACATTTTTAAAGAAGTTCAAAACAAAAACAACTGCAAACTTAAGGGTAAAATACCAGGCTTATGATAACGGTCCATGATGCTGACACTGAGGAATCCACCATAGCCATGAGCTGCAAACGGCACTCTAACACTGGATGCCAAATAATCCATAAAGTAAAGTTCAGGGCCATTTTCCTTGTCGTAGCCTCCCATCAATAAGTTTACGAAGTAAGGAGTCTGAAACAAAACAACACCATGATTATATACACCCAACTAAAACACTACAATTTTATGCAAGGAGGAACAAATTATATTGTTATACACAAGCACAATTCTTTGATACGTCCACCATAGGTAGCGCAAGAAAGGAAGAAAAAAGTTGTGACCACCACGATTATGGTTCTGCTACATATGAGTTAAGATGAAAAAAATTGTATTAGACTCCTGTATTTTGCCGTCTCTCACATATGCATCCCAAACATGGATTTTTAACAAAAAAACCAGAGAAAAAATTTCAACAACCCAAAGAGCAATGGAACGGAGCATTCTTAATCTAAAATTAAAACATAAAAAGAGAAGCACAGATATAAGAAAAACAACAAATTTGATTGATGCTCTAGAATACTGTAAAAGATTGAAATGGAAGTGGACCGGCCATATTGCTCGAATGAACGTGAACAGGTGGGCAAGAAAGGTAACATTATGGAAGGGGCCTAGCGGCAAGAGAAATCGTGGCAGACCGGCAGAGAGATGGCTTGACGAAATTCTAAAAGTAACGGGAAAAAATTGGATTGAAAAAGCAAGTGATAGATCTAAATGGAGAAAATTGGAGGAGGCCTTTACTCTAAAGAGGTCCTTAATAAATTTACAAATGAAATAATTGTTAGTTGAATTTATGATTTATTGTACTTGAAATTATTTTATATATTATGTGAATTTAATTTGTTTTGTATGAATTGATTTAAGTACTAATTATAAGGAATATAGTTATAAATAGCATGCACATATATGTAAATTGATGTTTTTTATTAAGGAAATTAAAGGCTTTATTATTTATTATTTACATATGATTTCTTCAACTTATGAAAGTTGTGGGTCCAAAAAAATTACTGAAATCAAGCTCTGCAGTAAACAAGGGATCAAATTCATTAAATTGTCATGCTATGATCAATTTGAAAATATGAAGCTGGTGTTGAAGTGCTTGTTTTTTTTTTATTATTAGAGGGAGGCAAACAAGCAAGCGGTCATCTGATGGAAAATGATCACCACCACCCATGAATATCAGCAACTCAAATAGGTCCCCCAATCTGTTGCCAGCCTTTATAGTAAGTATAAACCCTTTTCTTGAAAGCCCCGATGTCATAGTTGTCTGGAACAACTACTGCCGGAACTATGAACTTACCCTGCTCCTAAGATACTCTGCCAAGTTTCGACGAGTAAAGTTAGCCGCAGCAGTGGGCCCAAGCTCGTAGCCGTTGCGCATCTTGTACAGTTGAATATTTTTAGCGATGTATTCGGCGAACTGGGTAGTGTCGCCAGAATCTCCGATTACGCCCATTACTAGTTTATCCGATATTTTGTAGATCTTTTCTTCGTCTAAAAGACACAGTTAACATGGTTATACTTAACTTAATTCCATAATAATGATAAACAAAATTTTCATTAAAACGCTAACTCACCATCTTTCATGACCATAATACTGTGACTATTGCTCTGGTCTGCCGCTATCATAACGAAGTCATTGCACTGGATTCCCATTAAACATTGTAGATTAATGTTCGACATTTTAACGAATAGATAAAAGAATAGAAACAAATCCTCACTCAAAAGTCGAACCGCTTCGAATAATGACAGACAATAATAACCTATTCTGACTGAAAGTTGTCAAATCATGGCGGCTTAATGGGTTGTCAGACTACTTTAAATCTTTTGAATAAAGTATTTGAAGTCTGTGGAATAACGCACACCCTTTGGAGAAATCCTAAAGTCTTTATTAACGCTGCATGACACTGAATCTGCCACGATGTCGGAGTGTGTCACCTTATATTTGATTCAGTGTTATAGACCGCGCTGGGCACGCTCCGTCGGCGCCTCTGCCACGCCCCGCGCTTTGGTTTGTGGTGGCCTTAAAAGAAAAAAACTCGTATAATGTCTGAAATTTTTGTTCGTCTGGCAACCTCGATTCCAATTTTTTTTATATTAGCTTTAGATGCTGGGCTTATTGAGAAAACTATATTTATTTCCTTGATGTTTCTACTAGTGTTACTTTTAGAATTGTAAATAAATTAAAAATGAAACATGAAATAATTTAATAATTTACAATGTACGCATCATTTATGTCTTTGATTAATCCACGGAAATGAATTGCCGTGAATCTTAACTTAAATCACAGAATATATAATAGTATACGCCGTAAAACAAACCAGTGTTAGCAGAGCCCTGCTTCGAAGTAAAATGTACGCAGTGTGGGATCATTTTATCTTATCTTGGCAAACAAACGTCATAATCATATGTATGTCATATTGCAGGTTATGTTGTGAAATGTATTCCCTAATAGTGATTTTACTGCTTTAAAACTATTAAAATGTTTCGAAAAGTTGCGCTAGGCATGTCTGGGGGTGTTGACAGTGCTGTTGCTGCGTTACTGCTAAAAAGAGCAGGTTAGTTTAATCATTTTTCTCTTTGGAGGTATAATATTAATTTTCAAACTAAAATGTTCTAATCATAAACTCTACTACATCTATAATCTGTGTCTTAATGTTCCTAGGATACCAAATCGAAGGTGTATTTATGCGTAACTGGGATAACAACTATGAAGCTGGTTTCTGCTCAGATGAAAGAGATTTCGAAGATGCGACTTTTGTCTGCCGTAAGCTAGATATTCCGTTGCGTAGAGTCTATTTCATAAAGGAATATTGGAACGAAGTATTCACTGTGCTACTGAAAGAGTACGAGACGGGACTGACCCCAAACCCAGATATTTTATGCAACCGGTACATTAAATTTGACAGCTTTTTTGAACATTGCAGGACCAATTTAGGAGTTGACGCTATAGCCACCGGCCACTATGCAAATACGTCCTTTGGACCTTTTCTAGAAAAATATAATGAATCTGAAGGTAATGCAAACAATTTTATAATTCTCAAAACCCTAAATAAAGAATCTACTATTTTTCACAATTACAATACCTACACAAAATTTAATTCTTATCATTGTTTCTAGGTGTTAAGTTATTACAACCAGCTGACAAATTTAAGGACCAGACCTTCTTTCTTTCACAAGTGAAACAATTTTCCCTCCGGAGATGCATGTTTCCAATAGCACACTTATTGAAGAGCAATGTGAGAGAGATAGCGAAGACTGAGGGACTACTAAATGTAGCCACTAAGAAAGACAGTACAGGAATTTGTTTTATTGGTAAAAGAAGATTTCAAGACTTTATAGAAGAAGTATGTGATTTTAAACACGAAACTACCGTGAGACTCACTCATAGTGAAAATAAACGGATCACTCATGTCTTAAAACGAGTTTAACTCAACAAGTTTCGGGCTAATCCATAGCCCTTCCTCTCGGAGTCGCACGTCACGGTGGCTGCCAAACGTGCACTGCGTGCTACCACCCTGGTCGCGCGGCTACTCGACGCAACTGACAGCGACACACAACTACCCCCGTTTTCATCATCACTTATTGTCATTGTCAAATGTAGGGTAGCACACAACACTAACAACATCACTTTGTAAAGGTTCGCTCACACTCACCGTTGACGCAGTACGAACATTCAACACTGTTTTCCAACTCGGGGGCACTGACCAACCACTATCCCGGTTAAAATTTGGATGATGACCAATCTCGATAGCTTCACGCACCTTCCGCGGAATGTAAACTTTTCTCTCGCAAGTACGGAAGCCTTATCAAACCGGATGTACTCCGAGAGGAAGGGCTATGGATTAGCCCGAAACATGTTGAGTTAAACTCGTTTTAAGACGTGAGTGATCCGTTTATTTTCACTAAGTATGTGATTATCTTATACAAGCCACTTGTATTATTATTTTTATTTAAAATTAAGCTTTTGGAAGTTTAGATGTTTCTTGATTTATGTTTGTTGTTCAGTTTTTAATGACATTGTCCTGTTGCAGTATATTCAAAAAAGGGAAGGGCTTTTCATAGACATTGATACAGGACAAATTGTCGGGGAACATGGTGGCTTACATAAATGGACGGTAGGCCAGAGATGCTGTCTGGCCAACTGGAAAGATGCATATTTCATATTCAAAAAAGATTTAAAAACAAACAATATTTATGTTGTAAGTATTACATAATATCATACAGTTGTAAAACAATGTGAGACTGTATGGACTAAATTAAATACTTATGAAGTACCTATAGCATTTAATTTATTTTATATTATTTATTTATTATTTTTTTTAGGTCCCTGGAACTAAACATCCTGCTCTATGGAATAATATATGTACTACTGGATCACCACACTGGATATATAGAGAACCTACAGAATTAGAAGAAAATAATGTGCTGAAATGTTTCTTCCGATTCCAGCATACTAAACCTTTAGTTGGTTGCAAAGTTGTTAAGAATGTAGAGGGACTGACCGTTTTACTTGATAGCCGATTGAGAGCTCTGACAGAGGGTCAATATGGAGTTTTCTATAAGGATGGGGAATGTTTGGGTAGCGCAAAGATCAAAGATATATGCCACAATTTAACTTGTTAATACCAAATATATGAATGTATAAAGCTTATGTGATGATTTTATTTATTTTATTTTAACCTTTTTTTACTGGAGAATCCTGCACTTGCCCAGTAGTCTACTTAAGAGGGTTTATACCTGCTGAGCTGGCAACGTTGCATTTTTGTTAGTTTTTCTCGATTAAATATTCCATAAAATTGAATGAAAATTAAAAATGTTTTGTATACAAATTGTTCTAATATATAAGTTAATGTGTCTACTGCAATAATAACTCGTGATAGACTTTTATTTTCTTTAAAAACCGTCAGGTAATAATTTGTTACTTTTTAAAGAAAATAAAAGTCTATCACGAATTATTATTGCAGTAGACACATTAACTTATATATTAGAACAATTTGTATACAAAACATTTTTAATTTTCATTCAATTTTATGGAATAATCGAGAAAAACTAACAAAAATGCAACGTTGCCAGAATTGTATTGTATTGTATACCTATTAATTAGGGTGTGTTATTAACCTCTCGTATGCCGAAAGTAAAAAAACCTGCATTCTAGTCTCGTTTGTTTTAAATAGTATCAATGTTAAAGATTACAAAAAGATAGCCAAAATCTGACGCCGATCCGACGAGAGGTTAAATTGATTTTAGCTATAGCAACATTTTCGTAGGTAATAATACTTGCACCCAAAGCAAGAGACATTATTAAAACATTAAAATGTCATTATGACAAAGCTGTCAAAAATGTCAAACAAAGTACTTTGCACATACTTTGCACTTCCATAGCTTGATTTGTTGAAGGAATTTCGTAAAAAAAACAATGATCCGCTAGAAAATTGAGAGAAAACCACCCGTATATTTACATTGAAAATTCCTTCGCATTTTGAAGTATACGCTTAAGAGCATTAAGATGTCCATACCGCCCGTAAACTACAGTGTGCCGCCGCCGCGATTGGACATGCCTCCGCCGGTGGCACCTCCGCTGGGACCACTGTCCGTGCCGCCGCCCCAGCTCTTCCAGCACCCGCCTCCCTTCGCCTTGCCTCCTATTCCGCCCTTAGACAAACCACCACCTTTACCAATCACAAGATTACCACCTTTAAATGTGCCTCCACCGCCGGTAACTGCTTACCCTCCTCCTATCGTACCACCCCCATATCCGCCTCCTCCTGTGAAAGCCGATCACACATTTCACACTCCTGACTTTAGTAACCCACCTCCACCAAAACCTAAAGAGCATTATATAAAAAAACCTCATGACACTCAATTGTATCATCAAAAATTAGAGAGTCCTTCTGGATCAAGGGAAAGGGATAAAGCTCATTATGAGTCCAGAAGCCATTCTTCATCATCAAGGGAAAGATACTCACCATCAAGGCATAGAGGTAGAAGTATTGAAGGAGAAAAAGAATACAGAGAGGCGAATCATTGTGACCACAAGTCTAGTCGAAGCCCGAGCCATAGTCGCAGTGCAAGCTATAGCAGAAGCCGGTACAGCAGAAGTCCGTCCAGACACAGTCATAGAGACAGAGATAGAGAATACTATAGGGAAAGAGAAGGCTACAGAGAGAGCAGAGATAGAGCGAGGGAAATGGACAAAGAGAGATATTACAGAGAAAGGTATCATGCTGAGAAAATGGAACATGAAAGGAGAAAGTATGAATATGAGAGACGACACAATCCGTCTCACCACAGAGAGTCTCGAAGCTACAGCAAAAGTCATGATCCTAGGGACGAGAGGTACAGGAGGTCTCCAAGTAGACGCAGCTGTCGATCACCTAGCAGAGATTCTCATCGGCACAGTCATATGAGAGACATGTCTCCTCGCTCCAGGCAAGGTTCAGCATCAAGAAAACCATTGACTGATAGAGAGAAGATTCTTGAAGAGTATAGGTAAGTAACTATCCCATACGAATTTAGCAAAATCTATCCTTAGTGCTTGCTTGTACGATGACCAGTAATCGGAACTCTGGGAGCTAAACTTTAACAAAACTTGCCAAGCAGGCATGAAACAGTGCTTACAGACATGAAAATATTAATAAACTACTGAAAATATGAGATTTTCATATAGAGTTAAATTGAACACTAATCTGCCAATAATATTCTTATTTTTCTTGGTTAGCTTTACGAGTTTTGTTAAAGTTTAGCTCCCAGAGTTCCGATCACTGATGATGACAGGAAGCCCTGTGTAAAATTTGAAGCTCCTAGTCCCAGGAACACATGAATAAATACGGAGCAGAATAAAAAGTTCAAACAACGTCGCGCACGCATTACACTACTACACGCACAACATATGTGTGCGTGACCTGTCACAGACAAGACGGGGGGGGCGTGCACCGGCGCCCGCTCGGAGACAAACCGGTTTGAACTAGCTCAGTGAGTAGACAAAGTTCAGGTGTGCCGCTAGCGACGACGCAACCGTTTAGCGTTTAGCTACATAGTTTGGGTATTCGGTTGTTTTTAAAGATGCCTACCTGTTGTAGTGTTTGTAGATATACAGATATTAGATACTTAGGTACTTGTTTGAATAAAATATTTTGATTTTTAATTTTCATTTTGGTGAGCAGGGTATATCTAGGGGTGTAGGAATCTGGTACAGAACTATCCATGATAGCCCCCGGTGGACGCCTTGGTTTGACTCAGCCGGCCTTGCTAGAAGAGTTTTGGTGTCTGCTTTTAGAGTTCGTTCTGGACACATCCCTACAAATAAGTTTCTATATATGGTGAAAATTAAATCATCACCACTATGTGATGATTGTCAGAAGTGTGATGACTTGATCCATGTGTTGTTGGAGTGTGTCCGGAATTCGGACTTGAGGAGAAGAGTTCTTGGGGATTTGGGTTCCATGCACAATGGCCAGGTGAATTGTTGGCTATCTGAGCCGTTGTCAGAAAAGCAATCGGCATTTACCATTTTATTGATAGGTCCCTTGAATAGGGAATTGTGTAAGCACCCATGAGGCTGACATGATCACCTGGAGTGTTCAAAGCCTCGACAAAAATCAGAAAAAAAAAAAATAATAATTTTTGTTTTTACCGAGCGACAACCCTATGATAATAGGTAAGAATTTCGAGCACTGTTCGGAAGCTTTTCTTCTGCTCCGTATTTATTCATGTGCCAGGAACATGAACTGTACCTTGAATCATTCAGTCTGATTCTTCTTTCATATCTCATCATCATTTCAGCCGTAGGACGTCCACTGCTGGACATAGGCCTATGGAAGAGCTAAACTTATGTTTACTAATTAATATTTCAGGAAGAATTACTGTCATACTTCAGAAGATTTTATTGAGAAAATAGAGAAATGGTCCAAGGAACATAATCATGAAGAAGAAGAGGTATTTTTTAGTCCAACTATTTTTTAATACATATTGTAACAATGACATCATATCAAACAAGAAATATATGTTTAATTTTGTTTGTAGGCACCAAAAATGTGGTACAGGAGTTCCCCAGCAGAATTATACTACAAACTTGTAGAAAATGGTGTTGGGGTTCAACAGACGCAAAAGTTAGAAAGGATATGTGATACATTCTTTACAAAGGCGATTGAGAGAGGAAGGGCAGCCAGGCCGGAGGTTGATGAACTACCACCACTGAAACCACCAAAGGCTAAAATGTGTAAACATAGATGTGAGTTATGATAAACAGTTTTTCAAAGGATTAGCACTTATCTTAGAAGTAGTAATCACAGGGCCGAATTTAGAGGTCTGGAGGTCTTGGATTAATGAACAAGTGGATGGCAAAAAAAAAGAAAAAAAATGATAAATTTGCTGACTTATCGTTTTTTTTAACCATGATTGCCTGCTCCCCTTGTGTAGGGGTGAAGCCTCTAATGCCCTCCCCTAAATCCGGCCCTGAGGACCCATGATTATATTTTATGATTGTAACCTTTAAGATATTTGTTCCTTTTCTAGTGATTACTTCTTCAGCAACACAAATCAATCTATATATAGCTTTAAAACAAATCTTTTCCATTACACTTTGGCATCCTTTAAGATAACTCTCAGCCTTATGAGTGATTTTCAAAAATTTGTACACATTCAAGGGATTTAATAAAAAAAAACAATTGATTCTTTTGTGTAACAAAAGCTACCTATATAGTTTGTATGTCTAACTTTCGTTACACAAAGGACACAAAGGTGATTTTGTTTTCATTAATCCTTTAATTATGTATTTTTTTTTTGAAAACAACCTAATGGTGGGATAGTATTATTTTTATCTGTCACTAATGTTTTACTTATATTATATCTCTTGATTTTGTGCTTAGTGGACGAAAAGAGCTCGTCATCATCATCATCAGACAGCGAAGGTAGTTTGGATGAGGATGGGCTCCAAGGGTACACAGACAGAATCATGGTGGAGTTGCAGAGGAAGCAGAGCCACCCAAGACGACTTCATCCTGAGATGTGGTATGTTTTTTCCTTTGCCTGCAGCATTTTCATACCAGATTAAGTGGTTGTCTGTTAGAGCTTTAATTGCAAGTTTACCTACGTCATCAAGTACCACATGAGGGCAACATACAGTGCCAGCAATTGATGTCTAGGAAATTGAGTAAAAAAACACATTCTACTTTAAGTTCCATTGGCCGGCTTCATAGCTATCATAGTTTTTATGGTCCAATTACATTGCGGTGCAGCTATTATATTTAACTAGCTTTTGCCCGCGACTCCGTCCGCGTGGAATTAGTAATTTGGGCAGCTAATTTTTTTTATCCAATTTGCTTTTTTATCAATTATGGCTCTCCTTAGTTCCTCGATATTAAAAAAATTACCCCCCCCCCGCAACCCGCCGCGCCCTCCAACCCGCTCCCTCCCACACTCCCCCCGCACAGCAACCCCGAACCCCTCCCGCACCCCTCCGCACCCCTGCACGCCCTCCCACACAGCACCCCCCGCAAACCCGCGTTCGTCCCAAGTCAAGCGTGCCCTATAGAAGTTTTACTTCAAGTTTTACTTCAAGTTTTTTTTTGTCAAATATCTTGAAAACGGTGCATCCTACGGCAAAATCAATGAAATTTTCTTCCCCCCTTTAATACCGCCACACCCTCTCCCCCGCACCCTCCCCCCCCTCAACCCCCATCACCCCCCCCCCCCCCCCCCACCCCAACCACCCGGTGTTTTTGTCAAATATCTTGAAAACGGTGCATTCTACGACGGCAAAATCAATGAAATTTTAATCCCCCCTCCGAAGCCCCCCCTCTCCCCCCCTCAACCCCCCCATCCCTTGGTGTTTTTGTCAAATATCTTGAAAACGGTGCAAATCAATGAAATTTTAATCCCCCTCCGAAGCCCCGCAACCCACCCCCCCTAACCCCTCCACCCCCTTGGTGTTTTTGTCAAATATCTTGAAAACGGTGCATCCTACGGCAAAATCAATGAAATGTTCATCCCCCTTAAAACTCCCGCACACCACCCCCGCACCCTCACCCCCTCAACCCCCCCCCCCCCCTGGTGTTAACACTGAAAGAATTTTTCAAATCGGAGCAGTAGTTCCTGAGATTAGCGCGTTCAAACAAACAAACAAACAAACTCTTCAGCTTTATATATTGGTATAGATTTAAGAGATCTGGAATACCTAAGCTATAAACATGGGGTAATTAATGCGTTAAACAGAGATAGACCACCTCCAACGATTAGTGCCAGCCACTTCCATCCACATGGGATGTGGCACAACTTTTTTCTTACTCTATTGACCAGTAATGTAATTCAAAGTCAAAGTCAAAATTCTTTATTCAATTTAGGCATCATTTGATGCTCCTATGAACGTCGAAGAATCTACCACCGGTTCGGAAAAACCCTGTTGAGAAGAAACCGGCAAGAAACTAACAAGGTATAGTTTATTCAAATATATCTACAGTCAAAACCGTTTATAACGACATTCAAGGGACAGCAATATTTGGTTGTTAAACACGGTTGGTCATTGTAACCAGTGTTACTTTGGTATATAAGATTGTGTTGGGGTTTTTTCTTGGTTGTTACATCCAATATGTCGTTGTAATTGGTGTCGTTATAAACGGTTTTCACTGTACATTGTTATTAAATTACATATATCTAAAGTATTTAATACAATTAAATTTTTTAACACAGTAATTACGCTATTTGAGCAGAAATATCTGTAATGGCTATACAACCAAGCTAATGGAACTCAAGCTTAGGTAATCTGACGTAGGTAAGTGAATACTCGTTGCAGGTTCAACAATACGGGCGAGATGAACGGCGGCCCGCTGTGCCGCTGCAGTGCGCGCGCGCGCCGCCACGGCATGCGGCACGGCGTGTACGCCGGGGAGCAGACCTTCCCCAAATGCGATCCCCGTACTAGCAACTTTGACAAGCTCTACCATTACAGGTAAACTATTAGTAGACTAAGGGGGTGTTTCACCACTTTTCTTAAAGTTCGGATTAGCTTAATCATGACCTTATTTGACAGATGGAATTAAAATTTCTGTTTCACCAGTCTCGATTAGCGCTAAGTGACGGACAAACTGTTTCTTAATTTGACCATCAGATCAGGAGGCATTTAGCATTTTTATTCGTCACATAAAGTTAGTTTATTTTTTTGTGGCCATGGTTGGAGAGCCCTTCAGCCGGTTTCAGAAAAATAAATCAAAGTATTTTTTATTTTTTAAAGAAAGAGGTCATTCTAAATTGCATAAAATAATTTAAATATCAAGATTTGAATAAAAAAATGTAGGTACACTTTTAGTATGTAAAAATAAACCCAAAATTTCGTAATATTTTTTAATAACAAACTTTTTTTCAGTGGCTCAATCGTTTGTTCTACGTGAACTTGTATGTCGCCATTAAAAAAAAGTTTATCTGTCAAATGGTTTGGCGCCACTTTTCGATTCGTTTTACGTGATTTTATTTTTCTTTGTTATTGTTAACAAAGTATCGTGAATAAATACCGTTTTTGGATTAATTATAATGTTACACATTTGTTTATGCAAAAAATAGATGTATTTAAAAATTACATAGTTTACGATTTCTTTTGCTTTAACAATGAGCGACTCTTTGAACGAAAGTTTGCGAACAGGAACGCGTGATCGTGAAATGTGACGTTGCCATTCCCCCTCTATGTTAAACCGACGATTAGTTAAGTGGTACTTAGTTTGCACAGGACCGGAGTGGTGAAACTGAAAAAAAACTAGCCGACAGATTTGTCCAGTACTTAGTTTATTCATTGGTTACGTGACCAGTAGTTTGACAATAAGGTGGTGAAACACCCCCTAAGTGGTTATAGAACCTGACTACGATGCTTGAAGCCCTGGATTCGATTTTTGTGTGAAAAATACAAATGTCTGTGCTCGAGTCTTGGGTATTTAATATAAATAATAAATAAATAAATATTAGGGGACAATCTTACACAAATCGACCTAGTCCCAAACTAAGCAAAGCTAAGCTCAGCTATGGGTACTAGACGACGATAAACATACTTATATAGATAAATAAATACTTAAATACATAGAAAACATCCATAACTCAGGAACAAATATTCATGCTCATCACACAAATAAATGCCCTTACCGGGATTCGAACCCAGGACCTCTTTGCTTCGTAGGCAGGGTCACTATACATATTTAAGTATGTGTTTATCTATATAAGTATATTTATCCGTTGTATAGTACTCATACTACAAGCTTTGCTAGGTCTATTGGTATCAATCGTCCCATGATTTATTTATTTATAGTGAAATATACGGATAACATTACGGATACACAAATATTTCATAGACTTTCATTTTGTAGAAAATATTTCTCTTAATTATCATTGCATAGAATAATCAATACGCAGAGTATTTATTTTGAAGAATTTTAGTTCCTTGATTTTTGTTTCAAATATAATTAATGTTAAGAATTTCACATCATAGATATGTTTCCTCATATTGTATAGTTTTTTTTATTAAATTTAATTCCACAAAATATACAAATTTACAGAGACATTATTTAAAACATAAAAAAAAAACTAAAATTAACTTAAAAATCTAATTCTAAAAACCTGTATTTACAAATGTCTCCCAGATCGTTGCTAATTGGCAGGGTGCCCATAATGCTGGCTGCGTTTATTTGTATAGTTTATAAAAAACTTTTTACCAAGAAACACTTTTTTTTCTTGTTGTGATCACCTATATTTATACCGAATTTAAAGAATGTAGTAAGTATAAGTTACGGAGATAGAATCTGAATCGAAAATATAAATCCCGGTAGAATATTTATATCCCGTGGGAATTTTGACAAATTCATCCTTATTCCATAAAGGCAACCAGGTCACTAAAACTTGAAAATCGACTAGGATTGATATGGGTATGTATTACAATACCGAAGTACGAAAGACCGAATGTATTAAAATATCGAATGGATCAAAAGACCGACACGATTTTTTTCTGAAACCGTAAACATTTCAGAATTTATTAAAACGGCATCATACAGAACGCCCTCCCTCCCTCCGACCCCCCCCCCCTCTGGTCAGGTGGAGTGACGATCTGCGAAAGGCTGCTGGTAGAAGCTGGATGCGTCTAGCCGAGGACAGGGAGCAATGGCGCTCATTGGGGGAGGCCTATGTCCAGCAGTGGACTGTTATAGGCTGATGATGATGATGATGATGATGATGAACCCATTAGGTTAGGTTCGGTTTGTTTTATAACAATCATAAAAAGTTAACGGTTTCAGAAAAAAGTCGTGTCGGTCTTTTGACCCATTCGATGTTTTAATGCATTCGGTCTTTCGTACTTCGGTATTGTAATACATACCCATTGATATACATATACCTAAACCACTTACGAGGGGCGTTCAATATAAAGTGAGAATGAGATGCAAACTCTTTTAATATTACGAAATTAAATACTGGCCGGTAAAGCTAATCTATCTAGCTGATTGCTATGAAAAAAAACCTAACTGTTTTTGTTTAAAAATATATACGGTAATTTCTTTGCAATGCTATTGAGTACGTTAGCGAAAATGGAGAAAATTGAACTGCGCGCCGTTATCAAATACTTGTATTTGAAAAATTTTTCTACGGACCAAGTCAATTTGGATTTGCGAGACACTTTAGGGTCTAATGCTCCTTCGTATTCGACAGTCACACGTTGGTGCGCCGAATTTAGACGTGGAAGAACATCGACAATGGACGACCCCCGCTCCGGACGCCCTGCTACAGCAGTAACTGAAGAAATTGTGAAAAAAGTCGAAAACTCAGTTTTAGCGGATCGTCTTGTCACAGTTCGTTTTATTGCTGAAAATGTAAAGATTTCAACGGGGAGCGTGCATAATATTTTACACGAACGCTAGGGTATGATAAAGGTATCTGCGCGTTGGGTACCAAGAATGCTTACTGACACGCAAAAACAAACTAGACTAGAGATTTGTCAAGAAGCTTTGAACCTGATGCAGCAAGACCGGGAACTTTTTTTGGCGCGATTTATAACAATGGACGAAACACGGCTCCATCATTACGACCCTGAAACGAAACTGCAGTCTATGACATGGAAAAGGCCATCATCTCCAACTCCGAAGAAATTCAAGGTGAGCCCATCTGCCGGTAAGGTCATGGGCTCTGTTTTTTGGGATGGTAAAGGGGTATTAATGATTGAGTATCTCGAGCATGGAGCCACTATTACGGGCACTTTATACGCCAAACAAATAGCAACATTGCGCAATGAAATCCGCGAAAAACGGCGAGGTAAACTCTCGAAAGTTGTGCTGTTCCACCAGGACAATGCCCCGGCACACAAGTCCGCCGTTGCAATGGCTGCAATTCGTGATGCTGGGTTCGATATCCTTAAGCATCCTCCGTATTCACCAGATCTCGCTCCCAGTGATTTCTACCTATTTCCGAGATTGAAACAATACCTGAGAGGCCAGAAATTTGAAGACGACGACGCGGTAGTCGCTGCAGTACAAGATTTTTTAAGTACTCAAGATGAGACCTTTTTTAAAAATGGAATTTTAAGTTTAGAAAAAAGATATACTAAGTGTATTATGCTAAAAGGTGACTATGTCGAAAAATAAAATGACATTTAGTAAAAGTTGTTTATAACATACTCATTCTCACTTTTTATTGAACGCTCTGCTTTGTAGCATCTCCATGTGTATTTGTTCAGTAAAATTCGTAGTCAAAACGATACGGCTCTGTCTCTATGTATAACGGCCTCCCATACAAACCATTTAACAGATGATGTGTAAATTTCATTTTATTTCAGAATAACAGTATCTCCGCCAACGAACTTCCTTATAAAAGCGCCCACCATCATCGGGCACGACGAACACGAGTTTCTCTTTTCTGGCTTCTCGATGTTCTCTCACTACAAGCTGGCTAAGCTACCGACGTGCAAGGTGATAAGGTTCAATATCGAATACACGATATTGTATGTAGAGGAACCCGCGCCGCAGAATTTTACTGTGAGGGAGCTGGATTTGTTTGGTGAGTGACTGTCACAGCCAATAGAGGGTGAAATTCAAATGGTGATAATAATTAGTGTTTCTAACCCAGTTAATGCTGGACAATATAATGCACTAACCCCCTGTTTTTTGAAGGATAAATGTGATGCCGTCTCTGTTTGTTTTATTCGAATAGACGGAGACGGCATCACATTTTATCCGTCAGTTAAAATTAATCAATGAGCCCCTTGGTCTTTTTTTTAAATTAGTCTTATTTAATTTAGGTTACATTTGAGGTTATGATTTCTTTGCACCTAAGGAGGAACATCCTATATTTTATCATTAATTTTGTATCACTATTTAGATTTTACTTTGTATTGTATACGACTAAGCGCTACATCCTATTAATCCTATCTTATCTTTCTAATATTATAAACGTGAAGGTTTGTCTGGATGGATGTGTGGATGTTTGTTACTCTTTCATGCTAAAACGGAAATTTGGCACATAGATAGTTTATAACCTGAGTTAACATAATAGGATAGTTTTTGTCCGGGAAAATTGCATAGTTGCCGCGGGACAGCCATAAGCGAATTCTTCGCAGACGAATATGAGTATAAACGTAAGTATTTGGATGTTTGAATGTTTGGAACTTAACTTCCATCACGCAAAATCAGCTCAATGGATTTGGATGAAATTTGACACGCAAAATAGTTTATAACCTGAATTAACACATAAGATACTTTTTTGCATAATGAGGGTTTTCTAACAGGTGGAATATCGCTAGATGGCGTTAGTATAGTAAGGTCTATTTGACGTTACACCCATACAACAAATGTCAAAGTTGTCAAACGGACCTGACGATACTAGCGCCAAATACCCTCTCATAGAAAACCCTCATTCACGCGGGATGATAAAAAATTAATTCTTCGCAGACAAGTCGCGTGCAGCGGCTTATTCTAATTTGATTAATAATTACAAAATATTAAATTAAATTCACGGTTTGAACTTACAGAGGAGTTCCTATTCACCGAGCTACTGGAGCTAGTCGACTTGGACCTCGGCAAAGCGACAGAGACCTCCTGCTCGCAGTTCCATTTCCTGCCGCGGTTCGTACGGTTCCTCCCGGAAGGCGGATGCGAGGTCAGTATTGCGAAACGTTGGGCTGGCTAAGAGCTCGTTCCCACTATGTCGTGTGTCGGATTCCGATTTTAATCGGGTGTCGGCGCCTCTGTTCACACTAGTCGGCTGTCGGCCACGACCGCACAGTCATTTCGAGGCTTCTGTACGGTCAAGTGCAAAAACAAGTATCGATTTAATCCTCCCATCTTTACATACCTATACCTTAATTCGACGACATAAGAGCTATGGGACATATTTATGAGCAAGTTGTGTGCACCCATATTTTTACACTTGACTGTACATGATTTCCGGACGAGGGCACACAAACAAAACACACGATATTTTTTGTCGGATCCGACACAAAATCGTTGTCGGACGAGTGTGAATAGCTTCATATACAGGGTTATTTGTAATTCACTAGCATCCTTTTAACCCTAAACTCCTACCACTTAAACAATGGTTTTTTGTTTTACGGCTTTTGTCATAACTTAATATTTTTGGTGTAATAACGTTTTGAAAATTTGAGATTACCTCTTATTTTTACGATACTCTGTGTATTTGTATGGGAAAAAAGTGCTTCATTTTAAAAAGTCATAAAAGAAAAAACATTTGTTTGAGTGATAGGAATTCAGGGTTAAGAGGATGTCAGTGAATTACAAATAACCCTGTAAAATGTTCTGCCACTGGAACGCCCGATTAAAAAACGGACCGACACACGACATAGATGGGAACGAGCTCTAACGCGCGAGCTCTCGATGAAATTAGTGAAAGTTTACAGTCGGGGTTAGAAAAGGTTATTCACTTTTCGACTCTATGTCAACTAGTTAAGGTCTAAAAGTGAGAAACCTTTTTTTACCATGAATGCAAAAAAAATGTACCGTTAGAGTAGATAAGCTGAGACAAGTCCAAAAAAGTTTTTTTAAATATTTATTTTTAATACAAGCTTTTTTGCTGACTGTAGTTTTGCTTCTGGTTACCAAAGTAGTCGTCAAGACGAATCAAACAAGCCCAAACTCGGTGTGGACGTGTCGTTTTATTACAAAGTTCCTATGACCACCTTCCACCTCCATTATGAAAAATAATCTTTATTCCTTTGTTCCTCAAGGAACATATTGTCTGCTAGATGTGCTGTGCGTTGTCTGCCAGTCACGTTACTCGTTTATATGTTATGTAGGTGCAGAATACATAGGATTTATATATCTACATATTTCAGATCCTGTCAATGTGTGAAGTACTAAAGTACCTGTTAAATGAAAGCGGCTTGTTGATCCCGCCCGATATGTTAGACGATGTCCACGGCATGGACCATTACACTTGGCAGAAGTTTGTGGACAGTATTAAAGGTACGTTTGATATTTGACTACACTGTGGTAACACAGATGCATTTAAATTCGTTAACAATTCAGAATATTAGTTACACACTTCGCGCTGTTGTTTTTATACATGGACTTTTGTATAAAAAGACGTGACACATTTTGGAAAAGCAGACATTTTGGTAAAGATACATTTTAGGAAAACGGACATTTCAGGACTGAGCCAAATGGAGTTATTGTGGTACCTGTGATACTTTTAGAGTAATGTCAAATGACAAAAGCTCGACCATGTTTTTTTTTTGACGTAGTTTTACTAATAGATACTGTCACAAGGTTCAAGGTGCATTGTAAAACGAGTCTGTCTTCGAGGTTAATTTATTTTATTTAGTAGTAACCTTTACTTAAGTTTTTCACTTACACGCTGTATTTAACCTATTTATCGTGAAGCTAGTTTGAACATTATGCCATTGCGTGAATATCACTTTGACGTTGTACATGATGTCATATACGTTAAAATGGTTAAAATCAGTATGAGCGCTTTAGCCTAGTTGGTAGTGACCCTGCCTACGAAGCAAGAGGTCCTGGGTTCGAATCCCGGTAAGGGCATTTATTTGTGTGATGAGCACGAATATTTGTTCCTGAGTTATGGATGTTTTCTATGTATTTAAGTATTTATTTATCTATATAAGTATGTTTATCGTCGTCTAGTATCCATAGTACAAGCTTTGCTTAGTTTGGGACCAGGTCGATTTGTGTAAGATTGTCCCCTAATATTTATTTATTTATTTTTATTTATGTTCAAACAGGCATGATTGTAACCTATCCCGGCAAGAAGCCGTGCTCGGTGCGTGTCGACCAACTGGATCGGAGTCCGCCAGTCACCGCGAAAGACGAGAAGAATCCCAAGGAGATCAAGAAATTCTTCCCGGAGATAGTTCACTTTGGCATCAGGCCGCCGCAACTCAGCTACGCTGGTAACCCTGAGTAAGTTGAAGGAACCTAAAACAAAATTGTAAATGATTTAAATTGTTTTGTTTTTGTAATCGATGAAACCAAAAACTACTGAACTATATTTTAAAAATTCTTTCACCTACAATTCGCACTCCTAGATTAAGTGTGCATCAACTCAAAAATATACCATTTTAATTTAGATTTAATTCGGTTTCCGGAAGGTCTAAATTAAAATGGTATATTATTTTGAGCTGATGCGCTTCTTCGCTCTTGATCTAGGAGTGCGAATAGAAGGCTAAGAGTATATAATTGACGAGTAACATGGACTATATTTTATCTCGGGGAATGTAAATTTCCCACTGGATTTACAACACATCCCCTGTACCTATATATTTGCTGAAACGGCAATGTCGCAAAGAAAACACCGTAACAACGCTGAATATTCAACTAGATATTTGGTACCGTAAAAATGGATCCTTTGGTTCACCAATCAGCCATTCATCCCGGTCTATATTCGTCCCACTGCAGGGCATAAGCCTCCTCTCAGAATGAGAGAGCTTCGGGCAGCAGTTCCCACGCGGGCTCAGTGCGGATTGGGAACTTCACACATACCATTGAATTTCTTCGTAGGTTTATGCACGTTTCCTCACGATGTATTTCTTCACAGTAAAGCTCATGGTAAATTTCATATGTAATTTCGCACATAAATTCCGAAAAACTCAGAGGTGCGAGACGGGATTTGAACCCACGACCCTCTGCTTGAGAATATGTAGCTATTTGGGCTCAAAGAAAAAATAGATCCTTTGGTTATTGTCACTAAAGACCTTCCAATTTATTTAGGTACCAAAAAGCCTGGCGTTATTACGTGAAGTACCGTCACCTAATCGCCAACATGGCCAAACCGTCTTTCAAGGAGAGGCAGAAGCTCGCAGCCAAAGAAGCTAAGCTCCAAGAGATGAGAACTCAGAGCAAAATGAAGAGGGACGTCACGGTAGCCATCTCATCTGAAGGCTTCCATACTACTGGGCTCATGTGCGATATTGTGCAGGTAATCCTATTGTCCAACTAATATTATAAACTTGAAAGTTTGTATGGATGGATGTGTGTATGTTTGTTACTCTTTGACGCTAAAACGGTTTGACGGATTCTGATGAAATTTGGCACATAGATAGTTTCTAACCTGCATACTTTTTAATCCGGAAAAAGCGCTTGTCTGTAAAGTCGGTTTACGGACGATAGTTTAACGTGACAACGTCATAACAAAACATTAAAAAAACAAAAATGAAACCAGGCGGTCACCCATCCAAGTACTGACCGCGCCCGACGTTGCTTAACCTCGGTGATCGGACGAGAAACGGTGTTTTGTCAAATATCTTGAAAACGGTGCATCTTACGGCAAAATCAATGAAATTTTCATCCCCCCTTTAATGCCCTCGCTCTCCCCTCCCTCGCACCCCCCTCAAATTAAATTACCCGAGCGCTAGTACTAAGATTGTACATCCTGGCGCGCGCTACTCTCTTGTACATCCTGGCCTTCACTGCTATGTAAGGTACATGTACGTTACATTGCGTCATCCTTTTTCGTGCGTGCATCCGGCGTTCATCGATTTATTAGACATTGTCACGTCAAAAAAAATGTTTTTTTCTAGCACGCCATGTTAATCCCAGTGCTGGTCCGGCACCTCCGCTTCCACAAATCGCTGGACAGTCTCGAGAACAAAATGAGTTACGTCTTCCAACAGCGTGCGCTCCTCCAAACGGCTCTCACTCATCCCTCGTACCGGGAGAACTTCGGGACCAATCCCGACCACGCCAGGAACAGTCTCACCAACTGCGGGATACGGCAGCCGGAGTACGGAGATCGTAGGATACACTATACTAGGAAGAAGGGTGAGGCATAATATAAAGTTTTTTCACATCTCATGCTCGTAAAGTTGTTGCTGCATAAAATGGCTTTTTATGTTCTAGTGCATAAAGTAAAATCTTAGTCTAAAACCAAGGCGATCGGGCGCAAACAGCCACAATGAGAATTTTTAAAATACAAGTTTCTTGTTTTTAGGGATCCGTGCCCAAAGAGTAAAAACGGGACCCTATTACTGAGACTTTGCTGTCCGTCCGTCTGTCACCAGGCTTTATCTCACGAACCGTGATAGCTAGACAGTTGAAATTTTCACAGATGATGTATTTCAGTTGCCGCTATAACAACAAATACTAAAAAACAGAATTGAATAAATATTTCGGGGGCTCCCATACAACAAACGTGATTTTTATGCTCGATATTGATAACGGCAACAGGTAGAAGCTTGAAATATTCACAGAATATTTAGTTATATATTCACTTTAAAAATAAATAATTAAATTAAAATAAAACAAATATTTAAGGGAGACTCCCATACAATAAACGTGTTTTTTTTTGTTTGTTTTTATAGATAATGGTACGGAACCCTTCGTGCGCGAGTGCGACTCGCACTTGGCCGGTTTTTTTATTTATATAACCGGTGTTTTATATTAGGACATTTATAAATCTAGTACATTATTAAATAAATTGCAATGCTTGTAAAATAAAATTATAAATTTTATTTTCAATGTTGCGTAGTCTAATCCGCGCCGTCTTTCCTTTTCACTGTCAAGTACATAGTTTTTGGCACAAGTTTTATACCTTTATAACTGCAATGAGATCTTTGGGTCCCTTTACAAATAAATATTTAACAAGATAATAACCAATTAATTTCCACTCCTCAGGCATCGTAACCCTGATCAACATAATGTCCCGCTTCGGGAAGCATATAGAGACGGAATCCGAGATCAAACACAACGAGCGGCTCGAGTTTCTGGGAGATGCGGTCGTCGAGTTCCTGTCATCCATACACTTGTTCCGGATGTTCCCGGGACTCGCCGAGGGAGGCTTGGCGACTTACAGGGCCTCTATAGTGCAGAATCAGCATTTGGCTAAGTTGGCTAAGGTTGGTATTTTTCTTGTCTGTGGCCCTCGAAAGAGCGCGTAAACGCTAACGCGGAACTTCTATATTGTTTTTGTCATCCATCATCCATCCATCACCTCAAACCCAAAAAACATCTGCCCGCACCGATGTGCACTAAAAACTTCTGTAATCCTAATTCCCGAATGTCAAAAATTCCATTTCTCCAATATCTCTGAGCTGGGAAACGATTTTTGATGAAAATACCTCGAAAATACCGCACGAAACGAATTCTCAAAGTCAACTCGTTTTATTCATTTCTACTGAGTGATTTGATCAAATCTCTAAACGTGTCTAGGGAAATGATAAAACGAGTTGACTTTGCGAGTTCGTTTCGTCGAGTCATTGACGTTTTTCAGGAATTTTATCAAATCACTAAAGAAATCTGATGAAATGTAAAAACAAGTTGCCTTTCTAGGCTAATTTTGTCATTGTACTAATCAGATTTAGGGATTTGATGAAATAACTGATTTTTTCTCGGCAAATGATAAAATGGGTTCCCCATTTTAACATCCTGCGTGATTTGGTCATGTCCCTTAGAGCAGGGATTATCTATTCTACTTGAGTTTATTAAAAAATGTAATGTAGGTACAAGTTACTTCGCTCGTCCGTTGTCGAATTGATGGCAGCAAGACAAAGCGCGGGATACATTTTATTAAATACAAGTTAATACAAGTTAGTGTTTACTTAGGTCAGCACGAAATAGGTCGGCTGTCCGGATGCCGACCGCGGTCCGCCATTTGGTGACCCCTGCCTTAGAGATTTGATGAAATTGTGGCCTTTTTTCTGCGTCATATAATATTAAAAAATCATGGGACAATTGATACCAATTGACCTAGTTCCAAAATAAGCAAACCTTGTACTGTGGGTACTAGACAAATAAAATTCTCGTGTCGCGGTGTTTGTTACCAAACTCCTCCGAATTGGCTCGACCGATTCTCATGAAATTTTGTGTGCATATCGGGTAGGTCTGAGAATCGGCCAACATCTATTTTTCATACCCCTAAATGTTAAGGGTGGTTCACCCCTTAATTTTTGACGTGACAACGTCTAATAAATCGATCAACGTCTAATAACGCCGGCTGCATACACGAAAAACCGGCCAAGAGCGTGTCGGACACGCCCAAGGTAAGATTCCGTAGCCATTAAGAAAAAATCAAGTAATATTTTTCTAAGAATTTCATATGTGTACGGGAATCATCCAAGTTTAGGTATATTTTATACCTTAGGCTACTATTTACTCTTAAACTACAAATAATTTCCAAGCAATCTTAGCCGCTATAATTTTCCTAGTAAATTTGATATATTTACTAACATTCTGAATTTTTTCAAATTTTTCCACCTAACAGTTTAGATTTTAGAGGGGGGGGACGCTCGATTTTAATGAAAGTTTTCACTTTAAAGTTGAATATTTCGCAAACAGATCACTGAATAGAAAAATCATGTTAGCAACCCCGCAATGGTTTTAAAAGACCTATCAAACGATACCCCATACTATAGGATTAGTCGAGAAAAAAAAATCACCCCCCCTTTACGTCTATGGGAGGTACCGCGAAAAAAATTTTTTTAGTTTTTTTTATTTAATCACTTTGTCGGCGTGACTGATATATATATTCATGCCAAATTACAGATTTCTAGTACTAACAGTCTCTGAGCTTAGCCGCGGACAGACAGACAGACAGACAGACGGAGACATGGCGAAACTATAAGGGTTCCTAGTTGACAACGGAACCCTAAAAAGGATGACACAATGTAAGTACATGAGCCGCGAGGGCCAATTGCAAGAGAGAGGCGAACGCCAGGATGTTAGGATGTAGAGTGCGGGGGAGTGGGGGGAGGTACTCTAAGGCGGAACAAAGTTCGCCGGGTCAGCTAGTACTTATATAGATAAATACATACTTAATTTCAAACATTCGTATTTTTCACACAAGTTTCCGCCCCAACCGGGAATCGAACCCGAAGCTTCGTAGTCAGGCTCTCTAACAAGTAGGCTAACCGGTCGTCTAACATTATGCACCCTTAACTATAGCTCGCTATTATTACTGTCGCAGAACATAGAGCTGGAGCAGTTCATGCTGTACGCGCACGGCTCGGACCTGTGCCGCGACGTGGTGATGCGCCACGCCATGGCCAACTGCTTCGAGGCGCTCATGGGCGCCCTGTTCTTGGACGGCGGCATACAGGTGAACATAGCTCCGTGCTGCAGGGTACTGCGATACCAACTTAGAAATAACTAGCGACCCGCCCCGGCTTCGCACGGGTGCAATGCTGATACTAAATATACTACAGAATGTCTTTATACACCGTGAAATTTTAGTGGTTGTTTTCCCGAAACGAGGTGATTTAGTATCGATTGTACAATCGATTTATAATTACTATTTTGACTAGAGTCAAAAATCCAATTGTGAAAAACGAAAATCGAAAATGACCGCAAACCAATAGTAACGCTTCGTTGGTACCTAACCTATCGTACGATCGTACGCTACTTGTACCAACGAAGCGTTACTATTGGTTTGCGGTCATTTTCGACTTTCGTTTTTCACAATTGGATTTTTGACTCTAGTCAAAATAGTAATTATAAATCGATTGTACAATCGAAACTAAATCACCTCGTTTCGGGAAAACAACCACTAAAATTTCACGGTGTATACAACTTTTACAGCATTTTTGTCATTTATGCTGTGTTGCTTAAAATCGCTTCGTGAATAAGTCATCGTCATAAGAATAAGAATAAGAAATTTATTTGATTTCTCCACCACCAAGTACAATGTAGGAACTTAAATATTATAATAAAGTTGTAATTGGGAGACTTGAGTGGGGGAGACTGGTGCCCGAACTAGGGAGATCCTGTGTGTCAGGTCACCAGGTCTCCTGCCCTCAGATGTCCGCAACTACTGAGTTACAGTTAAAAAATATAAAAAATAAAAATAAAAACAATTTGAAAAAACAATTTGCGTTACAAATTACAATAAGAATATGATATAGATTTTAACCATAGTTCATAAGGATGTGTATGTGTGTGTGTGTGTGTGTGTGTGTGTGTGTGTGTGCGTTTGTGTGTGTGTGTGTGTATGTGTGTGTGTGTGTGCATGTGTGTGTGTGCGTGCATGTGAGTGCGTGCGTGTGTGCGTCTACGTGTGAGCGCGCGAATGAAAGTGTCTGCGCGGTGTGCGTTGGAGCAATGCAAGATTAGGTTTAAATTGAATTCATGATAATGCTTGTAGCAGATTTTCTGTCGCATTATAATCCAAGCTTTGTAACCAATTAGAAACAACCTTCTTACAGCGAGTTTGGGTTAAAGGGTAAATATTTAATTCCCTGCTTATTTTATTGAAAAGGAAACCTCCCAGATAACAAAAAAACCTGTGGGATAAACGTGAACTAAACTTGGGAGCAGGACACACCCTGTCCTTCCTGCGTTTGCCCGACAAGGATTCTGGATCATACGGAATGAGTGCGTGCTGTTTTAATATTATATTTAGGATGAAGAGTTGTCTCACCGTAAGGACCTTAGCTCGTTTATATAATTCAGTTGAAGGGAAAAGAAAAGGAAGGGAGTGACTCACTTTAAGAATTGCCCTTTGTGCGCGTTCAAGTTTTAGGAAGTGGGTTTTGGTAGCACCGCCCCAAGATGTTATGCAATATGAGAGAATAGATTGGCAGAGCGCAAAGTAAACAGTTTTTATGATTTTTGGGTCAGCTACATGTCGGAGATTTTTGAAAATAAATATTAATTTGCGGACTCTAGCTGTGAGGAGATCTATGTGGGGATGAAAAGAGAGCCTGCTATCTATCAGTATACCGAGATATTTGATGACAGAAGTGCGTTCCAGGATAGGACAGTGACAGGATGAATTATTAGGGTCAGCGCAGGAGTGAGCTTTAATGGTGAGAGGACAGGTATATGTTGGGGTTGAGGGTTTAAGGGAAAAGGTAATATACTTTGTCTTGTCAACATTTAAAGTTAGTTTATTCATCGCAAGTGTTTTAGATACCATGTCAAAACCAGCCTGAGCATATTCATAAATTTCAGACCAAGAGTTGGCGTGAAACAAGATAGCGGTGTCGTCAGCGAATGTTATGATACGACCATTTTGAGGCTGCAGTTGGCAAAGGTCATTGATATACACCAAGAAAAGGGTCGGCCCGAGTATGCTACCCTGCGGTGTACCATAAGAAATCTCTAATTCATTACTAACGTGGTCCCCTATTTTGACACATTGGGTACGATTTGCAAGGTAGTCCTCAAACAGGCGCAGCTGCAATCCTCTGACGCCCATTCTTTCAAGTTTACTCACTAGTATGGGGACAGAGACTGTGTCAAAGGCTTTCGCCAAGTCTAAAAAAATTGCGAGTGTTTTTTGTTTGCTATCCAGTTTATCCACAATGTATTCAGTTAGTTCGTGGACTGCATCAGCTGTGGACTTACCTTTGCGGAAACCGAATTGGGAGGGGGATAAAATATTATTAGATTCGAGGAACTTGGTTAGTCTTGAATTCATTATTCGCTCGAGTATTTTAGAAAGTGCCGGGAGGATAGAAATAGGTCTGTAGTTATCTACACAGTCTCTGTCTCCCTTCTTGTGAATTGGAACGATGACCGACCTTTTAAAGAGTCGTGGAAAAGTACCGGTTGACATCGCAAGGTTGCATAGGTAGGTAAGAGGAGAGACAAGGAGGGCTTTAAATTGTTTAATGAACGCACTCGAGATATCATCAATCCCAGTGGCACAGTCATTTTTAAGATTTGAGATCAGCCTCTCCACCTCTTCCTCATCCGTGGGTAAAAGGACGAAAGAATTCACCGGAGAGGTATTTAGGAAATTAGATGATGATGATGATAGATGTCATCATCCCAGCCTATAAGTCCCACTGCAGGGCATAGGCACAGAACAAACAGGTACAGAAGTAAATCTACATACAAAGTGCGCTCGAGCAACGCACACATAGACACTGTTCACAGACACGATATCTCAGAACAGATCGAATCAGTCCGAGCGCGATTGCCATCTGCGTGAGGCGCGCGCTGTAGTCGCGCGTCTGTGGAATTTTTCGAGGCGCGCGCTGTGGTCGCGCGTACCTATTTATTTTGTGTCGCGCGTCTGTGGAATTTTTCGAGTGCAATAATGGAGCAACAAAAAAAGGTTATAACTGTTCAGTGGACGGTTGTTTAAATTCAACCCTAAACGGTGAATGGTCGTTTTTTAAGCTACCAGTGGTTTCAGAGAGGTAAGTTTAGTAGGTATCTGCTTGTATTTCGATGGCTCATTTTAACGTTACATAGAATAGTTAGGTAGATAGGTAAGCACCTCGCCCCGACTCCCAAAGTAATAATCGTTTTCTATTTTCAATCAGTATAAACGAAGTAAGTACCTAACTACATTTTTGTAAGGTAAATTCACGCCACTAATATTACGTAAGTTGAAAACATGTTTTTTTGTTTGTATAGATATTGTGTTGTTTTTAGTATCATTAGATAGGTTTAGGTCTAAAACCGATAGGACAATGGAAATTGTGTAACTAGGATAATCCGTTTAGAAGTTATTAGGGTTTTTCGATAGTGAAAATTGACAAACGCTAAATTTTGTAGGTAGGTATTTTAATTATTATTATTATTTTATATTACCATTCTTCCCGTTTGAATATCACCAATAAATCAAACAACTAGATACGAGTGCCACTATCACGATAAGTTTTATGTGCATATGCCATAATTGACATCCCTAGAGCGACCGCCGAGCGTAGGTATGAAAAGTGAAGTACATACACTTGATTGACTTCTGTACTTTTATATTTTGTGGCACAGGCCTCCTCTGTGTGCAGGTTTCCTTCATGGTAAATTTCAAATGTAATTTCGCACATAAATTCCGAAAACCCATGACATGACTTGTAAAATTTGTAATTTTATGAATAAATTAATATGAAAATGATTATGAATCCCGTGCCCGTGCCCGTGTGGTGTCGGGTTTAGAATTACTCCTATCCATTTCTTCTGTGGATGTCGTAAGAAGCGACTAAGGAAATAGGTTAAGGTATATTGTAGGCGATAGGCTAACAACCTGTCACTATAGTATTGTACTTTAAACATGAAACTACCGTGAGACTCACTCATAGTGAAAATAAACGGATCACTCACGTCTTAAAACGAGTTTAACTGGACATGTTTCGGGCTAATCCGTAGCCCTTCCTCTCGGAGTCGCACGTCACGGAGTGATCCGTTTATTTTCACTGTAGTATTGTATTTTATCTAACCTACCTTTGGAATACAAGGGTGATGTGTGTATGTAGGTTTGTAATTCTGCCTGAGAGGTCATAGTTCTAACAACTTGCCCTCCACGGCTTCAACGTGGTGTATAATAAAGAGTCACTTATTGTATTGTACAGGTGGCAGACCGCGTGTTCTCTCTGGCTTTATGGTACGGCGAGGAAGAACTCCTGGGTGTCTGGAACAAGGAGCGAGCGCATCCATTACAGGAGCAAGAGCCGCTCGGGGACCGCAAGTACATCAAGGACTTCAAGTTCCTGCAGAAGCTCACTGAGTTCGAAGACTCCATAGGTACTTGATGTGACTTGTTAGATGGCAGAAGACGAGTCCTCCCTAAGGGTGTGGTTCGGCGAAGGAGAAATGATTGGCGCGTGGAACAAGGAACAGGAGCCCCTTGGGGACCGCAAGGATTTTAAGGACTTCAAATTCCTGTAGAATGTGAGTTCGAGGACTCCATAGGTACTAGCATAATAGATCTCCGTTGGGAAAAAAACCTACCTAAAACTTACCTTAATTAAATTTTAATGTCAATGTCATTAATTTGACCTTAATTAAATTTTAATGTCATTATTTGCCCTATCCATTTTCTGCAGGAGTCCAGTTCAAACACATACGTCTCCTCGCGCGCTCGTTCACAGACCGCTCCGTCGGCTTTACGCACCTCACGCTCGGCTCAAACCAGCGACTCGAGTTCTTGGGCGACACCGTACTGCAACTAGTCGTCTCTGATAGACTTTATCGTCATTTCCCCGACCACCACGAAGGGCATTTGTCTGTGAGTAACATTCACATTTAATAGTGACGAAAAGTTCTGACAGACCACGGACTGGCAAGCGCAGCGTAGGACTTCCACCAACAAGATTGACGGATGATCTGGCGAAGGCTGCTGGTTCAGAGTAGGCAAGTTTTGAAAAAAATAATTTGATGATACTTCATATTTTCCGCTACCCAAAATATCTTGGGGTTTTTTTTATGAAAATATGACGAATTTTTCACGACATAATGCTCGTATGCTTTGGTTGTGCGAGCGAGCCTATATCTTAACAGATAAATTCTCGCTGGATGGCTTATAGAACGCGCTTTTCTATTTCACCGAACTTTGAAAAGAAATCTCCAAAAAGGAAATGTACACGTACTTCATAAACACTCCCCTTGTTTTTGTGTTACGAGTTTTTTTCCGGACCCCGTGGATTTTTTACTATCACACTTTTCCTAACTCTTTTGTTTTTTCCTTAGCTGCTACGATCGTCGCTAGTAAACAACAGGACGCAAGCAATGGTGTGCGACGACTTGAACATGTCCGCATATGCCATTTACAATAACCCGAAGGCCAAACCTACGACTAAGAAACACAAGGCCGATCTACTCGAGGCGTTCCTAGGAGCTTTGTATGTTGATAAGGTCAGTACTAAATGCTTTTGACCCACTACAAGAAAAAGGTTCTGTACCCGCGATTCGTGGTCGGAGCAGACGTTTGTATGAAGAATATGAATGTTTGTGCTCGATTTTTGGATGTTTAATATGTATTTAAGTATGTATTTATCTACAAAACTATGTTTATCCGTTCTCTAGTACCCATAGTACAGGATTTGCTTAGTTTGGGATTAGTTCAATTGGTATCAATCGTCCCATGATTTATTTCGTCACTACTTTGAAAAAATCTCGTATCTTAAAATCGAAAATCTGCCAAGTGAACTTTACTAAAAGTGTGTCAAGGTTCAATTTGGTTTACGTATTGATTTGAGATACGAGGTTTTTTCAAAGTAGTGAAGATTTATATAATTCGTTCCGGTTTAGAACCTGGAGTACTGCCAGGCGTTCTGCAACGCGTGCCTGTTCCCGCGTCTGCAGGAGTTCATCCTGAACCAGGACTGGAACGACCCCAAGTCCAAGCTGCAGCAGTGTTGTCTCACGCTGAGAAGTATGGAGGGCGGCGAACCGGACATACCGCTATACAAGTACGTTTATATAAACAAAGAAAACATTTATTTGTGACAAAATAGTAACATAGAAAAATAATAATTCATAATTCATAAAAAAATAAAAAAAAATAATAAAAGTAATAAAACATAATAAACATAATTTTAAAATAATAAAAGTAAAACAATGATAAGATAACATGCGCCTGTCACAAAATGGTCCCGATCTTGTGAACAGCGCTGATCATTCATTGGGACATATACTCTTATATGAAGGGTGCAGTCAGAGGCCATATTGTATAACGCACTGGCGTTTGCTAGCGCATTCATCATCTCTTTCTGTCACCATCTTATACCGTTTGACAGAAAGAACTAGTGAACGCGATGGCAAGCGCCCGTGCGTTAGACAATAAGCGTGTAAGGGGAAAAGCTAGGGCAAGTAACCTGGCGAAGTATCTCTGTCTGTAGTTCCCGTCATATATAGAGATACTAGCTGTTGCCCGCGACTCCGTCTGCAAAGAATTCGCTTATCGCTATTCCACGGGAATGACGCAATTTTCCAGGATTAAAAATTATTCTATGTACAGTCAGGGAAGCTGAATTGCGTACCAGGGCGGAACCATTTCATAATTAGACCCCGTTATCTTGTCGCACTGAAATTGTTTTTCAGTAGAGCGTGAATGTTTTTTTTATCGACCTTTTTGATATCGATGTTTATATAATGCAATTGAATTTTCTCCATGTCAAAAAAGAATTACAGTTTATAAGGGATAACATGTCAATTTTATCGCAAGCAATCCCAAAATTAGAGAGATAATCAATCGAGCTTTTAGAATCAATTGCCGTAGTAAGTGATGTAAAGAAGCAGTTGTTGAAGTTAGTTTTGCATGAAAAGGGACGGCATATTTATAAAAAGCTATCTTTATCATTAAAAAAAATGTTGGATATCATACATTGCAAAAAATTGATATGCTTAACAGAGGCATAGAAATAGAAGTAATGAATGACGATCCATGCAAACCCAGCCTCCAATACTTCTCTTTATTTAAGTACGCTCCCATTAGGTACATCTGTCGCAGTGGAAAGAAGTTTTTATATTTTAAAATGGATCTTTTCAAATAGAAGACGCAGCATGACTTCAAAAAATGTAGAGCAACTTTTATTTCTTCGTTTATTATTATACATATTTTTATACAAAAGTAATAGTACCTATAGTGACTCCTCTTTGAAATTATCAGTGACATACAGTATCGACATTTAGATAGTCGATAAAAAAAACATTCACGCTCTACTGAAAAGTAATGTTAGTGCGACAAGATAACGGGCTCTATTCATAGTCAATTTCACGATGATTTCTTTGGTTCTACCCTGATACGCGATTCAGTTTCTTCGACTGTACTGTCGGTCCATTTGATTTCTGACCCATATTAGAACGTTTTCACAGTAAGCTTCATAATGATTTTCCTTTTCAACCAATGCGATGTCATTGTGACATTTTCTGCGTATTTAATATCCACAGTGGGACTAAAGGCTTGTTCGGACTAGGCTAGTATTTTAGTTAGCTAGTAGCGAGTACTTTAGTAGCTAAACGTGTCTGAACACCAAAAAATTGGTCGAGTAGATTAGTAAGTAATTTAGTCGAATCAATCCATTTTCTATTTTTTTTTAGCAGTTTAGTAGTGAGTAGCACCCCCCACCACGCGACCCCCGCGTCCCGTGCTTACTCGGCCGCCGCCTAAACAAGTCCGAACCTATCGATTTAGTCGAGTTCATTAGTTGGCGTGAAAATGTCTCGACTGTAATGCGAACGATTTTTAGGCAGTAGCGAATAGTTTAGCTACTAAATCACTCGCTACTAGACTAAAATACTAGCCTAGTCCGAACAAGCCTTAACAGCCGCGATTGACCGGTTGGCCACCCTGCCCTACGCCTTACATCTTGTACATTGTTTAAATGACAATCACCATTCCTTCGGCAGAGTGATCGAGTGCTTGGGCCCAACAAATACGCGCGTGTACACGGTGGGCGTGTACTTCCGCGGCGCGCGGCTCGCGGCGGCGCGCGGACACTCCATCCAGGAGGCCGAGATGAACGCCGCCGAACAGGCGCTCGAACAGGCTCACGGTAACCTTATTTTTATACTTACTTACTTATTCACTGGATTCACTTTGATTAGTGATTAGGAGAAAACAAGTGTGGACAGCGACTGATTAGTGCTGTACGCTTAGTATAAGTTTTACTTCACCAAAATACTTCTCAATCGCGTTTACGTAAAAATTTCAATTCTAGGGAAACATGGACGCGCGGCCGTGGAGGCGCTGTCCATGTTTCCCTAGTAATTGATTTTTTTACGTAAACGCGATCGAGAAGTATTTTGGTGAAGTAAAACTTATACTAAGCGTACAGGTAATTAGTCACGTTACTACGCAGCCAACTAATCACCTGTACGCGCTTCTAAAAGCGTGTTCTATTTTTTTGCGAGTGAATTGCGAATAGCCACGTCCCGCGCGCCCTCCCTTCCCCCTCACTCGCAGCGTGCCTGCCATTAAACACGTCTGGTTTGGAATTTACTTAACAGAGCCAGAACAAGAATTGGACACTACTTACTTGCACTACACACCTGCACTAATCATCCTCAATTACTAATCAGTTGCACTCGCACTAATCAAAACAGGCCTTTACTCCTCTGGCGCAACGACTCAGTGTGTCTTGGCCTCCAATACGAGTGCACCACATCTGCCCAACGGTATCTAGGGCGATCAACGGGACGCCGCCCTGTTGGCTTACCCTGGTAGGCCCTCTTCACTGCACGACCGTCCTCCATGCCATGCGCTCGAGGTTTTTTTATGGTGCGGAAAATGCGCCTTATGTATTCGTCTCTGTTCGGGAAAACAGAGGGTATGTGGGGGCTCTCCCACAAGGGGGCGAAGTTTAAATAAAATTTAAAAAAAACATATGGTAGCGGAATAGCAAGGTAAAATATTGTAGTCCATTGATATGGACTTCAGAATGAACTTAGAACTGATTTTGTATACCATGTAATAAAGTAGTAGTGACTTATGATACTCATGTATGATGGTGATGGGTGTTAGAAAAACAAACCACTCCTTGACTATTTTAGCCCGATATAGATTCAAACTATTTCACACAATGAGCAGATATCAAAAATACGCACGCATTTCTTTTCAGAACTCTTCCCTCAACTGGACCACCAGAAACGCGTGATCGCCAAAAGCATGAAGCGAAAGAAGGCGCGAGGCGGCGGCGACAGTCCGCAGGAAGGTCGCGCGTCCCTCAAGCGTAAGAGGCTCGAAGAGAAAGTCCCCAAGGCGTACAGACTTGATCAGAAGCCGGAGAGTTCCGACGAGAGCGACGTCCACTCACAAAGTGACGACGAGACTAAATCTGAAGTGAAATCTGACGACGACTCCGGTCTCGATAGCGACACGGTCTCCGTAGCACCAGAGAAACTGGACAACGTACAAGTTAGTAGCTTAGTTAGCGACATGGAGAAGATAAAGCAAGATCTAATTAGGAGAAACGAATATGATAAGCTGAAGGAGAAGTTTAGGCAGTCGGATTCGGATGAAGAGTGAGTTTAATTTTGTTGTGGTAATATCAAGTGAATTGACAGACTGATTGACTTTTTCCGTAAAGGAGTATTCGAGATATGGAATCGGCATTATTAACCTTTTAACCGCCGTAATGTGATATGCAAGATACAAATATTCCAGCTCATTCCGCCGCAGTCTGATAATGATAAATAAGGCCGAATTTTGATTTGTATTTAAAGGATATCCATCGCTCCAGCGTAATTTCATTAGATTGACTTAGGCTTTGACTTTATTATTTCGTATCGGGTGGCGAAATGAGCATGTAAGACGAAAAAATCTAAGCGGTTAACCCTTAAAACATTTGACAACCCTGTCAAGACATTCGATTTTAGACCGTAAATGTTGCTAATTTGAATTGGCTTTGATTTCTGTTTGACGGCAATATATTGCCGGTATCGATTTAAGGGTTAAAGAGTTAAAGTATGTATGTGAGTGATTGATTATTGACACGCAAACTAGTCTTTTTTTTTGCATCAACTTATATTTTTTTAATGAGATGAATTTTACGAATGATAAGTATCAACCAGAAATTAGTATTATAATATGAAATCAACATTATAGCGACCAACATGTTAAGGTTAAGAATAAAAATTATAGTTTAAAGAAGTTATTTTTCTTTCATATCCTTAAATCTGAGTTCTTTTCGGATTTAAGAACGTAAGCAAATATAAAAAAAAACTTTAATTTGGTGGTAGATTTGGTTGTATTAGGATAATGCTACACAGCACATTGTGAAGGTCATCGAGTCTTTGAGTTTGCTGGCTCGCAGAGTCAGCCACTGCTTCTGGTTCGGGACGTACATTTCGGCAGGCATTAGTTGTTCTGGGGCCTCGTTGTCTGGAATTTAAAATAGTTTCAGTTAAAACACGACCCCGAATGAACGGCAATAACGACCTGATAATTCAAACTCTTATGCCGAAAATGAAGCGTAAAATGGCGACAATTGTATTCTCTGGCTTCCCATGCCGTCGAAGAAAACGCCAAGCATATTCTTTTCATAATTGGACCAAAGACAAAGGCGTTGGGATCATGTTTTTCTTTTCAGCAAGCGTATGATAATGTCAATCTCTCGTCTCGTCGTCGTCGTCTTTACTCGTAAAATTATTGGCTCTCATCTCATATTACTCTCATCTCAGTGCTGCTAGAGTGCTGCGTGAAAAGACGCCGAAATGCTTCGAAAAAAGATGGTACGGTAGTTACTGTTTGCCTTACACTCGACTTGGCAGGGCACCGCCGTGTCCCCAGATACTAACCATCTTTTCGCCGTTGCCGCGCGGACTGCATGTTGGACTCTTGCATGGATATCAAATCCCCGGGAGCGTGCAGGAGCAAACGACCCACGCCCTCGCATCGCCTGACAAAAGCAGAGTCATTATTAATGTTATTCCTAACGATACACAATACTTAATATCAGATACTTTTCTGAACTTAATCACAAACAAAAAAAAAACAAAAAAGATTTTATGACTGAGAATCGCGATGGTTTAAAACATTACGCTATACCTAATATTTTAAATTGGACTAATACTGATTTATTGGTCATTCCACATCAATGTCAATCCCTGATCAAAAAATAATGCAAGCTGTAGAGGGTAGAGTTTCAAGGTGAACAATCTGTGTATGCAAGTGTCCGTCGAAAATCGTTCCGCTAAAGTTGGTAAATTTTAAAGGTAGAACCACAAATACTAGACTAGGTGCCGCTGTCGCCCTGGAGTATTCCGTTAACTGTTTCATTAATTTCAGACACTCTTGCTATTCTAGTGCCACTCTGGGGGGATTTGGAACTGTTATTTACCGCTTTAAAGCTGGATACTTTTGCAACTGTGCGCCCATATAAGATTATTCTCCCTTAAACTCTACTTTCTATACTGGTAAAGTTAGCGGTCATTCGTATTATTTTTTAGATTTAGACTCTTCTCATGCGCAGGGCAATGACACCCTTAGATATTAGGTTCGTTCTTTTCTTATACACAATTTACAGTGCTTTAATCAGACGACGATTCATCATCATCAACTTGGAGTCAGAAAGCTAGGATTTTTCATAGAGAATTTATCTTTACAATGTTGAGAAATAAGGATAATCTTCCATCCGTAAGTTAGCTTTTTAAAAAAATTATAATTCACATCTTAATTTAATTGAATCCGTACCTCAATACTTCATTCTGTAGCATTTGTTTCCTGGCTGTATTGTTGATATGTTTGCATTCTGTCAACCAGTTGCGTACTTCGTTGAAATCCGCCAGCAGTTGTGACGCCGCGTCTTTACTGCAGAAGTGTAAATATTTGTTTAAGACACTTAACTATTTAATTAATAGATTAACTTCATTATTTCTCACCTAAACTTAACTTTGGCAACGTAAATGTGATGCAGCCACGATTCGCCCATGATTCTTAAAATCATATTCAAAGTAGTGATATCTTCTGTTGCTCTTACTACTGGTAACAATATTTTGTCTGAAAGAAGTTTTAATTAGGCAGGTAAAACACAAAACGAGTGTATTCTTAAGGAGTCGACAATTTGACAAGTTAAGTTATAGTATACATACATTCATAATATAGGTCAAGTTATCAAGATAAGTATAGCTTTAAAACATTTCTCAAAATCAGTTAACAAGAGCTGGATTTTTTTAAAACGAAGACGATCTCTTTGCTATACGTGCAGAGTATGCTACCAAACCAACTGCACCACGTCGCCCTCACTCAACCAACTCGTCCGAAAACATTCATCGCTGGTACACGCGAATAGTGGCATCCCATCCAGAGTAAAGTTCAAAGAATTGAAGCTTCCTTCGGGTGGTTTTTACCAAGTTTTCCATTGTGCTTCTCGAACTTTACCTAGGAACTCGTGAACGTAGATCGACCGTTCGGGGAGAGGCGGGTGCAACACGCGCCGCCACTCGGCGTTGCTCGGAAATATCATGGTGAGGTGCGCCAGGCTGATGGTGGCGCACACAGACGACAGCACAAAGGTGATCTCTTCTGTCGCCTCCTGAACAATTGTAGAGGATAAAATGAAGAAGAATTTAAGACACGTATTGGATGAGTATAGGGTTTGAGAAGAATACGAGCAAGCGGGATATCAGTGTGATTGGATTCGTTGTCAAACCTTGAAGGCACGGATGAAACACTATTTGTAACCTTGTGTCTTAATCAGTGATCGGAACTCTGGGAGCTAAACTTTAACAAAACTTGTAAAGCTGACATTAAGGAGAATTTACAACCAAGAAAAATAAGAATATTATTGGCAGATTAGTGTTCAATTTAACTCTATATCAAAATCTCATATTTTCAGTAGTTTATTAATATTTTCATGTCTGTAAGCACTGTTTCATGCCTGCTTGGCAAGTTTTGATAAAGTTTAGCTCCCAAAGTTCCGATCACTGGTCTTAATACATACCTACCTTTTTTTATGTTTATAGACATTTTGTACATATTTTAGCTTCGCTCGCGTGTACCGGACGGCATGAGATTCGACTATTGAATAAAAACTCCGGGATCTTATTGAAGTTCCATGGAATGCAAACATTCGTGCAAAATTTCACTTCTTTGAACATACGCTAAGGTTCTGGGATTTTACGCGTGTAAATTCTGATCCCTTGGGAATATCTTGATAAAAGTTGCCTATGTTCCCGAGAGCTATCTACATCCTAAATTTCATCCAAAAGTCTAGTCGTGCGTGAAAGCGTAACGTAAGCGTGAAAGAGTAACAAACATACGTGCACCTTCACAAATCTTTCGCATTTATAATATTAGTAGGATCAAATCACGTAAGTACCTTTAGTTTCTGCGTGTTGACTTTTACTTCTGACACCAGTTTTTCCCTCATTTTTGCGCAAACATTTTCGTGTACACCAATTTTGCCTGGAATTTCACACACAGAATTTATCTTCGTTCGTTAGTAAATTGAAAGAAGTGTATTTTTGTTGTTCTAAATTTATGTCTTATTCACACAGCCAAATCAACATGTAAAGCCGAGTTTAGACCTGCAAGAAAAAACGTGCAAGTTGCATCACATTGCGAGGCAGCACAGCGAATGAGATTGAAGCGGTCAATCAAGCGGCGCAAGGTAATACAACTTGCACGATTTTTCCTGCAGGTCTAAACTGGGCTTCTCAGTACCTGACTCAATAGTAGCTGTGTGGTCCGCGAACCGCAGGTTGACAAGTTGTTCCATACACACTTGCATGTCATTGTGCGCTATCCGGAAGAAATCGTCCATCGCCCACATGTTGGCTAAACGACGCGTCTCTGCGAGGCACCAGAGACGATATGTGTGGATAGAGTGATCTGAAATAAGATTTCATCCTTTCTCTGGCCTATATACCTACGTTTAACTACTAGGAACAAACAGTGGCCCAGTGGGTCAGTGCGGATTGGGACTTCACACACATCATTGAACTGCTTCCCAGGTGTATACTGGGTTCCTGTGACACTTTCCTTCATCGTAAAGCTCATGGTATATTTCAAAGGTTCGAACCCACGACCCTTTACTTGAGAGACCATAGGTCAAACTACTAAGCTAACACACCTATAAATTCTTCAAAAAAAATCAAGATTTTATTCTTGCAGGTTTATAATTTTTATTTTTACTGTCACCTCAGGTCATAACTAGTTTTTACTACTGGCAGAACATCCCACAGTATTATGTATGGCCAAGATTGTAAAATAAATTCCAGTAGAGGTCGTTTATTGCCTTGCCTTAGTCTAGTGCACTCTTAACATTTATAATTTCACTAGCGTTATTTTATTATAGCTTTTGCCCGCGACTCCGTCCGCGTGGAATTAGTAATTTGGGCAGCTTATTTTTTTATCCAATTTGCTTTTTCATCAATTATGGCTCTCCTTCGATCCTTCCGGAAGAAGTGAAACTTCATAATAAACCAACCCGCTCTCAACCCGCCCCCAACCCCCCCATCCCGCTCTCAACCCGCCCCCAACCCGCTCCCAACCGACCCCCAACTCGCTTCCAACCCGCCCCCAACTCGCTCTTAACCCGCCCCCAACCCGCTCCCAACTCGCCCCCAACCCGCTCCCAACCCGCCCTCAACCCACTCCCAACCCGCTCCTAACCTGCCCCCAACCCGCCACAACTCGTTCTCAACCCGCCCCCATCCCGCTCCTAACCCGCCCCCAACCCGCTCCCAACCCGCCCCAAACTCGCTCTCAACCCGCCCCCAACCCGCCCCCAACTTGCTCTCAACCCACCCCCAACCCGCTCCTAACCCGCCCCCAACCCGCTCCCAACCCGGCCCCAACCCGCCCTTTCTAACTGGGCTATCTAACACTGAAAGAATTTTCCAAATCGGAGCAGTAGTTCCCGAGATATAGAAGTTTTACTTCCAAAACCCCCGATTTGGAAACATTCTTCCGCTCCGCTCCGCTCCTATTGGTGTTAGCGTGATGATATCTAGCCTATAGCCTTCCTCGATAAATGGGCTATCTAAAATTGAAAAAAGTTTTCAAATCGGAGCAGTAGTTCCTGAGATTAGCGCGTTCAAACAAACAAACAAACAAAGAAACAAACTCTACAGCTTTATATATTAGTATAGATACCTACTGAACTGTCCAAACTGTTTTTGGATATTGTATACTATTTCTATTAGATATGTATTGTTTTTCGGCTTTTTCGGGGCTCCTAGATCAGTACTTACCGAGCCTATGCAGGATGGGTATTTGTTCGACGATAGGCAGGTCTTCTAACGGCGCACCCAGTATGTAATCCCACGTCACCTCGCATTGGTTGTTCAACATAACCAGATCTTGTAGCATTAGAGCAAAATTTGCACCCGAACCTGTGCACTGCAATAAGAAAAATTACTTCAAAATACCAGTTGGATATGATTATGGATTATCGTAGCTATACTCACTTCTGTAACGTAGACCGATAGATCTGGATAATTTTTGAGAGACGTCGGCGTTAAATCAGTCACCAAAGTATCCCTGCAAAGGAATTGTATATTATGAAAAGTTTAAAGACATAATTATGGAAGCATTTTTTACCCAAAGTGTTTGTCCCACGATGTCGAAGTTACATGGCAGCCTAAAGCATCGGCTAGTATCCGCAATGCTGCCAGTACCAGCTCGGGTGTATCTGTAAAGCGAATTTAATAGTTACGAAACGTAGAAAATGACTGCAGAAAGGCCATTACAAACTAGAAGTATCTTCCATTTGAGAATTGAGTCGCGTTTTCAGCAGTAACAAAAATCATCCTGTGTTAAATTGTCCTGCGTCGACTCACGACAAAAATGTACTGTTAGAGGCAGCGCATCGGCATCACTCTCACCCTCCCCCTTTGTCTCTTATACGTTGAAACGTGACGTGGAACGCAATGTGGCATGTCATAAGAAATATACCAGTGGAGTCTCACTCTTAAGGCATCTGCTATCGTTGTCATTTTACGGTGATCCAGCTGTGACACTTCCAATGATAGCTCTTAACCTTTTCAACGCCAAACCTGGTTAACCGTAATGATACTTTGAACCTTATGTCATCACATGAAGATCACTTTGATATCCGTCGTTGACATTGAAAAGTCGAGATTGTTCTTTTTACGAAGATACGAAGCACCTATACATACTGTCTGGGGGACTATCATGCTTGGAATTATTATGGTAATACTTACTGTTTGATTTAAAAGTAGCGAACAGCCACTCTCGGAGATTTTGACTGGTATTGGGAGACCTGAAAAGATGTTGGGGAATAAAGGTCAATGTGTGCAGGAACTTTTTTTTATGTTAACATATCATCACTATCTTAAAAAAGCTCATATCTTAAATCGATGTGTAAACTAATGTGAACCCTATAGTCACTCGTGTTAAGGTCACTTATGAAGATTATCAATTTTGAGATACGAGTTCTTTTTAGAGTAGTATCTTTGATTCCAATTACCTGATAGCTAAAGGGAAAGACGACCACCAAAGGACTATGTGCTCCAAACAGCTGCCAACGTCGCCCCATAAAATGTTCTGATAGTATTCAGTTACTTTCTTTGCGGCTTTTTTGTTAGCTTGTACTCGTCCTAAAATTAAAGTTCACATTTTTAACGTATTTTTCTTTGTTAAGTACAATTGATTATTTTATCACGTTTTTATACGGCCTTTTGGATGGGGTCGAGAATTTTATAAAAAGTAGTTATCTTTTTCTGGATATTTAGCAATTCATATGTCTAATTTTCAAACTACATTTGAAATTTACCATGAGCTTAACGGTGAAGGAAGGAAAACATCGCGAAGATACCTGCACACACCCGAGAAGTAATTCAATGGTGTGTGTGAAGTTCCCAATCCGCACTGGGCCCGCTTGGGAACTACGGCTCAAGCCCTCTGATTCTGAGAGGAGGCTTGTGCCCTGCAGTTTAATATTATCATAAAATCATAATGTCGTTTATTGATTTAGCCGAAAAGAAGTACGTAGTATCAAGTAGTATAAATATTGAAAGACCCTAATCCTTTGTACAGTCAGCAGCAAAGTGGATGAGCGGCGGGCGCTAGTATACAAAATGATCTACACGCGACTCTATTTCCAAGATGATAAGTGTGTGTGGATTATTTTGAGCACCATAAGCGCTCATCCACTTTTGCTGCTGACTGTAATCTTTTGTACCAAAAGCTTACCCGATTTCAGCTTTCTTACTCCGTTTGTCCCCAACATCGTGGGCGCCATATTCGCGACGGTGTCCAAAAGAATTTCTATGAAGATTTCCTCACTTTGAAGGATGCTATTAACATTGTCTAGAAAGTGAGATAGTACATTTTAGAGCACCTGTTCATTGCTTATGATTAGAATCTAAAGACGGTAATTCAAGGTTAGCAACCTAAAGGGAAGCTTAACCCTTTGAACGTCACACATCGTTTTTGCTACGAACAAAATTGACTCTTATGCGGATGTGGGTAGGTTAATTTTTGTATAACCGATGTCTCGCCAATAGCCGACGCTGGCGTTCAAAAGGTATGAGAAATGTGCACTAATTAAGAAAATCATAGCCACATAATCCAATTGTAACACCAAGGAAAACCTTTTCACAGTAACTTAATTGATAATTATTTATTATAGCGATGAACTACAGCTACAGAAGGAAAACATTATAATGAAACTTGCAAATGCACTGCAAAGCAATCAATGGTGCGTGAAGTTCTCAGTCCGCGCTGGGCACGCGTGGGAAGTATAGCCCAAGTCCTCTCATTCTGGGAGGCTTGTGCCCAGCAGTGGGACGTAATTCGGAAGAGATAATAATAATACTTGACTGACAAAATTATACAGATGGCCATTGAAGGTTTAATTATTTTTTGTATAGATCTAGATGTCAACCTTTTAAGCCCCCTTTATACGAAAAATAAAACACCCACGCTATAATAGATAATTATACTAATTTTTAGCGTTCCGTACCCAAAGGGTACCAACGGGACCCATTACTGAGACTCCGCTGTCTGTCTGCGTGTCTGACGCGCCGTGAAGAGTGAAAGCACTCTTCTGCTTAATAAGTACTAATGTGTCAGAACGACACGATCACGAAGTTCGAAAATCGAGTTTCATAGTTTAACCCTTTCAACGCCAACGACACATATAGGTGTCACAAAGTACAGTGTCAAAGTGATCTTGACACAATGACATAAGATTCTAAGCAGGTTTACGTTTTGTCGAGGCGTGGCGTTGAAAGGGTTAAGGCTAGCAGGCTTATTGTATTGTATTGTTATTTTGTAACGTAGCGTAGGACGTCCTCAGACTCGGTGGAGCGATGATCTTCGCAAGGCGGCTGGCAAGAGCTGGATGAGAGTGGTCGAGGATCGTGCTCAGTGGCGTGCCTGGGAGAGGCCTATGTCCAGCAGTGGACGAACATAGGCTGATGATGATGATGATGAGGCTTATTGTCTAACGCTTCTGAGGCTTGCCTTCGTAATCACTATTTCTTTCTCTCAAACGGTATAAGATGATGACAGAAAGAGATGGTGAAAGCGAAGGCAAGCGTCAGAAGCGTTAGACAATACGGCTTCAGGTCATGCTACTTTACTTATACTTACCATCTGCATTAAATATATTCTCCAACACACACTGGTTATTTAAAAGCGACGTGTAAGCTATCTCGCAATCGGAATTCTGGCCGGTGAGAGCGTCCGTAATCATCTTGTTCTGTTCGTTCTTCAGCTCTACGAGACTCTGCGCCTGCTTCATCTTAGCTTTCTTGTTGTCTATGAATGCCTCTCGACGCATGTCTACGGTCATTTCGCGGGACATAGAGGACGTCGGTGGCGTTATGTGCTTTGTTAATGTGCTGCAAATAATAATATATAAATATAGCGAGCAACTGATTCAGTTAGAGCAGCGGTTCCTTAAAAAAAAAAAATATACACGTCGAACTGAAAACCTCCTCCTTTTGTTTTCGTCGGTTGAAAACCCGTGGTAGCATAGTGGTTTTTTGGATTTTACGTGCAAAATTACATTTGAAATTTATAGGAAAAAATCGTGACGAAACCTCTGCGAAGAAATTACATTTGAAATTTATAGGAAAAAATCGTGACGAAACCTCTGCGAAGAAATTCTATGGTGTGTGTGAAGCTCCCAATCCGCACTGGGCTCGCGTGGGAACTACGACCCAAGCCATCTCATACTGAGATGAGACTTGTGCCCTACAATGAGACGTATAGGTACATAATAGGCTGGGATGGTGATGTCTATGATGTCTAATTTTATCATAATGTGTTTTGTTGATTTAGCATTAAATAAGTACTTACTAATTCTTTGGATATAGCTCTATTCTCAAACTTAAAGGTCTTATGATTGGTTACTTTGGTAAAATCTTAGGGAGGCTTTATACTTAAGCACTTAGGTACACGAGATTTAACCTATGAGGGCTATGAGGTGTCATCAAAGTTGCTTTGGCAAATAAAGAGACAACTCCATGAAGTTTCATTCTAAGTAAATCAATGCATTCTAAATTATTTTTTAAAAGATAACTTGTCTTACTGATAGATTTCTATGCTCTCTGCGTTACTAGAACCAGACTCATTGTCAGAATCGTCCTCAGGCTTGTACATTTTGACGAGGCAGTTGATGAGGCGGTGGCAGTCTATCTCTACTCGACTCTTGGCTAGGACCTGCAAACATCGTCACAGCTTTGAAAAAAAGTAATATCTTAAATCGACGTGTAAACTAAAATGAACCCTAAAATGAATGGTGTAAAGTTCACTCAGAAAGAGTATCCATTTTAGGATACGAGCTTTTTTAAAGGACTCATCCATGACGTGTGCCGTGGTTCTTATTACAATGTAATTAATGTCCAATTTTGACAAATTCACTTTTCTTCGTGAATCGCACTAGCTATAAGTACATATTAGTGAAAGTTTTGTTTTGTTAAAATGTTAGCAGAGTCGTTTTAAAAAAAATGTACACAATTATGGATTTAATTAAAACTAAACATAGTTTGTGACGCGATCATGATTTTGTTTTCATTAAGCCTTTAATAAAACAAAACCGGAAAGAGTGGCGTGCATTTGAAGAGACCTACACTCAGCACTAGGTGGTGAAAGGTTGAAAAAGAAGAAGAAGAAGCCTTTAATGCATGTACCTACAATTTTTTTGAAAAAGACTCCCAATCTTGACTAGGTTCTTTTTATTATTCCAATCACGTCAAGCTCGTTTTAATACTTTACTTATTTTTTTTCTCTAATTTATAAGAGAGACTAGCTTTTGCCCGCGACTTCGTCCGCGTAGAATTCCAATTTGTGGTAAATCTTCTTCATCTCTTTCATTGTGTAAAACAAAAATCCGGCAACGGCAACATCCATCATTATTATCATTTCATCATCATCAGTAATCAGTTAGTGAATATTATAAATCCCGTTTATTCTCTATCTCGTGGAAACTTCAACAAATTTGTCCTTATTCTATGCAAATTTTCACTTATTTTTATCCCGCGGGAATTTTGCATTTTTCCCGAGAAAAAGTAGCCTATGTCCTTAAAGGTGTAGCTTTCTACTGTAATGGTTATAATCTAACGCTCACCATTTTCCACATTCCTCATTGTTCCCTTGCTTGCGGTTAGGTAAATTATCACTGCAGAACCACACTCATGGAGTTCCTGTCCATCTGGGATAAGTATTCGGTAGCGGAAGCTGGTAATTAGTATACTTTTACAATTAAATCGGTTGTTTGCATGAGTTAATGTTTTGATTCTAACACCGCTGTCATTTGCTTGTCAAATGAAGGCAGGGTGCAATACCATTCGTCCTGTCATTTCCGAAACGTCAAATCGATTCAGGCTAAGTTGGCTAACCTGGCCGACTATCGGCATTCGTGCGGAAGGTGATTCAGCCGGTACGCCGTCCGTATGATTGGCTCTGGCCACGGCTAAGCACACCGGCGCGAGTCTATGGCGGTGACAGGACTCGGTGTTGCCTGGGACATGAAACAAAGTCCAGGAATAGGTGAGTCGTCGCATAACCGTTGTAATGATTTTCTTCTTCGAAATTAATATTATAATTATCTTACCGATCCCCGGTTTTCTCTGAATCGTCCCAGTTGTTTTTTCTTTATTCGTACCGCTATTACGGGAGTCTTAGTTCGCTCGAGAGGGGCGCATCTAGCTCGAACTGTTACCCATGGCCACCGTGAGATGGCAGGCGTTGGCAACTCGCTCGTGACAGATGAGTTAAGTAAATCGGTGAGAGGTTGTAGCACTTTTACGTTCTTCAAGGCGCTTGTAAACCGCCATTTTAACTGTTGGTTACTAGAAATTAATGTTTCAGCTGTCCAGCGTATCAAATCATATACAATTTGAGATATCTTACCCGGACCGGACGCCACGCGGTCGCGGCCCGCTGTATCATACGTAATTGTACGTGTCCTGCGCTTGCAGTCCTCAGTTCCGGTGTCCACGTGCCGACGTGACGCGGTACCATTCGTGTCCGGAGTTGGCAGTCGTCTTCTATTGACCGTCGCTGGGCGAGTTCCTCCAAGTGGAGGCGTTTAGTACCGGCGTTAGCGTACGCGAGGTCTGTCTGGAGCCGCGGTCGCGTGCCCCGAGGCCGTGCCGTCCCGGCTTGGAACCCGGCAGCTGAGTCTACTTAATTTTATCACTTTCCCCAAAAGGGAACAGAATTTTTATTAGATACTTAACACCTGACGGGCGTTATCGATCAAGCGTTAGTTAAAACCCTGTTACCTAAAACCATAGGCTTAAGTCCTACCGAGGGTTAGAACCCCCTTGTCTAGTTTAGTTTATGTAGAAATAAGGACCAAGGTTTTATGAATAAAGCCTTTTGTTTGGAAACAGTTGTTTAATTCCATAACATAAAAAATAATCATCACATGGCGCCCGAACTAATTATCTAACGTGTGCCATTCAGGTCTTTCCATACAAATTTTGCTCTGAACGGCTTTGATCGATAGCGCTCGAAAGGTAGCACACATATGGTTTAACCACTAAACCGAGTACTTTGTACAAGAAGTTAAACAGTGTTGTTTATTCGTTACTGTGTGTACTTCGAGTCTTACACTGTGTCCGGATTATATATTATTTTGTCTCATCTGTGGACAGAAAAGGAAGTGGTGGGGCAGTGGCCAACTTAGGTAACACAAATCAACATCAGTGTGTAAAGCGCCTTGCCAACTATCGACTCATTTAAATAGTCATAAAATTACTGATTGCAAGTCCACAGAAGAGACATCTTTAACATGTTCCGTATAACCTTACCGTGCTATTTCTGAACGACAAGTTCAATTGTCGATACCTGGACAGTTGTTTACGTTTACGAGGAACTATTACATTTACTTTTTACACTAAATTTACATTGAATTTTAAGATATTTACATTTACAATTGTAGTCTAATTTTTACTATTACGGTGACTCATCACCCAACTTAGGGGATTATTATCCCTTTACTAAGAAACGTTCTACACTTATTGGTTGTAATTGATCGATCACGCTGCGCTAGTAATCCTAACCTGAACATAACATTCCTACTTACGGCACATAAGTAACCTAACTGATTATTTTTAGATTTATTTTTTTCCTTAAATTAAAATGGAGGAACGCCCCATACTATTTAACCTATTGCACAAAGACGAACTCGAATATGAGGTCCGAGTTAGGTTAGGTACGCCGGCTACTACCGTGGCTGACCTGCGGGCCCAGATCCGCAAGCTGAACATCGACGTGCCCACTGACGAAGTCGCGGAATTCGACGGCGACACGACGGTCGAGCTTGACGCGATCTCAGTTAAGCTTGCGGAGTTGGACAACCTATTACAGGAGTCGGCGGCGGACCGAGGTTCCTTAAAGATTTTGAATCGGGTCCAGGCGGTGGCTCACCATTTATTTCATCGGATTACCCGAATCAAACCCTCCGTTGCCGAATCCAAGAAATATGCGGAATTAAATGATAAATTACAAAAGTTATTATACAAATTAGATACAGTCTTAGTGAACTTTCGCAGCGCTTTGACGACGGAACCAACCGTCGAGCCGAATCTATCTGCCGGCAATGTAGTATCTAGCTGCAGGTGTGGGCGTCACTCGAGTGTGCACAAATTAAACTTACATTATGACGGAAATACGTGTGTCAAAACCTTCCTTAGACGATTGGAGCAATTGCGTGTGTCACGTGGTATATCGGAAAGTGATTTACTGTGCTCGGCGTGCGAACTATTTACCGACGGAGCCGCGTCTTGGTTCGATGGTCTCGACGTAGCGGCAAGCAGCTGGTCGGAGCTAAAGCAGTGGCTTCGTTTTGAATACCTACCAGCTGACTTCGACGAGCGCTTACTCGACGAGATCAGAGCCAGGACGCAGGGCTCCGAAGAGTCCATTACCAATTACTTAAATACTATGCAATGCTATTTCGCGCGCTTAGACCGAACATTACCGGAGTGCGACAAATTATATATAGTTATGCGTAATATACGTCCTTATTACTCTAAACAATTGTCACTACTAACTATAACCTCTTTGTCCGAGCTGAAGTCTAAGTGTCGATTGCTGGAGGCTGCCAGTCAGCAGGCTAGAATGTTCACGGAACCGACGACGGACACAAAAGGCTTATTAGCGCCAGATTTGGTATGTAAACCGGCCGCTCGGAAAGCAAACGTACACGCGATTATACCACCCGTTAACTTTTGTGTCCGGTGTCGTGTAAATGGACACACCTTAAAAGAGTGTAAGGCACCTTATAAATTAATATGTTACCGCTGTGGTGAAAATAATGTAACCGCGCGAACGTGCCCTAAATGCCTCTCAATACATAAAACAAAAAACTAAATAACCGGTTCCGGAGTATGGCCGGCCCGGTTATCGATAGTAATTTACAATTGCATTCAAGTACTAATACAAAACCCCTTACTACCGCATTTAAAACAAGAATATTTACTCCCAATAAAACCCATACATTACCGGACTTGACTCACTTACAAACATCCAATCCTATCCCACCCCGCTCCCATCCCAAACGTCCATCCCACCCAGCTAACAAAGTTAATACCCATCGCAGGCTTACTAACGCTTATTTCCCTAATAATGCATCCTTCCACGCAGCGCAAACCAATCCAACCTACCCTGCCTACCCGTCGCCGAAAATTTTTCCACAACCTTATAATCCTATCTCCCGTACTCATACCACTTTCCCCCCTTCAAATCGTGTATCCCCACCATTCCCTATTAACATAACTACTAAAACCCCTTCTTCCCCCACTAATACTACTAACAACATACATAAATATACCGAACTTGACAATACTTCCCAACGACTAATTACTACCGCAAATACCAATTCTTACCCGAGCACTACCTCGGGTGGGAAGTGCTATCAATCAATAACTTTTTACAATTCTTCCCTAAAGCGCCATTACCCAACTAACGACATAATTACTACCTACAATAGAATTAGCTTACATCCAGAATTAACAACTGATGAACAACCCTACACTTTGGAAACTTATAAAAATCACCTCCAAGAATCACACCAAGAAAAAGTTGAAATTTTTAAACACCCCCAGAGATTACCCCCTAATAAAAAACCAACTTCTCCAATTAAAAAATATATTACAAATCACCTCCAAGATTCACACCCAGAAAAAGTTGACATTTTTAAACACCCCCCGAGTTTACCCCCTAATGAAATACAGACTTCTCCAATTATTATCCCCACAGCGGAACCTACCACAAACAATAACAAATTAGAAACGCAACAAATTAAAAATGACGACACCACAAATAATCAACCCCCTAAACCAGTGCACGACCCGGAGGAATGGCAGACTTGGTTGTCGACACTTAGAATTTTTTTTGAAAATTACCCTCGTTCTAAATTAAACAGTTTAATCAAAGGCAGTGACTTACGTCCATACCTAGCAGTGACAATTTTTGACATCCAATACAACGGCCTCTTGGATTCGGGATCGGAGATTTCAATAATAGGTGGTGACACTTGTCGGTATTTCAAGGACTTTGTCACTATTCACAAGTCTCCGGATCTGGATCACATCATAACTGCAAACGGTTCATCCTCTCCTGTGTCGGGTTACGTGTTGTTGCCGGTTACAGTTGGAAATAAGACTTCAATTGTTAAATTTTACGTTATACCTGGGGTTTCGACGAAATTATTGTTTGGCATTAACTTCTGAAAGTCATTCAACATTGCTCCAGATGTACTTAGTTTATTACGTAAAGGTTGCTCTTTTTCGGATGAGGAGCACATCTCGACTATTACTTCAGAAGTTAGGTTTATACAGGGATTGGAATCGGTATCTTCGGAAGAACGGACTCAAGCTAACGATTTACTGAGGGAGTTCGAGTCTATTTCTTCAGAGTTGAAAGGCCTAGGGCGTACGCACTTGCTGACTCATACCATCGACACCGGTGACGCAAAACCGATTAAGCAGCGGTACTACATGCTGTCCCCGCCTAAGTTGTTGGAGTTGAACAAGCAGCTGGATGAAATGCTGGAACAGGATGTCGTAGAGCCTAGCTCCAGCCCGTGGAATAATCCGGTCATCATGGCTCCGAAAGCCGATGGCACCTTACGGTTTTGCCTCGACAGTCGGAAATTAAATGAAATATCGAAACACGATGCCTATCCCTTACCTTACATAAACCAAATACTAGATCAATTGGGTAACGCGAAGTTCCTATCTTCTCTAGACTTAAAATCCGCCTTTTGGCAAATTCCCCTTGATTCTCCGGAATCTAAAGAAAAGACCGCATTTACCGTTCCCTCTCGCGGTCTCTTTCAGTTTAAGGTTATGTGCTTCGGCCTGACCTCAGCACCGGCGACTCAACAACGACTCATGGACGTACTTTTTGGACCAGAGTACGGTGGTCGCATATTCATATATTTAGACGATATTATTGTGGTTTCTGAGACCTTTACCGAGCATCTTACCTTACTTCGCACAGTTTTAGAACGCCTTCGTTATGCCAACCTTACCATTAACCTATCCAAATGTAAATTTTTTAGAAGCGAACTTAAATACCTGGGTTTTGTCGTGGACGAGTTCGGATTACGCACCGATCCCGACAAAGTCAAGGCCATCATTGATTTCCCAATTCCAACGTGCCGTAAAGACGTCAAGCGCTTCCTAGGCACCGCTTCTTACTACAGACGCTTCATTAGGAATTTTAGTAATATAGCAGGGCCTCTAAACAAACTTACTACAACTAAAAAAGGGGCACCGCCTTTCCGTTGGTCCCCAGAAGCGGATAACGCCTTCTGCGAATTAAAAAGAGCCATGACTACGGCACCAGTTCTCGCCTGTCCGGACTTCACTAAGCCGTTCACAGTCCACTGTGACGCGTCCGACTTCGGCATTGGAGGTACACTAACTCAAGAGTTCGATGGCGAAGAACACCCCCTAGCATACTTCAGTCACTCATTGTCACCACCAGAGCGGAACTATTCAGCTACGGAACGTGAGGCCCTAGCTGTAGTGAAGGTTGTCGAACATTTCAGACCTTACCTCGAAGGCGAGAAACCATTTAAAATAATCACGGACCACTCCAGCTTAAAGTGGTTCTTAAACTTAAAAAACCCAACTGGACGCCTGGAGCGTTGGGGTTGTCGTCTCTCCCCTTACAACTTTTCCATTGAGCACCGTCGAGGCTCAGATAATATTTTACCAGATGCTCTGTCAAGGTCCGTGCCCCTAACACCTGCCGATTACACTGTACCCGTATGTCTCATAAATACAAATTATATACTTGATACGTGGTATCTTAAAATTCGTAAACGCTGCGAGGAGAACCCTGCTGCGTGTCCTAACTACCAAATTACAAATGGCCGCCTCTACCGCTACACTAAAAGCAATACCCCTTTAAAGAAAGACTTCGAATGGAAGGAGGTTATACCGGCCGACTTCCGTGAGGAGATTTTATGTTCCAACCATTCGGTTCCCACCGCCGCCCATTTGGGTACGGCGAAGACATACAAGAGATTAAAATTACGATATTACTGGCCCGGTATGTACCCAGATGTGATTCGTTACGTCGCGAACTGCTCCGTATGTTCTGCATACAAACATAGCCAGCAACCTATACCCGGTTTCATGGGTAGTGCCAAGGAGTGCTCTCGTCCCTTTCAGTGCCTTAGCTTGGATTTAGTCGGCCCACTTCCCCCTTCGAGACAGCTCAACACCTATCTCCTGGTAGTATTATGTTGCTTCACCAAGTACTGTATGCTATTTCCCATGCGTCGCGCCACAGGCAAAGTGATCTCCCAACGGTTGGAAAACCACGTTTTTATGGTTCACGGTGTCCCTCAAACTATCATCGCGGATAATGCATCTTACTTCACGGGTGGTGACGTCCATCAATTGTTTGCTACTTACAACATACCCCAACTCCATTATACCCCAGTATACTGTCCACAAGTCAATTCTGTGGAGCGCTACAACAAAACCCTCGTAACAGCGGTCGCCAGTTTCGTCCAATCAGACCACAGAACGTGGGACGTCAATATCTTCAAAATACAATTTGCACTTAACACTTCCGTGAACGAATCCACGTCGTTTACCCCATTCCTATTAGTGCACGGACGCGAGGCAGTGCCGGATGGGACGATCTATAATGATCCCGAAACCGTGGAAGAGATCATCTTCTCTTCGAGACGCGATTACGCTGACAAGATCGTCGTACTCAAAGATATCTTCTCCACGGTGAAAGAATCATTAAAGAAGGCTCATGATCGTAACATCCAGCCCTATAATGATAAGCGTCGGGACGTAGAGTTCAATGTGGGTGACGAAGTATGGAAGCGGACGTTTAAGCAAAGTAATGCTGGAAAATATTTCGCAGCGAAATTGGCCCCGAAGTACGAAAAGTGCCGGGTACTCCGGAAGATATCCCGACTAGTTTACGAATTGGAGGACATGAATGGAAAACCCTTAGGGAAGTGGCACGTAAAGGATTGCAAGCCACCACCCTTCAACGCCACTTAACAGTCGTGAACTCCAACATACTCCGACCCCACTAATACCCCATTACCCTACCACATCCCATTTATACGGGGTAGGTCGGATTACCGCTGATACTAACGTCCATCTTACTAAGGCTATATCTATTCCAAGTAAATACTATACTGCAGTACCGTAGGCCTCGATGCGACTGTCTCCAGCGTCGGCCACGCGGATTCAGTCGATGCCAAGGTACTGTAGGACTTGTGATTCCAGGCCGGGAATCCTCGTCTAAACAGTTCAAACTACATTTGCCGGTGGTAGGGCCAAGTGCACGGTCCACCCGGATGGCTACCACCATCCTACTCTTTAAGCCTACCGAAACCGTGGTCCCTACACCGCGGTGGATCGGTATGGTGAGTAGGACAGCCGGTCCCCCTCACTGCACACGAGGTCGTCAACTTTACCCTCAACCCGGGCACGAACACTACCCCTCGTGCTAACTTGTAGTAGGTTTGGAACTGGACAACCACGTTCTCCGCTAGTGGCCCAGCCCCGAACCTATGATTTCATGCATCTTCCCCTAGATAGGCGAAGACAATCTCCCATAAACTTTAAAATTACCCACCCTTCGGAGCAGGGATCACAACTACATATTCCACCCTGGAGGCTATCTAACCTAGCCCTCCGGTGTTTTCGTTGGTATGAGTCGGGCGTATGTAACAATCATTGCGTTAACTTGTAGTCGGTTTGGGATTGGATAACCACGCTTACCGTTAGTGGCCCAATTCCGAACCTACGACTTCACACGTCTTCCCCTAAGACAGGCGAAGACGCCCCCCCCATATAATTTACACTTCCCCTTGTTTCCTGTACAAGGAGCAAGAATTACAATTGCATGTTCCACTAGGAAGGCTGTCTAACCTAGTCTGCTACTGTTTCGGCGGTATACGTTTTATCTCTTAGTTTTTAGTTGAAGTAAGTAGTTTTAAGTTGTAGTAGGTTGGGGACAGGATAACCACGTTTACCGTTAGTGGCCCAGTTCCGAACCTATGATTTCACACGTTTTCCCCAAAACAGGCGAAGATGTTTTCCTATAAAATTTACACTACCTTGCACTTCCTTTATAAGGAGCAAGGACTATAATCGCATGTTCCACTCGCGAGGCTACTTAACCTAGCCCTCGGGTGATTAGATAGCATAAGTTTTACCCCTTAGTTTTAAGTTGTAGTAGGTTGGGGACTGGATAACCACGCCTACCGTTAGTGGCCCAGCCCCGAACCTATGATGTTATTCGTCTCCCCCCAAGCAGGCGGAGTCGACTCTTCCATGATAAGTTATTTCTTCCTTGCCTCCCGCATTAGGAGCTAAGAAAACCCGGTCTCTTTTAAATATTGGTGTAATGGGCGGAGAATTAAGTCAACCAACACCCTCTTGAATTGATTCTCCACTTATGACTTATTTCGTTGACCAATAGGCATCAACGTCCCTCCCACTGTTGTGTGTCCCTTCTGCTTCCCCACAGGAGCTAGAGCCTCCTATATTTCACCCCATACGTAAAACTAATCTTTATTCCTCTTCATGCAGTTTGGATCTCTTTTCTGGATCTCTTTTCTGGGTCTCACCAGAATCCGCTAAAAATTAATGATACCTATATCGGTCCACCGGAGTGATTCCCCACATTTATAAGTTTGGATCTCTTTTCTGGATCTCTTTTTGGGTCTCGTCACAATCCGCTTAAAATAATAACACCTATATCGGTCCACCTGAATGAATACCCCCACAGTTGTAACTTTGGATCTCTTTCTGGATCTCTTCTTGAGTCTTTTAAAATTCCGTCGGAGGTTTAAATAAGTCTAACACTGAACGGATAATGACTCAGAATACCCACAACGTTTCCTATATTGATCAGGTCGGGTATTCGGGCTGATAATTTAAATTCAATTTTCGTTGACATTTACAATCAGGTTGTTCTCTAGCATAGTGGGAGATCGACTACAGAGTCCCATACTGCAGTACTGCTGTGTGGTAAGCACCTAGCGTGCTTACCCCTTTCGTTCTTACAGACCTTAATTAATTTGACTATCCTCATAATGACTTTGTTTCAGGCAGTTCGGTGTTGTCTTAGTAAATTGTTACATCGTTATCACCTGCGTTACAATTCTTATTTAAGTGTTGCAGACTACTCCGGTTGCGACTTCACTCCAGTTTACCCGCTACTATACCTGGTCCCCTGTACCGGTGGACACAGTCACTTCGTCGTCTTCAACGGCTGCCGCTTTACTGTTTCTAGTTACAGCTTCTGTTATTTCACTTGCAGCGTTAGCCTCAGCTCGAGGGCGAGCTCGAATTTTACTTCTTCAGCTTGCTTCCGTAGTAAAATTCTCCTGGGTGAGGGGGTGTGTAATGGTTATAATCTAACGCTCACCATTTTCCACATTCCTCATTGTTCCCTTGCTTGCGGTTAGGTAAATTATCACTGCAGAACCACACTCATGGAGTTCCTGTCCATCTGGGATAAGTATTCGGTAGCGGAAGCTGGTAATTAGTATACTTTTACAATTAAATCGGTTGTTTGCATGAGTTAATGTTTTGATTCTAACACCGCTGTCATTTGCTTGTCAAATGAAGGCAGGGTGCAATACCATTCGTCCTGTCATTTCCGAAACGTCAAATCGATTCAGGCTAAGTTGGCTAACCTGGCCGACTATCGGCATTCGTGCGGAAGGTGATTCAGCCGGTACGCCGTCCGTATGATTGGCTCTGGCCACGGCTAAGCACACCGGCGCGAGTCTATGGCGGTGACAGGACTCGGTGTTGCCTGGGACATGAAACAAAGTCCAGGAATAGGTGAGTCGTCGCATAACCGTTGTAATGATTTTCTTCTTCGAAATTAATATTATAATTATCTTACCGATCCCCGGTTTTCTCTGAATCGTCCCAGTTGTTTTTTCTTTATTCGTACCGCTATTACGGGAGTCTTAGTTCGCTCGAGAGGGGCGCATCTAGCTCGAACTGTTACCCATGGCCACCGTGAGATGGCAGGCGTTGGCAACTCGCTCGTGACAGATGAGTTAAGTAAATCGGTGAGAGGTTGTAGCACTTTTACGTTCTTCAAGGCGCTTGTAAACCGCCATTTTAACTGTTGGTTACTAGAAATTAATGTTTCAGCTGTCCAGCGTATCAAATCATATACAATTTGAGATATCTTACCCGGACCGGACGCCACGCGGTCGCGGCCCGCTGTATCATACGTAATTGTACGTGTCCTGCGCTTGCAGTCCTCAGTTCCGGTGTCCACGTGCCGACGTGACGCGGTACCATTCGTGTCCGGAGTTGGCAGTCGTCTTCTATTGACCGTCGCTGGGCGAGTTCCTCCAAGTGGAGGCGTTTAGTACCGGCGTTAGCGTACGCGAGGTCTGTCTGGAGCCGCGGTCGCGTGCCCCGAGGCCGTGCCGTCCCGGCTTGGAACCCGGCAGCTGAGTCTACTTAATTTTATCACTTTCCCCAAAAGGGAACAGAATTTTTATTAGATACTTAACACCTGACGGGCGTTATCGATCAAGCGTTAGTTAAAACCCTGTTACCTAAAACCATAGGCTTAAGTCCTACCGAGGGTTAGAACCCCCTTGTCTAGTTTAGTTTATGTAGAAATAAGGACCAAGGTTTTATGAATAAAGCCTTTTGTTTGGAAACAGTTGTTTAATTCCATAACATAAAAAATAATCATCACACTACCGGTAAAAGAAGTTTTAAAATCAGCCCCGTAGTTGAATTCACTTATTTTTTTCCCGTGGGAATTTTGCTTTTTCAAGGAGAAAAGTAGTCTATGTAAATAATGGTTGGGGTAGCTTCCTATTGGTGAAAGAAATTTTCAAATCAGCCCTCAAGTGATATTCACTTCTTTCTATCCCACGGGAATTTTGCATTTTACCGAATAAATAGTAGGTAGCCTAGCCTATACCAATAAAGGATAGTGTAGCTTTCTATTGGTCATTTTTTTTTAACTCAGCCCCGAAGTTAAATTTACTATTTTCTATACCGCGGGAATTTTGCATTTATCCGGAAAATAGCATCCTATGTTAATCAAGGACAGTGTATCTTTTCTATTAGTGAAAGACATTTTAAAATGATACTTTTACTGGTAAAAGATTTTTTTAATCGGCTCGGAAGTATCAGAGATTATCTATCCCACAGGAATTTCCAAAAATCCTGCAATAAGTTTTTATGCTGTTATGTATGAACATTTATGTTTATACTAAATTTGAAAGGTTTAGTAATTGTAGTTACGGAGATAGGATCCAGTTGATTTGAGTACATAAATCCTGATTTATCCTTATCCCGTGGGAATTTTCAAAATTATTGAAATTAGCTTTATACCTATTCTAATAGTCTACTTGCATGCCCAATTTGAACAGTTTAGTAATCTTCGTTATGGGGATCTTGATTGATGAAATATATACATTCTGTATATTCCTTATCCCGTGGGAATTCCGGAAAATTCTTTCTTATCGGATGCCTACGTCATCCTCCAAGTTTCAGGTCTCTACATACAGCGGTTTAGGCTGTGTATTAATCCGCCAGTCAGTCATTTAGGACTTCCAGGACAAGGCATTTTATATGTATTTGCATTGCACCAAGCTTTTATGCGAGTTCAAAAATGATGTTTGAATACTCAATTCGATTTTATTCGAAAAAGGTTGAACTCACATAAACGCTTCATCATCATTTCAGCCGTAGGACGTCCACTGCTGGACATAGGCCTCCCTCATTGACGCCCAATCATTACGGTTGGAAGCGACTTGCATCCACCCTGAACCTGCGGCCTTCACCAAAACGTCCGTCCATCTCGTTGGTGGACGTCCCACGCTGCGCTTGTAAAAGCAAAAGCTTGGTGAAATGCAAATACTTATACATATAAGTAATTAGTTATTATCAGAGATCAGATCAGGAAGTGGTTGACAAACGTAGACAAATGGTTTGCAAAATTTGAAGTTTCGTTTGTGTCAAAATAAAATGTAATTTAAATCAAAAGCACTAAGGAGTATTGATATCAACTTCGAAGCAAATCACCCCCAAAATAACTTTCTACTCTTTTTTAACCCCGTCAAGGGATGAATTTCAATGAAATACGAAACATGTCTTCCATCAATTCTGTTAAAGAATGTATATGCAAAATTTGAAGTAGATTGGACCAAGGAATCACGTTGTCCCATACAAACTTTGCCCCCCTTTTTTACCCCCTTAGGAGTAGAACTACGAAAAATCCTTTCTTATCGGATGCCTACGTCATACAAAGAACACACCCTCCAAGTTTCAGGTCTCTACGATCAGCGGTTTAGGCTGTGCGTTGATCCGTCAGTCAGGACAAAGGATTTTATATGTATAGATGATGGATAGATAATGTTACACACATTTATAATGTGCTAAATGCTAATGCTCTGACTGACAGTCACATTTTAAATCCCAAAAGAGCCATAATTCTCTACATAGTTACTAGGCCTAATTGGATTATAAAACTATGTGTATTAAACTTACCTGAACCATTTTTGTGAGTGTAATTGTCTTCGTTTCACTGATTGTGTTGGGGTAAGTATTGCTGCAGATGCTAAATCTTGAAACGAACTTTTTGTAGCTCAACCCTATCATTTGATTGTATATGGAGACTAAACTGTAGGAAAATTAAAAATAAAATTAATTTTTAAAATTAATTAATCAAGAAATCCTAATCAAATACGAATTGGTATTGAATGTGCTTTGGCAATCTTCGGTTTCCTTTCAAATTAGTACAAAAATTAATCCTATCCCTGCCCAGTGCCTAATCCGCCTCACATTCATAAAGGGTGCGGTTGATAGGGCAATGCACGGAACTAAGCTATTAGTTGCTTCATATTTCTAATTTGGAAAACAAGGATTGCAGTGACATACTCGTATACCTACCTAAGTTTCAATAGACATTCTGATCTGTACAAGCCTTTGTTGGTCCTTTGACAATCAATTTAATTTAAAGTATTTATCTCACCTCAAACTAGACTCAATCATTTTCCTCGAGTCATCTCTATGCAGGCAGGTGCTTAATATAGTGTCAATAAGGCCGTGTATCGCCTGCATCAATATAAACCTGCTGCTGCACAATTTGTCAAAAATGTGGTCATGCTTGCTCTGAACTAATCCGTTGTCTTTCTTCAGTCTTGCAAGTTTTGGATTTAGCTTATAAAAGGATTTCACTACTTTGGACAAATATTCTATTATTTGATCTAGCATCTGTAAAATTAACTACTATTTAGTAATAGAAGTGCAAGGAATTCAATGAGAAGTGAAACAGAGCCATCAAATATATAGTATCGGAGCGGACGAAGTGCAAAAATATCTCGACACCATTTCATTCTCAAAGGATTTTTTTCTCATGGTCCTCATATATTTTTTCACTATCTTACAGCTGGGATTCTATATATGTTTGATGGCAATCATCCATCAATATATTAAACGTCGGAATACTTTCCTGTATATTGACAAGTCCAGTAATATAGCTTCTATTGGACAGTGAATGGGGAGTGCTGCTGCCTTTAGCGCCTTTCCATTTGTTGTCCGCGTCTATTATCACTTTTGTTACGGCATAACAAACAATCTCCATTTCCCTGCAGTGACTAAACAACTCTTCTTCCTCCGTGGTCTCTTCGCTAATCCATTTTTTGCCGACTACTTTGGCTGCTGCCATTTTGCTTAACTACCTGCTATTCTTTAGTTAATAATATACTATCTACTTATTTCATTTTATTTGTCAATTTTAACTTTGTAAACAAGTCGAGACATGTTGCCTCCTTAGAATCATTATAGGAACTGTAGACTGCAGGGTTTTAGAGTGAATAAAATCGATGTTTCGGTAACGGTGGTACCAGTTACGAGGGGAATTCGAATTTATTCGAAGTTCGCGTCTCGGCTGTTGTACGACAAGTTTCAAATTATCGTTCAACATAATAGCGCTGTTCTGCCCTGACCTTGCCGTTATGTTGGGCGAAATTGGAATTAGTGGGCGTTCAAAAAATGTAACACGAAAGGTGCGTGCACACTGAGCAGTTAAATTCAGTGCAATAAGGAAAGTTTGAGGAAGGTTACGAGTTACACGGCTGTAACGAAAAATTGTAATATATAACTTTAGTTTTGAAAAATGTCTTTCTGCCAAGTTTTGGTGAGCATTATTTTAGGTAATCACGGTCACAATAAATAGGTACATATCGCTGCTTATCTAAAAGAACGGCCTAGTTCGAAATGATACGCTGTGTAATTATATGCTTTATTTAATATAATTAAAGTATTAAGTTGCACACCATAGTATTTTGGATTAGAGCGTTATATGTAATGTAAATAACAGCGAATCACATTAATGCCATGTTCCTTTAGTTTGCTAAATTTTTGTAAGCATTTGATCAGATTGAGAAAGCAGTGTGAAGAATAAGCAATTCCTTCATAATGCAGATAGGAGCTGATTAAGATTGACTAGACTAACAAAATGAAAATTGAAATCTACCTACGAATTCAGCTTCTGGGCTGTCTTTTGCGATCGTAAATTCAATTCTAAATCAGTTACGGTTCTGAAATCGCACATAAAGCAATAAGCGCATAACTCTTTGCAAAGATAAGGGAGGTCAAGGCTCCACGAGGGAAGCCTTCCAAAACGACTTTTACGTAATTTGGTAGATATTTCATATAGACATCGATAAATTAAGTTTTACGATAGTCTATCGTAAAAAAACTACAATATCCACGTACAATTTTATTTATAACCTCGATGAAACATAAAATAGACGTTGAAAGTATGATAGTAACAAACAAACCAGATAGGTATCATAAACGAATCAAATGTTACAGGAAGAGCATTATCACAGAAAAACAATTTATGATATAAGTTTTATTAGACAGTAATTAACAAATATTGTCATTTGAACATTCATGTTTTAATTCATAAGGGAACATAAACCCAAAATGCTTCTCCAAATTATTTCACGTGCATTTTTTTCAATATTTATTCACATTTCATAAAACTCTTTAACTCTTTAGTACGACTCCATAGTACTTTTTATATTAAATGTTACAGTAGGTAAATAAAATAACTAATACACTTAGCACGACCGTATTGTATTCCAACTTAAGTTTTGCGATTTGCAATCTTCGTATTCCCGAATTGATACGAAATGTCCCTGAAATATCCTTTCCTCGTTGTACCTCCTTGTATGAGACAAAAGTGATGAACATCGTGAATTATTTTTTATTTCATAATAATTTGAAGTACGATTATTGCCGAGACGCATAACTTTAGTCTGAATACTATATCCATAGGTACTTAGTAGCAGAAGATAAAATTCCCAGTTTATTATGCAGTATTACAATTCTAGTATTTTTAATCCCATCACATCATTTGCCAAACAACTCATATAATCCTACATGCATTGCAAAAGATATGTAAAAGTCCTTATTTTCAAAGACTAATTGGGGCAACCAACCCAAAAGGTTTATAATAGAAGGCCCCGTGTCCCCACTAGGTAATAAATCAAGTGAAGCGTATTTACGGCGTCATTTAGGACGCGCTGTTGTCACGAACGCGGCGAGTGATAGCCACTCGGCACGGAAGGGCTCGCCTTTATACGGGAAAAATATTAAACTCGAAACTACACCATTGTTAAAATTATTTACATTTGTCTTAAATCATAGAACAAATTAGTTTTAACATTTGTTTAACATACTTATAGATTAGTTTATAAAAATAAAAGTGGAATATTGGGAAATATGTAGCACCTGAACAGCAACTTAAACTATTTAGCGAATCAGTGGTGAGAATTAATAGGCATACACATTACAACACGACACTGATCTACTTTGAATAAAATGTACAGCTATGTTTTAACTGATGCACAATTGATTTCATAACAACCCTAACAAAAATAAATATTGATAACAATATTTATCTAGGCACAATGAAATCATTTAACAGTAGCAGAAATTTAAATTGACAAAAATATGCTAAAATACGCATCTGCGTTTTATTTCAGCGTTTCATAGGTCATTAGCAAACACGCTATGTTAAATGATAAGGGCTTAAATTGAAACCAATACAATATATACAAGAACCTGTTTTGGAAGTAAAGTGTGTTAATGAAGTCGCCTAATAATCCGACAGAAACTATCCAATGCTTTGACTTTGATACATACAGAGATTTCTACTGACACATACAGGTCTTATATCCTTCACCTTTTTTGTAGTGATCATTTTACAAAAGTAAAACAAGACAAGTGTTAAACCCATCATCACACTTTCCCTAATTTATAAGTCAAAATACATTGGCAAGAATTGAAGATAGTATTTTCTATTAAAAACAGCACACAAAGCGCAAATATTGCACCACTCTACCTTATTGTTAGTGTTTTAAGCCAAAAGATACTTTTTAATGTCATGTCACGATTAACAAAATATACCTTGTCCATAGCCCCATTAAAATAACTAACAACATCGCAAATAAACGTATTCAACAGTAAAAATAAATCACGTCCCTATAATACTTTCTACGCCATACCTACGAATGGTAGCTAGTGCTAACGCTAACGTAATATCAAACTTAACAATACGTATTGCTTTTAACACTTATCAAGCTGAATATGTACAGACGTAACGAATGAACACACGATACTTAGTTCCTGGTTTAAAGCATCAATCAGGCATGTCTATACTAGTAACAGGCACTACCGGCTTCATGGTTTCGTTTTTCTTCTGGTTTTTGTGAGAGTTTTTATCTTTGTCTTTTTTGTGGGTAGCTTCGTCCCTGTAGGGCTCTGGGGCGCCGGGGGATTCGCTGGGGACAGGGTTAGAGCCCCGATTCACATTGTTGTTGTACGCGATGTTGGCATACTCTTGTAACAATGGAAACACGGACAGCAGGAACTGGCAGAAATCTTTTCTGATGCCGAACCACCCTGAAAAAGAAGAATATGCTTACAAATAAAAAAATATTATAAAATTTGTAGGCACAAAGGATTCAAACAAAATCAATAAGCAAATACAAAAAAAACTAACCCTGCAGTTGTTAGCTAATGTAATGCCTGAAAATGAATAACTTTAACTTGTCCTCTATTATTGGCAGAGCATGACAACGCACATTCTATCAATCAATTGTCCAACTAAACGAAGCAGAATATCGAACTTTTGCTAATATTTATACAGTACTAGCTGTTGCCCGCGACTCCGTCTGCAAAGAATTCGTTTATCGCTATCCCGCGGGAACTACACAATTTTCCGGGATAAAAAGTACCCTATATGTTAATCCAGGTTATAAACTATACTAGGGGCGTTCAATAAAAAGTGAGAATGAGTATGTTATAAACAACTTTTACTAAATGTCATTTTATTTTTCGACATAGTTACCTTTTAGCATAATACACTTAGTATATCTTTTTTCTAAACTTAAAATTCCATTTTTAAAAAGGTCTCATCTAGAGTACTTAAAAAATCTTGTACTGCAGCGACTACCGCGTCGTCGTCTTCAAATTTCTGGCCTCTCAGGTATTGTTTTAATCTCGGAAATAGGTAGAAATCACTGGGAGCGAGATCTGGTGAATACGGAGGATGCTTAAGGATATCGAACCCAGCATCACGAATTGCAGCCATTGCAACGGCGGACTTGTGTGCCGGGGCATTGTCCTGGTGGAACAGCACAACTTTCGAGAGTTTACCTCGCCGTTTTTCGCGGATCTCATTACGCAATGTTGCTATTTGTTTGGCGTATAATGTGCCCGTAATAGTGGCTCCATGCTCGAGATACTCAATCATTAATACCCCTTTACCATCACAAAAAACAGAGCCCATGACCTTACTGGCAGATGGGCTCACCTTGAATTTCTTCGGAGTTGGAGATGATGGCCTTTTCCATGTCATAGACTGCAGTTTCGTTTCTGGGTCGTAATGATGGAGCCATGTTTCGTCCATTGTTATAAATCGCGCCAAAAAAAGTTCCCGGTCTTGCTGCATCAGGTTCAAAGCTTCTTGACAAATCTCTAGTCTAGTTTGTTTTTGCGTGTCAGTAAGCATTCTTGGTACCCAACGCGCAGATACCTTTTTCATACCCAAGCGTTCATGTAAAATATTATTGCACGCTCCCCGTTGAAATCTTTACATTTTCAGCAATAAAACGAACCGTGACACGACGATCCGCCAAAACTGAGTTTTCGACTTTTTTCACAATTTCTTCAGTTACTGCTGTAGTAGGGCGTCCGGAGCGGGGTTCGTCCATTGTCGATGTTCTTCCAAGTCTAAATTCGGCGCACCAACGTGCGATTGTCGAATACGGAGGTGCATTAGACCCTAAAGTGTCCCGCAAATCCAAATTGACTTGGTCCATAGAAAATTTTTTCAAACACAAGTATTTGATAACGGCGCGCAGTTCAATTTTCTCCATTTTCGCTAACGTACTCAATAGCATTGCAAAGAAATTACCGTATATTTTTTTAAACAAAAGACAGTTAGTTTTTTTTTTTCATAGCAATCAGCTAGATAGATTAGCTTTACCGGCCAGTATTTAATTTCGTAATATTAAAAGAGTTTGCATCTCATTCTCACTTTATGAACGCCCCTCGTATGTGTGCCGAATTTTATTAGAATCCGTCAAACCGTTTTAGCGTGAAAGAGGAACAAACATTCACCCATCCATACTTACAAACATTCGCGTTTATAATATTAGTAGGATAGGATAAATAAACGTCATTATATTAGATGGGTAGTTTTACGAGCGTTTCAACCTATTCTGAGTATTCTGCCGGCCTGCCGCGTATATTAAAGAAATAAGCTACAGTTAACATGACATTTTAACAAATTGAAATACCTTTTATAAAAATCTTCCGCGACTTGTGGCTCATTGCTTCAATATATGCGAGAGCATACTGATAGAGGTTGAAACGCTCGTAGAACTACCCAGATCTTTACGATTGTCCGCAATGTCACGTCATGGGGTAAGGTTACCCATTCAGAACTCTAGAAGCGCGAAACTTACATTTGTTGCCGCCTTTCGAGCTAAAGGACATGATGATGAGTGTCGCGTAGCTCACGAAGAGGGGACTGGCCACCGCCGTGTATGACAGCGATAATCCATCGTCCAACTTGTTCGTCAGTAGCACCTGCAAGTTGGAAAGCCAATATAGTGAGAACATTTTAAAGGGGCACTCGAGGGGGGCAGAATCACTCACTTAGCTTATCTTGTAAGCTAAGTGAGTGATTCTGCCCCCCTCGAGTTTGGGCTTGTATTTTTTTTTATAGATGGTGTGGCTCTACATTTGTAATTAATATGCAAAATTTCAGCCCCCTAAACTTTAGTTTTATTAACGTAATATGATTTTTCATATTTTTTTTTCTAGCCAACAGATTTTAATGTGCGTCAAATATGTTGTACGTTTACTAAAGATGATATTATGACACAAATAACATTTTCATTATCGAATAGAAAAAAAAAACTGATGATAAAACTTTTCAGTTTTTTTAAAATTTACTTCCATGTTAGAGACAATTCAAATTTTTTCACCTGTGATACACCCACTAACGAGCTATAATATTTTTTTTTCAAAACTATAGCTGTGGGAGAACATGGAGAAATCTTTACATACAATACTTTAATTAATTTAAAGTTAAAAAACTCTAAACTTACATTTATTCTAAAATAGTGTATCATCTGTCCAAATTACTGGTATCTCCCATAGTGCATAAACTTACCTGAAAGACCAAAATAGGTATGACAGTGAACGTGTAAGCGAGAGCGGAATTAAAACTCGTGCGCCGCTGTTGTATGTTCACGTCGGGCGTTCGCAGCAGGATTCCCGCGAAGATTATACTATACAATACCCCTGAAAGGAGAAAAGAGATGTTCATTAACATATTAGTGTCTAAAATACTCCCTATTCAATCCAACAAGTCTTAAATCTGCATCACCACTAAGTTTCTATTACTTTATGTGACAAATATCTGTGATGCTGTCTCTGTTTATTTTATTTGATTAAACAGAGATGGCATTCTAAATATCTGACACATAGGATAACAGAAATAGTGGGTTAGTCTGCTCAATCAACGGTCTGCCTTCACATATAAGTGTCGCCCCCGATGTCAGAGCGGGACCGCTCTATCTTTGTGTGACCAGGCATAAATTATTATGATCATGTTGCGTCAATAAACGCATGATTTACTTTAGGAGCTCACAAAATGGTAAGGATCCTAAGGATCATGAATTATTTTCAAGAAAAAAAGCAGGAACATTTTATGTAGTAATGAAATAAGGAACATACACTCACCAACTAGGCTAAGACACATCAAAATCCAGAGCGGCACAAACACCACCTCCCAGGACCAGTTGATGAAATCATCTAGTTTCAGTGCCAAGAATATGAACTGTAGTATATTCACTGCACAGAATAACTCCAACTGAAAATGTAAAATTAAGTTTATTTTAAATTTAAACTTAGTTACGAAATATCTGGGTTATTAATAGGCACTTCAAAAATTTTACTGAAGTGTTACTAAAACTTGAAATAAAAAATTGCTGAAATGGAACTTGAACCCTACTTTTATTTCAAAAGACTGTGAAGAGAACTTAGACCTTAAGAGTTTTCTAATGTTCCAAACCATTCACTAATAAAACCTTATGAAAAACTTCTTCAGCTGCCACAAACGCACATGGGCGTTCATTAATCTGGTCAGTTAAGTATAGAAGTATGTTCAAATTATTTACAGGCAATTTCTGTTGCTTACTCAAACATACAACCAACACAACCCTTCTAACTGATCATTTATGTACTGTAGCAATTAAGTGGCCCAAATTTACTTGAATAATTGCCTAAATGTTGGAAAACCCATTAATTTTATACAAATGAGATATGTCTTAGGTACATATTAGGTTAAAAGATACTGTGCAAGTATAGTAAATTGTGCTGAAGGGTTTTGCCTTTTAAACACCTGCTGTCAATTTAATATATTGTCATGGGTAGTGCAAACCTGTTCATCTCCCATACCATACATAAATACCATATACACAATTACAATACATGTAGTTTTGCAGGGGGTGGTTTTAACTTCAAATTTCTTTTATTTGAACAAATTTGAAGTAAAAATTGGAAATTGCCTAAATTTGTTAGATATGCGGAATTATCCAATGCCAGTTTAGGGGATTTGCATTATCCTCGATGATAATGAGATATTGAGGGCTGTATGGTCAGGTCAAACCCAGAAAATCTAAATAATTGACTGTGAAAAAAGAACACCATGCAAAACATCTAAATTCAAAATTAGATCAACTTATAGGTTTGATCATGCACCCCCTGATAAGAGTTGGTTGGTTCTGAGGGTTCAATCAGTTCCTGAGTAATATGTAAAGATAGGATAGAAAAAAATTACAGGCAAAATGTTCTTACTTTTCATCATTCTTATCATTCTTACTTAGGAGCTTTTTTCCCTGTCAATAATGTGATAGATGATGTTCCCACATTAGTCTTAATAGTAAATAAATTGTAGTATAAGAAAGCTGAGCACAAGAAAATATGTGAGATTCACAGAGCTAGTTATTCAAGCTAGCAACTCTGCTTTGTGTAATAGAACTAGCTGGAAATAGATTTGTATACACAAAGCCAGAGTTGTTAGTTTAGTATCCTAGCTCATTTTAAAATTGTGGTAGCCTAGTGGTTTGACCTATCAAACAGAGGGTCTTGCATTTGAACCTGGGCTCACACCTCTGCGGTTTTTGGAATTTACAAGCAAAATTACATTTTATATTTATCATGAGTTTTATAGTGATAAAAAACATTGCAAGAAAACCTGTACACACCTGCATAGAAATTCAATGGTTTATGTGAAGCTCCCCAGGATCCCCAGAAAGAATCCCAAGTGGGGATTGGGAGGAACTATGGCCCAAGCTCTCCCATTCTGAGAAGAGGCCTGTGGCTGCAGTGGGACGTATATAAGCTGAGATGATGATGATGATGATGAAAACTAGCCATGTGTATCCCAGGCATTTCCTCAGGCTAAACTTTCATAAGTCAGATATTAATTCTCTTAAAATATGATAAAAAATTTGCACCAACCTCATAACTGCGGTCATGCTTGACAGACCATATGCAAATAGCAATGGACACTATGCTTATAAATATTAAGGGTATGAAGACCAGGATCCAGACATGGCGTCCCATGGTTAATTGGTCGCAGACAAGCAACTCGAACATCAGCAGGATAAGGTGAATGGCAAGACTGATCAGCATGGCTTTGTAGTGGATATATGCCTCACCCTCTAACCTGAAAGATGCAAGGCTAAGTTTTATAGGGTGAACTATGCTGTCTTCTCATCTGTATAGTGGATCTGCTTTACCATTTTTTATGACTGTTTGTACATCAGAAAAAATTACAATACGGCTGACTGTCACATTGCTATGAAAGTGAAAATAGTCTTTGAGAGCCTTAGGATGATAAAGAAAATTTTTAGTTGACTACTACTACTACTCATGACCCTCCTCTACTACTGGTCTACTCATGACCATGGGCGCTGTGGTGCAATATAGTCCAAATGTAAATTCACATAATTATGAAGTCCCTCCATAACCAAGTTGTAAATTAATGATCATCTATGCTATGCAACATGAAAACATGCAGAAGCACCACATTTATTTCTAAAGATAAATAATTAACACATGGTATCATTATTGGGTACAAAGGTAGCAATGCCTAGGTTTGTTTTGATTTTGACATGCTGATGGTTTCATGCTAATCTATCAAATCGTCTATTTTTTTTTTTTTTACCTGAAGTGAGGATACTGCCACCAAACATAAGTGCCAACTGTTGCACCAATAACAACAAGGAACTTCCACACCCATATTGGAGTGAACACGGCCCAATACGACCATGTTATCGCGTTGTCAAGCTTCAAAGCTAGCAACGCTGTAAAAACCAGCAGGCAACTGTGTACCACGAATTTGCTGCAACGAAAGAAACTATATGTAGACTACTGTCATTAAACAACACTTAATTATTGAGAGTAACACTAATTTACCTAGGATTAAAATCCTGAAACAATGTTTGTAAATTCATTTCCGTACACATTAGTCCAACGGTAATTCTTTAACATTGCTTTCACTGCACAATTTGTATGTTTTCGTAAGTAAATATATATCGACGACAGCATCTACTCTACTCGTGGTGCATACTTAAACACACACTAGACTAGCCTATTCACACATCCATCACACACATACAAACACCATTCAGTCACCTTCAAGCCATAGACTAAAACAAATTTAAATTACAATTTTTTTCACGTAGTGTTTTCAAGTCATTGTTTTAACTGTTCTTAATTTGCCTTTATTAGTTTTATTTGATGACTATGTGCTGGCCCTATACTACGAAGCGCAAAATTCAAACTTCGTTTCATGCCGTTCCGCTCACGCTAATGGTATTTATTACGAGAGTGAGAGGGATCGCACGATCCGAACTTCGAACTTCGAATTTCGTAGTAACCCCCCAGGCCCTATACTACGAAGCGCGAAATTCGAACTTCGTTTCATGCCGTTCCGCTCACGCTAATGGTATTTATTACGAGAGTGAGAGGGACCACACGATCCGAACTTCGAATTTCGTAGTAACCCCCCTGTTGTCCTTCATTAGATTAAAACGTCAAGATTATTTTGATTGACAGTTGTGAAGTTGTGTGTGGTGTGTGAATCTAAGTTTGATGGCTGCCGCTGAGTACGTACTCTTCTTTTAAAAAATAAGGAATTTTGCAAAGGTTAGGTAGTGTTTTTGATTATCATAGTGTCTTGCTGCTTAGATAGGTTACGTTGAACCGTGCTCAATGGCATCCCCGTCACCAAAATCTCCAGAGCAAAGTGAGAAGAACAAACAATATGACCGGCAACTTCGCTTATGGGGTGATCACGGACAAACAGCTCTTGAAAAGGGACACATTTGTTTGATAAACGCAACTGCACTAGGGACTGAGATATTGAAATCCATAGTTCTCCCAGGGGTCGGCGCTGTAACTATAGTCGACGATAATGCAGTGAGTGAAGAGGATATTGGAAGTAACTTTTTCCTAGAAACTTCAAGTAAAGGGCTGAATAGGGGATCTGAAACTTTGCGACTTATCTTAGAATTAAATCCTGCTGTTCAAGGTCATGCAGTTCAAGAGCCAACTGACCAAATATTTAAAGAAAATCCTGAGTTTTTCAAGTCTTTTACTGTAGTCATAGCTACGGCTCTTGGTGAAAAGACTATCAAGGAATTATCACAACATTTATGGGATATAAATGTTCCTTTTGTTTTGGGTAGATCTGTGGGCTTCTTAGGTTCATTTAGGATTCAAATTAAGGAACATGCTATCATTGAATCTCACCCTGATAATGAACAGTCTGACCTACGGCTCGATGTTCCATTCCCTGCACTCTCTGAATACTTAGATAGTATAGACATTGAAACTCTAGACTTGAAAGATCATGGTCATATTCCATGGATAGTCATCATTTATAAGGCTGTAATGAAATGGCAGAAAGTCCAAAATGATAACAGGTGGCCAATGAGTAGGAAGGAAAAAAATGAAGTCAGAGACGTGGTTCGCGAATTTATAAGAAAAGATGAGAATGGGATTCCAATCAATGAGGAGAACTTTGAGGAAGCTTTGAGAGCCATTACTACTGCATTATGTCCTACATTTTTGCCAGTCAAAATACAAGATCTGATTTACTGTAATGCTGCAACTAATTTGACTAAAGAGAGCTCACCATTTTGGATCATGTGTTCTGCTCTAAGAGGCTTCATAGAAGCTGAAGGAAAGGGAAAGCTACCACTTAGAGGAGTGCTGCCTGACATGACTGCTTCAACAGAGCATTACATCAAACTACAAAATATCTATAGAGTTCAAGCAGCATTTGAAGCCGAGGCAGTATACAGAAAAGTACAAGAGATTGTTAACCAATTGCACTGTGATTGCATCAGCGAGGCTGATGTTAAACTCTTCTGCAGACATGCTAATAATTTACATTTAGTGAGAGGATCAAGCATTGCTTCAGAGTATCAAAGTGGTCCAGTAGCATCATACATAGCCAGGCATCTGGAGGAGCCTGATATAATGATGGTACATTACATTCTGCTAAGAGCATCTGAAATGTTCCACTCTGAACATTGTAGGGCACCAGGAGACTGGGAACCGGAAGGAGACATGGCCAGTTTGAAAGCTTGTGTTTCTAAACTCCTTACAGATGTATCATGTCCACCATTCCCTAAGGATGACCATGTTCATGAAATGTGCCGTTATGGAGGAGCTGAGATTCACAGTGTATCAGCATTTTTGGGAGGCTGTATTGCCCAGGAGGCCATCAAGATTATCACTAAACAATACAAGCCAGTGAATAACTTATTTGTCTATGATGGTGCTTCAACCAATACTGCTACATTTACTTTTTGATTCTATCTTTTGTAAAAATAAAATATGCATCAATAAAAAAATCTTTCATTTATTTTAATCAACCTAGCACAAATTTAATAGGCGAAGAGATTGAGAAATGTTAAGTGTTATCTACAGGCTGAAAATTTAAACATGGTACCAAATTAGTGTTTAGGTTGGTTAATGCTGTCCATAATGCATTAACTCAATTGCTTTTATTCCAATGAAATATGTACATCCATAATTTAACTGACAAATTTAAACAATTGAGTTAATGCATTATCAGCATTCTATTGTCCAACATTAATCAACCTAGAAATATTAATTTTGTATCACATTTTAAATTTAACTTATATATCTGTGTTTACCAAAATAAAAAGGTAAACTTTAGTTTGTATACAAGGATTAGTGTCTGCAACTACTGAACCAATTTAAAACAAATCACAGAAAACTATGCCATAGATTAACATAGATTACTTTTATTCTGTGAAAATGTCAGAATGCACGACGACCAGATGGCCTAGTGGTTAGAGAACCTGACTACGAAGCTTGAGGTCCCGGGTTTGATTCCCGTGTCGGGGCAGATATTTGTATGAAAAATACAAATGTTTGTTCTCGGGTCTTGGGTGTTTCAATATGTATTTAAGTATGTATCTATCTATATAAGTATGTTTATCCGTTGCCTAGTACCCATATTTCAAGCTTTACTTAGCTTACTTTGGGACTAGGTCAATTGGTGTGAATTGTCCCGTGATATTTTTTTTAATGCAAATGAGTTGTGAGCAACAGCTAATTAATTATTTAACTTGTTCAAGTTTTGACTATGTTATTACAGTGATTGTCATCACAATAGTAATAATGTTATAACTATACCCCATCATCAAGCCAGTAGTTTGGTAGCTACCTAACATTAGTGATGTGCAATACAACTATTCTCAACATTGTAGATATGTATGGGAACTTCAAAATTTACTTGAAAACACAATTTAAAAAGTTTTTTATTGACATCACACATCACTAATGTTAGGTAGCCTAGCCACTAAACTGCCTGGTTGATAACAGGGTACAGTTACAGGGAATGATATTGTTTAATGTCTGTGTAGTGGAGTAATAGCAAAAAGAAAAGGAAAATGGATAAACCAATTAATACAAGGCACAAATTCTTCAAAGTTGTGTATTTTTTAGCTTGGACATTTAATCAATCATTTATAACCTTATATTCAAGATATAAAAGAAGTCGGATAAAACATTTTTAATAACAATTTTTTGACTCATAAATAAGAAATAAAAACTTATCACATGACAATAAAAAATATTGAAACAAACTATACATTTGGCTAAAACCACACGGATATTCAATAGCACTCAATAGCAAGTTATATCATCAGGCTATCATTTAATAACAGCAGGGTTCACTTTATCATAGTTATGCCTGAAAGGAGCAGCCTCCAGAAGTATATAAACACAACATTGAGAATTTCCCATTGGTTACCTACAAGTTTCACCTCAACCATAGCTTCAATCGCAGCGCATCCACACCATTGAGGTAATATCGAAATAAACGCTTATCACGCACAAATCCCAAGTTCTCATACAGTATGAGTGCTGGCTTGTTTGTTATTTCAGTTTCTAACACTAATTCATCTGCATTATCATTAATCATTGCCTGGAATCAAATAAAAATAATATGAGGGTAAACACAAAATAGGTAACAATATTCCTTAAAGTGTGTGTTATAGAATGTAATAAATAATATTGTAGCAGCAGCTTATAATGAAAAAGATCTGATTCTAATTTGCATTTGGAAGTAATCCTAATACATCAATGAGATTCTATTCAGAAATAATCATTTACCTGTATTGCTTTTCGTACCAAGCTTGAACCAATTTTTTTATTCCTGTATTTCTCATCCACAGCTAGCATAGCAATATATCCCCTTTTTACCCCATTTCGATGCATGTCTAGCTTACATACAATGGCACCAATACACTTCTCACCATGAGTTGCTAAGAAGCAAAGCTTGGGCCAGTTGTGTATAAAATATCTATAAGTATAGATTGAGTATGGTTCTGATAGATCCTTCTGTATGACTCTCATGATTTCAGGCATTTGCAGTTCAGATTCATATGATATGATTTTAATTTCTTCCTGCGACTGACCTTGTAGGTCTAAAGTGTTCTCAAGGTTCTCTAGAGCCTCTTTGAAGATATATCTCACCATATTAATGTCAGAAGCACATGTTCCTCTGCTGTCCCCGTTGCTGGCATCATTTGACTGTAAACTATTTGCATCTCTCGCTTCCGCTTCGGACGGTTTACCATTGTCAGACGAGATTTCCTCTCTCGAGTGATCACTCGAGCCATTTGTTAGGTTGCTATTGATGTTGTTAACGTATAAAGTACTAGCTAGAGCCGCACTTAATTTCTCTTCATTTTCTATTCTTACCTCGTCAGTCGTTTTAGAAGGCGAGTTATCTTTGGCGGTTTTATTTTTATTTTTTGTGATCGTCGTTTTCAGACTACTTTTGACGTTCTGCACATCTTCGTCAGCGAGTTGATTCATGATGATGTATTATACAATATTTACACATTCGCACTGTTAATAATTTCCAAGAAGCGTGGAAAGGTTCCAGTAATCACACAAATATCTTTTTCTTGCCAAAATTATAGGAGAGTATCACCGACATCTTGGTATCTATCACTTCAATAATACAGGTGAATTGACAGTACCAAAATTGTTTAGAATGTTTGAATATAGTTCAAATAAGAAAAATATCCGATTTTAAATGAAAATACGTAAATATTTAATGAAAAATATCTGAAAATTATAACAATTCCTTGATAGGACCTTCACACATTGCAAAAGACAGTGTAGTCAGTCTGCAAAATGTCTCGTTATTTTTTAATAAACGCTACAAAATAATAAGAGCCACAGAAAACTGCGCAAAGCCAAGTAATTAGTACCAATCTAAAAAACATTTATTGAAAAAAAAATTAAATGGTTGTATGTATATAAAGCCGTGAAAATGTTTATCAATATCCTTTTTTTGGGTTGAATTTTATTAAGATAGATAAATAAACAAGTGATAGGTTTATTATTTAATCTGTGGTGTACGTTGTGGTTAAGGCCACCACAAGCCGAAGAGTGGGGCGCTGAAAAAGCGTGCCCTGCGCGCTCTATAACACTGAATTATTATATAATATACGAATACGATGACACACATCAGCAGCGCGGCGCAACGTATATGATTCAGTGTTATGCAAAGCGCTGGGCACGCTCCGTCGCCGCCGCGCGCACGCCCTGCGCTGCGGTCTGTGGAGGCCTTTATTGTGACAATTTATAGGAAAATTTCATACATAAAATAGCGACTCCGTCTGCGAAGAATAGGGTATAAAAAAATAGCCTACGACCTATTCCTCAGATCTACCGAATACAGAGAAAAAAAAGTTTCATAAAAATCGGCCGAGCCGTTTCGGAGGAGTTCGATAACAAACACCGTGACACGAGATTTTTATATATTAGAAGATTAGAAACGGTGAACGGAAATAAACAAAGTTTTAGCGCTGTTAATGAACGATAGATAATATGAAAGGACTTCTTCCATGTTTATTTCCGTTCACTGACTAGAAGAGATTAAATGAGTGTACGGACAGGACCGCAATGAGGGTTTTCTATGAGAGGCTATTTGGCGCTAGGCTAGTATCAGGGGGGGCACACTTACATATATCACACTTTTCATGCGACTACAGCGATCTCTGGTTATTTGGTAAAGAACTAAATTAGCGGCCATCTTGGTTGACTTGTCAAACTTGTCAGTTGTCATTCATCGGCCATGGCCATGGCGTACCAAATTGTACGGTCAAGGACTTTAATTGATAGGCCACTTGCCAATGTTCGTATTTTAGCCGTATAGTGCAAATCGGGTTTAGCCGCTTATACTTCGTATATGCTGATTTGAATTAGACGGCTAAAATACGAATAGTGGCAATTAGCCTATCACCAACATATACATATAGAAAGGTATACAACTATAGATACGTCACATTAGTTCTTCACTAGGGCGTAGGGCAGCAGCACCTTCCATACATGCAAACTTGACCATAGAGTTGCCACTCTTGTTCATATAATATTACAATACTCTTTGGCTAGTATCGTCAGGTCCGTTTGTCAACTTTGACATTTGTTGTATGGGTGTAACGTCAAATAGACCTTACGATACTAACGCCATCTAGCGATATTCCACCTGTCAGAAAGGTATAGGTCTATGGAAAACCCTCATTCGCAGAATGCTTCTAGTGTGACAGGACCTTTAAACTCAATCTTATTTATGTTTGTACACATAACGTAAACTATGCCTACTGTACTTCTATAGGCTCCTTGCTGTCAAGTAAATTAAATTAAATCGTTATTTCCAATGTACATGAGGGAACACTAGCTCTGCTTCTCAAAATTCAAATTAACCTGTCTTTTTAGGGTTCCGTAGTCAACTAGGAACCCTTATTGTTTTGGCCAAGTCTGTCCGTCTGTCTGTCTGTCTGTCTGTCCGTCCGCGGCTAAGCTCAGAGACTGTTAGTACTAGAAAGCTATAATTTGGCATGAATATATATATATCAGTCACGCCGACAAAGTGATTACATAAAAAAAAACAATCTTCTTAGGGTACCTCCCAATTCCCATAGACGTAAAGCGGGGGTGATTTTTTTTTCTCGACTAACCTTATAGTGTGGGGTAGGTATTTGAAAATAAATAGGGGTTTTCTAAAACCATTTTTTGATAAAGTGAATATTTTAGGAGATATTCACTCCGAAAGTTCAGAATAATGTGTCCCCCCCCTCTAACTTTTTAATCGCATGTCTAATTTATATGAAAAAAATCACGTAAGTTAAACTTAATGAAATCTTTCTAGGAAAATTATTTTCAACTTAATCAGTTGAGCAGTTTTTAAGTTTTTGTAAAAAAATATTTCTGAACTAAGATTGTAATTTAACCGCCATTGCAAGCATTTTTTTCTTTAAGTACCTATAAGATCACGCTAACAGTATCTTCTTTCAAATAAAAAAAAATATTACATCTGAAAAACAATCAACATACATACTAGTTCTTAGTTACCCAATTCGCCGATAGATGGCGCTGTACCGCCGACGTTGGGACCAAAACAACCACATTAATAAAGTATGCAACGATTTATTCGATCCTGCTACGGAACCCTATCTTGGGCGTGTCCGACACGCTCTTGGCCGGTTTTTTTTACTGCGGAGCTCTACACTACAACCACAAAATTACGCGATCATTGGGCGAAGATCGAGAGCGAGATCGCAGTGGTATGGTACCACCTTGGTACACGTGTAAAGTTTTACGTAGTGATGATAGATGGCGCTATAATCAACCTCTTGATTAATGCCTATTGAATTTCTGTTTATTTTGGTCCTTCAATACCTGATTTAGTTTGTTGTTTACGTTACCTTTACGGCCCTATACATTTAAATGAATCTAGGCGTAGTTCTGTAAATCGATAGTAAATATTGACACTGAAAACCGAAACATCAGTACAGGCGAGACGCATGATTTGTTTGACTTTGTCAGTTTGTACTTTAACATGAGCTCGAGATGGTATAGGTGTAGGAACAAAGATTAGGCATAATCTTTCTGAGATATACTCGTAATAAATATAGCAGGCTTATTTTTCAGGTATATCTCACGTGGCATTAGCTAAGTATACGTTATCAATAGCTGTGTCGGTAGGACACGCGAGGCTGCTGACGTCACGCGGGGGAACATGGCGGGCGCTCGGGGCGCTGAAGGCGCGTGCCGCAGGTTGCTCGCTGTTCGAGCGGCGAGCCGAGCGCGAGCGAGCGAGCGAGCGAGCGCGAGCGAGTTGAGTTCAGTACCCGGTTGACAGCCGGCGAGGCGGCGGCGTAACGTGTTCCTCTATCTATCCAAACGCGCGCCGCCTCTGCGTGATATTCTAAATCTAAATAAATTTTACACATACCGTTGCCGTATCTCATGAAAATAGAGTGCGTGAAACCCAAAATTCCATGTAACATCGAACCGTTGCAATATCTTTTTATAAGATTTACTTTACCAATGAATAACAACAATACCGTGCGTAATCACGTTACAGCAATGATCAAACACCTACGTGTAATGCAATTTACTGAATGACGTTAAGAAAATATGGTCTTGGTCTGCTAGTGAGAGCCCTGGCTCGGTGATGAGCGACGCTGTTCCGCCGACCAAAAACAACAGTGTTAGTTTATAGTATTCAATGGACTAAGGACTAATAGTATTATGCCACATTTTTTTGGATTTGTAGTGAGGTGTTGAGACTATAGTGTTTGTAAAAGAACGACAATGGCGGACCGTGAACGTCCTGCTAAAACCCCTATTAGGGTGGGATTTTATGACATAGAAAGGACTATTGGCAAAGGGAACTTTGCCGTGGTTAAGTTAGCACGACATCGAATAACGAAGACTGAGGTAAGTGAACCAGGTCAATAAAACATGAGATGTGTGCTTGGTCTACTTGTATGTTTAGGTGCCTATTCAAAAGTCGCACGGTCTCGGCTTGTCGTATCTCACATTCTATTCGGTTCTACATATAAGTGGACAGTGTTAAGCATCTAAATACCTACAGTAGAAAACTTAATTAATAACTGTAACTAAATTACATCTACATTTCTATTAATTACACAGATATACATGCTAGATTTCCTATTTCCCTAAGGAATTATACCTACTACCCGTAAGTGTACAAATATATACCTACCTACCAAATATCGAGTACAGTCAGTAGAAGAAATGGATAAGCTCTACAATCTCCATCCACTTTACCGAAAACTGTACCTACCTACGTATCCTTAGCAGACACAAGTGAGTGTAGCTACTAAGTATACCATAACTGCGTAACCAAAAAGTCACAAAATAACCACGCAGTTTCTTTAAACCGTCACTAATAAACTCTGGTACCTTTAGGTATAACAGTTACATTATAATATAAATAATAATATATTGTTCGCTTAAAATACGACCCGTAATTGTCGACCCGAAATTAATGACGATAATGTTAGACCTGATAGGTAATTCAAATCCACATATATTGCTACAATAAGGGTTTAAATTATCGAGTCGTGCATTACGTATGATCGTTCATTTCGGATCGACGAATACGGGGTCATACACTAACCGCACTCTCAATATAATAATATACATCACTTTACAATTCAAAAAATAAACAAACAATAGGTAGGTACATAGAAGACTACGTTGTCGGCTGAAAGGCTGAAAAGACGACGAACTCTGCAGGTTTCAAAGCTTTATGCAAGTAATTGAGTGGTAATTACACTAATTTACCTTTCTCCTGTTTATCCAAACATCTACGTAGCCTAGCTATTGTTGCGGGTGCGTCAATTACAAGTTAATCGACACAATCCTACTTCCCCTTTCACAGCCCACGCGAATCCAGCTGATACACATTTTTCCGCTTCCTCATTGCAAGAACGTACTTGAATTCGGTGGCAGGGTTTTAAAACACTTCACTTTTAATCCTACTTAATTGTAAATGCGACAGTTTGCGTGTGCTTGTGTTTTTAGTCTTTCACGCTAAAACGGCCGGAAATTTGGAATTGGATTTCAAATTACAATTATGTAGAGTAGATGGCCGGATCACGGAATAACGCATAGACTACTTTTTATCCCGATATTTTCACGTAATCGGGATGTATGCATACAAAATCACAAAATTTCAACCTTTAAGTCTAGAGACATAAAATTTTACTTAGGTAGCTTGGTTTGGGTGTTCTTCATGCAACTTTAATGAAGATACGACGTAATTTTCAAGAGTGCCCATGGGAATTTAGAGAATTTCCGGAAATTAAATCAAATGCCAGATCTAACGGTTCACGGAAGCCATGGATGAAGGCTAGTAGGATAATATAAAATATCCTGGGACCTGGATCATAAACGTGCATCTGTATAACGCCAAGAAAAGTTTCACGGCTTCAAACAGTGAGAACATTCCAGATTAGTCTTTCGTCTGTCAACCTAAAACCATGGCACAGTCGAAGCCATGCTACCTGGAATGTCTACTTATAAGGTTTACGTTTTGTGCTTATTTTTATTCACAAAGCTACATTATGGCAAAGTCGGTTTAGCAGCACATAGCCTGCAAACGGAGTCGTTTCAGATGCGCTTCGAGGCGGGTGGTCACGAAGGTTATAATCCTCGCTCCAAATTCCTAGTCACCGTTGACATGGACGGACATAGACATAAAATACTCCAGCACGCTTTTCCTTTGGTGTTTTGCACGCATTTGGACCTCCCACCTATCACCAAATCTAGGGTTGCCGACCCATCTACATAAATTCCAGCATAGCTAACTACTATGAAAAATATCTCATGTTTAATGTTAAATAGGTTTAATAGCGAATGATTTGAATAATTAATATCCTCCTGGCATTGCTCGTTACCTTGCTGCTGTTTCCTTATCAAATATGAAAGAGAACTTAGTGGGTATTTCGATGTATACGGTATGTATAAATAGCTTTTACGCAGTTATGCTGCGGGTTATGTAGGTAAATTGATTCAAGTAAACAAACACTCAATATCAGCTGACTTCCGACCGATAATCGCCTTCCTTTAAGTAATTACCATGTCAGCTCATACATAATCTGTATTCAATCATATGTAACTTGAATTGCGTGTTGCCTACAATAAAGGTATAAAAAAATTAGCACACTAGGATTTAGAGTTATGAAGAAATATTTATATTTTTGATGTTATTAATTTGTGACTTATTTCGAAAAAAGTTCTTTGCATTGTATATAGGTATAAGATCTCAAAAGAAAGCTCGTGACTATAGCTATAAACAAAGCCACCTAGCAATCTATACGTATAAAAACTAAAGTCCAGCCTGATTGACTGATTGACTCATCAACGCCCAGCTCAGACCTTTGGCCCTAAAAGGCGGAACTTTTTCATCATAGTTGCCTTTATGATGTAGACAAGGAATAAGGACGGATATCTTGAAATTCCCACGAGATAGGGAACAAACGAGATTTATATAATTCAATTTAAAGTGACCCTATCTCCTTTATTACGACTACTAGACTTAAAATTTAGCTTCCAAATAAGTAGGAAAGACTTAATTAAGACATAAACAGGATGATTTTTAGGGTTCCGCACCTCGAAAGGAAAAAGCGGAACCCTTATAGGATCACTTTGTTGTCCGTCCATCCGTCTGTCTGTCAAGACCCTTTTTCTCAGGAACGCGTGGAGGTATCAAAGCTGAAATTTATATCAAATACTCAGGTCTACGGTCCCTTGGAGCTGTAAAAAATTCAAACTTCTAAGCCAACGCAATCAAAAGATACAGCCGTTTATGCCGCAAAAATTTCCGCAAATTTTCGAAACTCGCAAGGGAATCAAAACCTACAGGGTACTTCCCGTGAACTCAGAATCTTGAAATTTGGTACGAAGCAACGTATTATAGCACAGATAAAGGAAAAATTGCGAAAAGCATAAATTTTTAACGCAATCAAAAGATATAGCCTTTTATGCCGCAATTTTCCGCAAATTGTCGACACTCGCAAGGGAATCAAAACCTACAGGGTACTTCCCGTGAACAGTGTACTCGCAACGCCTCTAACCGGCAGAAATGGAAGCAAATTGCTAAGAGGGCTGTCCTCGAAAAAGTCTGCGACCCACCGAACATCACTCCGTGTACCTCGTCTGCGCAACCACGACCACTCTGACAAGAGTGTCCGACTAGGAAGACTTCCCGTGAACTCAGAATCTTAAAATTTGTCACGAAGCAAGGTCTTATAGCACAGATAAAGGAAAAATTGCGAAAAGCATAAATTTTTTTGTCTGTCTGTCTATATCAGTACCCAATCTACAATGATCCCACATTGCGCACATTTTGCTTAGGAGCAAGACTGGATGTTCATAGATACACATAAATTTGTACGGAACCCTCGGTGCGCGAGTCCGACTCGCACTTGGCCGGTTTTTTAACTAACCGACGACTTAGCTGTAGCTGTTATACAACGTCCCACCAGGTTTCCGCGAGAGTCTAACCACGCATCCCTGAGGCCATATGGAGTAATAAATGTTATCTGAACCTAGGTCGAAATATGCTTAGTTTTTGAGATATTTCCATTTTTATGTTTAAATTTTACTATGAAAGTGGTGGAGGTGCTGGGATTGCGTATTTATTATGTATGAAAAAATAAAAAAGTTCAAAAGCATAATTCGATCTAGGTTCACATAACATTTATTATTCCATATGGCCTCAGGAATGCGTGATAGACTCTCGCGGAAACTTGGTGGGCACGTTGTAGAGATTTGATTACTTGGCAACAGTTTGATAGTGATTTGAGAGCAACGAAAAAGTAATTAATCGTTGACGTTGTCGACAAAGATCTATTTTTTGTTTATTGATCCTTTTATCAAAAATAATACAAATATGAGATTACCTAATTCAAGATCCCGCAGTGAACGGTTAAGTCACGTTTGCGTTCCAAGTTACGTTTCTGACCCTTCGAATATAACCAAATCTGTCGGCCATCAGACTTGGAGAACTACTTCCTATTAAATCTGCCAGATGTTTCGCTATTTGACTTGACGAAGGTACCATTTCGAAACGCGACCACGACCGTTTCGCGCGACCAACTGCTTCGTGTGAACATAGTCGCGCGGGTCGCTTGCGTTGCATTCGTCGGTGCTTCATATTGACTTATACTAAGCAGGCGCGCAGCGAAGAATCGCCATACTCAAGCGGCAGTGGGCAGGGCACATCGCTCGTAGAACTGATGGCTGATGGAGCCAAAAGGTTCTCGAATAGCGTCCACGGACGGACCGGAAGACGCAGTGTAGAAAGGCCTCCAACAAAATGGAGTGATGACCTGGTTAATTTTGCGAGACCGCGTTGGATGCAGATGGCACAGGACTGGTCTGTTTGACGAACCTTGGGGAAGGCCTACGTTAAACAGGCGACGTCTTACGGCTGAAAAAATGATGATGATGATGAGTCGCCCGACCCGCTCGCGGTCGTTTGTCGCGATCGCCCCCATTGGAATGCTACCTTTAGAAGCGGACGAACATGATAGGTATTGGAATAAGTTGAAGATTTCCTGTATATCTAACTGAGTATGCCGGGTAAATCCTAACCTAATAATGACGTTGATGAAACACCTGGCTTACTGTGCGCACAAGGAAATTAGAAATGGATCACGTGACTTGCCTATCAGGTTACGTAAGCGATCCTTGCTAATAATATACTCAAAGTGAGTTTATATCGATGAATGGAGTAAGCATTAAGGGTTTTTACGTAAGTAGGACTATGTTTATGTTTAGTATGTATGTATATTTTTGTATTATTTTTTCAGTGTGTATGTTTTTGTGTTTAGTTTTTAAATGGGTCCCACTGAAAAACAGCGTTGTGGCTTGCCACAACATTATGTTGAGTGGGGCCCAATTTATACTATTCGATATATTTTTTTTTTATTTGTAAATTTCCTATCATATGTATTTTTTTTTCTGTGTTTGTATCGAATATGTGTAAATAAACATCTCTCTCTCTCTCTCTCTCTCTCTTTACTTTTCAACGACAGTAAGTTTTGTATGAGTTCCTTCCTGTGAGACGATTCTTATTATGAGATTATTGGACTAACTTACATAATGCCAGCTTCAGCTCAATCGAATACCAAGAAGTGGTCGAAAAATGTTTTACAAATGAAACCACGACTTACAAACATACAAACGTTGCAAGTTAAATAAAAGGTTGTAAAAATTAAGAAATATGGTCGTGAGGTAATCCAGCTCGCTTTAAAAGCATTGTTTCCTAACGTCGACAGCTAATCAATAAACCACTTTTAATCAGCAGTCAAATTGATTGAAATCGAGCGTGGGTGAGGATTAATTTAATAATAAAATGGATACAAAACTTTATGATGAGAATTTAAGGCCGTCTTCTGAAACGTAAATTTCAATCGTCAGATCGTACACAAAGGCTCTCAACTTCTAAAGTAAATCTATTGTTTTGATCTTATGCAAGCCAGTTCTAAGTGTCTCAGGCAGGGTTGTTGCTGACGCAGGTTTTTTCTGTGTCCTCGAATACTGATTTTGAAAGGTATTAATATCAATAATAGGTATCATAATAATATTATAAACGCGAAAATTTGTTACTCTTTCACGCTAACACGGTTTGACGGATTCTGATGAGCGCACATAAGACAGCTAGTATTTTTAATAAAACACAAGTTATAATCATTATATTAATTTTATAGGTATATTTTATCAATGATCTATAGCAATAACATAAAAGTCAGCATCTATTGTTGCTCAGTGCAGTGCTGATAATCTGATGCTGATATTCGCAATTATCTGGGGTGAAGAGTTAGCTGTATTAGTCATTTAGCGATGTTGCATGAGATACCTATGCCCGAATGTGAACCGTGAGACGCAGACGTTTGCTTAGCGGTACATTTTAAACACGAGAGAGCTATCACTTGTATAATTTGACCTAAATGTCATCGTAGTGTTGTGCACCTTGTTATAACAGTGTGTTATAACAGTTGTTAGTAAGTGTTTAAGCAAAAAAAAAGCGGTAATTTACGTTAAGTAGGTGTATTTTGATGCAGTAACACTAAATAGAGCTACGCAGTATGATAATGTTATTCAGTGGACGTTTTAATAGCCGTAGAGTACCTGGTTAAGAGCTTAGGCGTACGTTATGCGAGCGTACCGGCCGAAGTGGGTCGTTGGCCGAATGCGAGGCGCCGTCGTCGTGAATGACTCATTGGCTGCGTTTTAATGTAGATTTCACACAGCAAGTAAATTCTCAGTCTTAACTGGAAATGCACTAAAAACTCAGGCATAACGGCGGTGGTGGTTCTTGAGTTTGATAGATGTGAAGGTGCAAGGGTGACGCATCAGCAGGTTACGATGTTTCGAAGCCGCCGCGTGTTGAATGAATGCACCGAAATAACAAAACGGACGCCCTCGGCCTTCGTTGTCCGTGTGTGCGTTGGCGAGGTGGAACCGTGGAACGTGCTACGAGTAAACACAAAAATCCGGTTCAAGTCTACGGTTAAAAATGTTTGGTATCTTCACCTCGTTATTTAGGAATGTTTTAAGTACTTCGTTGAGACCATGTAGACTTTTTACAACAGCTAGCGCATCATTGCATTTGTTAAAGACAACGTTTATTATAAAGCTGCAATAAGAAACCAGTAAAAACTGATCAGTAGTCATAATAAAACTTGGACGCCATATCACAGAATAAGTAATAGTACTAACGTACAGAAGGATCACTCTCGAACAAAAGTCAACTTTAGGTATAAAAACTCCCCTTCTCTTACTGCTTGCACGCGAAATCAAAACTTATCGTGTGATACGAGCGTTCATATTCCGTTGCGCACCGCTGGTCCGAAACCAAGGACACAGGGTTCCCACTCGCCATTATACTAAAGGATGAATTAATTATATTATGCAAAGTCCAATTAGTGTTAAAATAGTTTGTATAAAACGTCATTTTTTTTCCTCGCATTCAAAGTGAAAATTAGAGTGTTTAACGCGAGACAAATAACCACATTCACCTACCTACTAGAGTTACAGAGTATTTATGTGATGATTTAAATCACTACAAAATAGCTTGTACTTACCTTTCAATATCATCTGGAATTTTAAAGAATGATAATTTCATTTCCTCTTTCTTTCTTTTATTTAGACACCCGTAAAAGCAACAGTATCATTTCACGACACTGCTCGAAAATGTGGCCATAGATAATCTAAATCCAATACTCAAAACTGCCTATATATGTACATTTAACAGCTGACTCATTTATGGCGCACAAACACGACAACAAAGTTACACTAATCGAAAACAGGACGTATCAGTATATGTATTTCATTATACGATACGACTTTTTGAAAGATAATTTCTGAATTTCATTCCTGGCGTGCCGAAACGACATTATTGGACCAATCAACAGTAATCGTCTGCTGCATGCGATGGATGGATGGATGAATGGATGGACGGACGGACGGACGGACGGACGGACGGACGGACGGACGGACAGACGGACTGGATGGACGGATGGACGGGATGGACGGGATGGACGGGATGGACGGGATGGACAGAATGGACGGATGGACAGATGGACGGGATGGTCAGGATGGACGGATGGACGGATGGACGGAATGGACGGATGGACGGATGGACGGATGGACGGAATGGACGGGATGGACGGGTTGGACGGGTTGGACGGGATGGACGGAATGGACGGGATGGACGGGATGGACGGGTTGGACGGGATGGACGGGATGAACGGGATGGACGGGACGGATGGACGGAATGGACGGGATGGCCGGAATGGACGGGATGGACGGGATGGACGGGTTGGACGGGATGGACAGAATGGACGGATGGGCAGATGGACAGGATGGACGGATGGACGGATGGACGGGATGGACGGGATGGACGGAATGGACGGATGGACGGGATGGATGGACGGAATGGACGGGATGGACGGGATGGACAGAATGGACGGATGGGCAGATGGACGGGATGGACAGGATGGACGGGATGGACGGGATGGACGGAACGGATGGACGGATGGACGGGATGGATGGATGGACGGGATAGACGGGATAGATGGACGGATGGACGGATGGACGGATGGTCGGATGGACGGGATGGACGGGATGGACAGGATGGACGGGATGGACGGGATGGATGGATGGATGATTATGATTATGATGATGATGATGATGATGATAATGATTTCCTCGCATTAGTCGTGAAAAGCACAATGTTTAGTCTCGGCCAAAAGTGCAATAGATGGACTCGTACTTTCGAGGGACTCCGCTACGCGTCGGCCCTCAAACAAACTCGTCCATCTATTGCTTACTTTCCAGCCTCTACAACAATGTACTATTTATACCAATTATTAGATCGTTTAGAAGTCATTGTTGGTTACAAAAATCACAGAAAAAAAGGTCCTCGATTACGCGCGAGTCGCGCGACGCGGCTAGCGCTAGCGTGCGTATTAAAGGCCGCGCGACAACCTACTGCCATACTCCTCCCGGGAGGAGCGCCGGCCGAACATACCTACCTAAACTGCGGAGTGAAACCCCCCTGGCCATATATTGAGTTATAGCAATAAAACACAAACTACAAATTGTTTGGCTGCTAATCACGAGCTGACGAAAAAAGATCTCACCTTTCGTGTTAATGTTAAACTAAACAACGTAGGCAAGTATCGCAAATGGCTGATGAGAGTGTTTGCCAAATGTTCCGCGGAATATAACCAATCATCCAGCACGCCGCGCGGGCGCGTCGGACGCCGCTGCCGCGTCCACAAATACACGACACCGACCTTGCCTGCGGCGCGGGATGCACGCTAAACTTTGTTTTTATTATTTTACGTTTTTCTCAACGAAACGCTAGCACAAGGTGATGGCCAACCTTATCTCGAACGAGATACGTAGACAGCGACGAATAAATTTAGCCTGTCTGGAGCACAAACTATGAACACTGTTTTTCGTTTGTGTTCGCAAGTCTTGCCAAGCGCGGTTCGCAGGAGGTCAGAAACACTACGATACAGTAACTAATAATACAGACTTATCCCCTTTAAAATCGTTATCGCCTTATATCTACTTCTATCTAAGCACCAACGCCAATGCATTTTGAATTATGTCGTAGGTGAAAATACTGGAAACAAAGTTTTTACGATGATCGAAAAGTGATTTCGAACCTAGGTAAATGATTTTCCTGTTTAAAACATTGTATTCAATTTCCTCTGTTTCTTGAAATAACCGCGCCGAGAGGAAACTAAACTCTTCACTTCACAGTAACTTTCTTTTAGTGAATCCGTGTTACAATTAATTTTCGTACTTGCGTTAGTAATGTATAGGTACTTTCTGCGTTTCTTTAAACAAATCCAAAGGAGAGGAGTCAGTCATGTGTAGTCAATTATACAGGTTTTTACTCTAGGGAGGGACGCCCCACATAAATAAATCTTGTAATATGTCAGCAATTTTGCTGGTTTTTCCTAGGTTTCGTATCGTATCTGATTTACGGCCTTCAATGTTATTAACAAGCAAAATAATAAACAACACAGCTATTTTTGTAAAGAGAAGAGCCTGATAAATTGCAAAAGCGAGTACTCTCTTGACTTGATAATGCCTATTGAGTGAGTGTATACAGTTTTTACTTATGATTATGACATTTCTAACTTAATTGTTTGAGAGTTTCACATGATTTTTATCTCACTGTTTGAAGTCTTTAGCTTCTGCGTGGTATGTTTTTTTGCTTTAGATAAAAGCCATTATTGTTGATTCTCTAATATTTACTCAGTTCATTAAAATTACTGTCTGTGATTGCTTTGAGAGAATCTTACGGTATATTTTTAGATGGTTCATTGGTTTTAATAGGTACTTACTTCTATAGATTTGTCTCATCGGAGTTTGAAACTGTGAAATCGTTGTTTCCATTAGGCAAATCCATCGTTATATACATACAATCTATCGTCACGTCTTTCTTTGTCAACTTTTCGCGCCATACAATGCTGAATCGTTTTGGATTGTTACCTACGATAGGCTGTGCCTGGGGCTAAATTCAGGGACGGCCAATTCAATCGTTTGCGAGAGGATTGGGATGGGCTGAGCTTGGGATGAGCCTTATTTTCCTATTAATTTGCTTTGTAAATAAATAAATAAGGCTCATCCCAAGCTCAGCCCAAACCTCTCGCAAACCAGTGATTTTTGGCGTTCCTGAATAGCAGTTCATCCCTATCCTCTCACAAACGATTGAACTACCGCTCGCAAACCGTGTTGGGCGTTTCCTGAATTTAGCCCCTAGTATGAACCGCTGTAAGCTAGTTTTAACTACTTAAGTTTTTTTGCTTTTCATATTACCAAGCATTTGTGGCGTGGCAACTGATTGTTATACTCTCTCCAACGAATAAGATTCTGCACTTTTCCATTTACCTGAGTAAATTCGGTTTCACACGCACAGAAAACATAGATCATCTGTCTACCTGTGAGATGTAATCTCGGTGTTAATTTTCGCTTGTATTTCGGGATGAGAAAAAGAACAATAATTTATCATATAACGACGCTAGATCGTGTTGTAAAAAACGATGTCGTGACGAAACTTATCCCAACTAGATGATCATTAACAGACCTGTCATCGATAAATTTAACGTGGAATTCCTCATTCTATTTAATTGAATTAACAAGTGTGTTTAATCGGCCGTTTTTAGGGTTCCGTAGTCAACTAGGAACCCTTATAGTTTCGCCATGTCTGTCCGTCTGTCTGTCTGTCCGCGGCTAAGCTCAGAGATCGTTAGTACTAGACAGCTGTAATTTGGCATGAATATACATATCAGTCACGCCAACAAAGTGGTAAAATAAAAAATAAAAAAATAATTTTTTTTAGGGTACCTCCCATAGACGTAAAGGGGGGTGTTTTTTTTTTCTCGACTAATCCTATATTGTGGGGTATCGTTGGATAGGTCTTTTAAAACCATTGTGGGGTTGCTAACATGATTTTTCTATTCAGCGATCTGTTTGCGAAATATTCAACTTTAAAGTGAAAATTTTCATTAAAATCGAGCGTCCCCCCCCCCTCTAAAATCTAAACTGTTAGGTGGAAAAATTAGAAAAAATTCAGAATGGTAGTAAATATATCAAATTTACTAGGAAAATTATAGCGGCTAAAATTGCTTGGAAATTATTTGTAGTTTAAGAGTAAATAGTAGCCTAAGGTATAAAACATACCTAAACTTGGATGATTCCGTACACATAAGAAATCCTTAGAAAAATATTACTTGATTTTTTTTGTAATGGCTACGGAACCCTACCTTGTGCGTGTCCGACACGCTCTTGGCCGGTTTTTTTTATATATGTTGTTTCGCCATGTTCGTCCGTCCGCGGCTTAGTTTAGAAACCGTTTGTGCTAGATAGGAAGCTGTAATTTTGCATGGATATAAACTCAGACAGAGTGGTAAAATAATATTTCAAATAATAGGGTGGTTAACCTCCGCTACACGTAAAGGGGATGTTTTTCCTCTCTTGTCTTAATCCAATTTAATCCATCGTCGGATAGGTCTTTTATAAACATTGTAGGTTAGCTAAGACCATTGAATATGGATCCGTTTGCAGAATATTAAGCTTCAAACTGCAAATTTTTGTTACAGTTTGTGTCCCCTGTGAACAAGCTAAATAGTTGGATTGAAAAATCTCAAAAATAAAAATCATAATATTTGTCTAAATAACGAATTTAAAAAGAAAACTATCACAGTCTTTACAATTTAACAAGTAATAGTCGATCAAAACTTAATATTGAACATTTGTTGCATGTTAGCTCGGAACTCTACAATGCACGTGACCGCCGACACGCACTTGGCCGGTTTTCTACTTGTTTTTAAACAGATGGCCTATTATTATGTAAACAGCAGCAATTGGTGCTTTAAAAATCTTGTTAGCTAAATTGCGAGCTCGATATTGCTTGGTGAAAGTTGCTTCTGCCTTTTCAATTAAGTGGCTAGGTATCCGACTAAACCGATAATTATTTTTATTGATCGAAGATTTCTGTGTCCAGGCATGCTGGCGGTGCGTGACGGCCAGTCAGACGAGTATTTAGCCAGGAAATCTTTCCGTATGGTACGCGCTCCGTTTACATTGAGGCGCTTGAAAAATGTGCGCTTGACGCAAATGCGTTATCTATTTTAGAGCTCTGCGTCAGTAGCCTGCTGTTATCTGCTCTGTGCAGTCTGGCGGTCACCCCCGTAGGCGTCTTTTCCGTCCTGGACGAGAATCCCACCAAATATAGTCCTGTCTCCATCGATATACATAATGTTTGTAGCTGTAATAGTTGCATTCTCACTGTTCCTTAGTGCCTTCATTGTGGTTTTTCATGCCCTGACTATTCTTCTTATATATTCTGTTACTAAAGAGCATAATTATTAAATTCTCTGATACTAGTGAGTTCCATCTTTCACTGTTCTGTTTGACACTTAAATTGGAAATAATGAGCAATCATCTCTTCATTGGTTGTACTATGATTCATTAGTCGGGAATTTCGAGATTATCTGGTGGCCTGAATTATTTTCGTAAGAATAGAGAGAGCATTGTGACGTGATTCGAAAAAAAATTGGCGAAGTTTCGGAATGACGTACTATGCTGGAACATGTCCATGTTTTTTGTGGTCGGTGTTATACTCAGGTGTTGTAACGTCGCATAGTTTGGCGGCTGTAGCACGAGGCGCGAACAACTAGGATGCGTTTATCAAGAGATAATTCGTGATAGCGCGGAGACACGCGTGCCTGTTTGCTTTCAACCTTATCATCTATTGTGACGTCAATCCCTCATATTGACCTGACGATTTCCTCATAACTACATGCTACGGTTGGATCTAAAAATCCTTGGATTTTGATCTCAAACGAACGAAACGAAACGACGATAACGACGATTAACGACGATTTAACGATTTAAAAGGCTGCTGTCATAAAAGTAAGACATTGCAATTGCTTGACTTTAAATATTTTCAAAAAATTATTATATTAATTATTATTATTTGCGATCAGCTCCTTACTCTTAATATGCAGCTAAGGATTCCGTAAAAATTGTCATTTCTCATGTAAGTAGGACCAAATAAAAAAATTTAGGAGTCATAGTTAATATCCTGATAGTTTGTAAGTGATTAGGATTAGTATATTTTTTATATCAGATTGGTATGCAGGTTGTTAAAAGACGTTGCTTTGTGCGTCACGATTCTTAAAGGTGAACGGAATTATTGGGTTCATTACACTTATCTTATATTTATTGTAGCCTAATAAGTGCCTTGTTTGTTTTTATAATTGCCTGTGTGTCCTAAATGTAAGAAGTATATTAATTTACTGCATACAAATATACCACTACTTACATGCTCACTTTATTGACGCGATATTGAATGTTGCGCAATTTAAATGGATCGGGGTCGTTTACTTTCTGTAAATATTGTATTATAATTGCTCTCATTGTAATCATGCTTCATTGAGTTCTTCTTGTTTTAAAACAGAACAAAGAAAGTTTGTAATCACAGGCTTTACTTTATATTGGCTACCCCGAATATTGAACAACACCTGTGCTCTGCGTTTATCTTCTTTATTCCTCGAATAATTTTGTAGTATTCTTAAAAATAGGTCATACATTTCAAACGCAACGAGTAGGTAAGTGAAGATTGGTTCCAGTGCTTCTATGTAATATATTTTTACCTAGTATTAAAGCTCGCTGTCTAGGACAAGGCGAGATTTGAAAAGGGGGAGACTACAATACTCACGTAGTGGCACACGATCGCATTATACTTACGTAGCTACTAGCTACCGGAAAGTAGGTAGCTACGCTAAGCACGTCTTTGCCGCACGCGGAGGTGCCATGGGGAGAGTTTATTCAGTTTATCGAATAGAGGTAAGGTTTACAACGTCTTGTCAAATAAGCATTCTAGACTAATCGGCTTAAATTGGTTGAGATACACATGTAGCATTGATGTTTTGATTGCCGCGACAGTACTCGTATCGACTCTTTATATCGATGATTTGATAACAACGTGACACAAAGGACGTAGCGCATAGTAGTTTTGGCAATGAAAACATCACACAAGGCTGTCCAGTCCATCCTTAATATTCAATCAGTAAGCTGGTCAGGCACGAACACATCCAAATGATATCAAAGATACATGCAATTTGTTCCATAAACGGATTTATTACAGTTCTAAATCCAGATGGACGAGTCAGGTTAGTCTTACAGCTGTAGAAGCATTAAATCTAAGTGGATTACGGAAGACGGCAGCAAATCCCTCTGAACAATTGTGTTAACTAACATAACAGTACGAAAAAGTTTCGTGATAACGAACAAGGTTCCACGTAGATATTCACGGTGATGTAGACTGCTTTTAAAAGCAGGATTGAAACATAAAATCTATGGCGTGAAACTGAAAATAAGGGACGGAATTGTAAGGATCTGTAATTTTGTAAAGCGAAAGGGGAGAAGTATAGCCGTCTTCTTCGCCCTCGAGCTCGCTGCTTGGGCGACTCTATTGATCGCAGTCTGGACTTGTTGATTTCAGCTCAGCTCGTACGTTCCCCGATTTAGTGTTGGACGATTCATTAAAATGTTCGTGTCTTTGTGAGCATTACAATCACTGTCGGCGCTGATTCAGCGACGCTCGAAGGAGCACGGCAATTTATTGAATAAGATCGTGGCATTCTAGCCGATGCTGATCTTGATTATAAATAATTATTGATGTAATGAATGAGATTACAACATCACTGAGTGACGGCACACTCGGCTAGGTACTTATAAATTATCAGAATGAATTGTTAATAGACATTTAGCGATAATTACCATGCAGTTTACCTTCTACTTTATCATTAGAAGATAACAATTGACGCAAATGCTCCTATTCAATTAATAAATAATTATTGAGACACATTTATCCATTTTATACCTCTGCGTAATTAAATATCTTTACATACTCGCATTAATTGAAAACTAATAGAATATTAGTAAAGTTAAAAGATAAGTTGTCCCTATACTTACCTACCGTCGTTTAAAGTTCACGGATCCAACGTTGTCATTTGGCATAAACTTTACCAATAACCTCTTCGACAGCGACAGATGACGTGGACATGCCTTGAAGCTTTAATTTATTTTCAAATTATCCTAGCTTTAGCATTCTGAGTTGTTTAAAACCTAGACTTTACCCGCGGCTTCGCACGCGTGAACCATTAATCCTGGCAGTGGAATGGAAACTCCGGGATTTTACTAAATTCCCACGGAAATTTCCAAAAAATACTTCGTTGTATGACGAACACCCCTGCAAAATTTCACATTCTAAATTTAGAGGTTAACATTTTGGGATTTTACATACAACCTTACTAGGCGAATTTGAATGCGAATACCAATTTTCATTCAAATTCGCCGTTCCAATTTAGCGTGAAGGAGTAAAAAACACACACACACACACACACGCACACTCTTTCATATTATAATATAAGTCGAATACTACTTTTACCCAAAAGACGACACGATAAAATAATATATGTTAAAGTTGCACATGTTACAGTCATAAGATAAATTGGTTTAGTACTGTCATGGTTATACAGAAATAAAAAAATATATACTAGAACACTTAAACTAAAACTAAAAACCTTAAAAAATATAATATAATAACTAAAATATATTATTAAAGGGAGTCCCGTTAGGCAAGGTTCCGAAGATACTGGCAGCGTTCCCCCTTTGAATAGCTAGACTAATTCTTTGTCCGAGGTAGCTGCCAGCTCTTCGGTCCACTGTGACGTCGACTAACCTTTTTGCTATTTCCTTAAAAAGCCTTATTGCGCTAGGACCCCACGGACCAAGAATCTCGACACCGAATGGGACAAAATCATATAAAATAATTCATATAAGGTAAATTAAATGAAATAACAACTTTATCCATCTAAATCCATGATTTAAAGTTCGAGTTGAGTTAATGAAAGATGTGACAATTTCCGCCTCAACGAATGTCAATAATATACACCGTGAAATTTTAGTGGTTGTTTTCCCGAAACGAGGTGATTTAGTATCGATTGTACAATCGATTTATAATTACTATTTTGACTAGAGTCAAAAATCCAATTGTGAAAAACGAAAGTCGAAAATGACCGCAAACCAATAGTAACGCTTCGTTGGTACAAGTAGCGTACGATCGTACGATAGGTTAGGTCCCAACGAAGCGTTACTATTGGTTTGCGGTCATTTTCGACTTTCGTTTTTCACAATTGGATTTTAGACTCTAGTCAAAATAGTAATTATAAATCGATTGTACAATCGAAACTAAATCACCTCGTTTCGGGAAAACAACCACTAAAATTTCACGGTGTATATCGACGGTTAAAAGGCAAAACGCATGAAGCGACGTTTTTTGAACTTTACATGAAACCCGGCTCAAACGACGGAGAAAAATTCGCTGGTTTCTAATATGTATATAACTCATTTTGACAAAAAGTGTCGCTTCATGCGTTTTGCCTTTTAACCGTCGATATGTACTCTAAGTGACAACACCGTCGTCTCCTTGATTCTTATGTCGCCAGCCTCATTATCACCTGGTCGCGATCGCATTCCCAGGCACGGTTTATCACCACTTCTACTTAGGATTCTAATGTTAATTCGTTACGTTCCATTTAACATGTGTCCGCTGCGTACGCGTTGCTACGCTATTTCAATTGTAGAACTTGCTACGCGCCGTAGCAGCTACGCTTGCGTATAGCTACGAGTGGGCAGTTGGCATAAAACCAATGATATTATCACTGTTATTTTACTAAAAGTATCTTTGTGTTTTGGCTCCCATTGTTTTATGGGCTTTGTGTTCGACCCTAAAAGCGTAAAAAGAGTAGTAACTCGTTTTAGTTCCATACACGGCTTGAGTTTGGTTGGGTAGGCTACCTACAACTGGGTGACAATGGTGACAGATTTTCACTAGGTTCTAATTGATTGAGTGCTTAAGGCCGATGAGAGTCCTAAGGTTTGTAATTTTGGAAATTAATTAAGGATATTTATAGTTCTTTATTCATTGAATAATTTGTACTTAATATAGTATATTCGGTAGTCATTCTTGCAGATGATTTGTTATTTATGAATTACGCTACGTCTCACGAGGATAGAACTGTGAAATAACAGAATAATTGGACTAATTTTCCTCCCATTTTCTAGTCCTCTATGGGGTGCCGTTACCATACGACCCCGTATGTGTCGATCCAGAATGAACAACAATAATGCACGACCAGATAATTCAAACGCTTATGGTGTTAAACCTTCTTGTATATTTTAATATTGTTTATTGTTTTTCCATTCATTACCTACTTTCTGCTGTCACCTCTGTCTTCTCATAAACTTTTTACCGTTGAACATATAATATATTTCACCATTTTCCACTGCCAAACTTTGGTTTCCTTTAAGTTATGGCAATTACACGGGGGTTTCAATTATCAGATCGTGCTATTGCCTTTCATTCCGGGGCGAGAATTACAGGTCGTATTTTAACCGCACCCATCTCTAACTAGATAAAGCGGTTACTACGTATAGAATGTATCAAACTATAGGATTAACGCAGTGATAAGATAAAAGTATACACTCTGATAGTTTAATGTTTTGTTTTCTCCAAACCATCTTCTGTTGATACGCTGTAGAGGACACGGACATTCGTAATAAAAGCTGTGGCTTTGTTTAGTATTGAGTATAAGCGAGAGAGTACATAGTCAAGGATTTTCGAGCCTCTTCTACGTAAATACATAGATTTATTTGTATGAAAAATACGAATGTTTGTTCTCGGGTCTTGGGTGTTAAATATGTATTTAAGTATGTATCTATCTATATAAGTATGATTATCCGTTGCCTAGTACCCATAACACAAGCTTTGCCTAGCTTACTTTGGGACTAGGTCAATTGGTGTGATTGTCCGGTGATATTTATTTATTTATTTATTATTTTTTATTTTATTTATATGCCGTTGACTGTACGTATAGTCGCCTTTAAAACGTCGGAGCAGGCGAGAGATTCAATAATATTGGAACGCCCAGTTGCCTCGCCATCATAAACATCTTAACACGCACGTAGGTACCCGATTGACAATACGATCGTGTTCAGATATTTTAACCCCTTGAACGCTCCGATGATTCAATTTTGGACATTATTATTCAAGCATATTTAAAGTTTTTTATTAATTTAATAATTTGTCATTTTTATAGTACGATCAGCAGTCACTCATGCAGTTGATTTGTTCTTTATAAAAGTACGTTAGGACTTGAGGATATACCGGATTAGTTTTAAAACACGTTACAAAAATGCAAAATTGTGAAAGCCATTCTCATTAAACGCATCGTTCCAGAATTGTATTGTATAAATAAGTAATTATTTAGATAGTTTTGGGTCACGGGCCGGGCCGTGTGAAGTGACGGCGGCCGGTTCAATGACACAACGGTTATTGACTGACCCGTTACATGTATTTAAGCACATGAATAAATACGGAGCAGAAGAAAAGCTTCCGAACAGTGCTCGAAATTCTTACCTATTATCATAGGGTTGTCGCTCGGTAAAAACAAAAATTAAAAATCAAAATATTTTATTCAAACAAGTACCTAAGTATCTAATATCTGTATATCTACAAACACTACAACAGGTAGGCATCTTTAAAAACAACCGAATACCCGAACTATGTAGCTAAACGCTAAACGGTCGCGTCGTCGCTAGCGGCACACCTGAACTTTGTCTACTCACTGAGCTAGTTCAAACCGGTTTGTCTCCGAGCGGGCGCCGGTGCACGCCCCCCCCGTCTTGTCTGTGACAGGTCACGCACACATATGTTGTGCGTGTAGTAGTGTAATGCGTGCGCGACGTTGTTTGAACTTTTTATTCTGCTCCGTATTTATTCCTGTGTTTTAAGTACGTACTTTATTCAATTAAAATAGTTAAAGTTATTACCATATTTCTAAAGCGTTGCAATAGGTTGTCGATAGTTAGGTTAGGAAATTGCATAGTGACGCGCCCACGATTGTGTACGGAATAAAATAATGGTGGGTTTTCCGGTGGGATATCGATAGATGTCGTTAGTATCGTGAGGTCCGCTTGAAGTTCCAGCCTTGCTTTGATTTTTTTATTGAGCTTTGGCTACCAGTGCCATCAGCTTAAAAGGATACAGCATTATTTTCAGGGAGATATACGATTGGCTTAGATTATTTATGCACTAGATAGAGCTTTGGTGGCATGGAAACGTCCCGTAAAAATATAAGCCAATTGGCTTATATGTCATTTGCGTCATTTGCAGGGTTGCCAATAGTAATATGCTAAAATCCCCAAATGCACTGTCGAAATTCCCCACGTGTGGGGAATGAAAAATTATGTGGGCCGAGTGACTTAGTTTAGAGCTGTTGCGAATAATGAATTGTAGGAAATTAATCAAGACTAGCAGAAATTTGATGTCAAATGTCGCGTATTTGTGTTCATACTTAAACTTTATATCGAGGAACTAAGGACAGCCATAATTGATGAAAAAGCAAATTTGTTAAAAAGCATAAGCTGCCCAAATTACTAATTCCACGCGGACGGAGTCGCGGTCAAAAGCTAGTTGAAAATATGTAATAAATAGAGCATTGCGACAGATTTCTTATACTTAAGTTTGTATACATATTTCCGTATCACCTTCACTACGTTAGGGCTGTCGCGTTCGCGTAGAGTGACACTAAATACAAACTTTACTGATTGAAACGATTCAAGCGATAAGGAATCTATAGTAAATAATATAAAACGGTGTGTACCTAACCTTTAAAGCGTCAATTTACCTTCCCTGTTTTGTATTTTTTAGGAAACAACCTTTCCCTATCACGATTTTGACACGTTACTACTTACATGTTTAAGTACATATTCACCTTACTCCATACTTCCATTCCATACATATTATAAATGCGAAATTAACTCTTGTTTTCACAAATAAGATATAGTTTGAAACCCTGGAAAGGACATGGGATAGTTTTCAGCCTGGAAAATTGCATAATTCCCGCGGGATCGCGGTAAACGAATTCACAGAAGGAGTAGCACGCAAAAAGTCATGAGTCATGTCATGATACATAAAAGTGATAAGTATTCTTGTACCACTTAAAAAAATACGGAATGTCATTATGGGCTATGTAAATATCCCATAAGAGGCCATGCATGCCTCGTTAAGGAAAATGCTGCGTCAAAAAGGTGTCAGGAACAAAACCTTGGTACGAGTAGATACATATCGTATTATTGTTTTAAGATTAACTGAAGTGTGTTCATATTTCGACATTAGTCAATCGGTCAAGTATTGTGTTATTCTTCATTGGGAGTATCTTGTCTCTGTTTTTAACAACGATGTATATTTACCACAGAACTTATAATAAAAAAAATATAGAAATGTCATGCATGAGAGTTAAAACGCGAGGCACCTATTGTAGCTAAATAGCGATATTTATCTTTCTAATATATAAAAATCTCGTGTCACGGTGTTTGTTATGGAACGCCTCCGAAACGGCTTGACCGATTTTTATGATTTTTTTTGTCTGTATTTGGTAGGTCTGAGAAGTCGTAGGCTATTTTTTATTTTATACTTCTATTCTTCGCGGACGTAGAAGCGGGCAACAGCTAGTTTTCCAATAAATAACTATTTAAATTTTGCAACGAAGTTAAAAACTAGGTATGTTATTGGAGAAATTGTGTTTCATAAATAATTTAATATTATTGGTGTTTGTTTATTAAAAGCAATGACTACATAAAAAACGCGTGTGCATTTACAACAGGAGGAGCAAAAAAGTGTCAACATCGATTCTGAAAAATACACACGATGGCATTTCTAATTCTCTTATTAGTAGTTCTGTGAGGTTTACCATCTAGCTTAGGCACTTCTAAACATTCAGGCATTACGTGAGTAAACGAGTTAAGAATATGGATAAATGTTGATTGTTATCAAAGATGAAAGCAGTCGTATTGCGGGATTATAGTATACCTAATTAGGGAAAAACGCGTTTACATTGACTTCGTTATCTTGTTTAATTAAAAAAACTTATTTCATCATCAGTGTTAGGATTACGCAATTCTAATCTTAATTACCTACTAATAATATTTCACAATACGTTTCCATTCTATTTTAGGTAAGTTTGATAAAATGATAAATATTTTTCTATGCACGGATGCTTGCAGAGTTATCACTTAATCGGGGTCAATGTCGGAGCAGCTGACGTGACGTACTTCCACTGACATGTTTGTTCCTATTAGGTGCTACTGTCCTCCTATTGTGAAACCGCAGTTGATAATTTCTATTACGGAACTAAGGCGTAGCGTACCCATTACAGCGCTGAGCAATTAATACGACATCTGAGACCGTATTGTCTAACGCGCGGGCGCTTGCCATCGCATTTACCATCTCTTTCTACCTTATTCTGTATCGTTTGACAGAAGAAAGGGGTGAAAGCGATTGTGATTCCAAGTGCGTTAGACAATAAGGCTTCTGGATGAATTTTCGTGCGTTTTGACTCGGGTCAAATGTCATCGACCCACGATTATTGCCATAAAGAAAGGTGAAGACGTTATAACTTTGGTCTAACTAGACTCAGCATTGTTCGATTCTAACTGATCAAATTTTCGTCGCATCTATGTCGTATTGGTTTTATATCGCTCTAAAGAATACCGGATCTTATTCATTGGGAATTTTGATAGGTATCGAACGATAGACTCTGTATCCGTCTGGGGTTTCCTAATTCCAATCAAACGTCTCTTAGCAACATGTATTCAAAATACCCATCCATAGTGATATTTTCCGTGTATACCTACTTGCTGTTGCCCGCGACTCCGTCCGTCAAAAATTAATTTGTCGCTATCCCGCGGGAACTATGCAATTTTTTGGGATAAAATCTTTCCTATGTCCTTCCCAGGATCTCAAACTATCTCCACTCCAAATTTTAACTAAATCGGTCCAGCGATTTAAGCGTAAATAACAGACAGTTACTTGCGCATTTACAGGGTGTTACAAAATTACCCGTAATAACTGAAGGGTATGGAAGTACTCCAGTAAAGAATTAAATTAGCATATATTTTTTTTAGAAAAAAAAAGAACATCGCGCAAAATTACAGTTTTATTTACTGTTCATGGGGTTTCAGGCTTTAGGGGTTATTTTATAACACCCTGTATAATTTAGTAAGGATTAGACTATCTACCACTAACTTCTTGATCATTTCTCAAAGACTTTATACCTATATTAAATGTAAGTAGGTACAAAGTTTTTGAAAAATGCTCTCTTATGTTTTACTTTCCATTATTATGAGGCTAATACGGAATCTTAGTTTGTATTAAAAAAATAACTAAAATTAATGTCTCATAATAGGCGAGTGCAATTTATAGACGACTGAACGCCTGAAGTTGAACCGTGTCAAAGGAGCATTACCCGTTTGCCTCGTCGTTATTAAATTTTCTAGCCTTCTAAGTCTTCTCGTCTAAGAGCTAATATAGTTCACTTAAATCGTAGATACAGTTTACTCGTTTCCAACCTTTTGGGAGACCTTTCCATTAGGCGAGCCGGGAGCGGTGAATCGAGCGACCAATCACATCAATTGCCTCAATCGCCGTCTGAACCGACCAAGTGACGTGCGCTTGACGTCATTACCTCTTTGTCTCACTGAACACACGAGTCTGCAAATCAAATGTGCCGTTGTGTACGTAAAAAATAATGGAATAAAACCCGACCGTAACGGCAACCGACTTTTGTTTATTGACACAGATTGATTGTGAGCATGTACCTACAACAGTAGGTGGTTTCCGCTTTCATTGAGAAGTTACAGAATAATAAAGAGATTAAATTAAAATAGTTGACACTCAGCCGCTAAAGGTGGATTTTTTACCTTTGACGTATTATTTTACTAACGCACTCGCTGCCGGCTGTCAGACTCGAGATTTCTTCAGTTGCCACAAACGCATGTGTGCGTTCCCGGCAGTGGATGCAATAATATGTAGATATAGGTATTGCTTTTATAGAAATAATCCGTCTGCGAAGAATTCGTTTACCGCTATTCCGCGGGAACTATGCAATTTTTAGGGGTAAAAACTATCCTATATCCTTTCAAGAGTTTAAAACTATCTTCATACCAAATTTCACCTGAATCGGTTCAGCGGTTTAAGCGTGAAGATGTAACAAACAGACGGACAGACACACTTTCGAATTTATTTTATAATATTAAATACATTTTTCAACAGAGATAGAGATAAAGATAGACACGATTCTCTTATGTAATTTAAAATGTTTAACAATCGTGACTCTGTGGTCTACGAATTTCTTGCAAAATTATTTGCGGGCGGTTATAAAATAAAGTCTAAGTGATACGACAGAGAGGCTTAATTAAATGTAAGATTGAATTTTATAGGCGTCCCCACCCCATTCATCAAGTAGAGTCCATCAAAAAATTGTGCCTAAACTTTTTTCTGTGAAACTAACTTTTAAATCCTTTCACAGCTTTGAAAACCAATTCAACTAACCTTTATATTATTCGGGCTAAAATATTATAATCTTTATCAGCTCAGTTTGTTTTAATTCAGAGTACTTAGTTATAAACGTACCTAATAGGAAACTATAAAATATGTCTACCTACTTCTGAAGCCAATTATGTTATGATTATCATTGACGCAAATAATAATAATGTTATTGTATTGTTACAGGTAGCAATTAAGATAATAGATAAATCGCAATTAGACGCAAGCAATCTTCAGAAGGTCTACAGAGAAGTGGACATCATGAAGAGGCTCGACCATCCTCATATTATTAAGCTATACCAGGTGAGAATCATCCCGAAACATTTATATGATATTTAAGGAGCATCCAAACTGTATACTTTGGCTCGACCTAACGTTATTTTATAGCGGGACAATGCCTATTCGGGTCACCACAGGTTCACAGGGAGGTCATTGGTGGTTGCAAAAAGAACTCCCGTTATCCGACAGCGGAACAAATACGTATGAATTAGGCAACTTAACCACTTGACGTAGCATTCACTGGCTCGTTAGTGCAGTTGACTCGTTCCTAATGCAATACTATCATTTATGTCGCAGAATGAGACAGTAATATGAAAAACAGTTAGCGGTACTAAGGCGTAACCAGTGCGAAGCTTCTTGTTATGTCTTATATTCATCCATGCCTGAAGCACTTGGACTAGTTGTCCACGTAAAGTGACACCGCGTGAGAGTTCTCTGATAACGACAACCCATATTTAAGCATTCAAGAATGTAAAATGTAAATTAGAAAACACGGAGTACCTCGTGCGTTATGAAAATACTGCATATTCATGGCCCTCTGTGGGACGTCACTTTGCGTCAGCTAATTAGGTGCTTATTGAGGCACCTTTCCAGAGTCATAAGTTGGGAGTAGGGAACTCCCATGTTTATTGCAATGTCATTAAGGTATCGCGTTGGTGGTGTGCCAACTGCTCGTTTCTCATTTGCTGCAAGCGCTCCATCACTTCCCCGCTGGCTTTAGCCAAATAAATTGCACTCATAATGCCCTTTTTTAGCTTCATTACTGATACAAAAATACTAATTACCTATTCATACAAGTGTAGATTCGAATCATTGGAGTGCATCCAATTGAATTCGAAACATGCAATCGATAACTCCTCAAAGCTGTGAACTTTATTTTTGTGAGCGTAATTATCACTCATTTGCCGGTAAGATTTCTCTTTCATGCAAATTTTACTTTTATTGAACGTTATGCGTTTGACGGAGTGGGTATTCGTGTTGTATCGATTGAACGTCACAGACAATGCAGCTCGGCTGTATTAAATGTTATTGACAATGTAATACGATTCCGTTGCCGCTGTGCAACAACGATTAAAGGTTGATTTGTCTGTGTTTCCTGAATAACCAACTTCCGGAAACGTAGGTACCACATGGATAGGATGACTGAATGTGATGGAGAAACCCTCGTAGCTCTGAAACATGAAAAAATAATAAAAACCATATACAAAAGCTATAATCTAAGTAACTGACGATGTTTGTAATTTGTGTCACTAATTAGATATTTAATTAGCAAAGCTATTGACGTCACACCTAAGTCTAATTGGCACTACGCAAATTTGTGATGCAGATGCATCGATTGAGTACGATCCTGGCTAGTGAACAAGAATACGTCACCATATTTATGTATTACGCAGGCTCCCAAACCCAATTAATGGATCTTGATTAATGTCATTGCTCTCATTACGTGCCGCCACGTGAACATCTGTTCACACAATTATCCACCATAATTATGTTACTTTATTATATTATATCTTTTCTTTATGCAAACTTAAGGAAAACTCGTCAAATATATCCAAGATGCATCACAAAAAACCGAAAGCTGCAGAACGGAATATAGGTATCAAAATTCATCGCGTTTATATAACGAGTACAAAGGACTCGTTTGAGCAACACACTCATGAACGCTGCTGATTGATGGGAAATTTTCAGAAGAGCGGAAATGTTAAAGCTAAAGAGCTTGTAAGATGATTTAAATTGATTGTTTCAAATTACACAAATCCGTTAGTAGCGGTTCGCGCTTATTAAACCGAAAAATATTCAGGTTTCGCTCTCAGAAACGTCTGTGGGTAATGTCGAATATCGGAGTAATAAAATTTTAGAAATTATTACCGTGACGTCTCGCGATTTTTTTTAGTGATGGCGACCATCAATTTGGTTTATTCGGCGGCCAGAAAATGAGCGAATCGCTTTTGCTTCTGTAGCAACATTTGTTATAGCCACAATAAAGACTCCCGACGTTCTATTTATTTGACTGCTGTTTATTTAGCAGCTGCTGTACAAATTAAGATCGATCTTTGATTTGTGACAGCGGGCACAATACACTCGTTACAGTTGTTGTGATTCTAGTTATTGAGACAATGGGCTTGCATAAGTAATTGTGGTTTCGTAACAGAGCTGCACGTTGAGATCGGATTGGTAGATAGAACATGAATGGTATGAGGAAGGTCTGTTATGTACAAGTATACAAACATTTTGGACACCTTGAATGGCAATCGACAAACAATTGTTACGTCCTTCCTTAGTCGCGGGAAGGGAGCGTTTCCGTCCGCAGAACAGTAGCTTGTACTTGTAAACAATCAAATTATCCTTGAAAGGATTAATTGCTGTTTATCTTTGTTCATTGCTTGTTTTAACAACGGATGTCTATTAAGTCTCACAAATCTTCTTTAATTAGGTACTAGGTAGGTACTTACTTAGGCATGTGAACGCTGCGAAACTTCTTCCCTTGACTATTTTGTTACTTAGCTACTAGAAAGAGATTATTTCCGAATTACGTATCTGGGATATCTAACAGTATAAGATCAATCTCTTCCGTTTCAGTACAATGTCTACAAAACTAGACACGACAGATTTGGAGACAAAATGTGTTCTGTCTGTGTTTCATTATTAGGCAGGAAGATGATGTAATCGGCTTGCCTTAATTCCATACGATGTAACATTATGAGTATGATATAAAAAGTTTACATCTTTTTAATTTCTTAAATCAACAATGACTCTAGTAGTCATCGGCAGTTAATGTTGTGATAAAAGTTTTATGTCGATGACATCATTGTGTTCTGTGTTGTTCTGTTTCTCATCACCAAATATAACAGCTTTTGTAATATCTGCCTGCGGCTTGCTCCTCTACGCAGGTTAAACATAAGAATATTTGGTTATACATGTATGAGACTATCCAATATATATTCATTATTATGAGGCAAAAATCGTTTATTCATTTACTCATGTTTGATTCAAGCTGGTGGTGGGTACGTCGTGTGCGTAGTTATTGTAAAATATTCTCCAGTTGTCTGGAACCCTGTGGAATCATGAATTTTCTTTATCTAAGTACCTATCAAGGCTACATTGACCTACGGATTAAGTAAGAGTGCCGGCCTCGAGGTGAAGTTAAAATTGCTAATGATGTAAGGTATAGTTAGTTACCTATGTTTGGTAGGGTCGCGCCCGTGAACTGGCCGCGGCCGCGGTAAAAATGTAAACCAGCACTATAAATATCTACCGCGTGAGTCACTGATGGTGCCTGTCTGCATACTACGGCGATAACACCTTTCAAAACAAACGTTAATTGCGGTGAACTGTAACGCGACCTTTATGAATAATGCCTGGTCGGTGCTTTGTTTGAGAAGCGCATGTAAATAACATTTGTAACTCGCATGTGAAATGTTTACGGCGCCATTAATACTGAAGTGTTAGTGTATTAAAACTTTTTAGACCTAGGTATTTGAAGGTTCCTGCGGTAACAGAATGGTGCGGGAGGGAGGGGTGAAATTAATATGAAGTGACAGCACAACTTGCCATTGCCGCGCTGCTTCATATTAGTTCATAGCGACAGTATCGTCATCTTTCGCCACGTCATATCAACCCTTCCGCATCGCTCTACTACCACGGGATTCCAGGTAGTTAAACACTGTAGTAGGTCCGTAATAGCCTCCGATTTCATACGAGAATAATGTTTTACAATTTCATTCCGTAAAAATCGTATTTCAAAAATGTCTGCTACGCCACACTATTGCGAATATCGTCGAAATATTTTCAGAATTGACGTTCATTTTATAGCTAAAAGGTTCTAGTGGCGAATCTGTAACGGAGACGCCCTTGGAATCGCAATAAGTAGGTATCTTCTTTATATTTTCAACGACCAAAACTGAGAATATTGCTACAATTTTATTTTATAGGTACAGCTATAAAAATATGTATCCAAACTACGTTCAACGAAAGCCAATTGCTTTTTCTTTTATATTATTAATACAAATACAAAACTCCTTTGAGAAAATAACCAATGAGTAAAATAATAGCGCGGATATCACCATTATTGAGAAGAAGGTCGACTAAGTCGGAACCAAGTTTGGAGTGATTCAGAATGGAATTTATTAATACATTTAGCGAATTAAATTAGCATATTATTTGTGTCTAAGAGGCGATCGAGCGTATAGGTCAAACAGTTCACATAATTATGATGCAACAATTAATCACAAGAAAACTAATACCCATACGTTTCACCAGAAAGAGATAACTTTTAAAGATTTGTAACAATTAATTGCTTTTGGTTGTCAACAGGTCATGGAGACGAAGAACATGATCTACATTGTATCTGAATACGCGAGCAAAGGCGAAATCTTCGGTAAGTACACTACACTTAAATTTTTAATCGTCTACAAACAAAACATCTGAAAGTATCCCTTTGTCTACAGCGAGTATAAAGAGGTTTTTTGTTAGGTACACGGCGGCTTCCAATCGACCAAGTTTTGATTGATGACGTCTATTAGCTACGATATTGACCATACAATGGCTTTGTGATGTTTGATAGCCGATTTATCACGTGTTTTGGTAAAATGGACCGAAAATCCATTAATTACCTGCGTGTCAGCGGGAGCCCTGCTGAACATATTTACCAATATACTGAGTTTCATACCTTTACCTCAATAGTCAGGTAAAGAACGAAATAAAAGTAGGTACTTACTCAGATATATTTAGTTTTCTCGGAACTTTAGGACGGAGCGTAGGACGAAACTTAAATTAGATAAAGGAAAGGAGGTGAATCTAAGTGGGACGTTTCTTAAACATTAGTTTTACGTCAGTCCTAAAGTTATCGCGATGTGAGGCGGCGTAAACGAATGCATATTACCGAGCCACAGCCATAACTTCAGACTTTATTGTTACTCCTACGACAAAGAATAATTATGTATTATATTTATGGTAATAAGTTTGGTAATGTGCCTACGCACCTGCGTTGTTAAAGAAATAATTTCCTTTTCCTTTGAATTCGTGCGAAACTGATTATTTGAGAATCCTACGCACGTATCAAAATAATATTGAAAGTTCCAAACGGGACCTGCTCGATACCCAATTTCCTTTCTATCAAATAAGTTGTAAAGGTTCCTCTTGAGTAGTTAGGGTTCAGTAGGTAACACAGCACAAGTAAGGCATTTCTCACGCTGAACACGTGAATTTAAATGTCTTCGAACTTATCGAGGTTAACATCTCTCGTTTCGGCCAGTAACTTTGTGCCAAAAAATACCTCGGTTTTATTGTACAACTTCAATGCGTTCTTTTCCAACCAATTATTTTCCAACTTGCGTGCTTCGAGCTAAATTAAAACATTGCCTTCATAAATCTGGACGCCCAAAAGCATAACCTCGAAATCGATTAAGGGCGCCCGTACGTTCGTGGCCGCTTCGGCCATGACGTAAGCAGGCTCTGGGTGACGTCACTAGCAGCGAGGGTGCGAGGGGCAAGGGTTAGCGGGAGAGGGAGAAGTAATTTCGCGCACAGCTGACTATATTCGCCCGAAGGCAAACTGGTGATCGTGGGCCCGATGCCTTTTGCCCGAATGAAAAACGAAAACGTCAAACGAAATGATAAATTCATTTTATAATTACACCAAGTATTTTTTTCAATTTCAGCTTAAATTAAGGAGTTTTAGTTTTACTACGAATTTTACAATTACTTTAACAGAATAAGAATCATTAGACGATTTCTGATTTTTCTGAATAAACAATGTCGCAACGCCCGTAGCATGGCTATCGGTTTTAAGTATTACACGTATATCGATGAAACCGCCACTCAGTTCGACGTGTGTTTATATCCGGTGAATAATGCAATTGACGTTTGTAATTGCACCTGCGCCGTCTGATGTCATTCGGTCTCGAAATTAACAAATGAGTGTAAATTTCCTAGCGTGCAATCACTACAACAGCCGCTGTGTTTAAAATTACCTAATATCTGGTAAAATTTAAAAGGAAATTGGTAGGTACATCTTGTGTTTTGAGAACTGTGTTCAGACTTCGATCCTACAGTTCCATCCGAGATTTTTTTTTAATATCATGCACAGCACAGTTTGATAGCAACAGCTAGTTAAACGTCCAAACTGGTATGCCGTTTAGTATTTAGTATGCAACACAAATCCATTGGAATCTGCCAATCGGATTGATGGATGTTGCATGTTGCATACTTTTCGCATCGCTGCCGAGTCGCTCTAATAACCGAACGAACCACTACTCTACATTGTGCATGCATCATCATCATCATCATCATCCCAGCTTATATACCTAGACCTACCACTGCAGGGCACAGGCCTCCTCTCAGAAAGAGAGGGGTTGGGCCGTAGTTTCCACGCGGGCCCAGTGCGGATTGGAAACTTCACACACACCACTAAATTTCTTCGCAGGTGTATACTCTATATACATGTTTCCTCACGATGTTTTCCTTCACCTTCATGGTAAATTTCAAACGTAATTTCGCACATAAATTCCGAAAAACTCAGAGGTGCGAGCCGGGATTTGAACCCACACCACTCTGCTTGAGAGGCCATAGGTCAAACCACTAGGCCACCATGGCTTTACATTGTGCATTGTAATTAAGCACAAAAACATTTAAGGGATATTTACGATACGATAGACGTGCAAGCGAGCGAATTTCCGGCAAAAATAGAACATTAATATTAGTGAAGGCCGTGCGGAAGGTAGTTACCGTTTTCGTAATTAATAACGTTTCCTTCAGATTACATCGCGAAGTATGGGCGGATGGCCGAGCAGGCTGCCAGGCGCAAGTTTTGGCAAATCCTGTCGGCCGTGGAGTACTGCCACGAGCGACGAATCGTCCACAGGGATCTTAAGGTTCGACTCATTCACATTATCAAGTGTATTATATCCAGCGTCCTATGAAAGGAACCCATTTATCAGTCTGAAAATTGTTCTTGGTGGTTTTTTAATTCAGTTGTAAGCTTGGTATTAAAATTCCAATGTTTGCTTTCCTGCGTAAGCATCTCAAGTCTGAAGTCAATATTTAGGCCATCTAAGTAAACTAACCCTGCCAAGTCACATTGTAAAAGCAATCTGTTGCTAACAGCGTAGGTTCGTTCGTTAAAAGGACCTCTTTATATTCCAACTGATCCGTTCTTTCGGATCTGATACCATTATGAAAGGACTGCGGACAACGCAGAGAGATCCGCCAGACTGGATTAATTTAATTAGCCACTCCGATTGCACTGACGTAAAATATTTTGTAAGCATATTATTGGATTTGACTGTTTCCGCCTGCAATACCAGCTGTTTATTTCTACATCTGCTAACAGACTTGACTAATTTTGAACGTGTAGGAACGTAGGAACCTATAATATTTGGTGGAAATTGCTTAGTCAATATTGTCGTTTTCAACGATGTTCTGAATAAAACTTGTTATTAATGGAAATGTACTGATGTACCGAGACTTGGTTGAATGAGAAAACTTTTTCCATTTAGGCGGAGAACCTACTATTGGACGCCAATATGAACATCAAGATCGCTGACTTCGGGTTCAGTAACTACTATGCGACGGGAGAACTGCTCGCGACGTGGTGCGGATCCCCACCCTACGCTGCACCAGAGGTCTTCGAAGGAAAACGATACACCGGCCCCGAAATTGACATATGGGTACGTTATTACATTTCTGTGCTCCGCTAAATTCGTATATTAAACACGAGGCTAGATTTTGCGCAGTTCGAAACGGAGCCTTATTATTTTAATACGTTGAAGCTTGGATGCCTGATTGAATTTCTTACTTGACACTAATTCAAGAGTATTGCTTAGCCATGAAGCAGAAAATTACATGTCTGTGCTCCGATGGATTTGTATATTAAACACGAAGCTAGATAATTATGCACCATATTCTTATACTTTTTAACCGACTTCAAAAAAAGGAGGAGGTTCTCAATTCGGTTGTATGTTCTTTTTTTTTTTTTTTTTTAACGTGTGTTACCTCAGAACTCCGTCCTTAATGAACCGATTTGGAAAATTTATTCGTTGTTTGAAAGCATATGCTTCAAGGTTGGTCCCATTGTTACCAAAATCCAGTTCTGATGATGGGATCCATGAGGAATTGAAGAAACTCCTCAAAAATTCAAGAGAAACGTTAGCGATTTTAGTATTTTCGGTGACAAATCGAGCATTTACATTCAGAAAGTATCATGGAACTCTGTAATAAAACGACACAACCCCGTCGAGCATTAAAAATAGAATTTTCAACATAAACTTATTTCGAAGTCAAACTGATGATTTTAACCTACGCATCTATTTTAAACAGAAACAACTAAAAAGCAAAAAATAAAAAATTTTAAATAAAAAATTAAACCTCCTTCAAAAAACATCCAAAAAACTATGAAATAATAATTGAACCAAACCGACCACAATAAGCATGAAAATATCTTTCTTCTAATCTGTTTGAAGTCGGTGCCTCAGCACAAGCCAGCAGGAGTGTGAAAGCCCTATAGATAGTAGGTATGTAGGTAAGTTAGATTACTAGGTCCACTCCTGCTGCTGGCTCGAGCTGAGGCACCGACTTCGAACAGATTAGAAGAAAGATATTTTCATGCTTATTGTGGTCGGTTTGGTTCAATTATTATTTCATAGTTATTTGGATGTTTTTTGAAGGAGGTTTAATTTTTTATTTAAAATTTTTTTGAAGTTTGGCTTGCTATTAAATTTCTAATTTGACACTAATTCAAGAATGTTGTTTTTATCGTAGCAGGTGGAAACAAATAGTCTCTGACTACCCCTTTGCTGGGAAGGAGGTGAATGTTGTTTAACCATAAAGTAGAAGAATATTTGACATTGATGTTATGACTATTAATAGTAAACTCCGCGGGAGCCAAACAAGTCAGTTTTACGTGGTTTTCACTTCGGGTTTTCATTTATAAAATTACACACATACCTACCTACATGATAGATGCCAGTTAGCGTCAGCTGTTAAATATTATTATATGTTTTACAAAATTAACAAAATTAAACCCGACGGACATTACATCCAGACGTTTATTTTGATGTGACTTTCAATACATCAAGTAGTATAATATTGAAATGAAATGAGTTTAAAGGTACAAAATAGGGGTATGTTTGGATTTTTTTTCTATCGAGCGAAGTTTGTCCAATTATGTAACGAGTGCCCGACGTACTTACAGAAAGGTCTCAAAAGCAACATATATTTTTTTCACGTGTTTAATCATTACCGTTTCTAAATAAAATGAAATTAAAAATTACGTTTCTACGAGGTACCTCGCCTTAATAACATCTAAAAAAATATAACTAGTTTAAATTTGTTTGTTTTGACATTGTTTTTTAACTAAGGGAAACGACACATTTGCGAAACTTTTACTACATGTAAGTAATTTAAATAGAAACAATAGCTGTGCCTGATTTGTTGATTGACTTTCAAAATACATTTGCGCCATGCGCGTTACACCGATACAATAATTTACCTAGATTTCACAAATTGCAGACACGTTTCGAATGAGTGGCTATAAAATTAGCAAATTGAATGCACTGTGTGGTAAGCCTTGACCAGATTTGTAATAATAACACCACCCGGAAAAATCAAACATTGAAATAAACCAAACGGTATATTGTGTTGGTCCGCAGGATTATGAATTTCATATTAATATTTTTTGTTTTTATTACAGAGTCTAGGAGTCGTGTTGTATGTCCTGGTGTGCGGAGCGTTACCTTTCGACGGTTCCACGCTTCAATCCCTGCGCGACCGCGTGCTGTCGGGAAGATTTAGAATACCCTATTTTATGAGTCAAGGTAAGATCATCTTTAATTATATCTCAATCCATGTAGGTACAGTCAGCTGCAGAGAAACGTGACCCCCACTGCATACATTGGATGCAGCGTGGTCACGTTTCTCTGCAGCTGACCGTACCATAAACTAAGTATAATACACTTTTGACGCTGAGAATGCTCGAAAAATATCTAAGAGTTTTACAAAATGCAGCTCTGAATACAAGCATCGTTACTTGAGCCAGATTCTTCAATATAATACCTACTACAAAGTTTATCGTGTATTAAATGCAATTCACGTGTAAATAAGTAAGTAGAACTCAATCAAGTGAAGTGAAACCCAGAAGGGCGCATTTTTAATTGAGAGAGATTAAAACAATAAATTGATATTTTAAAATGAAATGAAGATTTTAACAATGAAATAGAATCAAAATTAAAAATTATAGAATAGTATGTAGTTTCTTTCTTTAGTGTAATTGATTAATGTCTTACGCCATACGATTAAATTATAGAATAGTAGTCAATAGTCAACCAATTTAAATATGCTAGATAACAGTAAAAAAACCGGCCAAGAGCGTGTCGGACACGCCCAAGGTAGGGTTCCGTAGCCATTACGAAAAAATCAAGTAATATTTTTCTAAGGATTTCGTATGTGTACGGAATCATCCAAGTTTAGGTATGTTTTATACCTAAGGCTACTATTTACTCTTAAACTACAAATAATTTCCAAGCAATCTTAGCCGCTATAATTTTCCTAGTAAATTTGATTTATTTACTACCCTTCTGAATTTTTTCAAATTTTTCCACCCAACAGTTTAGATTTTAGAGGGGGGGGGGACGGCCGATTTTAATGAAAATTTTCACTTTAAAGTTGAATATTTCGCAAACAGATCACTGAATAGAAAAATCATGTTAGCAACCCCACAATGATTTTAAAAGACCTATCCAACGATACCCCACACTATAGGGTTAGCCGAGAAAAAAAAAATCACCCCCACTTTACGTCTATGGGAGGTAGCCTAAAAAAATTTTTTTTACTTTTTTTTATTAAATCACTGTCGGCGTGACTGATATATATATTCATGCCAAATTACAGCTTTCTAGTACTAACAGTCTCTGAGCTTAGCCGCGGACAGACAGACAGACAGACAGACAGACAGACGGACAGACATGGCGAAACTATAAGGGTTCCTAGTTGACTACGGAACCCTAAAAACAACACTGCACTGGCCCGCGCGCTGTTTGTGACGTCGGACGGCGGGCGCGGCGCGGGCCCGCCGTCTGTGTGATGTGATGTAGTCCATACACCGCCATGTATTTTACACCCGCCGCGGGCCCGACCCGCTCCGCGCCCGCTCTCTGTGTGTGTTGCGCTTAATGAATTTGTAACATTGACTCATTTCAATTTGTAACATAACTGTATTCTGATATTATTTTTTTTATATTACTCTTGTTGGCAACACTGCACTGGCCCGCGCGCTTTTTGTGACGTCGGGCGACGAGCGCGGGCCCGCGCGTAACCCGCTCCGCGCCTGACCCGCGCCCGATCTCTGTGTGTGTTGCGCTTCAGAAATGGATGTTATGTCATAAGTAACAATAATAACCTAGTCCCAACTTAAAAATAATCAAGATAATTAAATCGATGAATATATATATTGTTATATTGAGTGTAAATATATTATTTCATCTCAGGTTTCTTTCATTGGTAAAAATATAAATTAATTTCAGAATAGGTAGGTAATTAGGATAAGTACCTACTAATCATAAAAATATATACTTTTCTAGCGAGTACACCTAGTTTGTGCATTTGTTTTATGTATGGAGAATAAAAAAAGATGAAGACTTAATATAGTGGAGCTAAGACCTAAGTATCTTACGTTTTTATTTCTATGCAAACTAATGCAAAGATATCTTGCTCATTTGAATTATAGCGACTAATAATGTTAGCCGTAGCGTCGTAGAAATTGCAACTAGGCGAGCTAAATTTAAGATCAAAGGAAAATAAAAATACAGGTTTAGAACAAATTAAATTCAATTTCGTAACGTTTTTGCAATGCAACATAAATAAAACGCAATTGAAATGCCTGTTAAGATCCAACAACCTTGTGATAAATTCTTCCTTTTAAATATATCTACTCCAAATCAGATGCAATTATATTTGCAACACAATAATATAATTGTTTATTGCAATCGCAATTAAACGTTTCTCTAATTGATTTTAATTCACTAACTGATAAATAACTTTTGCAAGAGCTTAAATATAAGTAAGGTTCAGTCAGTTCGGTCTTCACGTCTTCATCAACTTTTCCCATTTTCTTTCTAATTAGGAAGATTTCGCTGGCAAAGTTTGGATGGTTCTCTCGGGTAATGACTTTACCGAATTATGCTACTTTAGGCAATATTGGGTTTTCTACGTTTGAACAGAGAAATTTGTTTACCTAGTGCCAAATTGCGAGTTATTTTTACAACATATTTATGGTAATACTTATTAGCTGTTGCCCAATTTGCTTATCGCTATCGATCGTAACTACGATTTTTTCTAGTATAAAAAGTATCCTATATGTTAATACAGGTTATCATATCAACTATCTGTGTTCCAAATTTCAAACAGTTTCAGCGTGAAATAGTAACAAACATCCATAAGTCCATACAAACTTTAGCATTTATAATAAGTATAATAAGTAAGATTTTCAATTATTCAAGCTGCATACCGATAAGCAAAAATTACACAAAAGGAGTTAGCGATAACGTTATCCAACTCGTAACAATCGGATCGGACACAGATGTTGGTCTCACGTTGAGGTACACGTTCCTGCCTTAGCTCGGTGAGATGTTAGGTATGGTGCTAGTCGTAATCTCACAAATATGTATTCACATTAATGTGATAAACTAGAGTATTCGCAATGACGCAATTCGACTCCCACGTGTGATTGAATGAAATGAGGTATTTCCACGACTTTCACGCCAATATCGTGCAAGAAATCGACTATAAGGTATTTTTTTCTATTTTAAGCGTCTACTCATAGTTTTTCACTTTGATGTAGTAGTATTGTCAACAAGCCGGGAGTTCAGAAAACACTTTTTCTTCCGAATAAACATCGAGCGAGAGCCGCAGTCAAACGTAGCAATCTTTGAAGCGGAGCTTTGCGCGAACTGTGTTAACAACTTCAACTTCTGGGTAGAATAACACGGCCAAAACAGATTTTATGCTGAAGGAATTCCCTTGATAGAACAACAATCCGCTTCTTTAAGAGCGCTTGAGCAAACTTTCAACCTGGCAAATTTTACCAAAGTATCTAAGTAAACGAATTAGTTATAGGTAGAGGTAGTAACTAGGTAAGCGATTTTGTGCAGTCTGTATAGTCGGGGTAAGAAAAGGTTCGTCACTTTTCGACCTTAACTCGTTGACATAGAGTCGAAACGAACCTTTTCTTACCCCGACTATACACAAGACTAATTACGTGGTTAGGTAAATGTGAAGAGATTAACTGTAATTAGGCGTTCTTAATGAACCGTTCGCACTAGCCATGTGACTATTGTTCATTGGAGCACTTAGAAGATAAAAAAATAATGAAATCGATAAGCATAGAGGCGCTTGCGTCAGCGGTGTGTTCAATCATGCATCCTCTGGCCGGCCACGGCCGCCGCCATCCTCCGGTTTCTGTCATTATTTCATCCGTACAACACGGAGCACTAACAAAATAATAATAATAATAATAATAAATATCTTTAATTCAGACCAGCGATCCATAATAATAATAATGTTAGTAACAAAATAAATTTATAAGCTATGTTAGTAAAACTGAGAATCTAGGTTTGTGGAGGACATGTAGCTGTGACCACCGACGCATCAGCGCGGTGTCCCAGCGGTCCACGAAAACGCTCAGGACCCTATTGGGGCTGGCACGGAGCCGCGCCCGCAGGGAGGCGCAACGCTTGCGCATTATGGCATTGAAGCCGTCCGTCCGCGCCTCCGCAAACATCCCCGATGCGCTGCAGCGCCATGGCAGACCCAACAGCGCCCTAAAGGCGTTGTTATATTGAACACGTAAGTCGCTGTATGTCCGCTGCGTGAAATTGACCCACAAGCCGCACGTGTAAAAAGATTGACAATAAGCTTTAAAAAGCGTTACTTTTACCGATTGTGTACAGCGTGCGAACCTGCGAGCCAGCATGTTGCTACGGACAGCCAGCGACCTACGCTCTCTCTCTACATCATGATTATCCTTTAAGTCGTCAGTAACCCAATGACCGAGATATTTAAATTTAGTCACCCTAGTTAAGGGGGTGCCACAAAGCGAGATTCCAGGAGCATCTGAATAGGACTTTGACACTACCTTAAAAACCATCATCTCGCTTTTTTTGACATTATATCTCAGTCCATGGGACACCGCATACGACTCACACATTGCCACAAGCTTTCTCAGCGCGCCGACCGATGGGCTCAGGAGCACCATATCATCAGCATAACTGATGTTATTTATGCACACATCACCAACGTGACATCCGATATTAGCGCTACCGAGCCCACCAATCAGATTATTTATATATAGATTAAAGAGTCGGGGCGAACTCAAACCACCCTGTCTCACCCCGGATCTCAATCCATACTCGTCCGAAAGTGAACCACCCCACCTTACTCTATTTCTTTGGTTACCATACCAATAGCGAAACAGTGTGACCACCTCAGGGGGAAGTGTGATTTCGTTTTGCAGCTTTTTCCAAAGCACATCATATGCTACTAAGTCAAAGGCCTTCGACAAGTCCAAAAAACAGGCAAACACAGGCGTCTTTCTATCAGTGTAGTACTGAACAGTTTGCTTGAGACATAATATTGCACTTTCCGTGGATACACCAGGCCTAAAACCGAACTGTGAGTCGTGTAATTCAAGGTGCACAGCAAGTAATTTATCCAGCAAACTGTCCAGGACCTTAGCTATAACAGTAGCTAGCGATATCGGTCTGTAATTGGACAAGTCGGAGGCATCCCCAGTCTTACTCTTCACTATTGGCACTACTATAGTGTACATAAGGTTTTCCGGTAAGTAACAGTGGCCAATGCATAAATTAAAGAAACTAGCGAGCACTTCTGGTAGATGAGAGCCCGCGTATTTCAAGTGTTCAATGCTAAGGCCGTCACATCCCGGAGATTTACCCCTAACCATTTTACCAACAACAGAAGCCACTTCAGCAGCTACAAATTCAGTAGTGGGCCACTCCGCAGTGACGACCTCGGCATCATTCACCCCAGGTACACAAGCAAAAGGCGAATCGACCCTGAAACTTCGCTTAAATGCATTCGCGATGTCGACAGGATCGTGCAGCCCAGCGACACTCACCGGGAGGCTAGCTTTGTGATTTTGATCTTTTGTGCGCTTCCAAAATTCACCAAAATGCTTTTTAGAATGGCTTTCAGCTATAATATCCATTACTATTTGTTGCTGATTATTTTGACACTGTTTTAACTTTGATTTAAAAATCCGCCTAGATTCACACATGGCATTGTAAACACTTCCATGCGCTGGTTTCCCACATATTAACCATGTTTGATAACACAAGCGAGCCTCCCGGTGCGCGGCACTCACGTGTAGGTTCCACCCCGGCACACTACGTTTTTTAGAACAATGATGGCCCTTGAAAGTACACTCTGCCCCTTCCTTCAGTATACAAACGATATCATCATAGATATTGTAAAATACATGCGTACATTAATTGTAAGTATTTATTTTCTCTCGTAGGTTATCTTGCTCATCTAGGTCACCGATTACGTCTCGCCGTTATCGACGTAAATAAGTTTAAAAAAAAAACAATGTTATCGGACTATAGGATACACATTAACAGTCGTACCGTTGACGCAAATAAGATTACGCTAATCAGATAAAGGATAATAAGTAAATGGTTGCCAATTACGAAATAGGTAAACCAAACCAAACAATAAAAGCGCAATGACCTTTCTCAAAAGAATAATGTACCACCGTCTTTTGCTCCAGTTCCAATGGCCTCCTTAGAACGATTAATTTGGAGACATTTTAAGTCGGTCGCCTTTGTTAGAGTAAATGATTATAACTGCTGTTTATCTTTTAATTGTTAATCGCAAGTTGATATCTTGATGATGATGGTTGTGCCAAAAATAGTTCGCGGACGCAGAGGAGTCCCGAGTGTCGATACACTCCGCGCAGAAGCATTGACGCGCGAAACGTTAATGACTTTATATAAACATGCCTTATCTTAAAATAAATGGTAGGTATCAACGGGAAAATAAATTCAGACTTCATTGCGTTGTATATCTTCATTCACGAAGAATGTGCCTAGTAGGTATAAATAGCGCGCAAGGAACAGAATGATTTTAAAATATTGGCAATTCACGTTGTAAGTATTTAATTTTCTCAAGAAATTTTACCGTATTATAGTTAAGCCGAGGCACATTGTTCCACAAAATCGCTAAGGCTGCGTCTGGAAACATTGTTTATTTTATTCAAGAGGTTGTTATAGGCCTCGGGGGTTTCATTCTTGTTTTTATAAGACAGATGTAAGGACGTGAGAGGATTCTAAATTGATGATGAAATATTTCGAGGAATTAATGTCTTCGTTATCCTAAAAATCGCATTTCAGTTACACTTTTATGTAGGTATAAAACTGACGTTTATAATGTGGGGACTAACGGGTAAAAATGTATACAAATAATACTGTTACATGTCACATGCAACATATTAGTTTAAGTTTGAAGCTATTTAAACTTTTTTCTGAAGTTTCTCTCAAAATATTTCAGATGGCTGAGATGCTTAGTAGAGAAGTGTTTGTGCAAACATCCTCCCGGTGCCATCGTGTCCTTATTACCAGATGGTTAATAATTTGTATAAGATTACCGTCCTTCATGTTTTTACGACACACAGCAGACGATTGAGGTCACTTCAAGGGGATGCTCTTCCATTCCCAAAGGCTTCTATCGACTGTCCCTGAACTCTTGATGTTTCTTTTATAATTTATTGACCGTCAAGGACATAATTTACTACTAGCGAGTGCCCTATTTATGAATAATTCAAAGTTCCTAATGGAAAGTTCGTGTCTCGGAAAACTTAGACCTGCCTTTGGAAGTTCCAATAATTTTTAACGGCCTGAGGCTGAGTTGGACTTATTCAAAGTAGCCCACCGCACCCAGATGCCCTGCGAACTTTGTCTAAAGTTCTCCAGGATTGAGCTATAAAACCTGCGCCATAATGATTTCGGTGAACGGCGCGGATTTAACTCGTAACTCACTAGTTTGTGCTGAGTGCTTTATCGCATAAAATAGCCCGGTGAAAATCGCATGTACATAAACTTTATGCTTCGCCTATTTAGTTGTAGGATTGTGTGAACGCGGCAACAATATTTTGCGTAAAGCCGAACGGCTAGTGGAAAAAAACCGTGCAGCTAAAATAGCTGTAATTAATTTCATTTGTTATTATGTATCTATAATAATTAAATATGCTGATAAGTTGCAGATTTGTGGTTACGTCAAAAGCTCAACGAGTGATAAGAAATAATGTTATTACGTCAATGTATCCTTATCAAATAAAAGCAGAAACTTAATAAACAAAATAAAAACAATATACTTACCTATGTAAACCAGATCCAAAAATATTTGCAGCCATGAGTTGAATCATTCAGTCACTCGTGTACCTAGCTGATGGTATAGTAAAACATACATCCACCTCTGTATGAGCAAGCAATAAAACATACGCATAGCAACCCATGTTGAATGTTGAAATAATGGTAAAACCGTAGCCTCAGTGTTGCCACCTTACGCGTGGAACAAGTAGCTAAGCTATATTCAAAAAGTAGCCAGATACGTGAAATTTTACCCTCGCAGAAGTGGCTAGAAAGTGGCTGAAAAATGTAGTTAGATTATTATCGATTTTGAAACATTTATTGATTATTTAAAGAAAAAAAATTAATAATAAAGTTGATGTCAAAGGCGAAGGTTTAATGTTTGGTTTGGGCTTTTTGATTTTTTCAATTTCCTGTAGAATGTTGGCTGAAATTTGGTATGCGGCACACGTCTCATTATTTTATTTTTAAAATATTTAATAGTGAGTATCAAATTTAATGTTAGTAAGTCCATTATATTCCTATTTTTATTTTTCACAATGTTCACTATGGAAAATATAGCCTCTCCACTTCATTTTATACTTTTAATTGTAATTATATTCTAAAAATTAAAAAGTGGCTAGAAAAATTGGCTAAATTATTTAGCTAATGAATTTTTATTTTGTAGCTAACAAGTTTTAAAAAGTTGCTAGCACTAGCCAAGAAGTGGCTAAAGTGGCAACACTGCGTAGCCTTAACAGTTGCTGCTGTTAGAAGAGCAACAGAACTAGATTTTGCAGAATTACAAAAGTCAAAAAAGTCAAAACGTTTATTCTGCAAATAGGCCGCAAAGGGCTCTTTTACATGTCACTTTTTTAAACTACCAGCGCTTTCGTAAGGACCATCATTTCCAAGAAGAATGCGCCGCAAGAAACTTGGCAGGAAGTCATCTTTTCAAATTAAAATATAATAAATTACAAACTAAAAAACCATACAAATACGTTATAAAATTTCGTGTACATTCCAATATGTATGTTTTGTTGGAGCGTAACTCGCACGCCATCCGCACAGACATAATGTCTCACTTTTACATTATTATAGAAATCCTCGCGTGCTATTTAATTAACGCCTGAAAGTACATTCTGTGCGTAATTTACTGTTTCTGCTCATGCTCATGAATGTTAACAATTTCCTTTCAGTTTGCGAAATAGGTTTACCAACTCCGTTATGTAAAAGATTAGTGTTTAGTTAGTGACTTCACACAAACATACATACGTAATCAATACGCATCAAGTTTCCGCCCACGAACTAAAACTATAACGTATATTGTGTATTTCCATGGTGTGTTGGAGCGGGAACATAAATTCCGAACTTAAAAGTTAAAGCCCCAAAAAATCCATAAAGTCATAAAGTCGGTCACGTCGCAAGTCTTAACGAGCCCAGCCCCTAAAATATAAAACCTAAAAAGCAGATACCTGTGAAAATGGCTCCAGTTATCTCGACAGGCACCGGCGTATTGCGCACGGAATGCCGTCATACCGGAGGACATCATGAAAAATGTATTTTCTTTGAGAGTTGATCGCACGGGAGGCGTTGACGTCACGCATTCTCGCCTCTCGAATTTTCAAACCGACGAACATTTGAAATGTTTGCGAATGTTAACGAGGGCACGCCTCGCGACAACTGATGTACAATGCGATGAAAATTCGTTACATTTTTAAACGCGCATTTCTTTTTTTAAATTAAGCTCTTGAAATGATCTGACTGTCGCCGTTGGAGCTATATAAGATTTTATTCATAAATTTTTTTCATTCATATTTTCCACAGATATCATATAAACTAGTTTATATGATATCTGTGATATTTTCATACGCTTTTGTTGAGTACTTTCATTCGGATTAGGTACCTTGCTAAAGACTTGTTATTTCGGTAGATATCCTTTAGTATCGTAACCTTTTATTTACTCAGATACTACAATGCGTCGTGTTTACCTGAAAATTCGTAGCTCTAAATTGAAAATACTATATTTTAGAGTGTTTACAAAAGGAAATTATTTTAAAAATAAGAATGTCATTTTTCCGCGTCGCGGCGTAATTTAAAACGTGTGGTATGACTAATCTTAACAACGAATTTATAGCTAAATAATCCCGTTTTAGAGTGTTTTATTAATTTAAAATATAGGTAGGTACCTACTTACAATGTTAAGTTTAAATACCTACTAAAGCTTCTGTGATGAGCAAAGTCAAGACACTACCACACTTGGCATCGAACGCAGTGAAATCTAAAAGCGCAAATAAACACGTGACTTTCTAACGTCTCAGGAACCATTTAATATTTGGCATTAAATTAAGAAACAGTCATTAACAAGCCTGAAATGCGTCATCTCTCTTGTATGGCATGTTTACATGTATTTACGAGTTGTAGTTAGAGGCGGAATGCAGGACGCGACGCGCGGCCGTAAAACGCCGACAAGTTCATGGATGTAACACGCCCGTCCACCCGTTAAAAACCACCTGGTCCTGGGGGACCATCCGACTTTCAATATTATACTTACTTACTATTAAATAGCTCCCGCACATTTTTCCTGCGATTGCGTCAATAGTCAAGCACAGCACGCGATATTTGCGTCCAAGCGATTATTAATAGCATCTACTGGCGAATTCCACTACTCATCGACTTTATTTTAGAATTTAAGGGAGGTAAATAAAATAGTAGGAAATTATTCACAGACCCAGTTGATGCGCGGCGTGTTTTGTTTTCGTTAAGTGCAGGATTTGGCGGGCGATCTATATCGCGAGAGCGCCGAATGTTTAGCGAATATTTATAATCGGATTCGTCACTCTGATCGAATCTATGTTTTGTTAAAGCTAAGTAAAGAGCGAGTGCTGCGATTGAAATATTTACATTAGATTATTTTTGGATTTGGCTTATTTATTTCTCATCGGGCGTCATTCACTTGCAGCAGATGAAAGCAATTAATTTCTGATTGAATGACGCATGATCGGAAAAACCGTAGCACGCGTTTCTAAATTACCTACTTGAGACAAATTAGAGTAGGGAATCAATTAAAATATAATGAACAATAATTTAACATTTGAAATTTACCTTGAACTTTACGGTGAAGGAAAACATCCTGCATAGGTACACCTGCGAAGAAATTCAATGGCGTGTGTGTGAAGTACCCAATCCGCACTGGGCTCGCGCGGGAACTACGGGCCAAGCTCTCTCATTCTGAGAGGAGGCTTCTGTGCCCTGCAGTGGGACGTATATAGGCTAGGATAATGATGAACAATAATAATACCTTGATTGAAGTTTTGTAACACCCAAACTTCTCTCTAAAAATTATAAATGTGAAAGTACTAAGTAGGTACTTTTTATGCTAAATAATGATAAATATGTAAAAGTAATTCTGTTTATTAACTCTGCGGTAGAAACAGTGACCAATCTTAATGAAATTTTGCAACGAGATAGTTCGAACATTGAGACATGAAACAGGCTACTTAGTCTTGTTCTCCGGGGAAATTGTATACTTCCCGTGGCTTAAATATATGGGGAATTCCGAGGAAAAGAAGTTGAACCCGAAAAAAAAATTGCACAAATAATTTACAAAAATCCACAACCCTGGATCCTGTACTAGGAGTTCCTGTGTTACAGCATCCAGGCAAGAAACAAGACCAAACAATAAGAGTATATATGAATATGACTTACGGGTAGCAACTAAATAGTATAAAGTAAATAAAATAAAAAATTTAATGTATCTCACCCTGTCTTATTTATGCAACGAGGTAAGTAGATAGGTACGTACTTAAAGGCTCAGCGCAAGTTGTTAAACAATCCGTTTACATAAAATTCAAGTACCTACTTGAATACAATAAAATGTGTTAATAAGTAATACCTACCTCAAGTGTCACGCCTTTAATTTCTGCAGGCGATTTGCGTCAGCATTTCGCAGATCGAATGCGTACTTTTGTGCTGCCGTCAAACCTCACCTTGCACGGCTGTAATTCTATTAACAAGTTCATTCAGCTAGCGTTACTAAATATAGTTCAGGCGTGCTAGGAATTGTCGCCACCTTTCATCCCCGTGACGCTTTCGCGTCGATATTAAAAACAAATTATCCCTTAAAGAGCCTTTAATCATAATCACCATCTAACACGATAACCAATAATTGCCTTGATTTGATCTAAAGTAAAAAGCAATAATAAAAACCGTCAATATTTTACATTTTTCAATTGTCACGTGCAGGTCTTGATTGACAGAATAGAAAATTAACATCGTGCGTCAGAGTTTCCAATTGAGTAAATACCGGATTTAGTCCGACGCTGAATTCTCTTGGGTGGGAATATTACAGAATGTTACTCGGAGCTTAACACCAAATCTTTGTTTAATGTTTTCATACAACATGAGAATTGGTATTGCTCGAATCGAAACAAAAGAAACCTTAACTTGCGCTGAAAATAGAACGTTCCTAAAAGTATCATTTGTCGCTTTGGCCGTTTAAGGCCTAATTTAGATGATTTTGGCGTAAAGATCCGATTACGCTTCTATCGACAGCGAGCAACCTCTCGTTTCCCACCGAATTAGGATCGTCTGTCACAGTGGCATGAGCATGAGCCATGACGTCAATGTAACCGCGGCCCCTGACCTTTGTGCGCTTTCTATCACCTTGCGTAGCGCGTGTCGCCCACCATACTGACGTAAAACCACCAATTTTAGAACCCCTCACCACAGCTATAGTTTCAGCTGCTTATTTATTTAGTCTGTAAACGATGCCTTCTATTTTATATTCTTAGACTTGTTGTGGTAACGGGTGCGGAATAACAAGCGCTACCAATATCACGGATGACTTGCTGATTGGGAGCGCTTGCAGTTAATAATTTCGATATATGATACCTGGAAGCAATCGGGAGTTACTTGGCGTTAATATTAGATATCTATGACGTTGAAAATCTTTTACAAATGTTGTACAGTACACAATGTATATACCATGTGAGTGAACGACTGCATGGTAAACTTACTGAACGTATATGTATTTTTACAATCTTCTATTTAAATTGCAAGTGAGTATGTAGGTTGCCTTCTAATCTTGCTAGTCTTACTTGAAATTTGGTACATATGTGTAGTTTGGATGTCAGTACAAGTACAAGTATAGTCAACAAAAGGAAACTAACCTACCTACAATCATCAAAAAAAGCTCCTACTTATTTAAAAAGATTTTTTTGTAATAACTTTCAGCGATAAACCTTAGTTTTAACTTGAAAAGGCAGCTAATTATGGTAGAACCTAAGTCAAACGTAGGTTTTCCAATATTATTCCAAAGGCATTAGAGACGTAAAAGTTCAGATTTGTACCCGTAGTGGGTAGCGTACGGCGGCGACCTTTGCCCTTTCAACTTTGACCGTTCATCGGTCTAGTGGCACCATTTGAATCTAAACTTTAGATAGACACTTAATAAGGGATAAAAGGACTTGGCTAGATTCCTTTTCTACTATAATTTAGGTGCCTGTAAAACATGATTCCCTTTAATCGCAGTCGCGCATATATAACTACTTAGGTGGTTGATTAAGTAAATATTAACTAAATTATAGTAAAAAATACTACAACTACTGTCAGTTTCAATATCAGCACATATGTATGCATCTTCTTACTGTAAGCATGGATCTTCGAAGGGACATAAAAAGCTCCAAACAGAATTTACTAGTTGTGAATTTTAAACTTTGGTCGTATCGATATCTCTGTAGCACCTTTTCACAGACGTGAACAGTGGACACTGAATTGAGTACTACAGATAGAACAATCAATTTCAGAATATTTCTATGTCAGATGAATGGTAAGCTATTGGCTATAGCCAGCGCTACAGTGATGCGTGATTAAGTTTCTTCGACTGGTGGGTACTCTTATTACTTACATAAAAAATTTAACGCTATTTTATTATGATTTCAGACTGCGAATCGTTAATCCGCAAGATGTTGGTCCTGGAGCCAATGAAGCGGTACACGATCGACCAGATAAAGAAGCACCGGTGGATGGCAGTGGAGCCGTACGCGGTGCCGGCGCCGGCGCCCGACCCGGCGCGCAGCCCCGCGCACGTGCCGGCGCAACACGAGCCCAACGAACAGGTGCTCCGGCTTATGCAGAGCTTGGGGATTGACCCGGTGAAGACCAAAGAGGTAGTCATCTTAACACCATTACGGAATCCTACTAACATAATAAACTAGCTGCTGCCCGCGACTCCGTCTGCGAAGAATTCGTTTATCGCTATCCCGCGAGAACTATGCAATATATAAAGTATCCTATATGTTAATACGGATTATAAACTATCTGTGTGCCAAATTTCATCAGAATCCGTCAAACCGTTTTAGCGTGAAAGAGTAACAAACATCCATCCATCCATACTTACAAACTTTCGCGCTTATAATAATATTAGTAGGATGAAGGGTACAATACATGTCTAGTCTACAAGCAACTTTTGAGTTATAGCGGTTTGAAAGTTAGTCACGTACAATACAATTCAATTTATTTCCATAACAATTTACATTGTGTTGGATATTAAAGACTATGGAATATAGTCTCGTTCTAAAAATCTTATCTTCCAAATCTATCTATCTTACAAATTACTATGGTAACCATTTCTTTAAAACGGGTACGACCGCTTTAGCCTAGTTGGTAGTGACCCTGCCTACGAAGCAAGAGGTCCTGGGCTCGAATCCCGGTAAGGGCATTTATTTGTGTGATGAGCACGAATATTTGTTCCTGAGTTATGAATGTTTTCTATGTATTTAAGTATTTATTTATCTATATAAGTATGTTTATCGTCGTCTAGTACCCATAGTACAAGCTTTGCTTAGTTTGGGACTAGGTCGATTTGTGTAAAAAAAAAAAGTTAAATTAATATATATTACTAGCAGATGCCCCCGCTGAAGTACCTAAATTAAAACGTGTTTTTCCGTGTACCCTTCAAAAAGTTTGGATGTTCAAATATTTGCGATTGCCCTTGACGTGGCTTGTTACAAAAAACATTATTGTCTAAGCTTTAAATTGACAACATTTCATTTTTTTAACATCTGAAAATTACTACAGGAATTGAAAGAGTTTCGCCTCCTGAACACGGAAAAATATATATTATAATTTATTTCTTCATATTTAAAAAAATACAACATATTTAAAAAACATATGTGTACTTACCTGTACCTCCACAGAATAGATATGTTTCCTTTACCCTTTTCACTAGAAAAAAGAGCTGTCATAATTTTAAATTTGATAACAACCTTAATATCAAATTTACGTCATCACTTTTTTTTAATAGAGACTAGACAAAAGTAAAGGATCTATTCTATCGTTACGCTCTTTTAGAATAAGCACATCTTTAAAAAATTGTAATAAATTAATTAATAATCCTAGTGAAAATTTAAAACTATCAGCGTCTTTCTCTTTCCAAACAGTATACAGAGAACGAATCAAATTATATTCTTAGAAATATGAAATGTTGTCAATTATTCACGGTTAAGTAGGTATATTATGATAGACATACATCATTGCATCCATCATATTTTACGAGACACCCAAGATCATGCTAGCTAGTGGAGGCGTCGAAATATCTGGAACTCCAGCTCTCGTATACCTTAAAGCAGTTCTGTACCAGATCAGATTTAAGGTTATATTTTTGAAAGGGCAGCTGCAGAGAAAAGGTACCCCCCGGTGTGGTTACCGCCGTTACAGGGGGGTACCTCTTTTCGGTAGCTGACTGTACAATTTTTTATTTTAATCTGTAATATTAGTATTAACTATCAGACATACTTCAATGAGACTAGAATGCAGGTTTTTTATTTCCGACACACGAGGGGTTAAGGTAAACGTTTTAGTTTTTGGGTTGTATAGTCGCGAACTTGTTTACTTCCAAATACATTTATTTATTTATTTATTTATTCAAGGAGAACCAACAGCTTATAACATAATATAGGTATTATCAATAGTAACACAGAGCCAATTACAGGATCTCACAGATAGTGACTGATTATATGTTTAAGCTTAAACCTAAACGAGGTGACGCGCACCTCTCCTCCGATTTTGCAATTTGCGAATGATTTCATATGTTTGGAAAAATATTATTTCACTTCTCTAGCATATTGTGCCTGTGCTATCAGTTTGTCAATCGTTGAATGAAAGGGCCATATTCATATACTAAACCCTTTTTGCAGAGCCTACGTTCTAATAGCTACGATCACCACGCGGCTATTTATCTGCTCCTCCTGGAGCGGCTACGAGCCAGGGCCGCCAGCGGCGCCGCCGTCAACCCCGACCGGCGGCCGACGCGGCGACCCTCGTCGGTCGCAGACCAGGCCCTGGTCCGGGAACTGCACGACGCGAGACGGGAACACCAGAACAGGTATGAAGTATTACGTAGATGACATTTGGATTGCGATATGAAAATATCATTGTAGTCCAACTTTTCTTTGTCTGTGTGGCGTTAGCTGAAAATCAGAGAAAGACTGCATGTAATATTTTTTTGTTTTGTTTAAAGAACCTGATTTGTCTCATTGCTGGGTAAACGCTTCCTCCCCCCTGTCCACGCCTCACTTTTCTGGATAGCATCCATCCAGTTTTGCTGACAGGCACCTTTCTCGACCAACCATCTCCGTGCTCATCTGCAGCTATTATAAGTACGATTTTTGGAGCGATTTCCATTTAGTTTTTGATTTAGAAAACAAAATCCAAATTTTAGATTCCAATCCAACTTAGCTTCGTGATAACGACTAAAATATTAGTATTGCAGTATACCTACAATATTCAAACGTTATATTTTTCAATTCCAGAATCTTACACGCCGGTGATCCTCCATCGAGGGAGTTCAGTAGAGCGACGCCCATGATATCTGCTACTTCGGCCGACTCGTCGTCGTCCGAAACGCAGCGTCTCCTGTCTTTGGCCGGCGTCAACATGACTGAACAGAGACTGCTCCAACGAAACTCCGACCCCTCGGATACGCATCGGAGCTTTCTTGTCGGCAACCTAGATGTAGGCTCGAGTCGGAGTCACGAATCAGAATCTACACGTCTTCTTTCCATGAGAAATAATGACGTAACACAGTCAACACAGAGGCTAGGAGCAAAGTTAAGCGACGGCACTCCGACGCATAGGCTACTCACGTCTACGTATGAACAGCAGCAAAATATTTTGAAACAGTCTAGTGAGGACTGCCGGAGATTGTTGCAACAGTCCACCACGGTCGGACCCGATACGAGCAAAAGTACTACTGATGGAACCAGACTACTCACGTCCTCGAGTTTCGATTCAAAATGTGCAATAGACGGTGGAAGAAATTCCTCAGCTGCGGACCACAATCTGATCGCAAATTTTCTCCAAAATTCAGCATCGGCGACAAATTTTAGTGTAGAGACAGTGAAAATGCCAAGTTCCACGACGTTTACGATGTGTTCCGAAGCAGCCAAACTAATGAATACCTTGCAGCAGTCGCCTTTACCTCTGAAAGGAACCGTGAATTTAAGCACTAGTCCAATACCGACACAGTTCGTAGAAGCAAAGTTAGGAGTCTTAGAGCAACCAAAACCTTTAGAATCGAGCAGGCTCGTCTCTCAGGCACAGCAGCAAGACTTGAGCAGGCTCCAGTCCACCACTCCGCCTTTCAAAGACTACATGAATCACAATCTTCCAGCGTACTCATATTTACAAAGCACAGTACTTCCACCGATATCGAGCACAGACGGAAACCTTCCCACGACATCCACGGCGCCTAGTGATTTAATCCCAAATACTCTGTACAGACCGGACAGCAAATTCTCGTTAAATAGATACACTACCAGTCAGACTTACTCCGGTCCGAATCTTCAAAGCAATACCGCGGCGGACGCGACAAAATTTCAGCAACAGTATTCTTCGTCGACGGACGAGGGCTGCGAAACGGACATGGAGGACGTGGCGGCGCCGGGCGCGCAGAACCGGCTCGGCTCCTACGCCAGCTCCAGCTCCAGCAGCGGCGTCGTCACCTTCTTCAACAACAAGAGCTTAAGTCAGAACCTCAGCTGTGATTCTTCCCAGAGCAATTTTTCTACATTCGAAAGTCTGGATTATCAACTCTCTGACTGTTCCAGCGAGTTAGCTAGCAGCCTACCTAGTTGTACGTCAAATGAAGACAAATTAGCATACGAGAACAGTTCTCTCGTAAATACTAGTCCTATGCACCCTTGCGTGTATATCTCATCATACAACAGTAAAACACCAGGAATAGGTACGATAGCGCGGCACAACCCGCTAAACTACCAGTCTGCCAATAAGAACTGCCCTCGAGCTATGACCCGGAGCCCCGTCGACTTCCGAGAGGGCCGACGCGCGAGCGACGGCCTGGTCGCGCAGCAAGCGGCCCAGTCCAACGAGCAACAAGTCAACAGCCTAGCGTTCAACAGCCAGAGATTAAACGAGAATTGCAAAGCGAAAGGCGTCTTAGAACTCCATCTCGTGCAAAAGGAGGCTCAAAAGTTAAAAACGCAATACCAGGCTTCGATTCCGGCCGAGGAGATGACACAGAGACAGATCCAACACAATCAGTTCGCGGCTTCGTTCAGTCCACATTTTTTGGATGTCAAGAATCCTACGAAACGAATCAGTCTTCCGGAAACGTTTAACTACTCAAGCACCTCTCCTCCGATGCCGGCCAGCCCGAAGATGGTCGGGCAGCTGCAGGAGCCGGCGGAGCTGCACGGGGCGGGCGCGGGCGCGGGGGCGGGGGCGGCCAGCAAGCCGCCGCTGCAGCAGCAGCTCATGCAGCACCGCCTGTTCCAGCAGAAGCGGCAGCTGCTGCAGAAGCAGCTGGCGCCGGCCGGCGTGCCGCACGACGCGGGCGCGCTGCTCGCGCTGCAGGCCGGCCTGAGCCGCCGCCAGATGCTGCGCCAGCAGAGCTACAAGATCGCGCAGCAGCAGCAGATCCTGCCGCCCCTGCCCCTCACCGACACCGAGAACAGGGACCTGCTCGCTTTCCAGGCGATAGTGGAGGGCCCCAATCGTTCGCCGAAGCACAGGCTCGAAGAGAACCAGGAGGACGCGAAGTACGCGTACCAGGGGTCGATGGAGATAAGCATAATGAACAAGGACCGGCTGGGCAACGAGACCTGGTCGAACCTGCCGTCCAGCCTGCAGAGCGCGTGCCAGATCTCCGAGCTGGCGACGCGGCGCGAGCGCGAGGCGCGCGGCGAGGCGGGCGGCGAGGAGGCGGCGGCGGCGCTGGTGGCCGGCGACGCGCCGCTCTGGCCGGCGCCGGCGCCGGCGCAGTGGAACGCCGGCCTCTTCCAGCCGCAGCCCTGCTTCCAGGTATTCCAACAGATCAACTGACTAGATCTCCGTAGACATTAGTATCCATTGTGCACGCCACGTAGGCATCGTCGTATTTCCGTCGCATCGCTCGATTCTTATGATTGCACAGTAATCGCTAAGTACATGTCGTCGTGTAGCATAATGTATTAATAACGAGATGTTGCATAATTCATCGATATGGCGTTCCTTCTTAAAGTAGAGTGCATGCGTCGACATAATTACGCTGATATATTTTACTATCGACGACTGCATGACAATAACTAGTGAATAAAATTATTTGTATTATATTGTGTTACCGATAGGACTGCCCAGCTTAGGTAACTAAATATAATTATTCAATGAATTTATCACATTTTCGAGCACATTAAATAGATTTGTAGGTGTAATGTAAGTAATTACACAATTGTCAATTCTGTCATTTCTGCACTCAATATTTAAATATAAATTTGAATTTGAATGCTAGTTTTGTATTCAATACGTTACTGCTATATTTACCTAACTGAACTCATTCCGATTGAATCGTAGAATTTTCATCAGATTAAGTATTCCATTACATACTTGCCAAGTATTGTATAGTAAAAAATTGCATTTCACATGTATATTTTACAAACATCACATACGATAATCTTACGTATTTATTTGAAGTTCTTCCATGGTTTTTATTTTTTTAGATTAAGTATTTATTTATATTATTTTTATAGACATTAAGTTATACTTTGTTTTCTTTGTGAAAGTCTGTATACTGTATAGAAATTTTGTGATTATTGGCTAATAAATAACTATTATAGTTACGTATGTAAGATGTGACAGCTTTATTTAGAAAAAGTTTTATTTAAATAAATGTAATGTTTTTCAAATTTATTGTTTTATTTGACGCTAGAAAATTTTCATTTGTAGAAGCACCAGTGCATGGATTTAGTAAAGATAGTTGTAGTTCTGTTTTCAAAGTTAAATCTTCGAGCAAAATCGACTTTGTCGTGAAAAATGTCATATTAGTGAATGCTAGCAACCTAGAAACCTGAAACAATAGGTACATAAAGTAATTGAAAGCAGAACTGTAATTAGTATGTAACTGGTTACGTATCAAAATATCTAAAATTAAAAAACCTAACGTAAAATAACCTACGTTCAAAATACTTAAAATATAAATACCTAATGATTTTAAATACCTAAGCAACTAACAAATACCTACGAATTACCTAAGTTTAAAATACCTAATGAAGTAAGTGTCTAATGTTTAAAATATCAACAGCTATGACACCTAAGTTTGATACACCAACATTTGAAATACCAAATGGTCAAAATACCTAAATGAAACCGAAATGAAAATAGCCTTCTGAACCTAACCTATCCGAATCGCTTCTGCCTTAAAAAGTCTTGCTCGCTCGCTTCACTCGCTCGCTGCTAGCGAGATACCGATTAGGATATACGAAAGATTTCGGTATTTTGAATATAAGTGAAAAAATCATTAGGTATTTAGATTTTAGGTATTTTGAACGTAGGTTATTTTACGTTAGGTTTTTTAATTTTAGACATCGCAATACGTAGGCATTTTAAGCTTTCGGTATTTTGAATTTTAGTGAAAAAAACATTAGGTATTTAGATTTTATGTATTTTGAACGTACCGTAAAACCACATAACTATAGTCCTAGCCTGCAACAATTGTCCAATTTTCATCCTTACATTATCCTTAAAATATGATAGCTACATGGCTAGACTAAAGCAAATTATTTTAGGTCTAACAACATAATTATATACCCAGAAATAATAGCAGTAAGCTATAATATTTAAAGGACTATTGTTGCAGGCTAGGACTATAGTTATGTGGTTTTACGGCAGGTTATTTTACGTTAGGTTTTTTTAATTTTAGATATTTTGATACGTAACCATGTAAGTACGAGTAACTCAGTTGACGAAGTTTGGAAAATCTCGCTAATTTCAAACCAGTCATTGACACATTGTAGAGGTAGAAAACCAGTTTTATATTGCACCATGTCATGTCATGATCTATTTTCAAGAGAAAAAGAATTGGCCAAGTAAAGTTTTTTGAAGAGGTGCTAATTATATTTTTTTCGACAGTCGGCGTTCTGGAGATCGAGAAACTGCAGCTGTTTTATTTTTATCTCCTATTGTTTACTGGAAATATTTTTTTAAGTGTTCGAGATGACATTTGTGAGATTTTACGGCTGACAAGCGGTTCGTGCTCGTGCTCAGTACTAAGAAGCAATAGAAAAAAAAACGAAGTCAACTGTCACTTCTGTCAATGTCAAATCGTTTGCTTTGCGTTTTGGTGTGCTCAGTGTGATTTTTGGACTATTATTATCGACCTCCGCATAAAATCCGGACTTTCAATTTAACCGCATTTCTCCACGACCTATGCACGTTAATTGGATCACGACTGAATACTTTCGATCACTATTTTGGAACTGCTTCTTGGACAACGTAAAGCAAACGAAACAGAAATGGTTAGATTTCATTTGACGTTGACAGAAGCGACAGTTGACTTCGTTTTTTTAACCGACTTCAAAAAAAGAGGAAGTTATCAATTCGTCTGTATGTTTTTTTTTGTATGTTTGTTACGCGATTACTCCCTCAATTGAGAACCGATTTTCAAAATTCTTTTTTTGTTTGTAACAGTATACTCCTGAGGTGGTCCCATTGGCACCAAGTCAAGATCTGATTACGGGATCCTAGAGAAATCGAGGGCAACCTTCAAATTTTACAGGCAAACCTATAGTGATTTTAGCATTTTTAGTATCAAGTGAAGTATTTGCATTCAGAAAGTATCATTTGGTAAACTGGACCTGATGAAGAAGACCGTAGATGGCCAACGGAACTCCTCAACGGGTCAAATCTTGCAAGTTAAATTTGACCCACTTCCCGGTTTCCAATTGAGCTGAAATTTTGCAGACATGTGTGTATTGGATGACAATGCAATATTATTATGACATAGGGCTGATCTGATGATGGAGCTGAAAGATGGCCATAGAAACTCTGTAATAAAACGACACGATCGCATTGAGTTTGAGCTCATTTGATTTGTCTTGACGAGTACTTTGATCCTAGATGGTAACTAGGGTCTGAATATGAAGTTGGAAGGTGACCATAAGAACTCCGTAATAAAACGACATAACCCCATCGAGTTTGGGCTCGTTTGATTCGTCTTGACGAGTACTTTGGTAACCAGGATCAAAAAGTACAGTCAGCAAAGAGTGCCTGTTGTATCGCATAATGTTGATTGTTCTAAAATTTTCTGGCGAAGAATGTTTGGCATACTGTTGAAAGTCCTAAAGCATATTTGTTCGTCCTTATATTGATAACAAGAACATCGAATTACCTACAACGTTTTATTACTAATATTAATTGGCCAAAGCAGTCCTAAGAATTGTGTAAGTTATTCACCTAAACTATAGTAAGTAGGTATGGCACCTATGTACAAAGAAAAGGGGGCAATAAAAAATACCTACAAACCACCTCTCGCTTAACCTTGTTATGTTCGTTAGTTATCTTGCGTCCTGTAAAGTGGGAATGGAAGTCTAGTCAGCGGAAGGGGGCTCGGGGGGCGAAACCCCCGCAATAAAAAAATAATTTCAAACCATCCCCCGTTTAACCTGGTTAGGTTCGTTAGTTACCTTGCGCTCCTTAAAGTCATATTAAAGGGGGGGGGGGCTCGGGAGGCAAATCCCCCCGATATAAAAAAATACTTTCAAACCATCCCCCGTTTAACCTGTTTAGGTTCGTTAGTTACCTTGCGCTCCTCAAAGTGGTATCAAAGGGGGGAGGGGGCTCGGGGGGCAAAGCCCCCCGCAATAAAAAAAAACTATCAAACCGCGTCCTGTTTAACCTAACCAGATTCGTTAGTTATCTTGCGTTTCTCAGAGTGGAAAATGAAGCCTTGGTTCCGGGAGGGGGCCTCGGGGGGCGGAGCCCCCCGTAATAAAAAACACCTTCAAACCACCCCCTGCTTAACCTAGTTAGGTTCGTTAGTTATCTTACGTCCCTCACAGTGGAAATAGAAGCCCCGCTGCTGGAGGGGGGCTCGGGGGCGGAGCCCCCGCAATAAAAATACTCTTAAACCACCTCCCGTTTAACCTGGTTTGATTCGTCAGTTATCTTGCGTCCCTCAGAGTGGAAATAGCAACCTCGGTACCGGTAGAGGGGCTTGGGGGGCGGAGCTCCCGTAATAAAAAATACCTTCAAATCACTTCCCGTTTAACATGGTTAGGTTAGGTAGCTGTCTTGCGTCCCTCAGGGTGAGAATAAAAGCCCCGCTCTTGGAGGGGAGGGGGGCTCGGGGGGCAGAGCCCCCCGCAATAAAAAAATCTGTTAAACCATCTGGGCCATTCTACTTTTAAGTAACCATTAATCTTTCGTGAAATATAAGGCATACCTGGTGATTTTTGTCAAGTGTAAATAACTTATATGAAAACTGAAATAACTAAATTTAATATTTTAAAGCAAAAAAACTTTAAATTCAAAGAAATTTTGTGGAAAAAATTGGTAACTCAGCGGAAAATACACCAATTTCCATAAAAATGGCGGGGACACGCATGTCCACTGCGTTACCTACTTTATAGATAATAATGATTACTTTTTATGCGTAGTGATAATTTTAAATATAAGCTTAATTATGTGCCTATTTAAATCTTTAATGATAAAACCGAGCACTTTCCCGTTTTTGTAAAAAAAATTTTTGAAGAGCACATTACTAAAAATGACTGGTCAACGAAAAGTAGAATGGCCCATCTACCGTTTCACTTGGTTAAATTCGTCAGTTTATCTTGTGACCCTCAGAGTAGTAATAGAAGCCTCGCTACTGGAACGGGGGGCTCGGGGGGCAGAGCTACTGGCATTAAAAAATACCTTCAAACCACCCCCGTTTAACCTGGTTAAGTTCGTTAGTTACCTTGCGCTCCTCAGAGCGTAAACAGAAGCGGGGCTTCGTTTACTGGCTACGCCTACGCATCTTTTTATACCAATACAACTAAAAAGCCAAAAATAAAAATTTTTAAATAAAAAATAGAACCGCCTTCAAAAACACCCAAAAAAATATTAATTAAAAATTTAACCGACTATAATGAGCATTATAATATCTTTCTACTAATCTGTTTGAAGTCGGGCCTCAGCTCGAGCCAGCAGGAGTGGACCTAGTAATTAAATTAATAAATAAATATCCCGGGACAATTCACACCAATCGACCTAGTCTCAAAGTAAGCAAAGCTTGTGTTATGGGTACTAGGCAACGGATAGACATACTTATATAGATAGATACATACTTAAATACAAATTAAACACCCAAGACCCGAGATCAAATATTCGTGTTTTTCATACAAATATCTGCCCCGACGCGGGAACCGAACCTGGGACCACAAACTTTATAGTAGTAATTTAAGTTACCTACCTATTATCCCTATTATACCTACTATCTGTTGGGCTTCTACCACTCCTGCTAGCTCGTGCTGAGGCCCGACTTCAAACAGATTAGTAGAAAGATATTATAATGCTCATTATAGTCGGTTAAATTTTTAATTAATATTTTTTTGGGTGTTTTTGAAGGCGGTTCTATTTTTTATTTAAATTTTTTTATTTTCTATTTCTTCCTAGTACTGAGCACGAACCGCTTGTCAGCCGTAAAATCTCACAAATGTCATCTCGAACACTTAAAAAAATATTTCCAATAAATAAAAGGAGATAAAAATAAAACAGCTGCAGTTTCTTAGTGTTGAAGTCGACCACTGTCGAAAAAAAATACAATTAGCACCTCTTCAAAAAACTTTACTTAGCCAATTACCCTAAAATGAGAAATGAATTTCAGTAAGTATACACCTTACTAATATTTGGACCTACAATTTTTATTTCAAAAAATGTCTAATAAATCTTCAAAGTAAGCTAGACTTCAATATAAACAGAAATACTTGCTATAACTGTTATCCATACTAATATTTTAAATGCGGAAGTGCTTCTGTCTGTCTGTCTGTTAACTCTATGCTTAAACCGCTGGATATATCGATACCTTGGCGCACAATCGTATTAATTACAATGTACTGCACATATAAATTAGCACCTTATGTCCTAGAGTACAAAACTACTACTTAATTGTGCACTAAATTGTAATGAATACGATTGTGCGCTAAGGTATCGATATTTAGATGAAATTTGGTATGGAGATAGTTTGAGGGTTTACTAATGTTTCGCAAATTATTTTTCCCAAACTGATTCATTTGGCAAATGTTTAATTACCCAATTGTTTATTTTTTCTGAAACTGAAAACATTTCAGGATTGTTATAAAACAAACTTAACCTAACCTAACCTAACCTACAGAATAGTTCTGAAATATATCCTGAATAGTTTACAGTTTCAGAAAAAAAAAACATTTGGGAAATGAAACATTTGCCAAATGAATCAGTTTGGGAAAAATAATTTGCCAAACGGAAGTACATTTCAGACCCTCGGAAGGACATAGAATAGTTTTTATCCCGGAAAATTGAATAATTCCCGGGGGATAGCGATAAACGAATTCCTCGCAGACGGCATCGCGGGCAACAGCTAGTAGCCTATATACAGGTAGTTTGATAGTTAACTTTCGAGAACAGAAGGAAAAAATTGTAGAATATTATTTTTGTGTAGGTAGGGTTAATTAATGTTTGTTGGCATTTTATTTCAGTCAAACTGGCAAGGCCATAGCTTACCGTCGTCAGCAGCGATGCTGCCTTTGAGTGAGAGTCCGATCCTCGAGCTGACTGAGCAGATGGAGTCAATTTAAACGACATACTTACCAACAATATTTTTTATCAGAAAATTACTTGATTCTAAGAAATAGTAACTAGGTTAGGACCGAATTGTAATTGCTTAAGTCATTTTGCAGTAATTATCCATGCCACGTTCTTGTTCTACTTACTGCTAATAGCAGCAATTCTCTGTGGAACTCAGTGCGGTTAAAAGACGACCCCGTATTTGCCGACCCGGCATGAATGAGCATAATATACTACGTTTCGATTTCAAATTCCATAAGGGGTTTGAATTATCATGTCCTTCATTATTGTCGTACATTCCGGGTCGACAAATACTGGTCGTTTTTTAACCGCACCGCACAAAATTTTTTTTATGCTGGTAATACAGTCGATTAAAAGGGGGGGGGGGGCTGCCACGAAATTCGAAGTTCGTATCCTGCCGCCTCTTTTCATTACCTACTTTGTTTAATACTATTAGCGTGAGTGGAACGGCACGATCATCATCATCATCCCAGCCTGATATATACGTCCAACTGCAGGACAGACCTCATCTCAGAATGAGAGGGCTTGGGCCGTAGTTCAGATGTGTGCAAGTGAACGGCACGAAACTAAGTTCGAAAGTCAGATTTCGTAGTACCTATAAGTCCGAAACTACGAAAACATCACCTAACTCTACAATGATACACAGCGCCGGGGAATCAGATAAAATTCTCGACTTCGGTATTTGTTATATGAGAACAGATAAGTAGGTATACCTACCAAGTACACCTCTTTGGCTCTCATGGATATTATTACACAAAATAAGGCAAAGCACTGCGTGTTTTCTAAAATTTTAAGGGAAGTTTAAAAAAATAACAGGTACTTAATTAACACTGGTGATGTTTTTTTGAGCCGGACATTTATTTGATGCTATAAATATTAACACATAGCATTTTGTCTTTACTAATTTGAACGAAAACTATTATGTACCTACTTATATATATGTTGTTTTTGTGAAATTGCTAATTAAGTACACATTATATTAAGTATTATAATGTAGCCGAATTAGCCTTATGTTTACTATATTTGTTAGCTGTATAATCTCGTACTTTACCTATTTATGACTGATAATACGATATATGTAATAATTGATTGTTTCGGTATTTAGCATTTGGCAGATTTCACTGTTTGCATAGTTTGCTGACCGTCCGAATTTTTAAATCTAAACATTGAAGCTCAATCGGAGAATTAATTTGTTAGTATTAGTATCAGCTTGTTGTTAGAGTTGGCCGACAAAATAAATGAAGTTTGTAGTGATTTATATTGGGTTAAGTATCCATCTACCTTAAGTCTTGATTAATATAAATAGGTTAAAAAATAAACCACTGGAAGTAATATTTCTTCTACCTACTAGGCCACGTTCGATTACCGCGTCGGGGCAGATATTTGCATCAAAAATACGAATGTATACATACATGTTCTCGAGTCTTGGGTCTTTTTAAGTATGTTATGTTTATCCGTTGCCTAGTACCCATAACATTAAGCTTTGCTTACTTTGGGACTAGGTCGTTTGGTGTGAATTGTTCCGTGATATTTATTTATTTATTTATTACTGATCTAGCACCATTACTTCCAGTAACCTAAGTAATATTAACAGCAGGGTTTTACCTTTTTAAGAGCTGTCAATAATCGGTATGAATGTTAAATTTATAAAATTACATACTCAACAATTATTATGTTAATAATTGGTGACAATTTAGTGTAACCGAATACTAATGAATTGTTAAATTATTATGTAGTAGTGATAAACAATGCGACAATATCAAAATATGTAGGTTAACTTGTTACACGACGCTAATTAAATTTTCTATCAAAGACCTCTTGGTAAATAAGATAAATAACAAGCCAACGGCAATGTTCACTTGAAAACGGGATTAAAAAATATTACTAAAGCTTATCTTGTAGTGCAATTTAAACTGATAATATCTATTGAGCCTCAATCCATGATTGACGCGATGATAAAACTTCAAATCGATACCTTAGCGCACAATCGTATTAATTACAATTCAGTGCACAGTTAAGAAGTAGTTTTGTACACTAGGACATACAGTGCTAATTTATATGTGCAGTTATTGCACTGCAGTACATACGATTGTGCGCTAAGGTGTCGAAATGAAGGTGTAATTTCATGGACGGCTACATATTTCAAGTGAATATTGTCAATCATTGAGCTCCCTGTAAATAACTACCTCTGTTACATCTTTTGAAAAAAGACTGAATTCAGTGTCAATTCAGACCAAAGTTTAACCGTCGAGCCACAAGATCGCCGTCACGATCTTGTACTCTAAAACTTATGCTGCAATTTGTAAGAAATAGTTAATTATAATATTAAATGAGTATTTAATTGCTGTGTTTGTATCGAAAACGAACTGTGCTTAGTTTGTTACAAGCAAGTAAATCCTACATCAAATGGGTTTATCCAGTTCAATAGAATAAAGTACTAAGACTGCGGCCGATCCTCACATTGGAATTTTTACTAATATTTAATAATCGATTCTACATGTAACAAATTAAGCATACCTACTTATACGACATTTTAGCCAGATATTAGCTTAAAAAGGACGTAGACATATCACAGCGCCATGTTATAATGGCCATGTACTAATTTTAATGCACATAACGTGACATATTAATATATAAGACTTCAATAGAGAAGTCATTGATTAGATGATAAAATTGATAAAAGTAAATCCGTTTATGCAAATTTTTAATAAGCCAAGCCAGTTGTGTACCAAAACGTTAAAATAAATCGTTGAACCAATTGAAACAAGTCAGTGTTACTTTAGTATAAAAGGACGCCAACAGACCTTTTCATCATGATATTCTTATGTTAGGATACTTACTTAGATATAGGGCAACATCACTTCTGGCTGTTAATGATGGCACTTTTAATTAAACTTAAAATTAAGTATAATTAATTAAGTAATACGTCAATGGTCTTATCTACTGACTTCAAGAATTCCAAAAATTGTTCCAGAAAACAATTTGAACCTCGAAGACGAAAATTTGTAGTATGTACCAATACCAAATTCATACTTACTAGTTAATTAATGCGAAGCTTTATTAAACAGTAACAATAACTAACATACGTAAGGGATATTGCATTTATAATTAGAGGCTTCAGTTAGTCGTAATCAATTTAGACAATTTGTAGAAATAGGTGTTTGGAAGCTTTTACACGAATAGTAATAAAAAAGTCGTGATTGTATTATATACCTAATCCGTCATTGCCGTCAACACTTCATGTTAATCCCAATTAAAAGTGTACCTACATAGATAAGTAGTCGATTTTTTAATTCAACGAAAACAACGTAGCGACTGTACTTTAGCGACAGCAATAAAATGTACGTATTCGAAATGTTACAGCTTTGATGCAGCTTCTCGTAAAGTAATCATTTTCCTAGAGAAACTTTTTAATTTGTTCGTAGTTACTTGATTTTGGTTGTGATATTAATATGGCTGATTGGTAATCAATGTATAGAACAGTCATTACACTATCAATTTGGAAATAATCTCTTTTCTTTTTGCACCTTTTCTTCACGCTCCTCTTTATGTTTCAACAATTATCTAACAAAATAGAACTCAGCACGCCATGACACTGTAGGTAACTCGGGGATCTTGGCTAAAGATAAGAATATTGTATTAACATTTTCGCAATGAAACACCTCATAATACTTGTCTAGAATGTCAAGACTACGTTTATTTTGAAAAGGTCCTACAGTAGCTGACAACAAGACGATTTGATTTTACGTATACCTACATTGACTCGGCTGTAGAGGTTTTTGTTCTGTAATTGAAATCGGCAGCTTATCGAGTAGGTATTTATGGCGATCACATTGCCTAGATATGGCAGTCGGGCGCAAACATTGTGCTTATAACGTCTTTCCACTAATAACTCGATTTGAAACACGAATTATCTAACAATTAAACAATTTGCTATCTTTGTTTACCGGTGTGTGATAAAAACATGTCTTCTCCTGCCAAAATCACGGATATGTTAAAGAACAACGGTTTCTCATATTCGTTTGAAGTAACTCCAGATGTTTCACATGACGACATAGGTCATCTGAAGGTGGAGCCCGTTTTCTTATCCGTCACATGGCACGCAAAATATCACAAGTGCGAAGATCTGGAGATTGGTCCCATAAGGATAGCCAAACACTTGAGAAGCATACAGAAGTCTGTGTTGATGCACTTGTCGTGCGATATGATGAGAAAGGAATATTTGAACCAGTTACTGAAAGTGTTTCAGGATAATAATATTTGCAATTTATTTGTAATTTTAGGAGGTGAGTAAATTTAAAAAGCCCAAAGTCATCTAAATGTATTCATACGTAGGTATCTATTTCCTATACAAGGATTAGGTTATCGTCAAACATGTTCTCAAATAAATAAATAAACTTCTTAAACCCTATGATATTTAGTGAAAACATGTACCTAGCTAGGCTTAAATACCTGTCTAAAAGAAATATCAAGAAACATGTATACTTACCTAATATTATACGTTGTACGAGGGGCGTTCAATATAAAGTGAGAATGAGACGCAAACTCTTTTAATATTACGAAATTAAATACTGGCCGGTAAAGCTAATCTATCTAGCTGATTGCTATGAAAAAAAAAAACTAACTGTCTTTTGTTTAAAAAAATATACGGTAATTTCTTTGCAATGCTATTGAGTATGTTAGCGAAAATGGAGAAAATTGAACTGCGCGCCGTTATCAAATACTTGTATTTGAAAAATTTTTCTACGGACCAAGTCAATTTGGATTTGCGGGACACTTTAGGGTCTAATGCTCCTCCGTATTCGACAGTCGCACATTGGTGCGCCGAATTTAGACGTGGAAGAACATCGACAATGGACGACCCCCGCTCCGGACGCCCTACTACAGCAGTAACTGAAGAAATTGTGAAAAAAGTCGAAAACTCAGTTTTGGCGGATCGTCGTGTCACAGTTCGTTTTATTGCTGAAAATGTAAAGATTTCAACGGGGAGCGTGCATAATATTTTACATTAACGCTTGGGTATGAAAAAGGTATCTGCGCGTTGGGTACCAAGAATGCTTACTGACACGCAAAAACAAACTAGACTAGAGATTTGTCAAGAAGCTTTGAACCTGATGCAGCAAGACCAGGAACTTTTTTTGGCGCGATTTATAATAATGGACGAAACATGGCTCCATCATTACGACCCTGAAACGAAACTGCAGTCTATGACATGGAAAAGGCCATCATCTCCAACTCCGAAGAAATTCAAGGTGAGCCCATCTGCCGGTAAGGTCATGGGCTCTGTTTTTTGGGATGGTAAAGGGGTATTAATGATTGAGTATCTCGAGCATGGAGCCACTATTACGGGCACTTTATACGCCAAACAAATAGCAACATTGCGCAATGAGATCCGCGAAAAACGGCGAGGTAAACTCTCGAAAGTTGTGCTGTTCCACCAGGACAATGCCCCGGCACACAAGTCCGCCGTTGCAATGGCTGCAATTCGTGATGCTGGGTTCGATATTCTTAAGCATCCTCCGTATTCACCAGATCTCACTCCCAGTGATTTCTACCTATTTCCGAGATTGAAACAATACCTGAGAGGCCAGAAATTTGAAGACGACGACGCGGTAGTCGCTGCAGTACAAGATTTTTTAAGTACTCAAGATGAGACCTTTTTTAAAAATGGAATTTTAAGTTTAGAAAAAAGATATACTAAGTGTATTATGCTAAAAGGTGACTATGTCGAAAAATAAAATGACATTTAGTAAAAGTTGTTTATAACATACTCATTCTCACTTTTTATTGAACGCCCCTAGTATCTTGGAATTACAACATCGGAAATTAACCTTCCGAATTTTTGTATCAATTTTTATATTTTTTTCTAAAATAAACATCAAATTCTATTGAAACGAGAGCACGAAGAAAAAAAATGTTATTCGTCGTTCCGTGATGCGTGTAACATGTAGGTACGGTCGAGTGCAAAAATATGTATACTTATCGACTTAATCCTCTCTTAATAATTAAATATGTATGTACTTACCGATACCTTAATTCAACGACATAAAATCTATGGGATATAATAATCAGCAAGTTGTATGCACCCATATTTTTTACACATGACTTTACCTACTTATAATATTTCCGTAAACCTATCTAGGTACCTACACTATAGGTACACTGATTGATGAGATGATAATAAAAATGTATATTCGTACCTATACTTCGTTTTTTTTTGCATTAGAAATAGGGTAAACAATCTTGATGAGTCTTTTTATCGAAAAACGCTTTAAAAAAATAGTAACTATTCCAATGTAATGTTAGGTAGTTAAGTAGGTACATATTTTTCTAAAGTGTTTTTCAATAAAAAGACACGTCAAGATCGCTTATCTTCTTTCTAATGCAAAAAAAGCGAAGTATAGTCATTGATTATGATTACTTGAATAATTTGGCATTTTAGAACAATACGAAGCATCGACATCGGATTTTAAAAGCAGTCAAGAGTTGATTACTTACATAAGAGTCGTCACTGGAGACTACTTCTGCATCGGAGTAGCCGGCTCCCCAGATCACAAAGGCGACAAACTCTTAAACCTTAAACAAAAAATGGACAGTGGAGCCAATTTCATATTAACTCAAGCATTTTTCGAAAAGGACGTATTCAAAACCTTCGTAGCAAGTTGCAAGGAAATTGGAATTACCGCGCCTATAATACCGGGGGTATTTCTGTTTGAAAACTTGAAACAACTAAATGGGTTTATAAACCTTTGCCGGGTAAAAGTGTCCGACGACTTATTGGAACAAGTGAGGACCTCGGAAGCTTCAAACTTTCCAGGGCGTGATATTGTAAAGAAACTTTTGAAAGATGTGACAGCGGAAACTGGAGTGTCCCATTTTCATTTCTTTACACTGAACAAGTTGGACTTCGTTTCAGATTTTGTGAAGGAATTTTGATTTTTCTAAGTTGATGAGCTATTCATTAGCAATATCTAAGTATGTCTACTTTGTTTTTTTTTTATCCTTATCGTCTCTTTCCTCTCAAAACTATAAAAAAATACACACCCGATGTGTCATGTTTTTTTTTTAATTTTTAGGGTCTGTTTGTCACCCATCCTATAAATAAAAAAAGCGTTTTACTTGCACTTAATAATAATTCTGTCCACATTATTCACGGAAATTATTTTGACTTTAAATGACTTAATACTTAGGGTGAGTAGGGGGTAAGATGAAAAACAGTGTAAGACGAAAAACTACTCGTAGCACCTACGCCTATAGGCGTCCAAATATTTAAAAACCCTTAAATTGAAAGTACTATCCATCAACGTGTTAATAATATTCAAACAGCTTACGTTCTAAGCATTTGAATGAAGTTGAATTCATTATTTTTTTGATATACCCACGTGATACCCACCAATTAGAATAGGCTAGTACTTACTTAGTTATGTCGTGTGACGAGAACTTAACAGATTATTTTTCAATTTCACTTCACTAGAACTTTAAATGACAATGCAGGTAGTTACAAATTTTAAATTCCAATTTCAAATCGCAAAACGTTACGCTCAAGGTGCATATAGAGAAAGGTTTTAAAGTTTAGAACAAGGTGTCCTACTGATGTGATATAGAGGAAGACGTGTGGTAAGTACTTTTAAATAATAAGGTGTTTGTATCGTATATTAGTTTTGCGTGAATGGATTCTCTAATTGCCTAGTTAATTCATATAATACCTACCTATTTAAATTTTTGGAACAGTACTAGATTATAAATGTCCTGTTAATGGTCCGACATTCAGTTGGAAGAGACCCAGTCTTTTTTTCGGTAAACGATCGCTTGAAGGGATAAATTCGCAACTGTGATCGCCTATGACTTGTACTATTCTTGTTGTGTGTAATAAAGAGTTATAGGCGCTAATGGCGCTATGAAAATTTATGACAAGCTAGCTGTTGCCCGTGACTTCGTCTGCGAATAATTTGTTTATCACTGTCCTTATACTGTGCAATTTTCCGGGATAAAAGTATCCTATACATACAGGTTGTCCCATAAGTAGTAGGTAGGTACGGCAAACAATGGGAGATAGGTGAGCAGCTCATCTACCGAATATCAAAAAATTACTTTGGGAAAAGTCTCACCGTTTCCGAGAAATATATAGATTTTTCTGATTTTTTTTAAAATGTATACGTACCTACCCGCACTAAGATTTTGAGTTGTGATATTCGAAAAAAAATGTAATCTTGAATAGTTATGTTCACCATCATCATCCCAGCCTATATACCTACGTCCCACTGCAGGGCACAGGCATAGGCCTCCTCTCCGAATGAGAGGGCTTGGACCGTAGTTCTCACGCGGGCCCAGTGCGGTAAATAGTTATGTTACGAGATACAAAAAACCATTAAAAAAACTGTGGCAGTTTTTTATGTATTTTTATTTACTTAAGTAAATTTAAATTTTTCCTCTTCTCCTGAACTTTGGCCAAGATTTCATCATCTAAAACAGTGAAAAAAAAATAACATGACCACTGCTTTAGCTTACTTTAGCTTAGAAACATGTCTATTTAATGGACGTTCAAAAATAATTAAAAATCTCCACATCCACACAAAGCAAATTCGAAATTTAAAAACAATTTTGTTTATCATTCATTACTTAATAAGTGATTTGAAATCAACGCTAAGACTGGGTTGAAACATGGTTGAAATGTGAATAAGTTTTATTTTTTTTCAATAAAACACGCGAAATTTTTTTTTTTATTTAATTTTGCATAGCTGCAGAATTTAACTAGAGTACATTCTGATCCATCTTGATCCTCAACTTAAATACTGCAGGTAGGACTGGCTTAACGTGATTTGTAGTGTAAGTACTTAATGCTTTGCTATTAAAGATTATTTTACAATAAAAATAAGAATGCAAAAAAATATGAATTCTGAATAGTACAACTCAAAATGTGGGTATACATTTTTCAAAAAATCAGAAAAAATTAAGAATCATCAAAAACGGCGAGACTTTTACGGTTATATAATTTGGTAGGTGAGCTGCCCCCTATCTCCCATTTAAGTTTGTCGTACTAATTACGGGACATCCTGTATGTTGAAAGTTATAAACCAAGTTTTAGCGTGAAAGACTAACATAATCTAGGTTTTTGGTAAAAGAAAGTCCATAAAAAAAGGAAACTAGTTTCAATTTAAGTTTTAAATTCATATAGTTCTACCCTACGAATACGCCTACGTTTATTTATAAAACTTGCCAACATGTTCATATCATGATCGTGAGAAACGAAAACCATAAATAAATTTATACTTAGGTACTTAAATAAATTTAATTTAATTTTTATTTAAACAACGTGAGAACGTGAGAAGATCTGCATACACGTGCGAAGAAATTCAATAGTGAGTGTGAAGTTTCCTATCCGCACTGGGCCCGCGTGGGAACTACGCGGCCCCTCATACGGTCTCGCATTTTGAGAAGAGGCCTGTGCCCTGCAGTGGGACGTATATAGGCAGAGATGATGATGGAACAAATTTCATAACGTACCTAACCTACCTACATAAAATATGCACTTAAGTATATTACACAGAACTAAGTAGGTACACTAATTGCTACAAAAAATGTAAGTACAGTGTCTTCTAATTTATTTAAGTTGGGCAATTAGTTTTTTCTTAATTTGGCTCCGTTTGCTATGTAAGTACCTACCTAATGCCGAAGTTACTATACGTTAGAAAAACTAAAAAACGCCATGAAAAAACGTAATAACATGACAAGCACCTACTAAATATCGGATATCAAGAACCTTATAATATGCGATGCGATGAACGATGTCAGCGCGAATCCAAATGGCATGACATTTATTTACAGTTACTCGCTTTTGCCCAAAACTTCGTAAAATTTCGGCGCGAAGTTTACACTTTCCCGAGCTAAAAAGTACGAGTAGTTTAGGTGTTAATCTGGAATAGTACATCTTACTATTAATGACAGTTTTTAAATCAGTTTACTAGTTCAAAAGATGACCTACCCCCATACAAACAAACATAATGGGTTTGCCACAAAAGTATTAAGCAAGTCTTAGGGTATGCGCGCACGAGCAACTTAGTCGCAAGGCGATTTATTTGTGTTATGTGTATTTGTATCCCGGGAGTGGCGGCGCTACGTGTGCGCGCTTCCATACTAACCCATATGCCTTGATCACACGTACCGAGTAAACGGGCGAGACAGTGCTCTCGGCCGAGTACTCGGTGCGGTGCGTATAAACAAGGCACTGAATAATATACGCTATGCCGCGATGCCGGAGTGTGTCACCGTATATATGATTCAGGTTATAGACCGCACTGAGCACGCTCCGTCGACGTCGCGCGCACGCGCACTCTGCGGTTTGTGGTGGCCTTATGTGCTAGCACAGACTAATCTTTCCATAATCTTTCACTAAGGGTATGCGCTCGCGAGCAACTTTTGTCTCCGCGACTATTTTATGAAGTCTATGGGTTAGTATGGAAGTGCGCACACGTAGCGCCGCGACTAACATAACACAAAACCCCATCGCATCCGGCAGGGCCGCAACGCACCAACGTCCAGAGCCATTGCGCTACTTAACGTGTTTTTAGCTCATATCCAGGAGGCCGATGTGTTTGCGGACAAATGTTATATTTTATTGGAAGCATTAGGTCGCTTTGTGAATTCTAGGCACAGCTAATATAACTTTTGAAGTGAAACTTCTAATGCGACTTCCAACAAGCGTTGCGTTATATGCGTTGCGTTAAATACGCAACGCAACGCAACGCAAGTTGACGTTTACGAGACGTTGAAATGAAATGAAATGTTTATACACAGAACATACGGTATAAAAGATGTTACAAATACAATGAACTAAAACAATTACTTTGCTCACCCGCGACCTTACAATAGTTACGTTTATGCAAGAAATGTGCGTTCATGCAGTTCCTCCACCTCCACACTGTACGAACACACACAAATCACATAAACCCAACCATCACCACCACCAAGCTACACTGACGCGTTTCGAACTCAACCAGAGCTCATCTTCAGAGTTACCACAACCGTATGCTATGCTACCCATTTGGTACCCATTTGGTGGTGGTGATGGTTGGGTTTATGTGATTTGTGTGTGTTCGTACAGTGTGGAGGTGGAGGAACTGCATGAACGCACATTTCTTGCATAAACGTAACTATTGTAAGGTCGCGGGTGAGCAAAGTAATTGTTTTAGTTCATTAATATGGACCTCCGCAAAGTAACGCCTGATTCAATAAATTAAGTTACAAATACACATTAGAGCTATCATATGTTCGGCCTACACGGCATGTGAAAATTTTCAGGATTAATTAATAATAATTGTTAATCTTACTCAATAATAGTAGCTTTAAATTGTCACAATATTGATGCATGCAAATAAAAATAAAAAATAAAAATTCACAAATATAGCTACTGAGGCGCTACTACGAAATTCGAAAATCGAAGTTCGTATCGTATTATCCCTCTCACTCTCGTGTCAAATTATATTAGCGTGAGCGGGACGGCACGAAACGAAGTTCGAATTATGCACTTCGTGGTAGGGCCTCTGGTCACAATTAATATAAAAATATAAAAGCAATCTAAGCAATCTCGCATTGTATATATGTCATGGACCAAGTGATTAATGCGGGCATTATGAATAATGCCTAGCTGTATCGGGCAGAGTGATTAATTACTATCTAAACTTCATTATTTATCACATTGCCCGGTCATTATTATACTGCTACGTGACAAATGGGCAATCTATACATATAATAAATCTGTAACAAGTCGGTGTCTGTACATTGAAGATATTTGAGAAAATTTGATATTATTTACTAGCGCAATAGAACCCAAAACAATGATTTTTAGAATTATTGTCTGTTTGTCTGTTTGTCTGTGCGTTTGTGCGCGCTAATCTCAGAAACGGCTTAACCTAGAAGGATGCGGTTTTCACTGATATGTTGGTATTTTCTTGGTTTAACATTTAGTGTTTGTTTCATTTGAATCGGTTCACAAATAAGAAAGATACGTCTATTTTAAGAATTTATCGAATTGTTTTTAGAAGAATTGTTATTAATTTTGCGGAATCTTCGGTTAATATATTATAGGTTTTGTTAATTTTGTTAATTGTTAATTATAGTCTCTTAAATGATGATTTAAAACTTTTGCCAATATAAATTTAAAAGAAAATGGATAGTACAGTACATAGAAAAAAAAACCAACATAAAATGAGCTGACAACAATATAGTAGACTATACTAAATAGGGTTCATCTTAAGTTGGACATCACACAGGCGTGGCAGGGCCTATATAAAGCTGAAGAGTTTGTTTGTTTGTTTGAACGCGCTAATCTCAGGAACTACTGCTCCGATTTGAAAAATTCTTTCAGTGTTAGATAGCCCATTTATCGAGGAAGGCTATCCTATAGGCTATATATCATCACGCTTACACCAATAGGAGCGGAGCGGAGCGGAAGAATGTTTCAAAATCGGGGGTTGGGAGTACGGAGGTGAATGAACGCGGGTGTGCGGGGGCTTCGGTGGGGGGAAGGGGTTGGAGGGGGTGCGGAGGGGGGGGGGGGGGGGTTGCGGAGGGTGCGGGGGCGGGTAATTTTTTTTTATATCGAGGAAATAAGGAGAGCCATAATTGATGAAAAACAAATTGGATAAAAAAAATAAGCTGCCCAAATTACTAATTCCACGCGGACGGAGTCGCGGGCAACAGCTATTTGATAATAAAGCTAAGTTGCCGTTGCTAATGCCCGGGCATTATGAATAATGTCTAGCTCTATTGGGCAAAGTGATTAATTACTATCTAAACCCAAGCCAGCGCGCGAGCGAAGCCAGCGCGCGAGCGAAGCGAGCGAGCACAAGACCTATCGGAACGGAAGCGACTTGGTATGGTTAGGTTCAAAGGTGTTAGTTATTTTTTTTATGGCCACCCGGAAAATCTAATTTGTATTACTCTGCCCAAAAGGTGATGGGCACATTACGTATAATGCCCGGTCAATTTGATTATTTAAACAATTATTATCAAATTGCCCCCTCATATTAGGCATTATGAAAAATGCCCGATTTATCACTTGGTCCATAACATATACACCGTGAAATTTTAGTGGTTGTTTTCCCGAAACGAGGTGATTTAGTATCGATTGTACAATCGATTTATAATTACTATTTTGACTAGAATCAAAAATCCAATTGTGAAAAACGAAAGTCGAAAATGACCGCAAACCAATAGTAACGCTTCGTTGGTACCTAACCTATCGTACGATCGTACGCTACTTGTACCAACGAAGCGTTACTATTGGTTTGTGGTCATTTTCGACTTTCGTTTTTCACAATTGGATTTTTGACTCTAGTCAAAATAGTAATTATAAATCGATTGTACAATCGAAACTAAATCGCCTTGTTTCGGGAAAACAACCACTAAAATTTCACGGTGTATACTAACGGATGTTAAAAACTTCGTCAGTGCGATCCAGAATAATTGCGTGGTTTAGTATGAAAACTTGTAAAAATCAAAACTATTTTAATGGTAGATCGTAGAATAAAGTATTTTAAATGTATTTAGTAAAAAAAATATTGAATATCTTTGAGAATTACGAAAAATCAAGAAAAAATATTGAAAATAAACAAGAGCACGAGGAGCAACGCCATCTAGCGACGAGTTACGTAACTTGTTTCGCTAGCGTTGTAGTTGTTTTTTTTTATTTATTATGAAGTTTCACTTCTTCCGCGCGGGCACTCTACGCACTATTTTTTATTTTAATATTATTATTTTTCCCTTAATCTCTAAATGTAATGAAAATGAAATTAATGAAATACTATGTTAAATACTGAAATACTGTGTTACCATGTTAGGATAATATTAAGTCTTAGTTTAAGTTTTCTTATTGGACGCTTTGGTGTATTCTGTAAGTCCATAAGAATTTATGAATAAAGAAATAATAAAGAAATAAAAAAAAATCGCCTTGCGACTAAATTGCTCGTCTAATAACACATACGTCTAATAAAATAATTTTTCAAATACTTAGTATTTTCCTCGCGTGATTTATTTCTAAAAATTTCATCGAAACATCGAACATTAATTATTTAAAATAATTACAATGTCATTCATGCGTTTGTTTTTGAAAATTGTTCCGAAAAAACAAAAAACATTTTAAAATGTATCTCAAACATACTTTCGCAAGGTGAAGCTGAAAATCGAACCGTATTCAAGTGATCAAAGTGAAAATTAAAAACCCCCAACGCAAATGTCACACGTATGTTTGAACTTTGAACATAAAGTCCCCATTATGCGTCTAAGATCCCTTCCGCAGCTAACAAAAGAGCTGATAACTTTGAAACGGCTGAACCGATTTTCATGAAACATATTTAAGAACAATCGCCAAGAAACCAGCTTTCTAATAAAAAACCACATCCAAATCGGTTCACCCGTTTACGAGCTATGATGCCACAGACAGACAGACACACATACACACACACATAACGGTCAAACTTATAAGACCCCTGTTTTTGTGTCGGGGGTTAAAAATAAAGACTTGGCTTAAAGGTCTTGTAACCAAGCCATAATCTCCAAAAAAAAAAAAAAATTATGTCAGTCAAGTCAGCAGCTCAATACTGTCATAAAATATATTTAAGGTTAGGTTATCCGATTTGCGAATCTTACGAGGAAGGGAAGATACACTATAAAATTAAATATATCCCCTGGAATCTACTCCAGTCTTTCAATAACAGCATTTCATTAACATTGAGTAAGTATCTTTGTTCGCTTATTAAATTATACGTGGATTAAAGGGGGAGTGTTATTCATAAGTTCTAGAGGTTTTTCGAAAATGATGTTTACTTTCCGTTTTAGGTTTAATAGAATCGCGAACGATGTCTTTTCCTGACAGAGAGCAAAGAAAGACTTGTTGGGACTCCAGGGATCGTTACTGGGAATGTTTAGATAAGCAGAATATAAAAGACAACTCGGTTAAACCTAAAGAATGTTTGGAACTTAGGAAGCTTTTCGAAAAGTCGTGCCCCACACAGTGGGTCTCACACTTTGACAGGAAACGAGACTTTAATGTATTTAAAGAAAAAATGCAGAAGGAAGGATATGATCCTATCAAAGAGCCGCAATAGAAATTTATACTGACTTGTTAAATTTTCATTGTAAATATTAGATATTCATAGTAAATTATTTTTAGTTTGAATTGACTTTTAATTTACCTGACAGCTCTACGATTTATGTTATTCTGATGAACATAAAATGTACAGGGAAGTTTTCATTGTGAAAAATACAATTTTAAGACAATTTTCAGCTTTGTAATGACATTAAACTTTTATTGCAGACACAATACTTGAATACTTGATGTGTTTAAGATGGAGGACTTGGTTAAAAAGTTACTTGGGACAAATGCACTCACTACCTCTTTGATACAGGCAAGTATTTATCTATCTATACCTATAAAAGAGTTCTGTCACTAAACAACTGACTGACTGATTGACGGTCAATGCACAGCCTAAACCACTGGAGCTGGAGACTTGATGTTTGGCAGACATATTCCTGATGATTTTTGAGGTGCATTAAGAAGGAATTTTTCTAAATTCCCTTAGGATAGAGAGCTAGCCAATTTTTTATTCTTCCTCAGAAGTGAAGCGGCATGATCTTGGCATGATAAACTAGTAGATAATAATACTGAAATATTTTGAATTAATGACTGACTTTCATGAACACTGGTTAACAAACCTAAATAATTAGTGAATCTATACAGATTTTTATAATTTGCAGGAAGTTTTTGTTAGTGCAAAGAAGCATGGTCCGATTGAAAGTACTCGAGAACCATGGGATAAAGTAGCACAAATTCTTTGGCTTCATTTGCAATCATGTAGTTTGAAATTAGATGACCAGTTACTTTGTGCAACATGTTTCTATACAGTCATATCACTAACAGGAAGAGAGGAGTTCTATTTAGGACAAATTATAAAAGTAATTGAGAAAGAATTGAACCAGAGGAAAAATCATGTAATAATTACTACAAAGACAACAGTAACAGTTTCACTTATGTATGGAATTTTCCAATCTAATTTTCTGATTTGTCCCACCAGAGAAAATGATAATTGTTTAAGAATTCTTTTGAATCTAGCTTTTGATATACTGGTTCAGCTGGCATATGATTACTCAAGAAACACTTTCATAGTATTCAAGACTATCAGCTCCTTCAAGAAAGTTTGCAATACATCTTTGGAATCCTGCATTTTCAACCACAATAATCAAGTGAAATTGCTAAATTTAGTAAACCATAACTGGGAAAACCCCATCACAGGAGTTAGGGATTTGAACAAAACAATTTTTCAAAATCTTGTATCTCTCATGGATGAAACTACCTTTGCAACAACATTGAAGGAAGTCAACAGCTTTTACTGGAACAAGGCTAAGTATCTGATGCTGACCATCATGATAACACAAAATAAAAAAAATATTCTTGACCTTGTCACCGAAAGTGATTGGCTTATTGGCTTATCAAACAGTTTACATAAGCCTGGTTTAGTTTCAGCAGGGACTGACATGTATTATGCAATTTTGAAAAAATTAGTCACTGATGACAGCTGGATTAAAATATTTCACCCCACCATACACAAAATTTTACAGGGTAAATGTGTAAAGGCAATTGAAAACTTTATTAACTATTGGTGTATGGCAACATTACACAAGTTTCCAAATTTAGTAAAGCTGATTGTTCAATTATGTACGAATGATGATTTTGGCAAAACTTTGTTTAATACTCTACATGTTCTGAAGCAGAGTAACAGGCTACGAGTTAGCAGAAGATTGTTTCATGACCCTTCTGATTCCCAATATATTGATTCAATGGTACTTCTCGGAATCGAACATAGGAATGTACACACAAGAATGGCAGCCTTTGAGATTGTTTGTGATTTTCAAGGACAAACTGTTTTGCCTCATGAAACAGAATACCTTCTTGTAATGAATTATCTCAGGAACAACATCAACTCAGATTCTGCTGTGTTAAGGCAGGGCATGTTGAACAACCTCAAAAACTTTTTAACACAAATTCACTCTGCAGTTATAAGTCATCATGCAAGTGGCAAAACATTTGATTCTGTAAGTCTGAAGAAATTCTTGAAAGAATTGCAAGAACTAGTTATTTTGAACTTAAATGAAAAAGGTAATTACCAAAGAAAAATAACTACTGTGAAAATATGCAGTGTGATTTGGGAGAGTTCCATTAATATCCCCAAAAATAAAAGTAATGATACAAGGCTCAGTAAGAAAACATTACTAAGAATGTTAATTGACAATGAAGAATGGTTACTCTCTGATGACACTTTCATCAGGAAGTTGATAAGCTTGCTGCACGATCCATCAGATGATATAAGAGAAAATATTGTGCAGTTACTATTAAATTACTACTCATCTGTATTCAAACAACTTGAGCTAATAAGTCTTGTGATAGAAGAGGCTCTGAAAAGTATAGGAGGTAAATTTTTCTATGAAATCAGTTGCGGACAAAGTATGTTTAAACTGATTGCTAATGTACTGTTGAAGGAAAAAATAAAACAAGCAACATTTCAGACTATTGAAGATGTTTTTACTTTTGCTTCCAATGAGCTGATCAATGAACACAATTTGAAAACAGATATTTTGGAATCAATAGAAAACGGAAAACAGCTACACTCTTTCATTGGTATTTTGATTGTTGTGTTAGAAGTGCAACTTTGTAAATCTTATAAAATGATGATACCTGATAGAGATATACTCGAGCTTCTTAGAATTTTAGAAGATATTTCAACCCAATTTGCGTGGGATGATAATTCATCCAGTTCAGATTTTTCTCAAATTAATGACATGGTGCAGAAGATAATAGATAATTCTGGTATTACCCCAAAGGTAGATGAAGATAACACGCAAATATCTGGAATGCATCAAATTGTCCTGAATTGTATTTGGTTAAATGTAAAGGTAATGTAGAGAAACTTGCAATCTTTTTAACTCGTTTGTTGGTAGTAGGTATATGCATTTTTTAAACCATGTACTGTCTATTTTAGGCGTGCTGTGATTTAGCATCACTTATGATTCGGCAGTGTGATCAAGAGTCACACATTGAAAGATTCTTATTGATTATAACCAGTGTCTTGGAGAGTTCGCGTCATAAAGGTGCCATTGAAGCTGCCGGTGCTGCTCTTGGTAAGTAAAATATCAGTTACATCAAATTTTCATTGCCTTATACTTAGTAGTAAAATGAGTTACATGGGATCCTATCGATGTTTAGAAAATTTTATTTCCGAAGGTTTAGAATCCCGAAAACTTCATTTGTCCGAAAGCATTTTTTTCTGAAACTGTAAATATTTCAGGATTTATTTCAGGACCATCGTGTAGAACCCTTTAGGTTATGTTAGGGTTGTTTTATAAAAATCCTGAAATATTTACAGTTTCAGAAAAAAATGCATTCCGATAAATGAAGCATTCGGGATTTTAAATTTTCGGAAAAAAATAATTCTAAATTTTGATAGGTAACCGAGTTACATTAATTTTTAGAACCAAAAGGTTCCGAATCTCAAAGAGGACGAATGAAAACTTTATAGGATCACTTTTTTGTCTGTCTACCTGTCGCAACAAGTTTGCTCCTCTACCGAATCATTAATTTGAAATATGGGATACAAACACTGACATGAACCGTAAATAAATTATGTTGACTAACTTTTGGATACAGGAAAACCTACAAGAGGTGTAAGGTCTAATAACATACATACGGAACTCTTCTGTGCGTGAGCCCGACTCGCTCTTGATTGTTTTTTTTTTGTAATCTACAAATACGTAATGTACAGGAAAAGCCATCCAGTATCTGACGTCTCTACCTGAGGAAGAAGATATTTCTAACATTCCACATGCACTGCTTAAATCAAAATTAAAAGAATTGATAATGGAAGCAAGCAAAATGGCGTCCATTACAAGAAGAGGAGCTGGATTGTCTATAATGGTTCATAGAATAGTAACCAGTGATTTGAAAAAGGGAAAGGTAAGATTATTTGAACTAGCTCCGTTGTACAGGGTACCCAACATGACATACACTCCGTGAGATCTTTAAAAAACCTTCGGATTTTAGAAGCATACTTCGGGTATTGACGATGACACGCGATCGTTATAATATGCGGTTCTGTTCAGTACGCTTAGTATAAGTTTTACTTCACCAAAATACTTCTCGATCGCGTTTACGTAAAAAAATCAATTACTAGGGAAACATGGAGAGCGTCTCCGCGCGCGCGTTTACATGTTTCCATAGAATTGAAATTTTTACGTAAACGCGATCGAGAAGTACTGAAGTGAAGGAAAACTTATACTAAGCCTACGAGCATATAACCCCTGGAGACGTAATGCCTGCGAATTTAAAAGGAAACGATTCTGTCAACTAGCTGAGGTGCGGGGGGAGTTGCGATCGGTTCGAAGTGTTCCGAAGTATTCCGAACCCGATCGCTAGGGCGTGCATCGTAATGACTATGCTTTCTATCGATATCGATAAAAGGTTGTGCAAAAAGGATTTTCAAGCAGTACACTCTGGTAAAATTTATATGCCAACTTTGAATTTATTTTAAGCTTAAACTAAACAAGTTGAAAAGTACTTTTAATGGTTTATTGAACTTAAGTAAGTACTAAAATATTATCATAATAGGTATAGTTCAAATAAAATTGATTATTAAAAGGTTCTATCCTGTGTCATGATTCAATTTGTTCGACCGTACACGAAAATAAGAATTATAATTAATATCACGAAGTCTAATAGTAATAAACCACGAAAAAAAAAATCCGATATCAATAGATACAATAATCATTTAGTGGATAATTATCGACAATACAAAATAAATGCATCGCACCACACTAGTCATTGGCGACACGAGACTAATTACGATAATAAGAGATAGATATACACGATTGCAGTGAGAAAGAAAAAGATGGGGGACGGACCAGTCCAATCCAACTTGACCCGCGTTGCAACTAATCAAATTTTCGTAAATATTTTGATAAAATAAACAAATGGACTTGCCGATGAAAAGTAACATTGTTTTTTGTTTCATTACATTTTTTACTGTTGTTTCCGCACCATTTAACTGCACAACAAGACATGATGCCGTATATTGAAGCTGTTTTACGTCGTAAATGTCAGCTGTCTCATCGGTCATACTTTATGGTTGAAACTGACGGTAAACCAAGGAGTCGGGAAATACATCATTGATAAATCACTGACTAGTCGACAGATTAGTGTCGCCTTTCACTACGTCTCTAGGGGTTATATGCTCGTAGTACTAAGCGTACTGTTATCAACTTGCAAAACTTTTCGAAGTTACCGTAAAAAGTTATGTAAAGAATAACCATCAGTACAAAATAAATCGTACTGTGAAAATATTACGCTTATTGATCTTTTTCTAATTTTAATACAATATGACTTTTTGTCATGATGCAAATAAAACAAAATCAGCATTATCGAATTCTTCCATCGTTAATTTAAATTTTTATTTGGAAGTATATAGAGCTGTTATCCCCACCTGTGGATTCTTAGAAACTACATTTTATATGAAACATTTTTTTTATTTATAAGTGTATTTTCGCTAGTATACGGCTTTGCTAATGGGCCAATCAACTTTTTTTTGTAAATTTCTATTTACTCCTTTACAAGTAACTCTGTAATCTCTGGTTAGTGAAACCATGATTTTGCAGTAATTAGATAAACTGTGTATCATAGTGCGTATGTGAAAACCAAAAAAAATAAGTATTTCTATGAAAAAATCCGGTCACCCAGGGGACATACCACTATTTTCATACAAATTTCGGGGACAACATTGTCCCCTGGGTCACCCAAGAAATAGAAGCTAAACAAAATAAAATAAATATGGCAATTACACCATTATTGACTACAAAAATCTAGGGCTTTGAAAAGTATACTTTAAATAAGGAAAAATAATCAGTTTTTTAATTATTTCGGTTATCATAGAAAGTAGCAGAAAATCTTTTACAAAAAAAAGTTGATTGACCCTAATAATCAAATTAAATTATATTATAGACCCTAGCAATCAATAACAAACACACATCGGCAGTGCCGCCGCGCCCCGGAAATTACTCAGGGATATTTCTGACAAGACAATAGAGCAGCGGTTCTCAATCTTTTTTTGGTGTCGGAACCCTTTTGGAAAGTGAAATACTTGACGGAACCCTACAATAAAACAATAGTGATATCGATTCACGTGATACGCCGCGCGTCAGAACGGTAGACCAGAGAGAGGTGTTTTGATTTATTTTTTACACGCTTTATATTAGCTTCACCTGTATGTTTGTATGTTTGTAACCGACTCCTTAGGGCGCGATTTTGACCCACTTCCCGGTTTCCGATTGAGCTGAAATTTTGCACATATGTGTAAATTGGATGACAATGCAATATTATTGTAACATGGAGCTGATCTGATGATGGAGCTGGATGGTGGCCATAGGAACTATGTAATAAAACAACACAATCCCGTCGAGTTTGGGCTCGTTTGATTCGTCTTGACGAGCACTTTGATCTCAGATGGTAACCAGGGTCTGATGATGGAGCTGGAAGATGGCCAAAGGCACTCCACAATAAAACTACACAACCCCGTCGAGTTTGGGCTCGTTTGATTCGTCTTGACGAGCACTTTGATCCTAGATGGTAACCAGGGTCTGATGATGGAGCTGGAAGATGGCCAAAGGCACTCCACAATAAAACGAAACAACCCCATCGAGTTTGGGCTCGTTTGATTCGTTTTGACGAGTACTTTGGTCCTAGATGGTAACAAGGGTCTGATGATGGAGCTGGAAGGGGGGTAGGTGGCGGGGTGGGGGGGAATGGGGTATGGGGTAAGGGGGTCGGGGGTTTAGAGGGTTGGGGGTTAGAGTGTGGCGGTTGGGGTTAAGAGATGGGGGGGGGTTTACGGGGAATAGGATGGGGGTGTTGGGGGGTTCAAGGGTAAGTGATTTTGGGGGGTTGTGGGAAATGGGGAGGGGGTAAGAAACCTAGATGGTAACAAGGGTTTGATGATGGAACTGGAAGGGGGGGGCAGGTGGTGGGGTGGGGGAGGGGGGGGGGGGGTTCCGGGGGTTTGGGGGGTTCGGTGTTAGGGGGGTTGGGTTTAGGTGGTTCGGGGGTTTGTAAAATGAGGAGGGGGTAAGGGGGGTTTAGGGGATTGGGGGTAAGGGTGTGGGGTTTGGGGGCGGGTTTGGGGAAATGGGGTGGGGGATGTTGGGGGGTTGGGTTTAGGGGGTTGTAGGTGAGGGGGGTAAAGTTAGAAAGAAAAAAAATGCAACTAAAAAATAGAAAATAAATAATAGTTTAAAAAAACTAAAAAACACGCTTTTAAAATAAAAAATAAATTTTAATAAATTTCAATTCACTATTCTTATAGTGCAGTAAAAAATCTTAATAAGCAATTATTATATTGTTATATCCAGATCAAAATTTGTAAACAATTCTAAATATTGATAAAATAAATAATAATAGTTTAAAATATTTTATTGTAAAAAAAGCGTGGGGTGCTTTTTAAGATGTTATCAAAATGATAATCCTTGACAATTGACACCATGCACCCCACGCTTTTTTTACAATAAAATATTTTAAACTATTATTATTTATTTTATCAATATTTAGAATTGTTTACAAATTTTGATCTGGATATAACAATATAATAATTGCTTATTAAGATTTTTTACTGCACTATAAGAATAGTGAATTGAAATTTATTAAAATTTATTTTTTATTTTAAAAGCGTGTTTTTTAGTTTTTTTTAACTATTATTTATTTCAATTCTTGCGGAACCCATACACTTATTGCGGAACCCTAGGGTTCAACGGAACACACTTAGAGTATGGCTGCAATAAAGTTGTGTAATTAATTGAGGATATAGGTCATATAGGCCTATAGTAGGGTACTTGATCCTAGTCAACATCAGAGTCATTTGTATTAATTACGATTCGGTCTATAACATTTTCGTATTTTCGAAACTCTTCTTCGCACTTCATAGCATGCTGGCAAACTTTTCTCCACTCTTCTGAACCAATTATATTTACTTTCTCTTGCAACGGATTCGTTACCGTTGTCATATTCATATCAACGTTGTGTTGATATGGAGATAAACGGAGAACAGAATGACCCTGTCCAGCAAGTGTTTTATCTATTGAGTATTCCATATGTTCGTGTTTGTGTTTCAGGATAATGTCATAAATTCGAGGTTTTGTTAAGTTTGGATTAGCTGGAATGTCGCGTGTTGTTAACCGATTTAACATGTCTTGTTTCAGGGTGTTGGAGGCTTTTCTATGTATTTATTATGATATGGGGCGTTGTCAACTACTAGAACAGAATTTGGTGGTACATTTGGAATAAGTTCGTTTTTCAGCCATTTCTCGTAATTTTCGTTATTCATTTCTTTATGATAATCACCAGTTGTGTCTGTAGATTTGTACATAAGCAACGCACCAGGTATAAAGCCATTTTCACTACAGACGTGTGCTATATCACGATCGATCGATGTGTGTATATAGACGCTGGCCTTTGGAAATTGGTTTTTTAATTCCTGCGTTGCTAGAATCTGACCAACTTTTTCCTTTGGTATGCTAAGTGTGTATGTATGATTCATCCATATACACCGTGAAATTTTAGTGGTTGTTTTCCCGAAACGAGGTGATTTAGTGTCGATTGTACAATCGATTTATAATTACTATTTTGACTAGAGTCAAAAATCCAATTGTGAAAAACGAAAGTCGAAAATGACCGCAAACCAATAATAACGCTTCGTTGGTACCTAACCTATTGTACGATCGTACGCAACTTGTACCAACGAAGCGTTACTATTGGTTTGCGGTCATTTTCGATTTTCGTTTTTCACAATTGGATTTTTGACTCTAGTCAAAATAGTAATTATAAATCGATTGTACAATCGAAACTAAATCACCTCGTTTCGGGAAAACAACCACTAAAATTTCACGGTGTATACTATTTCTCTTCCCTCATTTCTATATTTTTTAATTTGGTCCAAGTACTTTATCCTTTTTAGCCGCACATCATTTAATTAATGTTTTTCTGTTATTTTTTGTTTTACAGTACCGAAAGCCCATTTTCCGCAGGATTTTTCTTAATGTGAATTAGCCTAACCTAACCTAACTTTTTTTTTTGCGGTGGGAAAATGCATTGCGCACTATCCCCGCGCCGCTGGGGAACAGCGCAGGGGGTGTATGGGACTCTCCTCCCACCTTCCTTCCTTCCATATAAGGGAAGGAAGATCCTTGAAATTTATTGCTTCTATTAATTTGAGTCGCAAATTTTTTAGATTTGTCGGCTCTTTGAATTTTGAATGAAATTCATAAACCTTTCTTCTGATTACATCGTAATCAAAACTGTCCAGATTCAAAGAAAAATCCTTTTTAGGTCTACTTCTCTTGGATGTGTCAAATGAAGTTTTTTTGCTCTGCTTCGTTTAATATTTTTTTAATGTACTGTTTGAAATCCCCGTTGCTTCTATAACTCGGTCTCTTGAACCTTATTAAAATATTTACAATCAACACTTTTGTTGAAATTTTCAGCTTCTTTAAAAAAATATTTATATACATTATAAACAATTTCCCTTGATTGGCTATTTACAGAAATACCCTGTTTAAGTTGACTCCCCATGAAAATCAATTTACGAAAAATAAACTAAATAAATCGTCGCATGACTGTTATACGGCCACATCTCAAAACGCTGGGTGAGTGCAACAGTGGCACAATCCAAAATATAAAAACAGTTAATAATGAACTGTAATTATAATTATAATAATTATAATTGTAATTATAATAATTACAGTTCATTATTAACTGTTTTTAGTTAATAATGAACTGTAATTATAATTATAATAATTACAGTTCATTATTAACTGTTTTTATATTTTGGATTGTGCCACTGTTGCACTCACCCAGCGTTTTGAGATGTGGCCGTATAACAGTCATGCGACGAAATAAGTAAGTGGTGGTTTTAACTGCTCTATATAAATCAATGAAAACACAACGAGTGCACTCTTTGCACTCTTTGCGTGATGAATTGCTATATGATTGCTACTAAGTCAAAAAGACAATTGTAATTTTCCACTACACGAATATTTCCGATTTCCCCCGAAACCCGAAGGTTTTTCTAAGAGCTCACGGATTGTAGTGTAATGTAAGCTAAGCTATAATAAATTTATTGTATGTTTTATAGCCACTGTTCCACTACTTCATGGATATGATACTTGAAACCTGCAGCCAGTCTGAAGATTTGCCAGGCGAATTGCAGGAGAACGCAGATATTGAAAATGAAAAAGATTTGCCAAAAGCTATATACATTCACTTTCTAACAAGAATTGTGATAGACAGCAGTATCGCTTCAGACGTAATGTACTATTCTCCGCAACTGGCAAAGCTCGCATTTGACAACCTAACAAACTCGCATTGGCAAATAAGGTATTTACTTAAATTAATGAAATTATTATTTTTTGTTTATCTTCAAGTGTAGTTCACATATTCTGGATATCAATTTATTTTAATCGCTAATTCCCTAAACATCAGAATTGCAAAATACTAGATTGCCGACTTACCCTATTTCTAAAATACCAAATTCCCAGAATACCTACCAGACTTTCCCGTCACCGTGTTTTTCTCTATATCGGATTGCCAAAACAGTTTGTTTTCAATACAGCATGTTCCATTCAAAACCGAATTCCCATAATACCAGATAATGAAATCACCAGGCTCGTAAAACACAATTTACTTGAAACACCTAGTTTCTTAATCTATCAGATATTTAATACCAGATCAATATTTGATGGATTATGAAACTAGGTGTTTCAAACACGGTGACGGGAAAGCCTGGTATTTTGGGAATTTGATATTTTAGAAATAGGGTAAGATGGCAATCTAGTATTATGCAATTCTGATATTTAGGGAACGAGCGATTTAAATTCATTCATTAAATTTCAGGAATGCTGCACTTCAACTGTATGGTGCTTTAGTACCTAAATTAATTGGCCAAAAAAAAGCATCTGGTACTGGCGAGGAGACCATTGCGACGGTTGCGTGTGACGAGCTGCGAACACATTCTCCAGAATTATGGACGTATATTAATGACCAACTAAGAGATGTTACTACATCTGATAAAGTACTATCACATTCAATTTTAATCCCTATATTGAATATGTTGGCTAATAGTGCAGTGAGATATAATTTCTCAAGTGATGTAACTGTGAAAAAATCATCCGAGTGTACATTATTGCAAAGCCTAATAAATTTATTGGACAGTCCTGTATTTACCGTAAGAAGACTAGTTGCGAAATCCATTTTAAACATTTTTTCTTTTGATGATATTTACAATTTTCTCATGGAACATGACTGGGTCTCAGAAAACTACTTCCATGGCATTCTCATGTTAATAGGGCACTGTAACAAATATTATACTGACGCAGTTTATAATGCTCAGTTCAATAAACTACAGGAGAAAATTAAGAATAAGCTGAGTGATGGCAAACATTCCTATTTGTGTAGAGAATTGTATGAAGAAATCTTTGTGAATGCCAACAAAAACAATACTATAGCTAATTTGAAAAGTACTTTAGCAGAATTAGATTCAAATATTTATGAACCCGGAATATTTAGTTGGGCAAATGCAAGGATTAAATATTGTGTTACTAACATTGCATGGCGAGATGTACCAAGACTCGTAATAATCTTTTTGAGCAGAAATGAATTCGAATTATTTTGTGAATTTCTTCTGCACAAAATCGAATCTGAAATAGCCATACCTAAAGAGCAATTGCGTGCGACCTCAGAATTATTATTGTCATGTGATAAGAAATTGTATAGCAGTGCAATATGGCGCATTCTTCACGAAATATCGAAATTTTATAGAGTTCAATTCTGTATTGACACTTTACTGGAAACTGTTAGAAGTATTCATAAATCATATATTGCGCGAATCATGTTGCCTTTCATAGCAAGAACTATTACTTATAAGATTCATGAAAATAATTTGGCAATATTTTCTGATATAATTTTATCATTATGTGACCCTGAAACTGTAGATGTGGAAATGAGATACATAGCAGCACTCTCGAATAATGAACTGACAATTGCATTCAGTAGCTTGCCAGACTCCACTAAAATTAATACAATTAAGGCTGCAGTCATACTATTGCAAGATGAGGATGAAGATGTCAGAAATTTAGTTACTATTAGTTGCAGCAATATGAGGAAGAGAGCCACAATACGTCACCCATATGTTTATTTGCAAATGATATTGAATCCAACTTTTTTGTACAATGTTTTGTCAGACCCCGAAAGTGGAATTCCAATTCTAAGAAATGATTTAATGGCAATGCTACCAAAACCCTCGGGTCAATCCAGTGAAAACTACAACCCTTTTGCTAATGAATCTAAAAATATATATATGGAAGTAGAAATTTTACAAACATTTATTAGCCGTTTAGTTTAAATATTTTCTTTCTAGTGACTTATTTATAATAGCATTGAATTGAATAAATCTTTCCGCGAAACTTGTGAACTTTTATTTTATTTATATTATAAAATTTAATTAAATTAAAATTACAAATGGATTATAATACACTTACAATAATTAAAGCAACATAGTATCATTCATTATGCTAGCGTTTCTGCGCTGTGCTGTCATATCATCTATTTGTATGGAGACAATGTGTCGACCAGGAACCATGACTAGACCCAACACTCGGGGTTCTTCAGCTTCGCCATCATTGCTTTTGAGGTACTCTGAGCAAGCTCCTGAAATTTCAAACATACAGACTCAATTTAATTTAAATTTGTTGCATTATTTCAAGTGGGTTTGAAATTAGAGCTTGTGACTGTGCAATCAGACATGTTTAAGGCTTTGGTCTTTCTCACCCGCCGCGTGCGACGATCATCCGCTGGCGGTTGAGAATGCCCAGTAACGAAAATTCACGAGCACATTAAGACCACGGGCCGTTACACGCCGCGGATGACGGGTCAGAACGACCAGGACTGAAGGAAGTGCTCATAATTAATTAGCATTGCCAACAATAGATTGAACTATTGATAGTAGAAATAGTTACAATATTGATAGGCCTATTATCAATAACATCAATAGTATTGATAGTAATTACAATGCAATAATATTGATAATACTAGCTTTTTCCCGCGACTCCGTTCGCGTGGAATTAGTAATTTGGGCAGCTTATTTTTTTTATCCAATTTGCTTTTTCATCAATTATGGCTCTCCTTAGTTCCTCGATATAAAAAAAATATCCCCCCCTGCACCCTCCAACCCGCTCCCCCCCCGCACAGCAACCCCCCCCGACCCCCCAACCCCACGACCCTCCGCACCCACCACACGCCCTCCCACACAGCACCCCCCGCACACCCGCGTTCGTCCCAAGTCAAGCGTGCCTATAGAAGTTTTACTTCAAGTTTTTTTTGTCAAATATCTCGAAAACGGTGCATCCTACGGCAAAATCAATGAAATTTTCACCCCCCCTTAAGGACCTCCCCCCTCCCGCACCCCCCCCCCCCCCCTCAACCCACACCCCCACCCCGGTGTTTTTGCCAAATGTCTTGAAAACGGTGTATCCTACGACAAAATCAATGAAATTTTCATCCCCCCTTTGGAACCTCTTCACCCCCCTCCCCCGCACCCTCACCTCCCCCCTCACCCACACCCCACCTCAACCCACCCCACCACCCCCCCGGGGACAAAGATTTTTTTCAAATCGGAGCAGTAGTTCCTGAGATTAGCGCCTATAGAAGTTTTACTTCAAAAACCCCCGATTTTGAATCATTCTTCCGCTCCGCTCCGCTCCTATTGGTGTTAGTGTGATGATATATAGCCTATAGCCTTCCTCGATAAATGGGCTATCTAACACTGAAAGAATTTTCAAATCGGAGCAGTAGTCCCTGAGATTAGCGCCTATACAGGGTTATTTGTAATTCACTAGCATCCTTTTAACCCTAAACTCCTACCACTTAAACAAATGTTTTTTGTTTTACGGCTTTTGTCATAACTTAATATTTATGGTGTAATTACGTTTTGAAAATTTGAGATTACCTCTTATTTTTACAATACTCTGTGTATTTGTATGGGAATAAAAGTGCTTCATTTTAAAAAGTCGTAGAACAAAAAAACAGAGAGAGAGAGAGAGCGGGTTGGGGGGCGGGTTGGGAGCGGGTTAGGAGCGGGTTGGGCGCGGCTTGAGAGCGGGTTGGGGGCGGGTTGGGAGCGGGTGGGGGGGGCGGGTTGGGAGCGGGTTGAGAGCGAGTTGGGAGCGGGTTGGGGGCGGGTTGAGAGCGTGTTGGTTTATTATGAAGTTTTACTTCTTACGGAAGGATCTAAGGGGAGCCATAATTGATGAAAAAGCAAATTGGATAAAAAAATAAGCTGCCCAAATTACTAATTCCCCGCGGACGGAGTCGCGGGCAAAAGCTAGTTGATTATAAAATATTAATAATATTGATACTATTGAAAAGCAATACCATCAATAGTATCCATAGTTTGATGCCTATTTATAGTATTGGATTCTAATTACTATCCAATCAATATTGTGACTATTTTTCAAGGTCAACTATCAATATAGGTCAACTATAATATATATAGTTGACCTAAATTGATATCCATATATATATATCTAATATATAAAAATCTTGTGTCACGGTGTTTGTTACCGAACTCCTCCGAAACGGCTTGGCCGATTTTTATAAAACTTTTTTCTCTACACTTGGTAGGTCTGAGAATAGGTTGTAGGCTATTTTTTATCCCCCCCCCCCCCATTCTTTGCGGACGGAGTCGCGGGCAACAGCTAGTATATATATATGTTTGTTATATACATATATACAAAAGACTCCTATCAAGATAATTCAATAGTGTTAGAAATATGTAAGTAATATATTGTTTGGAGCTCTTTGTCCATGTGAAACAACTTTCTGCCAAGCCGCTGAGTTGAGTTACAACAGTTTATTTTACATGATCTAGCCAAGAAAGCAATGCATGTTACAGTTCCAAACATTTTGACACTACTAAACCGAAAAGTAGAACAAGAATTATTCCACCTAGTACAGCTCGCGCGATAAGAGTTTGGCTTTGACCGTTATTGCGAAGAAATCAGAAATTGGGTATCAACGGGGGTGCGGAGTATGCGCAGCCCATGCGCAGTAATCCCCTCCACCCGAAGGTCAAAGCCAAACTCTTATCGCGCGAGCTGTAGCCTCAAGTAACTTACCTAATATTACATTAGCATCTCGATCAGTACATAGAAAAACACCAATAAGGACCCTTCCATCTGTCATTTCAATTCTGAAATTCATGTTGAGCCATTTTCTAAGCTTAGTCTTCCCATCTACATTTTCGTCCTCCTAGAATTGAAAAAAAAAGTGAGAATTAAGTTCTAGTTATTTTCATAAGGAATAATAACAATGATTTATCATATATTTTTGGGGTAAGAGCTAGTGATGTTTATTTGTGTATACACATACACAAATAAACTTTCTTATCAATACTTATTTCTTAGACTCGTTGTTTTGTTTGTTAATAATTACAATTATGGAAAAGTGATCATTTTGCTTTATCTTTGAATTGTTAAGATTAACCTGTCCTGTGCCGGAGCACCAATCAGTGACAAAATTACTAAATATATCAAATTAAATGAGTAAATTTAATAAATCAAAATTCAATTAAATTTAGCTTTGGTTATTTTGACACTGATCAGTGGTCCGGCACGCAACGGGGACAGCGTTGAACAACACCAATATATTGCTGCTTATTGAGAACAGTGGCACAACTCAAAATTAAATAAAAATTCTATTTTATTCTATTATTCTATTCTATTCTATTATTATATTATTTTCTAGTAAAATTTTAAATCAAATTGCATTCCATTTTGTTTTATGACAGTGTTCATGAGAAGCAGCGATATAGTAAGGGTTAACAAGTGTGTTTATTGATATACAAAAAAAAAGGGTCTTGACTTGACAGACGGACAACAAAGTGATCCTATAAGGGTTCCGTTTTTTCCTTTTGAGGTACGGAATCCTAACTAGGCATCAAAACAAGGTAACTCCCATTGTCATAAATTACGAAATATGGTAAGAAGGCGTCACAACAACCTCGCAACAAGTCAAAAGAGCAAAAATTTGTGATCCGCAATAAAATACTTTTTTCATAGAAATACTATAAAAGTATAATCTAATTTTTTGCTGTCTTTAAAATTTGTATGGAACCCTGAGACGCACGTCCAACTCGCACTTGGCACCGGTTTGTTAAGAGCGTGTTAAAGTTTGCAATATTACGATGTTAGTTTACGATATAAACTTGATTAAGCTCTAGCAATAGCTATTAACCGATTCCAACTTAGAGCTCTTAAGAAAATGTTTTGATTGGTTTTCTTACCCTCATACATTCTGTTAGCTGGCTAGTATCAGGCGGACTACTCATTGTTTAAAGATAGACGGAACAATCCGTATTAAATAGTTACAAGTTTAATAGTAAAAGATATTTTAAATATTTTATTTATTTATTTCGAAGAAAGGCAGGCAGATCAGATTTGGTTATTTTGACAGTGACAGCGACACTGTTGACACTGACACTATAATAATGACAGGACAGCAGGGGTCACTCTCAGACATGGACTTAATACCTAACCCGGACTGAGTACTGCGACATAAAAGTGAGGCCGACCAGGGGGGGCACACTTACATATATCACACTTTTCATGCGACTACAGCGATCTCTGGTTATTTGGTAAAGAACTAAATTAGCGGCCATCTTGGTTGACTTGTCAAACTTGTCTGTTGTCATTCATCGGCCATGGCCATGGCGTACCAAATTGTACGATCAAGGACTTTAATTGATAGGCCACTTGCCAATGTTCGTATTTTAGCCGTATAGTGCAAATCGGGTTTAGCCGCTTATACTTCGTATATGCTGATTTGAATTAGACGGCTAAAATACGAATAGTGGCAATTAGCCTATCACCAACATATACATATAGATAGGTATACATCTATAGATACGTCACATTAGTTCTTCACCAGGGCGTAGGGCAGCAGCACCTTCCATACATGCAAACTTGACCATAGAGTTGCCACTCTTGTTCATATAATATTACAATACTCTTTGAGGCCGACAGAGAAACCAAACTAGTGGTTTGCATCTCGTTCTAATTAGGGTGACCAAGTACACCTGCGGATAATTATCAAGATTTTTCTTAAAAAAGTATAAATGAGTCAATTCAGAATTAGAAAGAAATAATGTAAGTCTACACTGATCTTATATTTATATTACAATTATTTTATTTATTTTTATTATTGTTTTACTTTTATTAATGTTATACAGAGGATTGATTTGTATTTTTGTATGTTTGTAACAAATGAACTCCGAAACTACTATACCGATTTAAAAAATTCTTTCACGAATAGAATGCTACATTATTTCTGAGTAATACAGGGTAATTTTTTAATCAGTGCACAAATTTTGATACGTGATTCAGTATCGTTGATAGATCATGATTATATGTTCAAGATTTTTTTAAATTTTGAAATTTGGGTTGTTCATAGTACCTAATTCATCCAATAATTGGTCGAGTTACTATGAAAAACAAAAAAAATATATTTATTTTATTTTAATTTAATGATTTATTTTTAAAGTCAATATATAATTAAATATTCTGTGAATATTTCAAGTGTCTACCTGTTGCCGTTATCAATATCGAGCAAAAACGAACAAAAAAATTCATGTTTGTTGTATGGGAGGCCCCCTTAAATATTTATTTTATTCCATTGTTTAGTATTTGTTGTTATAGTGGCAACCGAAATACATCATCTGTGAAAATTTCAACTCTCTAGCTATCACGGTTCCCGAGATACAGCCTGGTGAAAGACGGACAGACGGACGGACGGACGGACAGCGGAGCCTCAGTAATAAGGTTTCCGTTTTTACCCTTTGGGTACGGAACCCTAAAAATACAAATAATTTCAGTCGTAGATCATCTTTATATGTATATAAAAGATGCTTATTTTAATGTATTCTTAAAAGCTTTTTTAAAAAAAATTACGAAAAATCGGAAAAAAATTTTTCTTATCCAAATTTTTTTAAGTCCTAAAATCGGGCCCCTTTTCCTATACCCCAACCTGCTTTTCCGTCTTATCTACGAAATTGCATTAGTAGACATACTCACACCGGCCTAAATCATAGGCACCCTAATAATGTTTGGCATCTAGTTTTGTCGTTCTATCGTAAAATAGAGCCAAATGTTCCTTACCTGTGAAATGATATGCCACAATCAGCAAAGCATTCACTCTTACACCCCTTAACACAGCACATTTTCACCATTTTTAGAGAATTTGCTTAGTTGAATTTAGTTAGCTGACAGAATAACAAGAGCCACTAAACAAATTTGAAATTTGATGGAAAATTTGTCAACGTCGGTGATACCAGTTAAAATTTACAATCACCACTTGATCATCACAATATTTAATGCATTACCGTGTTTTAATCAGTAAATATTAGTTGCAATCTTAATGATTTAGAAATTAGGTAAAAGGTAATATTTTGTATCTAAATATAGCTATTTATTATAAAGAAGGTAATTATTTTCAGTACTAATTAATACCACTATTTCATTTTGCAGGCTTTGATTGCTTCCATAATAAGAAAATTAACTGCACGTGTAATCCTATCGAAAAAGTTAATTGTGTAAATTATCTAGGAGTAAAAATAGATGCCTCTTTTTCCTGGGATTCCCACATTGAATACGTATGTGGAAAATTAAGAATATTGCTGGGAAAGTTTTATCATTTAAAACGTATATAGATAAAATAGAATCATTGCAAACAAGATTTTTAAAATTACTCGTAAATAAAAAGACAAAGAATCAATATAAAGGAGATTACTATAAACTATATAAAATATGTAAAATTTTACCGGCTAGCCTGAAACATAAATATCTTCTACTTGTAAACAATCATAGTAAACAGGATCGTTTCACTAATTTGGTGCAACATAAAACTGGCACAAGGTTAATGTCCAAAGGTAAATTTGAAATACCTAGGGTACAAAATTACTATGGAGATAGAACGTTAAAGAAACGAGTTCCGTATTTACTCAATAGTTTACCCGAGGACATAAGACGTGAGCCTTCTCTTGCTAAATTTAAGAGTTTATTAAAAAAACACTTGTTAAATACGTTGTAACCCTTTACGTAATTTAATTGTATTATAAGTATAATCTAATTTAATAATTTATAAGCTATGTTTATATAAAGCGAGCTACCTGCAGTCAAACTGCGTAAGCAGTTTTGCGGGGCATGGTTTAAATGAAAGTGTAACTTTTTATGAATAAATATATTTCATACATACATACATACATACATTATCTTTTTTTTCCACTGGCAACAGGTGCGAGTGGGACACAATCCACTAGTTTGGGTTTCTCTCTCGGACCCCTGTCTCTAGTTGCCATTATTAAACTGTATGGCTTCGTAATATGGGTCATTTTTGATTGACTAATAAAAGTCAGTACTCAGTCCTTTGGTATTACGTCCATGCTCTCAGATAATTGGGTTGTACGCTCTCTATTCCTTTTGGTATATTTATCTTACTCTATGGTAATCTGTCAAATTCCGTAAATTCCGTTGCTGTCATCTCATCATCTGCCTGTCTAACTAAATAGATTTATTAATAAATATGGCTTGAAAATTGGTTAAAATACGTTTAACTGTTGTGTAATTTGTGTGTTTTTAATAATGGAAAGTGTAGATAATTTTAAGAGAATATTTAAATACTTCAAGTCTAATAAACCAAAGCCGTCCCTCGAAGACGTGATATCTTTAGTTGATCCCAGTAAGCTCAGTGATAAGGTAAATTTAATCCAATACGATTATATTTTTACTGAGCTATGTCTCACTATTGCTATTAATTTCGTTACTGAACGCTTTTGTTATTTCATATTTTTTCAGGGTTCTAAAGTCACCCTGACAAACATCAGAGAAGACCATAGAGTTGCCTTATTAGGTTTAAGAAAAGTCAGAGACTGGGAATTATACTCCTTCCATGACCACCCTGGATTATTCTTAATAAAGAATCCATTCACAGCCCTTGGACAAAGGTATTGGATTAGAAAATGTTTGGAGGTATATCCGAGGAAGCCCAATAAGTTAAATATTGATATAGAATTGTTGTTGCCAGATTGGTGGGCGGAATGTTTTGAAACTGGGCAGTGTAACAGAAAACTACAGAAGAAATTAAGATGGACTACTTTGGGATACCACCACAACTGGGATACAAAAGTAAAATGTTAATATTTTTGTGTGCTTTGATTTCTTAAAATATCCTGATCATACTTTGTTGTAAGACTTGTAAGCTTTACTATAGCTCATTGCTTGTCTATAGGATGAATAACAACATCAAAAAATTGATCCCTCACCTAACCAATAGGAAAGCAGCACTAAGTGAGGTTAAGAAAAAGAAGTACTAATTCTATTGATGGGGTTTTTCTCACTCACTGCTTGAGTAAAATTTTCGTGATTTTTGATTGAAAAGCTGAAAACCCATGTAGAGGTTTTTATCAAAATTTGTGACTCAAAAATATTACTGTCATAAAGCTGTACACTTTGAACATTAATTAACACATACGCGCCCGCATATTGCTACATGCAACCCTCGTAACCAGTAGCATTGTTTTTCCGCATTGAAAACTGCCCTTAGGCACAGAGCTTGTCTGGCAGGTTCTTGGCACTGACTGTGCCATAGAACCTCAAAAATACTCTGGACTAATTTTAAAACGCCTTGTTTTTTGTAGGTATACACAGATGAAAACAAAACACCATTTCCGGAAGATTTAGCAGAATTGTCAGATGTGGTGGCAAAGTACCTGGGCTATAGCAGTTTTAGAGCAGAGGCGGCCATTGTCAACTATTACCACATGGATTCCACCCTGTCGGCACATACGGACCATTCTGAAGTCAATTTAGAAGCCCCATTGTTTTCATTTAGGTAAGTAAAGCAATAATTAATTTTAATGAACTAAAAAATTGTTACCTTGCTACCAAAATGATAGCTGGGATTAATATGAACCTCCACAAGGTGACACACCTGAATCAATTAATTATCTAATTGGATTCTTGCATGTTTAGAATGAAACTGGCTCAATTTGAATTATTCTCATTTCAAAAATAAAGTTTCTGTAAATACATACAATTTGGTTTAGTTGAAATTAGAATAATTAGAATTGAGTCAGTCTTATTTCAAATGTGTGTTACATACAATCTAGGAAAATTAAACAATAAACCAGGATGGAAACTTTTTGCAATCTATTTCACAATGATTTCTTTGGCAGACATATGTTGACTGATATGTAGCAATAAGTTTTTGTTAAAAATTCTATTTTTACTACATGTTTTTTTTGCTCACTACTTTATGCCCTTGGTTACAACAGTAATATTTGTTGAATGAAACAAGCCCAAACTCAATGCGGTTGTGTTGTTTTATTACAGATTTCCTATGGCCACCTTCCAACTCTGTCATCAGATCAGTCAGCTCCATGTTGTCATAATAATATTGCATTGTCATTGGATCTATACATGCATGCAAAATTTCAGCTTAATTGGATGAAGATATCTACTTCAATATTGAGTTGAAAGATTCCACCCGAACTAACATACATTGCAAGTTAACAAAAAGCTTGTTAAAAGGTTCCACCCTGGTACGCATTCTGTTTCTACAACTACCCTATCATCACAAAATTATCTGATTTGATTATATATGGTCAGAGTTAACCTTTTGACCGCCACAAAACAAACAAAGGGTCGTGCTCTGTACTCCACGGAACAAACCGTCAAGTTGATAAATAGGAATTTATTTCCATCATAGAAGGATTAATTTAGAGTTGAATGTTGGTCATGTATTGGTGACGTTGGCGTGTGAGCCTTGTCATTGGCTGTCATGACTGGATGGCCGTGGCGGTCAAGAGGTTAAAGATAAGTTTATACACTTAATTCTACATTGTCACTGTCACTTTGTTTCTGAACTTTTGCATAAAATTGTCAGAAGACACACAGTGACAAGGTACTATTTTATTTATTTATTTGAATTTTACTTTGATAAACTATGTATATACCTACATAATTTTGTATTACATTCTGAATTTGTCAGAAACTTATGCATACCTTTTTGATAGAATTATACTGATAACAACACAGCTCTGTAATATATATCTGTAGTATCTAGATAATCCTATCTGTGAACCAACTTCATTTTAATAGACTTATTAAAAAAAATGAGAATTCAATTTCATATCTTTGTTTCCAGTTTTGGCCAGTCAGCAATATTCCTCATTGGTGGTAAAGATAAGTCTAGAGAACCATCTGCCATTTTAGTCAACAGTGGAGATATCATGATTATGTCTAAAGAGGCTAGACTCTGTTACCATGCTGTTCCAAAAATACTATCGTCTGAATTATCACCATGGGATGACAAAGAAGATCTTTACTTGATACATAATGATGATACCACCTTAAATTTTATATCAGATAAAAAGCTATTAGTATCCTTAATGAACAAGAACTATGAAGATTCAATATGGACAAATTTTCGAGATTATGTCAAGGAATCAAGAATCAACATGAATGTGCGTCAAGTGTTGAATGAAAAACAGAATAGTTTAATGGATTATCATCACTTTAATGATACATGAAATAAAGTTATGCACTGCATTTGGGTTGTCACTTAAAATTTAGTTACATAAAATTGTCGGCTACTTGTTTCTTGTATCGTAGTTCCTGGCGTTTTGGTTGGACTGTTATTACTGAAAGTGAGAAAGAAAGTTAAAATATTTTTTTACTAGTAGTTGTAAAGATTCCAGTAATCGATATTTTGTTATTTTGGTATAGGAGCGTATCTACTTGTTATTGAGGCGTTGGTCTGAGTCCCTGAATAGTTGAACTAAGACGCAAAATGAATTAGGTAACCGGTGACATCAAATGTTACGGTTCGTACGTGGCTTTGAAAGGGCACAGCTTGCATCTACATCTATCTACACCTATAAAATTTGTCAACACCTAATCTCGCCCGCGACTTGTGGCCACTTTAGGCGGCTGTCACACAGCTCCGCACATCGCAACAGCGACCGGTGCTGCGGTTTTTAACGTTGTACTGTATAATCTTAATTTGTATACATAAACCGCATGTGCGGTGGTGCGAATCGAATGACGGTTCGCGCTCTTGGATCGAGATGTGGTGCGAAACACATCGAATGAACACAAGATGGAACTAAACGGGGTTCGTCGTGCACCGCAGCTTCGAGTGGAGTCCATACACGTCGCAACGGGATGCGGCGGCTGTGTGACAACTAATGTAGATCATCTATGTCGATCTATGTCGTACTCTTACACTCCAACTTCTACGAACCTTTCGCGTCAGGTTTTGAAAGGATGCTTTCTTGGCTGGTGTGACGGCGGTCGCAGAGTCCCCAGAAGCACTTAACGTATCTCTCTGTGTAGCACTCGTAATCGTCCCTGGCTTCGAATAAGCCAAGGCGCCGGCCGACCGGCTTGTAGCATTGTTCACATTCAATGTCGCCCAACAGGTACATTTTACTAATTTTGATGCCACATAGGTCGAAAAAGGAATAGGATTAGGGGTTAATTTTACAAAATTTTAATTATTTCCCATTATTTTTTGCGTCAAACATGTCAATAGTGTGGTTTTAGATGTCACACGAGGTAGGTTTTATTCTGGTGACAAAACCAATCAAGTGAGATGACTACGTAGGTTAGTGTAGCGGGCAATAAAAATCTATGATAACATACCTATGTACAGTATGTATGTAAGTATGTACCTACCTTGCCCCTTGTTTTTTTTTTTTTTTTTTTTTTTTTTTTTTTTATGATATAGGGGGCAAACGAGCAGACGGATCGCCTGATGGTAAACGATTACCGTCGCCCATGGACACCTGCGACACCAAAAGAGTCACAAGTGCGTTGCCGGCCTTTTAGGTAGGAGTACGCTCTTTTTTTGAAAGCTTGAAGGTCATATCGGTCCGGGAATACCGCAGCAGGAACCTCATTCCAGAGCTTTGCTGTGCGAGGCAGGAAATTTCTGGAAAAACGCACAGTAGAAGACAACCAACCATCCAGATGGTGAGGATGGAAGTGTTGTCGCGTAGGGCGGTGGCGGAAGGATGCGGCAGGGATCAACCCGAATAACTCCTCGGAGCACTCTCCGTTGTACATGCGATAGAAGATGCACAGTGAAGCTACATCTCTACGCAGCGCCAAGGAATCAAGCCCATCAGAAGTTCGTTGGCAGCCGACTATTCGAGTCGCTCTCCGTTGTATGCGATCCAGAGGGAGAAGCTGGTACCGGGGAGCCCCCGCCCACAGATGAGAGCAGTATTCCATATGTGGGCGAACCTGCGCCTTATAAAGCTGAAGGCGGTGGGCTGGAGTGAAATACCGTCTCGATCTGTTGAGCACGCCGAGCTTCTTCGAGGCTAATTTAGCCTTACTCTCCAAGTGGTCGCGGAACTGGACTTCACTCGAGATGTCAATACCAAGGATTCCGATACTGGCTGTGGTAGCAAGGGGAGTGCCTTCGAAAAGAGGTGACGCGACAAACGCAGACTTTTTTGCGGTAAACGCGCAAACCTGTGTCTTAGTGGGGTTAAAACGGACTAAATTAAGTCGACCCCATTCTGAAACTTCTTTTAGGGAAGTCTCAATTTCAGACACAAGTTTATTTCGGCACTCTATAACGTTTTCCCGAGAAATACCGGCGCGGCCGGTGTAAGAGGAATCAACCGTACTATCATCCGCATAACAGTGAATGCCGCCGGATGGCAGCATATCATTGACATGCAGAAGGAAGAGCGTAGGCGATAGCACACAGCCTTGAGGGACACCAGCATTCACAGACATGGAATCAGAGCATGCACCGTCAACTACAACCTTTATGCTTCTGTCCGTTAGGAAGCTGCTGATCCATCCGCATAATTTCTCAGGAAGCCCAAAGGACGGAAGTTTTGAGAGGAGCGCTTTGTGCCAAACCCGATCGAAGGCCTTCGCCACATCTAAACTAACAGCCAATGCTTCACCCTTTGTCTCAATCGCCTGTGCCCAACGATGTGTCAGGTAAACCAGTAGATCGCCGGCCGAGCGGCCGCTACGGAAACCATATTGACGGTCACTGAGCAATTGTCGGTCCTCAAGGTATCGAAGGAGAAGGAGCATAACAAAGTTGAATTTTGATAGTAAAAATGACTGTCTCTTACATACTGAGTTAAAAAAAATCCTCACTAATATCATCATGTTAGACACAAAACACTTTAGACACAACAGGACTCAACTGTCGTTAGTTTCCTACGTAAGCATACGCTTTTTAGGGTTCGTACCCAAAAGGGTGCCAACGTGACCCTATTATTGAGACTCCGCTCTCTGTCTGTCTCTTTGTCCGTCCGCCCGTCTGTCACGGACTCTATCTCTTGAACCGTAATAGACCGTTGACATTCTCACCAATTATGTATTACTGTGACCGCTATAACAACAAATACAAAAAATAAAACAAAGTAAAAAAATAAAGAGGGTCGTCATAGGTACAAGTAATGTGTTTTTTTCAGCATTTTTAACTCGATAGGACATTAATTAGATACCTACTTGATATTTTCACCGATTATATTATTAAGTGCCTACCTACTGTGGCCGCTACTACAACAAATAATAAAAATATAATTAAATTAAACATTAGCTTAGTACTTAGAAGTAGGTGTCTGCTAATACTGGATTATTAGGTATAGTTACGGCTGTTTACGGCGTATATTTAAACATACCTAAAAAAATGTACAGAACCCTTAGTGCGTGACTCCGACTCGCACTTGGCCGATTTTTTTAATAACTAGGTCGGTACAGACTGGTTACTTACCAGCCGCGGTGGTAGAATTCGAATCTTTTGTTTAACCTAGGTAGGTTAAGTACCTACTAATATGGTTTGTCCCTTACATACATTCTTAACTTAGATTAGATGAATGAACAAATTACAGTACTTACCCCAGCTACTTAGATCTATTAATCATACGACAGCGCCGTCTGCCAACTCCGATATGGCAACGTCAATATCGCTAAGTTCTTTGTATCGCGCAGGTATTCTATTCACCGACGACTGCTCCGTACGATATCGAATCCAGCCCTTTCAATCCGGAGGTAATGCCTGCCAACAAAGCGGCACGACTGCCATTTGCTCAATGGAAATACCATTTGGAGCTGCAATACGAAAAAGGTGATTATTCTCGTTCTGTGAACATTTCACCGTTTTGTTTCCAATGATATGATAATATGATAATATGATATGATAATGATATTTTACACGAACTTGTGATTACAATATATGCGCGATGCTCTATCTTACCCTGATTCTAACAAATGCATTCTTACTTCTTAACCTATACTTGTGTGTAAGCACGGTGCAAAAATATGGCAAATTAATTAATTACTTTGCTTAGTTTTAATTATAAATTAAATTAATTGTGATTAAAATAGTACAATCTCAATCGTGATTACTGGAGTTATCATTAATTTATTAATCTGGTTAAACTAAATAGGTACATACGAGGGGCGTTCAATATAAAGTGAGAATGAGATGCAAACTCTTTTAATATTACGAAATTAAATACTGGCCGGTAAAGCTAATCTATCTAGCTGATTGCTATGAAAAAAAAAACTAACTGTCTTTTGTTTAAAAAAAATGTACGGTAATTTCTTTGCAATGCTATTGAGTACGTTAGCGAAAATGGAGAAAATTGAACTGCGCGCCGTTATCAAATACTTGTATTTGAAAACATTTTCTACGGACCAAGTCAATTTGGATTTGCGGGACACTTTAGGGTCTAATGCTCCTCCGTATTCGACAGTCGCACGTTGGTGCGCCGAATTTAGACGTGGAAGAACATCGACAATGGACGACCACCGCTCCGAACGCCCTACTACAGCAGTAACTGAAGAAATTGTGAAAAAAGTCGAAAACTCAGTTTTGGCGGATCGTCGTGTCACAGTTCGTTTTATTGCTGAAAATGTAAAGATTTCAACGGGGAGCGTGCATAATATTTTACATGAACGCTTGGGTATGAAAAAGGTATCTGCGCGTTGGGTACCAAGAATGCTTACTGACACGCAAAAACAAACTAGACTAGAGATTTGTCAAGAAGCTTTGAACCTGATGCAGCAAGACCGGGAACTTTTTTTGGCGCGATTTATAACAATGGACGAAACATGGCTCCATCATTACGACCCTGAAACGAAACTGCAGTCTATGACATGGAAAAGGCCATCATCTCCAACTCCGAAGAAATTCAAGGTGAGCCCATCTGCCGGTAAGGTCATGGGCTCTGTTTTTTGGGATTGTAAAGGGGTATTAATGATTGAGTATCTCGAGCATGGAGCCACTATTACGGGCACTTTATACGCCAAACAAATAGCAACATTGCGCAATGAGATCCGCGAAAAACGGCGAGGTAAACTCTCGAAAGTTGTGCTGTTCCACCAGGACAATGCCCCGGCACACAAGTCCGCCGTTGCAATGGCTGCAATTCGTGATGCTGGGTTCGATATCCTTAAGCATCCTCCGTATTCACCAGATCTCGCTCCCAGTGATTTCTACCTATTTCCGAGATTGAAACAATACCTGAGAGGCCAGAAATTTGAAGACGACGACGCGGTAGTCGCTGCAGTACAAGATTTTTTAAGTACTCAAGATGAGACCTTTTTAAAAAATGGAATTTTAAGTTTAGAAAAAATATATACTAAGTGTATTATGCTAAAAGGTGACTATGTCGAAAAATAAAATGACATTTAGTAAAAGTTCTTTATAACATACTCATTCTCACTTTTTATTGAACGCCCCTAGTATTTATCAATGTTGTAAATCCGAAGTATAAGAAACCAGCTTTATAGGTACCGCGGCTTCACTCCCGAAGAAGAATAAAAATTTACAAGTTAAGTATGAAGTATCTTTTTTTTTTCTATTTTTTTTTTGGAGTGTTGAAGTCTCTCGGTAGAGGGCATTAACATAGATGCGCTTTATCACTGCCTAATGTGATTATAACAGACTGAAGTGTACGATGTATGGGAAAGATTCGTCGCTAACTTCTAGACCAGTGATGGTGTAGGGGTAAGCACGCAGCACGGAACGCTGAGGACCTGGGTTCGATTCCCAGCATTGGTCTTTTTTCTGGGGTTTTTTCTGTGCATCTATATTTCAGTTTGTATTTAGTTTGAAAAATAAAAATTTAGCTAGCTGGGAATTTCGAAAAATCCCTTTCCCATGGAAATTTCGGCAAATCCCTTCCTAATGCCCCAAAATGGTACCTACCTACCTACTCAAGGAACATTGTCTGACAAATTTCAAGTCTCGAGCTTCAGTGTTTTAGTTCAGTGTGTTACCTTTTTGTCATCGGTGTTCTCCTATCCGGGAATCAATTGTTATTGATTCGGTATCTTACTTTATTAAGAAACTTATAATTGCTGTCAGATCACCCGGAGGGGCGTCAAACTTTTATAGTTACGCGTCGTATGATTAGTGATTGTTCCCCGAAGAGCGGCTAACGAGTGCACGTCACAATGGTACGCAAATTGAGTTAGACGGACCATCCCACCCGTAAACAAACGTGTAAAGCTACAGGAGGTAGGGTAAAATAGGGTACAGTCGGGTACAGTAGGGTAAAATAGGGTACAGTAGGGTAAAACAGGGTACAGTTGGGTACAGTAGGGTAAAATAGGGTACAGTCGGGTACAGTAGGGTAAAATAGGGTACAGTCGGGTACAGTAGGGTAAAATAGGGTACAGTAGGGTACAGTCGGGTACAGTAGGGTAAAATAGGGTACAGTAGAGTACAGTCGGGTACAGTAGGGTGAAATAGGGTACAGTAGGGTACAGTAGGGTACAGTCGGGTACAGTCGGGTACAGTAGGGTAAAATAGGGTACAGTAGGGTACAGTCAGGTACAGTAGGGTAAAATAGGGTACAGTCGGGTACAGTAGGGTAAAATAGGGTACAGTTGGGTACAGTAGGGTAAAATAGGGTACAGTCGGGTACAGTAGGGTAAAATAGGGTACAGAAGAATACAGTCGGGTACAGTAGGGTAAAATAGGGTACATTAGGGTACAGTCGGGTACAGTAAGGTAAAATAGGGTACAGTTGGGTACAGTCGGGTACAGTAGGGTAAAATAGGGTACAGTCGGGTACAGTAGGGTAAAATAGGGTACAGTAGGGTACAGTCGGGTACAGTAGGGTAAAATAGGGTACAGTTGGGTACAGTAGGGTAAAATAGGGTACAGTCGGGTATAGTAGGGTAAAATAGGGTACAGAAGAATACAGTCGGGTACAGTAGGGTAAAATAGGGTACAGTAGGGTACAGTCGGGTACAGTAAGGTAAAATAGGGTACAGTTGGGTACAGTCGGGTACAGTAGGGTACAGTCGGGTACAGTAAGGTAAAATAGGGTACAGTTGGGTACAGTCGGGTACAGTAGGGTAAAATAGGGTACAGTCGGGTACAGTAGGGTAAAATAGGGTACAGTAGGGTACAGTCGGGTACAGTAGGGTAAAATAGGGTACAGTAGGGTACAGTCGAGTACAGTAGGGTAAAATAGGGTACAGAAGAGTACAGTCGGGTACATTAGGGTAAAATAGGGTACAGTAGGGTAAAATAGGGTACAGTAGGGTACAATAGGGTACAGTCGGGTACAGTAGGGTAAAATAGGGTACAATAGGGTACAGTCGGGTACAGTAAGGTAAAATAGGGTACAGTTGGGTACAGTAGGGTAAAATAGGGCACAGTCGGGTACAGTAGGGTAAAATAGGGTACAGTAGGGTACAGTAGGGTACAGTCGGGTACAGTAGGGTAAAATAGGGTACAGTAGGGTACAGTCGGGTACAGTAGGGTAAAATAGGGTACAGTCGGGTACAGTAGGGTAATATAGGGTACAGTTGGGTACAGTAGGGTAAAATAGGGTACAGTCGGGTACAGTAGGGTAAAATAGGGTACAGTAGGGTACAGTCGAGTGCAGTAGGGTAAAATAGGGTACAGAAGAGTACAGTCAGGTACAGTAGGGTAAAATAGGGCACAGTCGGGTACAGTAGGGTAAAATAGGGTACAGTAGGGTACAGTCGGGTACAGTAGGGTAAAATAGGGTACAGTAGGGTACAGTCGGGTAAAATAGGGTAAAATAGGGTACAGACGAGTACAGTCGGGTACAGTAGGGTAAAATAGGGCACAGTAGGGCACAGTCGGGTACCCTACTGTACCATACTGTACCCTACAGTAGGGTACAGTAGTACAGTAGAGTCGAGTCGTAGAAAAAATATTGTATGCAACGGTGTATAATTTGGTCTTAACGGCTCGTGCCGTCTTCCATTGCGATACTCGCATTCGCTCGTATCGCAACTCACGTCACTCGCCTTTTAAGACCGCACTTATACAACCGTTGCATAAAATACTATTACGAATTTCTTAACCAAAGAGGGCAGGGGAGCGAGGCAATAGTGATAAGATGACGATGTTGACTTTCTTTTTAGCTGCTACGAAGTCGGGTATAATGTGTCCTTAAAATTTATTTATTTGATACACCACCCTACTTGCCTGCAGCGTACCTGCACAGTGCGCCAATCGACCCGATTATCCTCGCAATGTAAGCAACACTGAACTAATATTAAGAGTTATAGAAATGTCACGCGGGCTGAAAAGATTATTTTCCCATCCCAGTGTGTCTGCTCAAATATATGTATTGGGTTGTAGAAAAGATTCGAAATAACTATACCTACTTAGGTAAATAAAAAATGTAAAAACCCCCAACGCAATTAAGGGGGTCACATGTATGTTTGAAAATAAAGTAATTGCCCATTATGCGTCTAAGATCACTTCTTCTGCTTACAAAAGAGCTGATAACTTTGAAACGGCTTAACCAATGTTGATGAAACATGTCTAAGAACCATCGCCAAGAAACCTGCTTTCAAATAAAAAAAAAACCGCATCCAAATCGGCTCACCCATATAAGAGTTATGATGCCACAGGCAGACAGACAGACAGACCACACTAAAAAGGATTTATTTAACTGGTGAGCACCTACCGTATATTATTAAAAAGCACCATAAACTCATCATCTCGGTCTATGATACTTACGTCTCACTGCGGAGCAAGGCCTCATCACAGAATGAGAAGGCTTAGGTAGTAATTTCGACGCGGACACGTTTCTTCACGATGTTTTTCCTTCACCACCGTAAAGATCGACAAGATCGTGGTAAATTTCAAACATAATTTCGCATATAAATTCTGAAAAACTCGGAGGATGCGGAAGCTCTGCTCGAGAGGCCACAGGTCAACCCACTGGGGCTAGTATCACGACTTCTTCTAAAACGCATGAAAACACAAAAACTATGTGCGATGCTCATTAATAGCAGAAATACCAAAAAGGTAATGAAACGAAACGACACGATGCTGAACAGAAAAAACTTCTATTCCTCTTATACTTATTATTAGTTTAGTTCTGTGGTTGCACTGTAGCTGAATTGGAGACGTAGGTACGAGGCCCGATGAGCACCGATCGCCCTAATGGGATGACGATGGCTTCTAATTGTATAGAAACGCGACGGCTGCGATAACGAGCACTGAATAGTTATTGTGAAGTTGACACCTTGCTGGACGGTTACAGGACTTACAGGGTGGAAGTAGGTTAACTACGTACCTAAAGATAACATTTGCGGCAATAGATGCTAATAGCGAAACAGGTAACCCCGTTGGAGAGAGCGTCATCATCATCATCCCAGACTATATACGTCCCACTGCAGGGCACAGGCCACCTCTCAGAATGAGAGGGAATGGGCCGTAATTCCCACGCGGGCCCGGTGTGGATTAGGAACTTCACACACACCATTGAATTTCACGATGTTTTCCATCAACGTAAAGCTTATGGTACCTACGTTTCAAATGTAATTTCGCACATAAATTCCGAAAAACTCAGAGGTGCGGGCCGGGATTTGAACCCATGACCCTCTGCTTGAGAGGCCATAGGTCAAACCGCTAGGCCAATACGGCTTCTGTCTGTTACAAAAACATAATTTAGTACCAGTTGTGATTGCTAGATCGGTTTAAATATGCGTTTTCAATAAAAAGTGTACCCCTTACTTTTTTTTAAATGAGAAAATTTTGGGTTTTTTGCTGAGTCAAGACGGCTTGATGATTTCACTTTTTTTTCAGTGTCCAATTCCACTTATTTGCTTTATACATGAAAATAACGTGAGAGTCACTCATAGTGAAAATATACGGATCACTCACGTCTTAAAACGAGTTTAACTCCGTGGGCGGCGCGGGCGCAGTCACTTATTTGACAGAGACTACTTTATTTGTAGGGTAATTGATAACAAATATAATAGCATTTCATGCAAATTAATGCACTTGCCTTCGATGCTTATATTGTGTTAAGTATTGTATCAGTAGCAGAAGTCAATACGTGCAGTCAATATCAAAAAAGTCCGATCTGTCAAAAATATCTGAACACGCACTTACATGACTGATAACACGGCCATGTATGGCCATGTTCAGGGTATTATTGTAAAACTAAATTATAGTTAACACAAAGTAATAATACTCAGATGTTTTCATTTTAACAACTTGCACACCACACTCCCAAATATCTCCAAAGAGTGGGGTCGCTCGCAGTGTCAAGAAAAGGGTTACTTACTTATATCATTTTTAAAAAGTTTTTAGTGAAATTTGTTGGTGAATCGTTTATGAGTATCTAGCTAGGCAGCTCTGGCAGCTCCGATGTTTACGATGGAAACTGTATCTATAGAGTATACTTACTCGGATTGAGATAAGAGATAGCTTTTAATTTTAACACGAAACGAATGTTCGTCCTTGTCTACCTTAGATTATTAACTACGTGGTCACTGAACCCAAGAAAACTGCGCTTGCTAATGATTACCTATTTAAATTGCGACTTAACAACTGTCAAAGCGTCTCCGCTATAGCCGCATACCACAACTAAAGGCCTCTACATACCGCTGGCTCTCAAAAGACTTTTAAGTAAGTATGATCATTGACACGTCACCTTTGTATGTAAAATGAGCGCGGTGACATTTGGCGGGACGCAAAAAGCGCGCGCTGGCGTCTCCAGTCTCCACTCTTTATTGACATTAAATGGCCGATATAAATTCCGTTGGCGGATTACGAAATTTATTGGCTTCAAAATTAAAGGAGACCGATTTCAATGCGGACGGCTGACAGCCTTCGTTTATGGGTGAACGGAGGGACGGTTGAAAAAAGCCTCCACTAAATCCCGGGTTGAAAAACTTATCGTTTTAATGGAGTGTTTTTGCAGGCTAGTGCGTCTGCCTAGCCTTTGCGCGGATACGCACGATACCCCTGGAATGGGCTGCTTAACGTTAACGGCGGTCGTTTATCATTATTAGCCATTAGCACAGTTTTGTGCCTAACACGATTTTTTATTGTATTTAGACACTTAGTTATAGGTAACATCCTATTCGACGATTGTGCGCACCATTTACAAATCATGGTTTTTATGTCCTTAAAACTTGGTGAGCCAACATAATAATATTATGATTTACTATAAGAGTTGTTCCAGTGCCGTCTGAAATATTTGTCGATACGTCCATCACTACAACATCACCCAGCAATATCGAGCTATCGGTGGCTGTTCAGCATTTAAAAAATGAAAATAAATCTGAGATAAGTGAACGGACAAGGTTGTCACTTTGCTAGGGAGGTTTACCATCCAACGATTACATTTGCCGTAGAAAAATCAACGCATTTGATAACTTTGAACCTTAATTATAAGAAGGAAAGGAGTAGAATTTTTTTCTTAATCGAATCACGTAGTTTGTCAAGGTATAAGTAATATGTCGATTGACTTGCATGAGCCCTGAGTGTTTTTGTCCACGTTTAAAATAAAGCTACTCGCTGACGGCCTCTTAATAAGGAGTGGGGTGCAGACACTTATCATTAATGGCGAGATTAAAAGCATTGTCAACGGGGGGCAAAAAACGGTTTCGTTTTTAAAACGATCGCGAGGAATGCCTTATGGAAGTCCGGTGGAACGAAAGTATAATCGAAGCGGTGGGAGACAATCGTTAGCTGTAATGGCCAGCTGCCGTGGGGAAGGCCATTTGAGTGACGGTTTTCTGAGGCTTACCTAATAAAAAACTATTTGCAGATACATACAATATACCAAAATAAGCTTAATAATTTTATTTTATTTTATTTTATTTTATTTTATTTATTTGGGGCATCAACAGCAATACAATACATTATAATGAGACTTAAATACTAGACAAAAAGCCAATAACAGATGTCCACAGGCATACAGTTAAGCGAAACATACTTTATACAAACACAGATACAACAAGTTTACAAATCAAGCTATCAAGCTAAAATATATATAAGTATACTAGCTTTTGCCCGCGACTTCGTCCGCGTAGAAGTAAAAAATAATATAAATAGGATTTTTAATTGTTTTTTTTCATTATTAATTTTGTTATCCATCGCGTTTTGTTATTATTCGTTTTGTTTTGTTGTCCATCGCGGTTCAACGTGGCAATGCAGCTAGTGAATTGGGCGCCTTTGTGTGACTGACAGCATTTAATGAATTGTATTTTATATTGTGATAATTTAAAAATAAATATACTTTGATTATTATGTTCAAATGTATGAATACTTATAAAATATATTAATTTTTACTATAGTGTAGGGATTTAAAGGTTAAATAAACATGAAAATGAAATGAAATTTTATTATATTTTATGAACACGAAGCTCGGCCTTTGATCTGGTAAAAGAAAGGTACACGGGGGGTATAATCTTTTTCAAACGAAATTTTATTGAAATACTTCACCTACCGCAGTATTTTTTATTTTGGTCTTCTGTACCAAATTTGGCATATAGGTTGCCATTTCGATACACTTCAAATACAAATGGGTATATTTGACCGGCTGCAACTAACTCGCAGAAACTGCCATATGTAGAGTGTTGTAACATATCTAATGTATACTCTTCTTTTGTCCCATGATTGTTGCTATGACGGTCATGAGACATAACAGCAAATTCATCCCAATTTTACTCTTTCACCATCATGGAATACTATGCAGCGATACGGAGTGTCGCGCCAAGATTCACAACATATAAAGTAGTTAAAAACGTGACTCGAACAGTTACTCTCTTCTGTGACAGGTGTCGCCGTCCTCTATTCACTTTATGGTTGTTGTGCCTAAACGTCACAACGTATTTCCAAATTTTTAGTATTTTATTTAGTATTTTATGTGTTTTTGGAAGTGTTTAAGTAGTTAATCATGTTTATTATACATAGCGTTCAGTATAGAAACAAAACAACTTGTGCGTGTGACATTAATCGCAGCGCCAGAGCTGTTTGGCGCCTTCGGATCAGTAAGAGGTTACCGTACCGATTATGTTTCAAATTGTGTTGGAATTCAGGTATGTTACATATCTAATATAATATTTACGTATAATACGTTAGCTGTAATACAATGCTGTAATCTCGTTTTTGTCAATTCGTGTTCATGAGCATAATTCTCTGGTTTTCTGTCCCACTCTCGCACTACAAAAATACCGCGAAAATTCGCGCCTTTTTCCGCGAATAACGCAGACGGTAAGCGTTGTTTGTACTTTGTCTATGTCGTGTCGTCCTTCTTTATTTCCTTCTTTATTTGGCGTGGCGTCGTTAAGTGCGCGGGCGAACCGAAAAGTTTATTTTTAAGTGATTATTCGGGAAAGTTATTTCATATTGAATGACGAAGATGGCAAGTAACTCCCCAGAAGATGAGGAAGCAAGAAGAAAAATTAGAAGATATGAACACAAACTTACAAGGCTGAAGCAAAATATGACAGAAGTACATCCCCAGCCAGACCTAGCCTGGAAGATGAAGAGTCCGATGCTAACAACACTGAAGAGACGGGTGTGTAAATATTACTGTACCTAGCAATAGGCCTCCAAATCCCTCTATTGTTATATTATAATACTTATCTCCCTTTTTCATGGTTCTCAAATTAGCAGCTGTGGCTAAACGGTTACACGCTTGAGTCAAGTACTGGTATATGGAATTGGTTTATGCAACCATTAATCTCATCTATTTAGCACTGCTAACCTAAGATACTTAAAAGAGCTAGAAATTTGAATGAACCTGAAACATGATAACCATAACGGTCCAAAATTTTTTTAGAGCTGGTTCCATACTAGAGGCCAGACATGACCGGTCATACATAAGGCAATGGTATATAATATACCCCTTATATGCACACTAAATTCAGAGGGTCACCATGATAGTTCATGGTGTATTGATCTCATATATTCTCATATTTCTAGAGCTGACTCGTTACAGGGCAGACTGAGACCATTATTGACCTGAGGTCCTTAAAACCATGGTACTTACATGCCACTTTTTTCTCCTTTGAAACTAACAAGGTGACCACCATGATAGTTCATGGTGTATTGATCTCATATATTCTCATATTTCTAGAGCTGACTCGTTACAGGGCAGACTGAGACCATTATTGACCTGAGGTCCTTATAACCATGGCCAAGTACAGCCACTTTTCTCCTTTGAAACTTAAATTGGAAATTTAACTAGATACAAACATAAAATAAGTGAATTGTTGCAATCATTACAGAAACACAAGCTGCAGTTGTATCCCGCCCAGAGGTTTTTCTGTCTGCGCTTGGTGACGAGGGCAACAAACTAAGCAAATAGGAGAGTATCAGACAAGAAGTTCCGAGAAGAAAAAGACTGGCACATTCAAGGAGAAATGGACTTCACTAATTGTGAAATGTTTCACACTGAGTAATTTCCCCATGGCCATTGCATTTAAACTTAATTCTGAGCTTGGTGGCTGCTCTCTCAGGGACTGATTCATGATTGGGTGCACTATTACCTGATATAATGATGGGGAACCTCAACAGTCTCAACTTCATATAAGGCATTAATGACTACATAAATCCTGTGATACATGTACTATTGTGACAATATAGTTAGAAACACTTGACCTTCAGCTCATTGTAAAACAGGCTATTGCAAGTGCCCCAACAGACAACTACCTGCTGGGATAAAATTTAAGTGTGTGCTAAAGTACTGGAGTCAAAGCAATTAAAATAAATGAAACTCAATCAACAAGGAAACAAGCTATGAAGAAACCATCTCCAAAATCTAATTTAAACTGGAAGGGCCTGTCTCAGAAGACACCTCAAGAGGAGCAAGGCCCCTGGATCCAGCACTTTTCAGCTGTCCCAGCCACACCAGCAATAGCAGCAGCAGCATCACCGCCGTCCAAATTTAGACCACAGCAGTCGAGACCATTGTGCCGTCATTAATGAAGGTACATGCGAGGTAGTTTAGCTTATTATTATCATATTTGGCAACTGCTTACAAATAACACAGTCGTATTACCCTGGGCATTGGGTTATGACATTCCATTTAGCAGTATTGAACCTTTTAGAAATGAACTAGACTACATCATTGGTCTAGTAAAGATTCTTCCAACCTTAGAACAGAAATTCTTAAATTAAAAAAGTTAGGTGCTATCTCCAAATGTGATATCAAGAAGATCAGTTCTCGTCACCAAACTTTATTGTTCCAAAGCAAAATGAAGAATTTATTTTAAACCTAAAACTATGAAAGAAATATGTAAAGTATACATTATTTTAAATAGGAAGAATTATGCAGTGTGTAAACTATTAACTAAGGACTACATGGCCACAAGAAGAAGAAGAAGAAGGCATATTTTATTTTTAAGTTCAAATTGCCTTCCATTTGGACTACATCACCTTATATCTTTACTTAAATATTAAAACAAGTAATATCCTACTTAAGACAACAGAACTTATGGTCTGTGTTGTACCAATTTACCTTGATGATATAATTTGTTTTTTATAGAAATATTCTCAAAAATCTGTACTATTGGAAAATCAAGGATTTGTTATTAATACAGAGAGGTTGTCTTCCATCTAAATGTCGTAAATATTTAGGGATTTTGCTAGATTCTGATAATATTATGATGTCCCTTCCTGTATCTAACTAAAATTCATCAGTTTGTGAAATAAATAAAAAAAAAAAAAAAAAAAAAATGTAAAATCTGGGAATTTTCACAGCTTTTAGATCTAAACTCTGCCCCTGTGTAAAATATGGGTCTGTGCATACAAAATTATTAGATTTTAGTACTTAAAACAAGATCACTATGGTGAAATTATACAGATACCTAAATATGTACCTACATTACTTCCAGAGTTCAACTGGTGGCTAAACAACCTAAGTTCATCTAATAACCCTGTTAGTCAGCAATAGCTCTTTATGGGGGCAATATGTGAAACGAAATAGTCATCTGGGTTATAGACAAGAGAAGAGCAAAAATGACATATTAACTTTTTAGAATTCTGGTCTAAAATGTATAACCACTGACTTGTCTAACTATGATATACTAATAAGGATTGATAATACTACAACCGTATCATACACTAATAGAATGGAAGGGACTCAGTACCCTCACTTAAATAGTATTAACCGCAAAATATGGCAGTTTTGTGAGGCCAAGGAACATATTTTTATTTGCACCCCATATGAACACTAAGGAAAATGTTTTGAGGTCGACTAACAGTCAGTCAAGGAAACATACAATAGAGTGGGAACTAGCTAACACTGTATTTCAAGCTATAATTAAGGAATTGATCTTTTTGCATCATGGACTAAAATAAATCCCAATGTTTATTAGCAGAAAAAAGATCCTGATTCTACAGCAGTTGATGCTTTCACTGTCAAATGGTCAAAGTATTTATTTTACGCTTTTTGGTATTAAGAGTCCTACAAAAAATTTAAATTGACAGAGCTACTGGCATTTAAGTTTATCCCTTACTAGTGAACTCAACTCTGGTTGCCACTATTTACTGATTTGCTACAGTCCACTCTAATTATATTCCAATCAAGTTAAAAGGTTGTTATTCTTATAGTTCAGAGACCATCATCCACTATACCAGACTCTTATCTTAGCCGCAGGGCTGCTCTCAAGGTGCTAAAACGGAGAGGTGTGTCCCACTCATCATTGAATGTAATGTTACCATCCTCAGCACCAGCCACAGTTAAACAATATAATACAGACTTGCAGCTGTGGTGGAAATTTTGTTCAACTCACAATATACCATATTATTACCAATTTCAGTACCAATTTATTAACTTCTTAACTGCCCATTTCAACTTTGGGGCCTCCTATGGCACGCTGAATAGCTTTAGATCAGCTTTTACTGATTATAGGCCCAAAGGTAGGCATAGCTGATAGGATTTAAAGTATTCTTAAAGGAGTCTTTAGGACCCAGGTACTGTACTTAGCTTATTGTCATCCTGGTTCTCCAATGACCTAATTGAAAGTATTTGAAAGGATCACTAAGTAACTAGTTACTCTTTTAGCCTTAACTACTGGTCATAGTGTCCAAACTTTGTCATTAATTAAGTTAAACTAATAGTATTTGTAACTGCCTCTGGCCTATAAATATATTAGATTAGGTATAGTTGTGAATAGCCAACCCTCAAGTTATCATAATATAACCAAAAACAGATTTGTCCTGTACATAAAATTAACATACATAAAACATATTATACCTATACATATTATGATATTGTCATACATAAAATTAACAAAAGGTAACAGAAAAGACATTGTTGACCTAGTTATTACTTGCAAGAAACCTTATAAAAAGCTTCAACTCAAACTATAGGCAGATAGAAAAATTACTATGTAAGAGGCAGGCATAGATACTAGTATGTTTTTCCTCTCATAGTACTAGACATGCTTCTACCTCTGCAGCCTTAAGGGCTGGCTTGACAGTGGATGCCATAAGTAAATGTGCCGTTGGTCTTGTAGTTCTAGTGTTTTTGCAAAGTTCTATAACACACCCATTTTAGAGGAAACTAATAATATGTATAAGCAATTTAACTTCTGAGACTTTCTCTAAGCATGTATGAAAACGAGGATTGTTTTTATGATTACTTTAGATTGTCTTATTGCTCATATAATTGTTCCTGTTGGTGAATAACTGTTTTTTACATTGAATTTGAAAGTAAGGATAAATATTATTTTTATGATTACTTTAGATTGTCTTATTGCTCATATAATTGTTCCTGTTGGTGAATAACTGTTTTTTACATTGAATTTGAAAGTAAGGATAAATATGTATAGCAATATATTTTATTGTAATGTTAAAGTTAAATTCAAAAGGCTTTACTCTAGTTAGTTATCTTCAAGTTGATTAATGAAAATAAATAAGTTTATTTATTTTTTCTATGATGAGGTTGTGTTTAATTGTTTCACTCTCAACCCTAGCTTTAAACATCTGCATAGTATTCCATGATGGTGAAAGAGTAAAATTGCGAAATTAAACGAACTTACCTTAAGTGAAGTTCTATTTCAATTTTACGATCTTCACCATCATGGAACAACCCACCCTGACCCATTTATGTTTATGTTTTATGTTTCTTCCCCAAGTTTTTAGGGTTGTTCGTGATGCTTTAGACTTAAGTGAATAGAGGACGGCGACACCTGTCACCGAAGAGAGTAACTGTTCGAGTCACGTTTTTAACTACTTTATATGTTGTGAATCTTGGCGCGACACTCCGTATCGCTGCATAGTATTCCATGATGGTGAAGATCGTAAAATTGAAATAGAACTTCACTTAAGGTAAGTTCGTTTAATTTCGCAATTATTCGTCACATGTCGCACAATTTCTTGACGAATATCCATTGAGCGTTCTTGTGTGCCGTACAACAAATAAGAAAACGTGCGGAAAAGGCATGCGCCATCCCCCACTATTAGTACAATAGTAAGGTTTATTAATTTCCCATTGATGTTAACCACCTCAGCTCCCATTTTTAAAAATAGACACAGATGAAATGAAATTAATTACACTTAAAATATTCTAATGAAATAGTGACAACGAACTTCCAAACAAATTATACAGCAATCGCAAATATTCGCTAAGTAGGTAATCTAAGAGATTTCCAAGGAATTTTCTAAAGAAAATCTAGGTATAAGGTAAGTTTTTCATTCAAATATCCAAGAACAAATAAAATTGAAATTTCGAATTCTAAACCGATTTAAATATTGTTTTTTTTTTCGTATGTTTTATAATGCTGCGTTTTCACTGAGGGCTGATTTTTCAATAAACGCATAAATGTCATCAACTGGTTAAATTATAGAATAAGTTGACTAAATAAGTTGACTGACAGCACTGCGTCAGTTGCACACTGTATGCATGACGCTACAATTTAGCCGCTTTACACGTTATCCGTCAGATAATATTTATTCGATGATTGAAAAATCAGCCCTAAGTGTTCTGAACAGTTCTGAGCGAGCGAACGTGTTTATTCAGTGATAATCGGCTGTATGCTTAGTATAAGTTTTACTTCACCAAATACTCCTATCGCGTTTACGTAAAAATTTCAATTCTATGGAAACATGGACGCGCGGCCGCGGAGGCGCTGTCCATGTTTCCCTAGTAATTGATTTTTTTACGTAAACACGATCGAGAAGTATTGAAGTGAAGGAAAACTTATACTTAGCGTACTGGACGCGGCTCGCTCACTCATTCATCCGAGCGAGCGGTTGCTCTGTGCATTCGCTCGACATTGTACGTGTTCGGTGGGTCTCCGATCTTTGTTTACGATTTTGTTATAAACAACTGTTCTCTTTCCTCATTGAATGAAAACGGACATTTTCTATTTTGAGCGAACATCGACAAAACCGCAATCATATTTGCTCTAAACAAATGTTTGTTCAGAACACTAAGTGAAAACGCGGCTGAACCAAGATGTCTAGTCCTTACCATTTCAAATTTCGAACTCTACGTTCCTATGAAGCCGTGTCTTCGGATCGAGTGTTCAAACATGTGTCAAAATAAAATGTAATTTAAATCAAAAGCACTAAGGAGTATTGATATCATCTTCGAAGCAAATCACCCCCAAAATAACTTTCTACTTCTTTTTAACCCCGTCAAGGGATGAATTTCAATAAAATACGAAACATGTCTTCCATCAATTCTGTTAAAGAATGTTTATGCAAAATTTGAAGTAGATTGGACCAAGGAATCACGTTGTCCCATACAAACTTTGCCCCCCTTTTTACCCCCTTAGGAGTAGAACTACGAAAAATCCTTTCTTATCGGATGCCTACGTCATACAAAGAACACACCCTCCAAGTTTCAGGTCTCTACGATCAGCGGTTTAGGCTGTGCGTTGATCCGTCAGTCAGGACAAAGGATTTTATATGTATAGATTAATGAGTATGAGTATGGTATGGATATGTGTAAGGTAAGTGTGTTAGAGTGTGAGTGCGCTTGTCCGCACGCATGCGTGTGTGTGTGTGTGTGAGTGTGTGTGTGTGTGTGTGTGTGTGTGTGTGAGAGAGAGAGAGGTAGAGAGTGTGCGTGTAAATTTATTTTACTCCAGAAATTATAATAAAATAATTATTTTACTTTTCCTTATTACTTATTTACGTAACTGTTCGTCCTGTCAACAATAACATCATAAGTAAACTAACTTTTTTTTGTTAGGAATAAGCGTATACGATTTTTTAGTGTCGCTTTACTACAATCAAAGAGGTCAATATTGTTGAAACGTTTGTTGTAATCTCTAAGGATACGTATAAGAGGCGCATTTTGGGCGTACCTTGTGTGTACTAGAGGAACACTGAACAGAGTACGACACGTGTGACGGGTTCGATAAGTGGGTGTGAAGAACTTCACTTCAGAGAGCAGCGCAGGACTATCAATACGTCCCGACAAAATGTCGTGCAGCACAGAAACATCCAGTAGCAAACGCCGATCCTCAAGACTTAACATAAAGTGCCGAGTACACGATAAATCGTAGGACGCAACACCTCCTCGAGTGCGGTAATTCAAATACCGCAAAAAACGCCTCTGTATTTTTTCTATTTGGTCCTTGCATTTCGCGAAATGGGGAGACCAGACGATGCTGGCGTACTCCAGTAAACTTCGAACGTAAGCGTAGTATACAACCTTGATGCACTTGATGTCATTGAAGTCCCGACAAACACGAAATACAAAGCCCAAGTTTTTATAAGCTCGGCTTGTAATATCATCAATGTGATTTTCGAACGTCAACTTAGAATCTAGGGTGACTCCTAAGTCGCGTATCAAATTCACACGTTGCATGGGCTCTCCAGAAATGTAATATTGATGCACGATCGGGTGAGAACTACGTGCGAAAGTTATTTGGACGCATTTACTTGCATTAACATTAATTCGGTTGACAGTATAATAATCAGATAAACGATTCAGATCACCCTGCATTTTCTCGCAATCATCAGAGCTAGTCACATCCATATAAATTTTTTTGTCATCTGCGTACATTAAAAATTGAGAACTATTAAATACAGCATAAATATCATACAAATAAGCATTGTAAAATAATGGACCCAGATGCGATCCCTGTGGCACGCCTGATGGTACGCCTACAAAATCGGACCTGCAACCACCAAGGACAACAGCCTGACGCCTGTTGACAACGTATGAGGAAACCCATCGAAACACATCGCCACGAATACCAAGCCAGTGAAGTTTACGAAGTAAAATTACGTGGTCAACGCGATCAAATGCCTTCTCAAAATCCGTATATACTACATCAACTTGCTTACCCCTCTCCAAACTCCGGAGGGTAAAGTTTAAGAATTCAGTTAGATTCGATACTGTGGAACGGCCTCGCAAAAAACCATGCTGTTGAGGTGGAATACCTTTATTGAGTACGTTATAAATGTTACTTAGAATATATTTTTCTAGTACTTTGCCAAACTGATTCAAAATTGAAATAGGTCTATAATTACTAATTATAGTTTTAGATCCTTTTTTGTAGATAGGCACAATTAAAGCATCTTTCCACATTTGGGGAAATATACCATCTTTTAAAGAACGCTTAAACAATACTGTAAGTGGAGTAGTTAAACTTGGTGCACAGTCTCTAATAAAAAACGCAGGAATGCCGTCACTGCCTGCTCCACCATTTGGGTCTAATTGTAATAAAATTTTATTAATTTGTTGCGGACAGATATCAATTGAAGATATAAAATCACCGTCATCGCAGAAAGGTGGTGCCAAGGGGTTATTAATATACATATTTATCTGCGGGTTTGCAAAATACAGAACTAAAGAAATCACTAAACTTTTCACAAATATCATGGTTATTATCAATTACCTCACCCTGATATACAAAAGATTGAGGATAAGCCGAGCCACCTCGACGAGCCTTAATAAATGACCATAGCTGTTTAGGGTTAAATTTAATATTCTCCTGAACGCTGCAGATATACTCAGCCCAACACGCGTCCTGGACTCTTTTTTGTCTCTTGCGTAGGAGTGAGAATTCGTCAAGATCCAACGGATTACCAAACCTCTTCCATCTTTTATGTACCTTTTCCTTCTCTTTGATAATTTTTATTAGACTAGCCTTAAACCAGACTGGATAACTTTTTCTGCGGTTACGCAGATCCATTGGAACATACTTAGCAATAACCTCGTTAAGGGCCTCATAAAATTTCGCGAGGGCCCCGTCCAAGGAGTCCGCAGTAAGATAAGAATCCCAATCCACATTATTAAGATGTTCATTAATTGCACCATAATTACCTTTACGAAATCTAAGCCTAGGTGTTGAAATTTCTGTTAATGGAGCCGAAAATATGTCACTAATCGAAATTTCAAGCGAAGGATGATATGCGTCCTCTTTAACTAAAGGAAAATCAGATTTTGTTACTTCTAAATTAAAATTAGCAAATATCAAATCTAAAACGTTATTACTACAATTTTTTATAAAGTTGAGTTGCTCAAGATTGGAAATATTCATGTTATTAATTAATTTTATGGCTGAATTTTGCAGCTCAACTGCGCCACGTCGTTCGAGTACGGGATCGGAATCACTATACCACTGAACCTGTGGAAGGTTAAAATCTCCAGCTATGAAAATATTGGCATCATTTGCTTCCGTCACAACTGTTTCAACGAGGCAAGAGAAGAAATATCAGTTGCCAAAGAAGGACCAGGGGGAGCGTAAACCGAACACAAATGCAAATCGCGAGTTTGAGATACCGCAGAACTGAGAGCGCAATGTTCATGAAGTTTAGCAGCGGGAATTGTTATCCACAAGCACTCAATACCCGGGCGTGACCATTCAGAACGCGCCCGTGCACCCAGCGATCGAAGCACTAGAATCAGAACTCCACCCCCATCAGATTTACCGCTAAGCACTCTGTTCCTGTCCAACCTGAATACGTCATACCTATCATCACATAATTCCGCATCCAGTACACCATCGCAAAGCCAACTCTCGGATATAACTATGACATCATAATTATTATTTAATATATTTTGATAAAATTGTAGTGTTTTTGTTCGTAAGCCGCGAGTGTTTTAATAAAAAAAAAAAATTTTTTTAAAGCGAATATAATCTGCTATAAAAATATTGTGAAAACGAGAACAAATGGTGGTTAAATATGTAATTGACAGGCGACGTAATTATTTCCATATTCATATTTATATTAACAAGATCAAAAGTAGTTTTGTTTAATTTAAATCGGAGTAACAGTGTTTTGATTATATGTGAAATAGTAATAATATTAAGTTTAGGAGTATGTAATGTTTCTGTATAAAATTTTGTGTGGTGTGTGTTGTAATGTGTGTTATAAAGTTGTGGTGACCTTATGGCAAAAAAAATAAAGAAAATGAAAGTTAAAAGTATAACCAAGCAAAGTTCAAGCAATCTTGCGAAAGTCCAGGGCAGATCGAACATGAATGTATGGCTGCTTATCAGCCTTCCGTGCATAGATGTTGCAGTTTTTCACCCAAACATACTCATAACCCTTTTCTGAACAGATTTTTTTGCAGTTCTTTAATAGGAATTTATTTGCTGGGGTCAGATCATCATGTACAAAAATTTTCTTTGAGTCGCCACGAAAGCCGATGTCCACAGTATTCACCCCACGACTTTTTTTTAGACCGGACAGTATCTTATCTTTCAGGGTGCGTTGCTTCAACTTAACTATGATATTTTTAGGTCTGTCAGAATGCGACTGCGCGGGTTGAACACGATGAGCAAACTCGATATCATTTGGTTGAAGCGTAACACCCGCATGCTTGGCTATCTGGATAGTGATGTCGCTAGGGGATTCGTTTGACAATTCCGGCACGCCGGACACCTCCAAGTTATTCAAGCGCAACCACTGCTGGTGTGAGCCGAAATCTCTTTCCAGCTGTAGAATGCGATCCTGTGACACTGTAAGCATTTCTTCCAGCACCTGGATCCGTTCCGATTTCTCCTCTAAAAGTACAATTTTTTGACTTAATTCCTCCGCAACAACAGCAGTATGCTTGGCTATCTCTGATTTAATAATTTTGCTAATTTCGACTTTTAAAGAGTCATGTGAAATTTTAATTAAATTCATCAAGCGCTCCTCCAACTCAGATGTATAGTTAGGTTTAGGCTGTTCAGGAGGAATCTCAGCTGCAACGGTTACAATCGGAGTAGGAGGCTCGAGAGGGACGGTAGGCACGAGCGAGAATACGGCAGCGGCGCCGGCTGCCGGCACGCCAACCGAACCGCCAGCCGCCGCCGCGACTTTAATTTTTACCGGCCCAGACGGCCCGCGAGTAGGTGTTTTCACGCTCCTTTCCTCCATTTTACAAACTGAGCACTTCGTAACCTTCCTAGCATCCTTGGACAGCTTCTTGAACTCATCCCCAGTTATAGATAAGCACTGATAATGAAAGCAACGAGAGCAGGCAGTGCAACCCATTACATCATTAGTAGCGGTAAATTTGCCGCAAGCTTCACATTTAGCCGCGGGCATAGTTACTATTTTATAAGCAAGTGAAGCGGTGAGATGCGAGCGCAGTAGGTATGAATAACACCGATGCCGGCCGACGCAGCGCAGCAGCGAACAACAATTATTTGCGACAGGTAGAATGAAGGCGTTGCGTTGTGCGTAGTGGGTGCAACAAAGACGGTCGATGGTCGTCTTGCTCAGATACGCCGCGGGGGTAGTGCAGGTCAGGATGCACAACCGCGAGTAACACTTTCACTTTAAACAGCACTTGCGGAACTTAAAACACTATGTGGCTTTACTTAAGCACCAGATTAGCGTAAACAAATTTTAAAGAATTAAATAAAAACCAATAACGCGTCCGCTCACAATGATGTCGTAGATGATTTGTGTGATAATGTCCATTATTTTGTTCAATTAATTAAAACTGTTAGCAATTATGTATTTTTATTGTAGGTACGGAAAGCTCTACCTAGATGACTTATGATTCCATGAAAGATAAAAATGATATAAAAAATAATAATATTATATTAACAAGTTTAGTACTAGGAAATCGAACGTGTAGGTACCTAATTAAATAATACTTAATCTTTATGTAGGTATGTGTACCTATGCACCTATGTACCGAACTGTAGCGACTACTAGCGCCATCTAGTCACCATATGAGAAATTAATTATTACATCCTGCATCGCACTACCTATCGAAGTTTCTCAACTCGGCTGCATAAATACAACTTCCAACATTTATGTATTGGACTTCGGTCCCCAGGCATAAGATATGCCTGGATAGAGATCTCTCTATTGTAGCCTACCCCCAAACGAACCCCATTAAAGACCTTTACGTAGATAAGTTTACGTATTTACTAAGTAGGTATTTATTATATGTACTGTTTTCTTAACCGACTTGGTTACAAAGGGGGATGAAAATTTCATTGATTTTGCCGTAGGATGCACCGTTTTCAAGATATTTGACAAAAACACCGGTTCTCGTCCGATCACCGATGTTAAGCAACGTCGGGCGCGGTCAGTACTTGGATGGGTGACCGCCTAGTTTTTTATTTTTTATTATGAAGTTTCTCTTCCTCCGCGCGGAGGGACTCCACGCACTATTTTTCGTTTTACCTACGACACTTTTGTCCATGCGAGATCATTGGGTCAAGTCTGTCGTCTACTAGGCTTGCCGAATCGATTGACAAATACATCACTTCCCAAAGTAATTATTTACTACGAAACTTCGTCGATGAGCGAAGAGTCGGCGAATCGAACTGCGATTGTGCGGAAGCGAAGCATTGCGACTGATTTGCTCGACTTGACAACTTAGTGGACGGCAGGCTTTAACGTGTAACACAATAACCAGTTAATTAAGAAAGTTCGCTCCGCGGTCTCACTCGCCGCTTGGGGCAATTAATACGTTTCACTTAAACGTTTGACGTTTGACTTAAAATACAATTTTCGCTAACGCGTGGTTTGGTGGACGTGGCTTTATGGGATCATTACAATTACGACGTGACCACAGAGGCAGAGATATACATGATACGTGAGCACCAATAAAACGCATCGTCGAAAAATCATAGTGGTTTTATTTGAACAGAATAGGAGTAAGTGGCGTCATTTGGACATTAATAGTACCTACTTTCTACGAGCCAGGGGCGGGACGTGAAAAATTTTGGAATTAAAGCCGGAGCAAAAAAACTAAAAACATACCCATTTATCCTCTTCTCGAAAAGCAGTGCAGTAATGGAAGAGAAGCGTTTGGTTAGTTCGAAAGTTTAATCCACCCGGGGGGAATCGGGTTGTTAGCACCCTTCGCCACTGCAACGAGCTATCTACGGTTATTTTACACTAGCTATTGCCCGCAAATCCGTCTGCGAAGAATGCGTTTATCGCTATCCCTCGAGAACGATGCAATTTTCCGGGATAAAACTACTCTATGTAAGGACATTGGGAAGGCCCAAAGTCTCTAATCTAATAATCCTCAGACTTACCAAATTTTGATCTAGATAGATAATAGACAGACAGAGTTACTTTCGCATTTATAATATTAGTAAGGAAGTAAGGATTAAACTTTATAGTACGGTCAGCTGCAGAGAAAATGTACCCTCGCCAGTGTGGTTTCCGCCATTACAGGGTGGTACCTTTTCTCTGCAGCTAACTGTATCATATAACTGTTATTGAATTGTTATAGATATGTACCTCTATGTACGTTCTCAATTAATACCAAATTAGCAACATAGAGAATTAGTAATGATAGGTTAGGTACATACTTGAGTATTATTAGAAGTGTTAGGGTGGGTACTTAAATTTACACGTCGCGAACGCGCTTACATCCACATAAACTTTCGTGTTTACAATATTAGTAATAGTTCCTAGTGCCATATAACGTTTAATCCTTACTTCCTTATTATAAATGTAACTCTGTCTGCTTGTCTCATATCCACCCACACGGACACAAACATTCATACCGATGTTTGTTACTCTTTCAACCTAAAACGGTTTGATGGGCACAAAGATTGTTTACTTACCTATAACCTAGATTATTTTATCTTGGAAAATTGCGTATGTAGTTCCCGCGGAATAGCGATAAACGAATTCTTGGCAGATGGAGTCGCGGGCAACAGCAAGTACCTGTGTCATATTTAACTAAAACCGAATATCTCTCCACTCGCAAAGAACGATTGTATACAGTGTGCTAGCTAACAAATTAGGTACCAATACCAATATTTCTATGGCTTTAATCTACTCATCAAAACAAGTCACTTTTACTCTAAAAAACTATTTAAAATTTGAAAATAATTATCTCTATTTTCTATTACTAAAGCAGTAATCCGTTTGGATGGATATATGTGAAAAGTTTGCGTTTTTTTTTTAATTTTGACAAGTTGTCTGAGTGAAAGTGACTTGTTTTGAAGAGTAAGTAGGTATACACCGTGAAATTTTAGTGGTTGTTTTCCCGAAACGAGGTGATTTAGTATCGATTGTACAGATTGTATTAGCTTCATTGGTACCTAACCTATCGTACGATCGTACGCTACTTGTACCAACGAAGCGTTACTATTGGTTTGCGGTCATTTTCGACTTTCGTTTTTCACAATTGGATTTTTGACTCTAGTTAAAATAGTAATTATAAATCGATTGTACAATCGATACTAAATCACCTCGTTTCGGGAAAACAACCACTAAAATTTCACGGTGTATATTGGTACCTAATTTATTAGCACCTTATATAAAATACATCGATTAATATTTAAATAATCATTAACTTCCACTGTATGAAAGTCATCTTAAGTACCAACATAACTTAGTTGCTTCATGGTTTGGTCCAACCAATGTTCCTCTTGTAATACCTGCGACATGGTTGTTTGTCTATGGACCACAATCTGCAAAGCATGCTTGTTTACGCCCTTATTGGTCTCAAAGCGAAATTAATTGTTGACAAGGATCAAAGTGAGGGCGGGATCAATCACCTTCACTGCCTTAATTGAATAAGCGTAACTATAGCACTACAATACTAAGTACTAATAGCTACATCACACGATGCTGTTGGTATATGGCGTTCATTGTGTGCAATTCGTACCTCCCCATATACGTGTGGTTCAAGAGCCGTGGTAGCCTAGGGGTTTGACCCACAGGGTTTGACCGATGACTTCTTAAGCAGAGGGTCGTGGGTTCTAGCCCGGGCTCGTACCTCTGAGTTTTTTTGGGATTTATGTGTGAAGTTACATTTGAAAACCATGTAATTTCATTATCATTCTAGCCTATAGACGTCTCACTGTAGGGCACAAGCCTTCACTCAGAATGAGTGGGTTTGGGCCGTAGTTCCCATGCGGGCCCAGTGCGGATTGGTAACTTCACACACATCTTCTTTTTCGCAGGTGCGTGCGGGTTTTCTCACGATGTACGCCTTCACCGTAAACCTCGTCGTACATTTCGCGTCATCAATCTCGCTTGCTTCGCTCGCTTGTCCCCGCCCAATAACTATTAGGTACACTAGATTAATCTAGTAGGTAAGATAATTATACCTATTACTAGACCGTGCTGGAATCATAACTATATTACGGTACATAAGTTATATTCCTAGAAATGTTTGTGAACCTATGTACCTTTTAAACCAGCAATATTTGTAAAATATATAGGTATATTTTAAGATCTCCATATCGGCTTTGACGATTTCCATGAACTAAGTATATAAGAGTTTTATGGCTCAAAAAATTTCTTGTTGCATTATCGTGTAACGTATTTATTTTCTTATTGGTTAAATTGCCACTGGTTTGCTTTTAAATCAACGTCCACAATTTAAACCTGGTTCCAAGGAAAAACGATTACTTGGTCGGGGTGGCCGGACCTCGCCAACTGGGGCACTAATTCACTTTACACCTAACCCCCCTTTATGGGACAATTTCACATACATTGCTTCCCACTAACTCAACTTACCAGCAATTTTGTACTGGACAAGCATTCGATCGCTAACTAAAATATATTCGTCGATTTTGAATTAGGAACAGTCGGCAGATTGATTACTCAATTGTAGAACGACAGTGCCGTTTCAATTTCCCGCTCAAATTTGGTTGAGTGACGTCATCTGTCGTAATTAGGGCAGGGCCCATCCATCATTCTAATGACGCAAGCCACTGAAATTTTTAAATTAATTTAGTGCCTGGAAAAAGAACTTAATGTAACAAGTATTTCTGAGGCGAAAAAAGTTTAAAAGTAAGTCGCAGTAGCTCTGGGCTTTCTGTTAATAGGTAGATGTTTAAACGAGTAGGTACCTTTTTAATTTTTTGGCACCTACCTAATGCGATCAACTGATTTTTTCTTGAAACGTCATGTGAAATTCACTCTAAAACATGCAGGCCATGCGGTACATAGAATTCGTAGTGCTTCAGTTTGGAGCGCTCGGGCGGTCTAGGCTTAGCAATTATAGCTAGATTTTTATCGGCCGCCGCAACAGCTCCACCACTTAAGTATTCCGTATAAATTTTAATTGGAACCGATTTTTTTGCGGTTTGGCTGTACGGCACAGGTACAGCCTGTACCTGAGCGTACAATACAAAAATTCGCGTGGTCTAGTTGCGCTGAAATTTATTACCTACCGATGTCGACGAAGTATTTCGACAAAAATGTGATTTATGCGAATACGATTCCAAATTTACCTAACTTATTTGTACAAGAAGAAACTCTAAGTTCATTGTGAAATAATTATTACCTAACTAGTCCAAGAATCCGAAGGAGCTTTGACAAGAGCTACGAAAATGAATTTTCTTTCTTCTGATATCTAAGTATATCTATGCACCTTAGAGAATTCGTTCCTAAATTTCTGTTCCATTGCCAATTCTGAAAAAAAATATAGAAAGAAATGTATTTTAGTCGAATGTGTAAAGTACGAAGCATTTTAGATTAGACTTAAGTTTCCGTTCCTAGTCAAAAATATTTGTTACTCGCATCGAAACGATATCGTGTCGCTCAAATATTAGTTCCCAAGGTATAGCGTGTCTTCTGAAAGTATGTTACCGTAGCGAACCCATTACAAAAGAATTTCCTTCGCGGTTATGACAGTTTGGAGAAGTTACACATAGTCAGGTCACGTGATGTCACGTTACGAGATATTTAGCACGCCGCCAACTAGTTAACTTACTAAGGAACTATGACGTGCAAGTCGCAAGTTCTTCGCACGTAATGAAGTTACCGAAATGATATACAATCTAATAATTTAGTGACAACTAACGTATTATGATTAAATGTAAAGCCGTTGATAGTGTTTATATTATTAAGCGATCTTATTAGAAAGTGGTAACGTGTTCGACGTTTCGATAGGACTTTGATTTCTGCTGTATTCTGCCGAAAAGGAATATTCGCCATAGTCTCATAATGTATTCTATAATTTCTATTAGTGGGCGGCGTCGGCCGTGGAGGATGCCTGCGGCTTATGTGGCACATAACGCGACTAACTAATACTAGAGCGGACTAATTCTTAGCTCGGGGTATGTAAGTCGGTTGGCTACATGAACCTCTGAAACTGTCTATGCGGATATGAATATGGAAAGCCGCGGTTGTCGTCGCTCCGGTCTTAATATGCATGAACTGCTAACTTATTAATTCTCTACACAACTATAGTGTAGGCATGGGAATTCGCTTATGCCGCAGCCGCTTTACGGTAGCGTTTGTTGTGAAACAGACAAATGCACTTTTATTGTGTGCTTTATGTAAACACATCTGCATTGCGGGTGACAGTGTAGCCTATACTTACCGACCGGCATTTGTAATTTGAATGAAGGACGATATTCACTTTTTTATTTCACTGTGTTTAAGGGGCAGCTTCGGCAGTATATTTGTAGCTTTTTCTTAGTGACTGAAAAGTAAAATATAATATGTATCTACACAATTGAATAATAAATAAAAGATTAATGTCTACAGTGTACCAACTCAATTTCTAGGCCACCATAGATCACACACCTTTGGCCTCATCTGCATTTTTCATCAGATGAGATAGGGTGATTGGCGCGGGGCAGTTTTATGAAGAAAAAAAGCCTCACCATAGTTAAGGCCCATTTACATTATACAACTTTCTTGCACTTTCCATACAATAAAATTGAGGCAATAAAACATTGCTCAGTCTAAACCTAAGGTTTCTAAGGTTTAGACTGAGGAATGTTTTATTGTATGGAAAGTGCAAGAAAGTTGTATAATGTAAATGGGCCTTCTGAATTTGTCTTTTACAATACTTATCGAATGACGTAAAATGTCACAATCACAAGGTTTTTATGTTGGCCTTATAATGAAATTGGTGAACTCTATAATATCGACAGCGTTAGGTCGTCCTTGTTAAAGAATTTGTCTATTTTAGCTTCTACTATTATGGTGCTTTCATCCAAAATCTTATGTAGCTTAATATCACCGTTCCCGTTTAGTTCCCGTTCCTCAGTCTTTCCTGCATTCATTTACTCGACAATTTCAAAAGATCTGTCAGTTCTGAGCGCTGTAACAAAGTTTAAATGAAATCTCGGGCCCATGTCTGCGTAATTACAAACAACGTCGTCGTAAGGTCGCCGTCAGCGCCGTCGAGCGTGTAATGGACTTTTCAAGTATTCCTAACGTGAAAACTTTCGCTTCAGCCAACTTAAACGCCCCCGACAATGTGCTTAATGATGTTTTTAACTACTTCACTCCATTCCTCCACTATTGCAGGTTAAATTAATTATTCAAGTGTCACTCTGTTCCTACACTTTGTGGGGGGGCACTGGGCAGTGCACTTTAAGTGGACTCAGTTGATACTAAAACAGAATACTTACTTAGCTCATTAGACGGTGGCGGTTTATCGAAAGCGAAGAGGGCTAAGTATATCTTGTATGCATTAGCCACGGACCGCTGTTACTTTAAAAAGTTTGTTTTATAGTATTCCACCGTTAGTTATTTATATTTATGTTGTATTCTCTTCCTCGCTGAGAGCAATCGGAAGTTAAAAACTTCGTTAGCGTAAAAACTCTGATATTCGTGTTGTTTTTATGTCTTTCGTCAGCTCTGAATCCTCACGGAGCATTCCCGTAATCATATCACTCGTTGCTTCACGATTGCGATCACGTTTTCGTGGATAGCGACTGCAGTTTCGTGCTTTCGTTACAATTACCCAGCTGGCAAGGGTGGCGGTGGCGGCTGCCTTCGAATGAATCGCGATGATTGCACAAAGCTGCCGGATCCCCTCTCATTTCGTTATCGCTGCATTGTCCGCTCCTTTGTATAACGCTCTTAATAACAGACAAATGATGGAATGCAATTTGCAACAGCGCTTCCGATGCGTCTTAGTAAAATAATAATTTCGATCCGAGTAGGTACAAGCAATATCGGTACTATGTGACTGGGTGATTGATGGAAACTTCATGAATCCTTTTTATGTGTATGTATACCTCATATTTAACTCGGTATGTATGTATGTGGATACTCAGTCAAGAAAACGGTGAGGTTATGATGTAATTGGGGACTATTTACAAATATCAGAGGTCATTGTGAAATTAACAAGTTTGATATTTGAAAAAGTCTATTTGAACGACGTTAATTAAAAAAAAAAAAATTAAATTGGCTTAGTGGTTTGACCTATGGGCTCTCAAGCAGAGGGTCGTGGGTTCGAGTCCGGGCTCTCACCTCTGAGTTTTTCGGAATTTATGTGCGAAATTACATATGTAATTTACCATGAGCTTTACAGTGAAGGAAAACATTGTGAGGAAACCTGTATACACCTGAGAAGAAATTCAATGGTGTATGTGAAGTTCCCAATCCGCACTGGGCCCTCGTGGGAATTACGGGCCAAGCCCTTTCATTCTGAGAGGAGGCCTGTGCCCTGCAGTGGGACGTATATAGGCTCGGATGATGATGATGATGATGAAATTAAATTGTTTTTATATTTTTGTATTTTTAATTTTTTTATCAAGAAAATGACAAATTTTTTAAACAGTGGATCACAAACTGTACTACAGGAAAAATAGTAAGTATATTTTGGCGGCAAAATATGTACCTCAATGAAACTTTATTTACAAGTTTATCATGGCACTAGAAACAAGGATCTGCCGAGTGCTACAAAAATTTAGTGGTCCTACTCCCTCCCAGGGGGTATAGGCAGAGGGTTTTACAAATTAGACGAATAAGGTGTCATTTTCTATGTAGGTATGTTTTGCGCTTTACCTGTAGTACTAGGCGGAGCCTATACATACTTAGGGCCATTTTATTAACAAAAAAAGTAAAAAACAAGTTAATTTGTTATTTATGAATATCTTTGTTAAATGGTGAAAATATACGGATCACTCACGTTTTAAAACGTACCTAAACTTAACTGTAGTTTCATGTTTAAAATCTTTGTTAAATACCGACAAAAAACAGTAAATAAACGCTATTTAAAAGTAGGTATAATTTTAAGCAGAAAATTTAATTCTGTTTCACACTAAGCATGCTACACAAGATTGCAACGTACTAAGTAAATAATTCTTTGCATAACCACGAGCTTGTTCAAACTGTATGTATTTATATTTTGCAAGCTCTTTTAATTAGGGATATTTTAAATATTTATTAAAGTGGTTTAACGATCCCCCGCTAGCACCCACTTAAAGCTCATAGAGAAAATTCTTTAGAAGTTTCGCTTACTACCCACGTTTTCGCGGGGATAGACAATTTACTCCTTGAAGGGGTTCGTAATTAATTTTCTGAATTTAATTAGCACTAAATGTTTGATGTACAAACAGAACGCTTTACTTTGTGAATATGGTAACAATTTTTATTTTGTGTACAGCCGCATAAGATGATGAAGGTACTTGTTAATTTTTATCGTTTCTATAAAATGTTCAGTTTTTTCGAAGTGCCATGTTTGGCATTTAGAAAAGTTGATTTTTAGTCTCAGTGAAATTTCAGCGCCGATGTAGCAGTAAGTATTATACTGCAAAGGTGTGTGCTATAGCAATATGTATAAAACGTGCTTATGTAGAGTTCACTAATAGTCGACTCGAGAGGTCACGTCTAGTTTTATCAAAAGTATTTGAACTGTGTTGAACTCTATTTTTCGTATACGCTGAACTTTGAATTTAGTAAGTAACTGGTTTTCTGTTTTCGGAATAATTAAATCGCTTTTCGCCGTTATTAAGTGTTTAATAGGATGTTAACATTTTATTACAGGATTTTCTGGTAAAAGGTTTTTAGCAATTTCTTGATTATCAGAAAACTGTACTAAACTTCAAGACAATTTGACCACTGAAAGTCGATCTAAGTTGTAATTTTAACTTCTGTACGGCTATTTTTAGTTTTATTTTTCATAGTTTCCATCTATAAATCAAGTATTAAGGAGTGATAAAGGAGAGACTGTATGCTGTGAAAATTAAGAGGCAGTTTACTAAGTACCTAATAGTGATTTTTTTTAGGTAATTGCAGAAAAAATATGTATCTACGGTTAATCTAAAAAAATCGATCTCGTTAGAGCCCAATAAATACCTAAAACAAAAAAAATATAGTACACTAGCGACCCGCCCCGGATTCGCACGGGCGTAACTTTGAAAAATAGGTGTGAAAAATAAAGAAAGTCTATAATTTAAGGTGGTAAGTTTATATATTTACCTCTTTTTCCCCAAACTACACCCACACGAAGTCGGGGCGCGTCGCTAGTTTTATGAATAAAATTTCGACCCGTACATTTAATTTAAACGATCGTATTCTGTTAATCACGCCAACTGTCAAACGACTGGCAGTTATGTCAAACGCCATAAGGTTACATTAGAAAAGTTATTATGGACGGTAATTTTTCTTATATTTTCTAATTTTCCGCGCAATTTTCTTATTTTTTTCTTTCATAAGAACCTTCTCCTGACAATGACGAACACAACAAAAAAAGAATTAGTGAAATCGGTCCAGCCGTTCATGCGTGATGCCGTGACCAAGGGAAATAGGGATTCATTTTTATATATATAGATTACGTATAAAGTGCCAAGGCGTTGGCAATAATTGTCATCATCTGATCTTGACAAAAGAATGGAACCGCATTCAGAGCAAACTTTTACGAATAAAAAAAAAAAACAAATCGGCTCACAGGGTAAAAGTCCATCACTAAATATACTACTTAGAGGTAGTAAGTATTCATTTCCTTGATCGCAAAGAAATGCAGCAAGGACACCCAGCTACAGTTCGATGTAAAAATAAACATCGCGATGAGCATCATTTCCTCTTCATATCCGGCGATGCCCATGCCCACGTGATTTATTTTATAATTTTCCGCGCACTTCGTAAACAGTATACGTACTTCTGTAAATGGAATATCGAGTAATGTTTTTTTTTTGCGCTGGAGAAATGATTAAACTTTTATCGGCAAAAATTTCATTTTACAATGAAGAAGAAAGGCATGTCGGTGGAAATTTAGCTTAACTTTTAGTTTTATTATTTTGAAATATTAATATCGTTCGATATATGATTTTTTTCTACTCTGTACTTTTACCTGTTTACATGGTCACGAACAATTAAATAAGAACATACGAGTAGATAACATGACTTCAGAAAAATCTAGGTATGGTCTATTCCCCATAACAGCACTCGTGTCGTAATGTCGTTATAACAATACGCCTAGCTTCCACAGATTATTAAATGTAGGTCAACAACACTAAAGCCCAGTTTAGACCTGCAAGGAAAACCGTGCAAGTTGCACTACACTTGCGCGATTTTTCTTGCAGCTGTAAACTCGGCTTAAAACAAGCAACTGAATTCATGCGGTTTTTGTTAAAATAAAACTTTTTAAGATATTTTTTGCTGCCAGCGTATAAGAAGACCCCGCTTATACAACCGTTTCATAATAGTATTTTTCCTACTCCTGTTCTTTTATCTGGTTTTTACATGGTCGCGAACAAATATATAAGAACATAGATAATATGGCTTCAGAAAGTCTATACTTAATCTATTCGCCATAACAGCACTTGTGTCGTAATGCCGTTATTACGATACACCTAGCTGCCACATAATATTAAATGTAGGGTACACTCAACACTAAAGCCCAGTTTAGACCTGCTGAGTTGAGTAAAGTAGGGTACAGTCGGGTACAGTAGGGTAAAATAGGGTACAGTAGGGTACAGTCGGGTACAGTAGGTTAAAATAGAGTACAGTCGGGTACAGTCGGGTACAATAGGGTAAAATAGGGTACAGTGTGGTACAGTAGGGTAAAATAGGGTACAGTCGGGTACTGTAGGGTATAATAGGGTACAGTTGGGTACAGTAGGGTAAAAAAGGGTACAGTCGGGTACAGTAGGGTGGAATAGGTTACAGTTGGGTACAGTGGGGTAAAATAGGGTACAGTCGGGTACAGTAGGGTAAAATAGGGTACAGTAGGGTACAGTCGGATACAGTAGGGTAAAATAGGGTACAGTAGAGTACAGTCGGGTACAGTAGGGTAAAATAGGGTACAGTAGAGTACAGTCGGGTACAGTAGGGTAAAATAGGGTACAGTCGGGTACAGTAGGGTAAAGTAGGGTACAGTCGTGTACAGTAGGGTAAAATAGGGTACAGTAGGGTACAGTCGGGTACAGTAGGGTAAAATAGGGTACAAAAGAGTACAGTCGGGTACAGTAGGGTAAAATAGGGTACAGTAGGGTACAGTCGGGTACAGTCGGGTACAGTAGGGTAAAATAGGGTACAGTCGGGTACAGTAGGATAAAATAGGGTACAGTTGGGTACAATAGGGTAAAATAGGGTACAGTAGAGTACAGTCGGGTACAGTAGGGTACAGTCGGGTACAGTCCGGTACAGTAGGGTAAAATAGGGTACAGTCGGGTACAGTCGGGTACAATAGGGTAAAATAGGGCACAGTCGGGGTCGCCTTTTAAGACCTCACTTATACAACAGTTGCATAAAATACTATTATGCAACTGTATCATAATAAGGGCCATTAAGACACGAATGCGAGTTTATGACATATGAGGCGAAGCCGAATGTCATAATAAATACGCATGAGTGTCTTAATGGCCGATTATGAATAGTTGCATACATTACTTTTTCTACGAGTTCAAAATAAACAATTATTAAATAATGAATACTTACATAACGGACAATGATTGAATTTTTAGATTTTAAAAGTAGCAAATTATTGCTCACTTCCTTTGCCGCCTGTTTTATTTATTTCTAGCGGCGTCAACATTTCTGCATCACTTAATTCACCAAAGTCACAAATTCTCACAGATAAAAAATCATTTAAATAGTGATTAACTCTTTTATTTCTTTCAACTTGAAAGAACTCCGTGCAAAAGCAAAACAAATTCCCGCTATTTTGAAACTTTTTTTCTACTCGTTGATTTTAATCTGTCAATTATGTGTTTATAGACAAAATTGCAATCACATACTTTTTAATCTTGGATAGTCTATGGCACTTCGGACTCAACTATAATTGGATGATTATATTAGGAGTAGAAAAAATACTATAATAATCGGATAGATAACTTTTAAATACCTGTCCATAAAATGGACTTGAACTCGCTAACGCATAGAACTAAAACTAAGTACTCGATACTTAACTGTGATAAAAAATTGTCATCCCATAACTTCATCTCGCTTCTAAATTAACTTTAAATGAACTACATTCAACATAGGATCTGGCTAATAAACTCCTTATTACGGCACATTAATCTCTGTTTCTCTCGTCACCTTGATACCGGTGGCTCCGAACGGAGCCACTGTACTCTACAAAATGGGGAATCCTGGCGATTGAGCTGCATGAGATCATTAACTTAGTGTTAAGATATCGCGCGTCGAGTTCGGTTGTCGCTTGTTTCAGGTAATTGAGTGATGTTGGAGGCGCCGACGACACGTAGTGCGACTCTGAGTCGGAAATCTACTAGGTAAATCTGTAGCACATTCATTAGATCTACACTACACGTAACTGATACGACGTAGGTACTTACCACACATAGATGCAACAAAACTTACGCAAATATGAATATCTTAAGTATCAACCGACTTTCTTTCCGCCCTCATCACTTCAATAGCTGGCAGTTCACTGCAGAGGCAGTCCGTTTCTCACGGAACTTTTTCCCACGCATGGTGAAACTTTGGAATCAGCTTGCAGCGGCAGTATTTCCAGACCGGTACAACTTGGGAATGTTCAAAAAAGGTACAAGAAAAGATTCTCAAAGAACCGGCAAACGCATCCGTAACTCAACTTGTGGTGTGGGTGTCCATGGGCAACGGTGATTACTTTCCATCAGGTGACTTGCCCGCTCGTTTTCCCCCTATCATATAAAAAATAGCTTTTTCAAAGTAGTCACTTATTGTGATATAAATTAAATTGCTACCTACTTAGGAAAATCAACACCATCGGCGAGGTTGATTGAATGATTGCTCATATTTTTGTTTGCTGATTACTTCCACTAGCTCAATTGTCAATCCTGCCGCTGCGCTAGCATAGCTGCTTGCATGCTATGTTCCAACGTACATACAAGAGGTATACTATTTTTTAACCATATAGGCTCGCAACGCATCTACAATCCTCTTATGTTGCGAATTTCCATGGGTGGGCGCTCACTTACCATCAGGTGAAATACTCATTTGTCACCCTACCATAATAGATGTACGAGTACCTTTTTTAATAACACAAACTTAACCTTCTAATTTAACTTTGTTGTGTCAAAATTGTGTGTACACAGTGCGCTGTGGTTCAAAAACCGTTAAGCTGCGTACAGTACGCGCAGTCCGTACGCAGCTTCATATGAACGCGTGTGCGCACTGGGCGCTCGACAGGTTAAACATATTCTTGTAGTGACACGGCGGACAGTCTCAGGAATCATCTTTACAATTTATTTTTCATATATGATAACCACCTGGCATAACAATTTATCTAAAACTAGAAACCTTAAGAAATATAATAATAAATAATAATAACTAAAATATATTATGGAAAGGAGTTCCGAAGATAATGGCAGCATTCCCCCTTTGAATAGCTAAACTAATTCTTTGTCCGAGGTATCTGCCAGCTCTTCGGTCTCTTGAGACGTCGACTAACCTTTTTGCTATTTCCTTAAAAAGCCTCATATATATTTTCCTGACATATTCTTTTAAAGTCTCAGCTCACTAAAATCTCTATACCGACAGTCATTTCTTCAGTAAATATATCAGGAACTATCGGAAAAAACCCGCGGTCCGAAGAAACCGCACTGATTGCACAAAGGCCTCCCGCGGGACGGAATTATCGCGTCCGCGACGCCCCACTTCGTTAGTCGCTGATGACGTGTTACTGTTATACCCTCGTACGTGACCGCGTTTGTACTGATTTTTTAGCAAATATACGGGAATTTTTGCCACGAACGCACTTTATAAACCGGAAATTTCTATAGAGACATCTCAGTATACGTCCCATTCTGACACAGGCCTCTAAGATTAAAAGGATTTGGGCCGTAGTTCCCACGCGAGCCCAGTGCGAATTGAGAACTTCACACATACCGTCGAATTTCTTCTCAGGTGTGTGCATGTTTCCTTACGATGTTTTCCTTCACCGTAAAGCACATGGTAAAATTCAAATGTAATTTCGCACATTCCGAAAAACTTACACATGCGATTCCGGGCTCGATCGAACCTCTTTGTTTTACTTTTACAACCTACATGTCCATGTAGGTACAGGGAGGAAGGAAGGAAGGAAGTTATTTATTTATTTATTTAATTTTCCGATGATTTCTTTGGCATTGGGGAATATCAACATGACATTTGCAACAAAATGGTTCCCAAACCTCTATTTTCAACCGGCTTCTAAAAAGGAAGAGGTTCTTAATTCGACTACATGTTTTTTTAAAAGCTTTTTATTAACTTACAATGTATGTACATATGTATGAACGGGTCAAATCTTGGAAGTTGAATTTGACCCACTTCTAGTGGTCGGATTTATGTACTTGAAATTTAGTATACCTACTTATGTAAGTTGGATGACAATGCATGTACAGTCAACAAAAAGTACAGTCAGCGAAAAAGCTTGCATTGAAAAGGAAATTTTTAACAAAAACTTATTTCTCTAAAACGGCTTGAAATATTCAGGCTCTATGACACAAAAAGAAGAAAATCGGTTTCGTGTCAATTTGACTGTTTTTAATTCACCGCTTTACTTATTACTCTTAAAATAAATTAGTAAACGTATGGCAAGTATGGCAACATCTCGCCTAAAATCATCGCCGGAGCTCCAAACCAGGTGAGTGCTCCTGCGCCATTGTAAATTCCCTTTTGGCACCAGCAGGCTCTTGGCCTTCCGCAACCCTCATAAAATTGGCTCTACATACCGTATAATCATCCATGGGCATTTTTTTATGATTGTGGTTAACACTAAGACGTAAAATGACGCCTCGTCACAATCGGCAGTGTACAGACCATTAAATGTGATTAGGACTTTTCAAAAGTCTTGAAAACGTCAGGCAGATCGGTACTTACTTATAGGGTAACGTCTTGACTAAGCATCAATAGCTCCAAAATGGTCCTGACTAAATAATGCTTAAAACCTTATTATTTCGACTAAAGGTCCTGGCTAGAACAACACCGGCGGCTGAAACAATCGCTCCCTTTACTGAACCCGGCAGGGAGAGTGCTCGCGAACCAATATTTTACTAGAACCGTATTGTCCTGCCGGCGCCCGCGTCACATCTTGAGGCCGTCTCGAAATAATAAGCTGTGTAATTAGGATTTATGGGCCTTTTACGATGATTAAATAGCAGGCCCGCTCATTAAAGCGTAAGAGTAATGGATAGCTCCGGGAACACACGAATTACAGATGAGATTTGTAATCGGTAACAATCCGCCGCACGTGAGCTATGATGCGGCCGCGACTGGGAATGGAAAACGGTAATAGGGTGCTTCGAATTGTAAGCTATGCCGCATTATAATTTAGATTCGCCAACAACATTTATTTCGTTTTTATCACCTTGGCCGGGCGAGTGTATTGGGTGTTAATTTGGAATCATGAAATGTCTAACTTTACCCACGCTGTCCCTTCGAAAAGTTCGTAAGTGAAGCAAAGTCTTTCCGAATAGAGTTAGTAAATCAGTAAGTCTGCCGGACGGCGCGGTGCGCGGGATTTCCCACCCGTCAATTAGACACATAGGAGATTTATACGCCGATCTATCTTGCTCCGTACACTAGAACGTACCGCTAGCGGAAATTGTTTTTCGAACGATCGCTGCTAACATCGGTCTAACTTTTTACTGTGGTAGAAAAGTAGGAAACAACTAATAAACTGCTAAAAAATTCTTCTACTTAGTTAATTGACAAGTAAACAGTAGGTAAATAACATACGTAGTTAAGAAGAGTTTCAGGATGTTGCGATCATAGGGGCTTGTTGCATGTAAGGTGCGTTGAAATGAAGATGAAAAGACGCGTATACATGTAGAGGTAAATAGATTATGCTTCCATATTCCCGCCAAATTCAAACATTTAACTCTGTTAATGGCGCCAAAGTGAGCTAGAACGCCGCATATTAATTATCGTACAGCGTTATAATGAAACGTAACTATGCGTAATTTTGTGCCCGTGCGTGCAAAAGGTACTAAAATCTACATAATAAGCACACATAACGGAGATGGCGAATTGAATGTGATGACAAATTAAAACGATTTAGGCGCACATTACAAAAGAGATTTAGTTAATGGAGAAGTTTCGAAGCTATCTACGTGTCGGGAATGAATAATTTAACATCTGTGTTTACTTTCGGCGCGATTGAATTACAAATGAAAAGAAACGTTTTTGAACGGCGACGAGCGGAATAATTGGAACCCCTATTGGAAACTTAACATTGAACCTGTTTAGTTTCTCATATCATCATCCCAGCCTATAAGTATACGTTCCACTGCAGGGCACAGGCCTCCTCTCAGAATGAGAGGACTTGGGGCGTAGTTTCCACACGGGCCCAGTGCGGATTGGGAACTTCACACACACCATTGAATGTCTTCGCAGGTGTATGCAGGTTTCATCACGATGTTTCTTATATACTGAAGAAGTACTTGATAGTATTATCTGTGAAGACCTGTAATTGGCTTTTCTGATATTTACTTATAGTATCTACTTTTAAAATAAAATAGCTGCTGGTTTTCCGAATAAAATAAAATAAAATAAAATAAATAATAATATACACAACTTTAACTCCACGAAATTTTTATTTCCTTTGTTGCACTGAACAGCTTTCATATTATCATTTTATTGAAATGTATAATTGTAAAAAATAAACGAAAAAGTGCTCCTCTATATTGAAAATCGGACGAGAATCCATCAGGGAAATCGAAACAGAAAATAGCTCATGGCACTAGGTTTAATTTAGCTACAGACAAAAAAAATATTTTCGAAGCAAAAGCGGACTTTCTAACAAATCAAGTTTAGTTTAAACTACGAGGTGTAGGCACCTTTAGTGTGTCTGCTGAGAACTATCGTAACGTTTTTATTAACGTCTATAAGTCGGCTTCATTAGATTTTTTATTTTCCGCGTAGTAAACCCCGGTGCACGATCCGGGTTCATACTTCATTCAGATCGTAAAAGTGGAACGGAATTGCTCGAATTTATTCACGAACGGAGTGGTCGCCCTGCCCGGAGTGACCTGTGAGGGCCTAGGGAATGATAAAGAATCTCAGTGCAAACTACTTAATGCGGTTTCATTGTTTCTAAATAACCGCAGACAAGAAGCGGCTTGAAGGATTATCATCACAGAGTAGATAGCTTATAGAGAGTACACTGTACAGGCGAAAACATCTGAAGATCGTGTCCCTAGGAATCATTAAGCTTCGAACATGGCTTCGTTAAACCGCGTATTGTTTAAATGGCAAACACAGAATGTTGTTAAAAAATCTACAATGACTGTCGATTATTCCATGTTGTCTTTTCTGGCATTACCTAAACGAAGTATGTATTGCCGGATTGGTTTGGTATACTGTAAAATATTTTTTACAAAGTAACTCTTTCTTGTAAAATACATTCCTATAGTTATGAGTTTTGCTCTAAACTTATTATAAGATATACTAACTGTTGCCCGCGACGCCAACTGCGAAAAATAGGGGTAGGTATAAAAAATAGCCTACGACCTATTTTCAGACCTGCCAAATATAGAGAAACAATTCCATAGAAATCGGACGCGCCGTTTCGTAGGAGTTCGATAACAAACACCGTGACAAGAGATTTTTATATATTAGAAGATTATTCTTTTTTTCTTTATACAGTCGTTTTATTAAGGCATTCGCGCATCATCGTATTCCTCTTAAATCCAGTCTACCGCCAACCATTAGCAACAATAATATATCTAGATTGAGCTTTGCATGCATCCAAATTCCAAAGTAACTTAAAAAAATATTTTTCTCAAACATGCTATGAAATATTGACGTTATGTTCCTTATAATACGCCACGAAGTGTCACGTTGAAGGTGCGGCTAGCCGTGCGGGCGGCCGTGCGGTCAATAATGGAATTTCATACAACATTGCTGGCCAAGGCCAGCAAAGTGATCGTCTATTGTTTCATGTGACACAGCACCATGACGGTTATTTATAGTACTATGGCATCATAGCATTTAGCCATTAAAAAAAAACTATAAGCAATATTTGCGTTTTGGTTCATTATGACATTCTGCCACTACGTTTATTTAAGGTGAGATGATGATGATGGTGGTAATGGTGATGATGATGGTGGTGATGATGATGGTGGTGATGATGATGGTGATGGTGATGATGGTGGTGGTGATGATGATGATGATGGTGATGATGGGATGGTGATGATGGGATGGTGATGATGGTGATGTGATGATGATGGTGATGATGATGATGATGGTGATGACGATGATGATGGTGGGTGAAGGTGATCATGGTGATGGTGATGATGGTAATGATGATGATGATGATGATGGTAATTGGTTATGGTGATGATGGTGATGGTGATGATGATGATGATGGTGGTCATGATGATGGTGATGGTGATGATGGTGGTGGTGATGATGATGATGATGGTGGTGATGATGATGGTGATGATGATGATGATGGTGGTAATGGTGATATGATGTGATGATGGGATGGTGATGATGGGATGGTGATGATGGTGATGTGATGATGATGGTGATGATGATGATGATGTTGATGATGAAGGTGGGTGATGGTGATCATGGTGATGGTGATGATCGTAATGATGATGATGATGATGGTAATTGGTAATGGTGATGATGGTGATGGTGGTGATGATGATGATGGTGGAGATGATGATGGTGGTGATGATGATGATGATGGTGGTGATGATGATGATGATGATGATGGTGATGACGATGGTGATGGTGGGTGATGGTGATGATGGTGATGTTGATGATGGTGGTGATGTTGATGATGGTGGTGATGATGATGATGGTGGTGATGGTTATGGTGATGGTGGTGATGATGATGATGGTAATGGTGGTGGTGATGACGGTGATGGTGGTGGTGATGATGGTGATAGTGGTGATGATGATGACGATGATTTTATGATGATGATGATGATGATGATGATGATGATGGAGGTGATGATGGTGATGATGGTGATGATGATGATGATGGTGGTGATGATGATGGTGATGATGATGATGATGGTGGTATTGATGATGGTGATGATGGTGATGATGATGATGATGGTGGTGATGATGATGATGGTGATGATGATGATGATGATGGTGATGATGATGATGATGATGATGATGCAAGTTTGAGAAAAACTCTATACAAGCCTTGGCCACGAACAGGGATTGCCGGCCTCGTATCGCTAGATGGCCTCGTTACCACTCGGCCATCTATAACTACTCGGCCGGCAATCCCCTATTTCGCGGCCGCTGCAGTAATGTACTATTTTATGACTAGACGCAAAGTTGCCAGATCTTAGTGCTTTCCCAGAAATTTCTAGTGAGCTGTTAGAAGACGCACCCAAGTGATTCTACGATCTTTATTACGTTTATCGCTGGCGCCCAACATGGGGCACCTTATAAGTGACTAGAATTTCTCACCTTTTACGATATGAACGGCGAAATAAGTGACACACATAAATAATTAGTTTTGAACATCTAAATTAAATAGCTTCCCTAGTATATAACATATAACCAATAATGTGTTTATCGAATTTGGTACATGTATACAGCTTCGATGATGACGCAACACGAAAATATTTTTTTTTTGTTAAAATTTAATGTTAAACAGTTAGTGCTTATAAATCAGTGCATTAATCTAACACAGAAACTAGCTCGCGAATATTTAAAACGAACGAATGTATCCTTCCGTATAGGAGCCTTATCCCTAAGTACGGTTTTATTTGGGAGATTTTATTGAGGGGCAAATTCAAGAGAGCGGTCTCACTGTATTCAGGCTCGGCTTTGCTTACGATTTGCGACTTTCTCCTACAATGGACTCTGATTTATCGTTCGTCGATGTTTACATCGTTCTTTTTTCACAAAATGCGACGCCTACACCGAAAGGTTTGGTGTTCCCGAATGGAAGCGTAACACGCGGCATCACTTATTGTGGCAACTGGGGGCTCTGGGCAGCGGCCTTTATACGGAAATTATGGGACTTACCAGATTTATGATACGCGTACTTTGCGTTTAAAGCATTCAATGCATTTTATGCTTCTTGAATACATTATTCGCAAACAACATTTATGTGATTGCACTCGATCGTATTTAGCTATCGTACCATGATAAACAAATGCCGTATTCTAAATCTGTTTATTGCTTAAAATATTCATCCTCGGACGTAGTCACGTACAGAGCAAACACTTGGACTCAAACATATTCAGGAGAACGAAAAGCGTCAAAATTCTTCAAACGGAATACAAATGGCATGTGTTTTCTTGAATAATTTAGTGAAGACGAAGCTTTATTCGACGTGAGCAAATCTTTGAATTATAAAGTGAAGCGAAAGCGAGACATTTGGGCGGACTCGAAGCCATCTGGCGGGTACGTTCGAGTTAACAAGTTACATTCATACATATTAACTCACAGCCGCTGTTACTCCATATTCATGCAAGGAAGAGCTTCCGAATAGCACTTTCACAATGCCGCATATAGCATATAAAACATCATATACGAACGAACGAGCCTGATTTTACACAAGTACCTACCTATCCTCCTTCATTTGACGCGTATCGCATCACAAATGATGTCGAACAATCGAACAACGATAGGTGATGTTAAGTGAAGTCTTCTGACACCTCCAATAATTCAGTTTTTTATCAAGCCCGCCCGACTGAGAAGGAAAGAGCGCGCTGGTTTTATTAATATTTAATTCCTTTGTTCGACAACGGTATGTATCTTCATCTGAAATTCATATCGTGTATTTTCATGTAAAAACTCTGAACTATGCCGTAACTTGTTATATTCATAAATAAAGGCAAACATAATGTTGTTTAGGTTTTTGGAGCCCCGTAAAATATTTTTTTCGGGATTGATGTTGTTATCGACGTTTTAGACAACAGGATCTCATTTAAAAGCTGTTTTCATTATTCACCAATAAATGTTCAAAATCAAAACACATTTTAATAGATGCTATAGGCTTAGCCTGTTATAAAGATAAAGTATTAGTTGATAAAAATGAGTTATAGATGCTGAACTATATTTGAAATATTTTTTATATCAGCAAATACGTATAAGTGAGGCCCATGCAAGAGTGCTGGCCGGTAATTCATACGAAGTGCAGTTTAGAGGGCGTTCCTTGCCGCCATTGTACCCTCTCAAGCAGCGCGATGAGATCTTTAGTCCGCCCCATCTCATCACGGTAACGACACCGAGCACATTGAGAGAACTATCAAATAGATGGCTACGTCTTCAACAAAATACTTTAACCACATTTCCTGCTCGCAATCTGCGCAAGAAATCGGTCACCAAATTCCTTATTTCTGGCTTGTACGTTCCGTTCCACTGGGCTTTACGTCTCGGTTCTATACAAATCCGTAGATAACGGCCGGTGTCGCGGCTCTGAAGGCGCTAGACGACCATAAAAGTCTGGACCGAGTAAAGGTTTGCGAGGTTATTTTGTACCGAATTGACGAGCCATTTGCATTGGGTGTTTTGTGAGAGGGTTACGTGGTGCTACAGATTTTGTATGCATTTATACATCATCGTAAAATAAGAGTTGTCTTTGAATAGTTTTAAATGTAAATGTCGGCATTATTCACCAATAGGTTTTACTTACGTATTCCAAGTATCAAGGAATAGATGTGTTTCTCATTCATGAAGGTACTCGTAATCTTTTGTTTACGCAGACCTTAGTTAGACCATCGATCTTTTCTCAAAGTACCTAGATGAAAATAAAAATTAACTAGAAAATAGGTAGGTATTCATTTTGGTAGGCAATTGAGGCTTCCAATTTAAAAGTACCTATTTTATTTTTTATCTTCGTCTGCAATCAATAGATGGCGTAGTCCGAGCGAACTTTATGCTTTAAAAATTTAAACGTAACTTTTTTCCCAGATCAAAGTCTACTAAGATTGTAAATGTTTATCGTGAAGGTATTTCTAACGCAGGCGAAGTCGCGGTTTAAAACTAGTAGATTAAATTTTCAAGTGAACCATTAAACCTGACACATAGGAGTTCCCAAAAATGACGTTGTGGTCTCAATTTACGTTGCATAATGTAATGAACACCAGCACGAAATTTTATGTGTATGCTGTTAAGATTTTTTGGATTTTAATTGCGTGAATTCTGATCCTGTGTGAAATATCTTATTCTGGAGACCAACTACTGGCATATCAAATTTCATCCAAATTTGTCACACACACACACACTTACAAACATAGATTTTAACTTCTTCTTCCTATGGCTTTCCGTTACTGGAGGTCTGCCGTCAGCTCTGCGAACTGCTTCCGGTCTCTAGCCAAGCGAAATAGTTCTCCAACGCTGGCTGTTCCTGTCCATACGCGGATGTTGCGAAGCCAGGACTTCTATCTTCTCCCAGCACGCCTGTTTCCCTCCACTTTTCCTTTTGTGACCGTACATGAATCTGTGTAGACGTATCTACTGTTTTAATAAATTTTACGAGAACCTTTTAGTTTGAACTGCAAAGGCCAGTCCAAGGAGTGGTTTACAGTTGTTCCAGAGATGTTGGAAGTTTTGTTGTTTAAGTGGGCTGTAATTTTAGTGGACGGGCCAGTTGGACGCGTGGAGGTGCTTTTACCGAGCAACGACTGCTGTCTGGTGTGAACGATAAGCGATTGGTAAAAACATTTTTTATTTATCTCTGGCCTATTACGTCCCACTGCTGGGTACAATCTTTGTCTCAGAATGAGAGGGCTTGGGCTATAGTCCATACGAGGACCCAGCGCGGATCAAACTTTATATGCACTATTGATTTGGTTCGCATGTGTATTTAAGTTTCTGCACGATGTTTCCTAGGCCAATAATTTGAAATGATATTTCGCACAAACATTTATATTCCGAAAAAGGTTCTGAGCAAACAATTGTTTGGACTCATGATCCTCTATTTGAGAGGCCATAGATCAAATCACTTTCCTTTTTTATTTTAAGATATGTTTATAAACTTTTATTTAAATATATTATTTATTTACACGCGGATTCCTACTCGTCTTATTCGCAGTCTCCCGAGACTTGCACCGGCGCCAGAGAGTGCAGGCCGTTAAGTCGCTGTTACAACAGATTTGCAGCTTTCAGCCGCGGGATGCGCGGGGACAGCGCCCAACAATGGGAATAAATATTTGCCGATGCTTTTGACCTGGATACTTCGCCTGTGTGCGAGTACGTCGCGCTGTAGTTGGTAGGATCTTTATGCTGGCACTACGCGATGGGCCATCGCGATGGTCCACTATGATGGGCCAGCGTGCGGAGGGCGCAGTGGTGTCGGATGGCTTATGGCGCGTGCGATATTCGTGGGATTGCGTCGGTGTCGGTTTTTGGCCGTACATCAAAATAATCAAAAAATCATAACTGAACGTCGCCATCGTGTAGATGCGTTGCAGTCATCGCTGGGCCATCGCACCGACCATTAAATGGTCCATCGTGTAAAGAAACTATTAGAAACTAATGGCACCTAATGGTACAAGGTGTTTTTAAATGGATCCACAATATTTCAGCAGATGGTTGAGTTGTTTTGGCTGGACATGTTTTTAAGATTTTTTAACCGTTGTTGACAAGTATTTTAATCGATACATGTACATATGGTACCGCGGCAAAGTCGTGGCTACATTTTTAATTTAAATTTTCGATAAAACTTTACAGGAAAATTCAATCAAACTACCTAATTCAACCGTCTGCCGAAATATTAAGTAGGTACTTTACTATTATAAATTTTAAGGTACGAATTCCGAAAATTTCCCCCTTGAAGTTTATTGTTATTGTGTTATGAAACGATCTCACATAGAATAATTTAATTTAGTAAAATAGATAAATAATATTATTTATAATAAGGATTTCTACCAATAAAAGTGATGGATGATTTTGTATCGGATGAGTATAAAGATTTGCTCTTAATAAAATAAGGTTTAAATTGTTGCAAAGAGGGACAAAAATATGCTGCTACATATTTTCTTAACCGCTCTTTTAGCTCTGTAGTTTGGAATTAAGCTATTGTTTGTTGTTAAACTTCTAACGAACTTCTTGCTGATTGCGAAAGTCTATTCTTCGAGCAACCTTAGAGAAATGTTAAAGTTCAAAGCACTACAGTTTTATAACACAGCTCATCAACTTGGTTGACGTAATAAAGTAGTTGATTAACTTATTTAAACGGAATGAGAACAATAGCCGCTGAGTGCTCCGTCGTTATCTAACGTCGGTGGACAATGCACACAGTACGACAGCGCAGTCCTTAATTGCAACCAAACTGAACATCAACAAAAGAAAGCAATATAAGGTCTGAAACTCGCCACGCAGTCGTTGAAACAAAAGTAAATATAAGAGACATAAAACCTGGTCAAAATGTCACCCGCCGGTGCCGTTCAGATGCGGTGCAAGAACGACTCTGGGAAAACTTCTTTAGTTCGACTTTACTTTTATTTTTCGAGAAAGTTTGGTATTAATCCCCAATAGTACTAAAGTACGTACGATATATACTTGTGTTTTGCGTTAGGAAAGTATATGACGCTACTTTGTTAGGATTCGTACCCAAACGGTGCCCAACGGGACTGTATTACTAAATCTCCGCTGTATGTCTGTTGCAGAGCAGTATCTTTTGAACCATAGGTATTAGTAAGATACTTAAATTAAATTCCATAAAATGAAATGTGTCTTTTCGGTATTTTGCATGACCTTAACAGCGGCAATGGCAGATCTTTGAAATTCTCACAAAGTTTGTATTGTATCGGCTGTGACGGCTATAATATCAAATCTTACTTCTTACTAATATTATAAACGCGAAAGTTTGTATGGATGTATGTCTGGATGTATGGATGTTTGTTATTTTTTCTCGCTAAAACGGCGTGATGGATTCTGATGAAATTTGCCACACAGATATTATATAACCTGGATTAACATATAAGATACTTTTTATGCCGGAAAATTGCATAGGTCCCGTGGGATAGCGATAAACGAATTCTTTGCAGACGGAGTCGCGGCCAGAAGCTAGTTTTAAAATAAAATAAATTAAAAAATTAGAGGGGTTCCCTATACAAGAACCGTGGTTTAGGTGGCCTTCATGCAATATATGTGTGTAAAAATCAATATTAAAAATGCTTTGCATTTAACCGCTAAATTGTCAAGAACCAAGAATTTCAGATAAGTTAGTAAGAGATTCGAGTACCAAGACACTTCGTATCTGTTCAGACGTTTATTGTCCTCTAAATCTGTTCTTTGTGCAAAGCAATTATCAAAGTCATGTCGGACGACCTAACAAACAATAATTACGAGTCGGGGCAATCTTCCGTTTAAAAATGGCAGGAATTCCCAGTAAGCACCTAATCCTATGGACAATGATTCTCGAGCCGGGACCTCCTAAGAGTTTTTTCTCATAACTCAAAATGAGATCATAACGTCGCGAATCTCGGGAGGCCTTAAAGAATAACAAAAGAAAAAAGCTCAAATTACGTAGGCCGAGTAATTTTCGGGGCGAGCTACGCTGAATGGTTCCTATGGGACCCTCAGTCGGGGACCCTTCGCGATTATGTTGCGGTTTTATAAGCTTGTTATGTTTTATGACCGAAATATAATGTTTACGGATACGGGCTTTCAGTCTCGTCGGCGAAATGAGCGAACGGAATTTGCAAGTAGATGACTAGCGGGAGCCTAAAGGGCAGCGAGCCCACGGCTGGAGTACGAAAATTGACTATAAAGATACTTTATTCTTGATGAATATTACTGAACCTTTCGTTACCCTTCGGGGTCATATTAATAATAGCCACGCTGCCACGTTTATCCACGCAGGTACGGGACAAACTGTATATTTTAGCCAGCACCAAATGAGTGAAATATTAAAAAGAAAATTCAAGTAGGTACCTCCATTACGGAATTGCCCTGCTATTACCGCACCGAGCACTAAGCTAGCCAGGGTGTTTAGAATTTTACGTTGGCCATTACACAGGGTGCGACCCGGGTTGTTGCAGAGATTTATCTGGTCTTAAAATGTTGCAAGTTCACTTCGCGTTGCAGTTGTTAGGGGTCAATCAGGCGGAGAGCTTTTTAGAATTAGAAGTGTAGCGTTTGCGGGTTCAGCAGCGTCCGCGAACTACTAACTCCTTATTTACGCGAGTGCTTCTAGTGGTACTGTAACGAGTTGTTTGTAAATCGAATTTGTTCGATCAATGTTCGCAACTGTTAATCGTTAGATGCATGGAATTAGAAGGAGTGGTGTGTTACTGAGGGCGTGCGTAGGAAGTTTAGTTTAATGAAGCTTCTCGAAAATTTTAAATAACGTAGTCAACAAGTAAGGTAAACGTCCCTGTGCTCGACACTGACCCTATACATGGCACCTTCAATCTTATGTCAGAGTAAGAGAGGTGACCGGCTCATAACAGTTTTGCGGGAGCGGCGGCGTTTTTTTTCTGTTCATTGCGTGTGCTAGTAAAGCGTTTCGGCCGCGCAATAAACAGGGCAACGCTCGCCGCACCGCCGGTCGCCCGTAGTTGTATGACTGGGCCCTTGAACGGCTGTCAAGGAGACGAACCAATTGTGCCAGAATTAGGTATATCAACTTTTGCTAAAAATATTTGTAATTACAATGCAATAACTTATTTCAACATTTTCCTAATATTTCTTGCTACTTTAACGTTACTTTAGAGAGTTGCAGGCAACCGGCGGATGCAAGTGGCGAGCTGTCATATTTGTAGATTACACGATCAAAAAAGTTCATCTAATAAATAAATAGTTTCGCCTAAAGATATATTCAAATTACCAAACTAAATTTTGAAAAATTAACGTCTGTATTTCCAGATAAATACAACATAGGGCTCTTCAAAGCTTGAGTGAATAGGCTGTTACTGAACCAGTGCGTTACCCTTTGGCCTCATCTGCACTTTTACTCAGATGAGATAGTGGTCAATCACGGGTTAGTTTTATGTAAAAAAATACCTATTTTCATGGATTTCTAACACGGACGAAGCCTCGGAATAAAGCTAGTTTACTTTATTTACAGAGAATATGGTATTCAATTAACAGTTTTCCAAGTACACAAGTTTCTCATATTCTGCCGCGATTTCGAAGTGTAAAATAATCACAGTAAACATCAACTAAGTAGTTATTCATCTAAGCCATTAATAAATATTTTGATTACAGCTCACTGCAGCCTATTACGTCTTCAAAGTAGTGCACATGTCTACCGAACCTCATTACCTAACACGTTAATACGGGACTGTCAGCTCCATTGAGTGGTCCCGGGCGACCGTTGATACGCTTAGAGCATTTAAAAAACCGGAGAAGGTAAATATGGAACTAACCTACAAAAAATATGAAAAAGCGGTAGTACCCGGACTATACCACACTCAATTGCATGTGTGAACTATGAAGGTGCTGAACCAAGCAATTATAATTTTTTACCTTGTTTCTCCGCTAACGCACGTGTAAAACCGCTACGTCTATGCGACTTATATGTGCTTTCATGCAGAAACCCACCGTTTTACCATCGCCATATTTTTAATCTTGAGTAATGTTTGTGATAGGCGGGTAAAAATCCGCATAAAAACATCCAGAAGGATTGTCTTGAACGCGTAGTACCTCCACAAAATAAGACCGAATTAATAAAAATTAAGAAACCAGTGAAATGATCGTCGTGATCGAGAAATGCAATTAATATATTTATTGAAAAAAAAATTAATAAAACGAATGAATGTACCTAATTAATTCATTTCGTATGTTTACGCTGTCTGGCCTCCGCGTCAAAAATGTGTTTTTTTTTGTTTACAAATTAGTGCGCATGACGCCTCCAGTTGGTGTAATGCTTTAAATTGACACGAGATCGTCGTGTCTACTGTCAACACGCGGTGGATGGGTCAACTTGGAACACGGTTGACAACGGCTAGACGTCTAACTTCAATATGAAGTTTGCTTACCATACTATATTGGAAGGAGCAATGAACTTTGTGATCGCTGTTAAACGTTGGAATAGAATATTAACCTAACGTAAACATAAGTGTTCAAATGAGTAGGTAAACCAAGTATACAAACCATATGGCAATGTGTCATATTTCAATGTAGTTACCTAATTAAGTCATGATAGCCCAGTAGTTTGACCTATGGCCTCTCAAGCAGAGGCTTATACCATTGAGTTTTCTCTTTATCTTCACATTTTTAAATTTATATACATAAAACTGACTTTTCTTTCTCACGTGCAGATGAAACCAAAAGTGAAGTTCAGTTACAGCCTATTCACTATAGCCTTGAAGAGCCCAAAGTCATCTCCCTATCCAGAGCTGTATTTGGTCACTTGTACAGTTCCACTTCAAAGCCGTCTCGACATCTCCGCCTCGGCCTGCCTTGCCATCATCGGTGCCCATCGAGCGGTACCCACTATGTGGCTGAATACAAAAGGATACAAAAATCATTTATTGCCCCAAAATAATACAAAGAGACCACAGATAAACAAAGCTTAAATGTACTTACTTACTACATTAATTAATTAATTGAATGCGCCAATCCTTGTCCATTTTTCCTAATATCTTCGCTATTTATTAAACCAAAGCCATGAATTCTCCAAACAAATATAAAAGACGTCTTTCAAAGTGTCCAGCACATACTTAGTTACCGATAGTTGGGAACAACATTAACTCAACTGAAACACGTAAGCATTCTGTCGTATAAACGGAGAGCTCGCTTGTGCCATAGAGATAGTAATATGACGGCCAGGTTACTTGGGGAAATCCGACAATACAGTAGCTGGTAACTATTAGCCAATATGCATGCGTATGTATATTATCCATTATGTTATGGCTATACGGTACGATATCGATATTGTTTTGCTTTGACAAGATAAGCTATCTCGTGAAACTGACGTTGTGACGCGTCGAACCCTTTGCAGGTGTAATGATAATATTTCGATAGCATTATCTGTTGCAGCGGTTAGGGTTAGTACAAATGTGGACTCATTAACTACTGTATCTAATGATACGCAATCGAAAACACCCCGAAAAGTAGCAAAACATCGATCATATTGTCATTGTTATTAATTTATATACCTACTTAATGTTATGCGGTCATTCTATTTCCATTAGTTTTGTTTTATAAATTGTCTTTTACTTATCATGCAGAGCATAATAGACTTACCGTTTATCGACGTGGAGTCAGTTTAAGGTGATAAAAAAAAGCCTTATATTCACGTTATAAGATCGAAAAAAAAATGTTGCTCGGTTATTATTGCATGGACATCAAGCTTTCTTATTCTACACGATGTCAGAGGGCGATGGAGAGGGCCATGCTCGGAGTTTCTCTGCGGGGTCGCATTAGAAATTATGAAATCCGCGCAAGAACTAAAGTCACCGACGTAGATCGACGAATCGTCAGACTCAAGTGGCAATGGGCAGGGCACATCGCTCGTAGAACTGATAGTCGATGGGCCCAAAAACTTCTCGAGTGGGGTCCACGGACTGGAAGAGCAGTGTAGGTAGGTCTCTAGCAAGATGGAGCGACGATCTGGTTAAGGTTGCGGGAACGCGTTGGATAAGGACGGCGCAGGACCGATCTGTTTGGCGAGCCTTGTTCATCAGTGGACGTCTTTCGGCTGAAATGATGATGATGATGATGATAATACGAAATTCAGTTGCCATCTATTGTACTTACGAGTAGGTACGTGTATCAGCACAATCACTTGACATCTGAAATCTTTTACATTGTTTTGCCACTCAAGTTAATCTAGGGTAAGTCCAGGATAGATGCCCCACTTTTTGAAATAGCTTTATAATTCAAAAACTAAACAAATTATAGCATTGCGTCCAATGCGTATGATAACTATGGTCCTTAATCTATTATTTTACTGTACTTGTTTTAATATAAATCGTATGGATTTTGTGTAAATCGTACTTTTGTAGACCCCTTATAAATGGGATAGGTGCCTAACGTGGGGGATAGACGACTCGTCGCAAAAATGCGTCAGAGGATAGATGCCCTTTGAAATTAAACAAGTTAAATAAAAGTTATCAGTCTTTTATATTCATTGAAAATTCGCCTAGAATCCTAGTAGGTACTAGATGTTTTACTGAAACAAATTATAAAAGCTTAATCAATTCCATATAAAATGTGATTTTGTTTCTATTTGCAAATACAGAAAAAACTTCACTAAATACCAATCAATATGTACCTACATTACATAACTACCTAGCTAGGATCAATTGTTTTTCATTTTTGCCAAAACGTCGTCTTAGCGTTATAGACGGTATTCCAGGCTTCCTCATTGACTCCTTTTTCTCCCTTCTTCATTTCCTCGAAGGCTGCTAGCAAGCTTTCTTCAGACCAGGCGACGTTACGCGGGACTACGAGGGCGTTTTCTCTCATATTTACAAGGCATTTCGATCCTCTGCAACATAAAAATTCTTTGAAACAAGTTGAGGATAGATGCCCTTAGGGGCATCTATAGCGATCGAAAACGGGGCAACTATACTTTTCGCAGAGGATAGATGCCCTTTTCGATAAAAAATCAAGTAATGATAAAATCACTATAAAATATACTAATCCATGCAGTCTTAACCTCAGTGCAATTAAATGAGTTAGCTAAAAGCAAAATTTATAAGCCAGTCTAAAGTTATTCAAAAACAAATACTTACGAATATAATTTTCACGCTCTGCGAGGTCTCGCCGCGGAAGGTTTTGGCACTCATGGACTAAACGCGTTCGCTCTTGCTCATGATAGCAGCGGCCCAGAGGTTTGCAGGGAGGGGGCTTGCTATTATTTAGTGGAATTTTGGTCCCACAACCTTGCAACTAGTAGAAATTGAAATCGAGGCATCTATCCCACTGGGGCATCTATCCTGGAATTACCCTAGAGGTAATAAGAGCAGTGATAAACTCGATTTCCCCAGTGATGTTATAATGATTTCATCATTCTTTAAGTGAATCATCTGTTCACACGCATCTATGGTTCGTCAGCGAGTTGCAACCTTGCAAGGGGAATGCAAGCTGGCTCCAAGTTGCACCTAAACGGTTTATGATACGTTCTCCGAATAGTTTCTGGTGCAGGACACTTCGGAATAATAAGATGCCGGAGACGTAGTTTGGAATATTTCTTTACTATGTTTAGGTATTGCAAACTGCTGCCACATTTTCACTTTTTAATGATCATATTCTAGTTGGCAGAATTGAAGATTGGTCGCATGTCAAGGATTTTTACTTAGGAATTTGAATATTTTTCGCTCGTGCCTAAAAACCACGTTCCCAAAATATACCATATAAAATATATTTTGGCACATTACAAAATGAAGTGATGTTTTGTGGAATGTCTTATTTTGGACATCTGGTATAATGGGAATGGAATAAAGTATTTTGAAAAATGTGGTATTTTTGGGAACGTGGTATTTTAGGTACTGCAGCATAAAAAGCCGTATGAGTGCACTTAAGGTGCGCGCAAACGCCTAATCATGCCGACATAAATAAAACATTAAACCACTGTCGTAGAATACCATTTATTACAGTTATCACCTTGTGTCCAACACAGGACAAATAGAAAAATCATATAAAAGATACATGGAGCATATACAGCGGAAAAAGGACTCAATAATCTCACGTGAGATGTAATAAGGGTTATGACTAAGAGACAATTATATACAATTTACCAAAATGTTTGTGTTTTGCCAAAATAATCTAAAAATGAGGAAAAATCCGAGTCAACAATATGTAGGGCACTTGTGGAGAGTCCAAATTTTGAATTTAGGGAATTCACAGGTGCGGTCTAGCACCAATTGAGCCGTAGTGCATCACGAAAAATTATAAGAATAACTAATAACCTAAACCCTAATCCCCAAAACTACATGCGCATGTCGTAACAGGATATTAGCTGGTTGTATAAGGAAAACGGTGTTGCATTTACGAATCAATCGCTAGAATAAAGTGCCGCAAAAGAACACAAAACGTACAGATTTAAAGTAATGTATAAATTTAGGCCTTAAAATCTAAAAAGCTAGCGTGAATTCGGCTTCTGTAGCTATTTTAGTTGAATTAAGCATCCCCTCCGCCGGCGACTGAATTAAAGTTGGTGAATACTCAAGGTATGTGGTGTTCCTGGTGTCTTCTTACTCTGGCGCAATTTGAAATAATACTCTGTATTAAGTTAGGCACAGAATCATTGAACCTCCCACGGATTCGCAGCAACTATCAATTTCTGGGGTAACCGTCGGGCTGGAAAGGAATTTAAAAATTAGCCCATTTCCAATACAATAAGCTATACGAACGACCTGCTCTAACAAACGATGAAGATGACACTTACCCAATGAAAAATCGGCCTTCCAAAAAATCTACTACTATATCAATAGGCGAGCAGCGATCGGATACTATGTAAAACGCTCCTTTTATAGCCTTTCCTTTTTAGGGTTCCGTAGTCAACTAGGAACCCTTATAGTTTCGCCATGTCTGTCCGTCTGTCTGTCTGTCTGTCCGCGGCTAAGCTCAGAGACTGTTAGTACTAGAAAGCTGTAATTTGGCATGAATATATATATCAGTCACGCCGACAAAGTGATTGAATAAAAAAAAGTAAAAAAAATTTTTTTAGGGTACCTCCCATAGACGTAAAGTGGGGGTGATTTTTTTTTTCTCGGCTAACCCTATAATGTGGGGTATCGTTGGATAGGTCTTTTAAAATCATTGCGGAGTTGCTAACATGATTTTTCAATTCAGTGATCTGTTTGCGAAATATTCAACTTTAAAGTGGAAATTTTCATTAAAATCGGCCGTCCCCCCCCCTCTAAAATCTAAACTGTTGTGTGGAAAAATTTGAAAAAATTCAGAAGGGTAGTAAATATATCAAATTTACTAGGAAAATTATAGCGGCTAAGATTGCTTGGAAATTATTTGTAGTTTAAGAGTAAATAGTAGCCTAAGGTATAAAACATACCTAAACTTGGATGATTCCGTACACATACGAAATCCTTAGAAAAATATTACTTGATTTTTTCGTAATGGCTACGGAACCCTACCTTGGGCGTGTCCGACACGCTCTTGGCCGGTTTTTAATAAATCACTCAATCGACGCCTTCTATACAGAAAGAACTGTTTTTTCTTAAAAAAAAAACCAAAGACTGTCTTGCGACCGGTCCGTCTTATGTCTCGAGCGATTCTGTCATCAACACCAAAAAAACCGGCCAAGAGCGTGTCGGACACGCATAAGGTAGGGTTCCGTAGCCATTACAAAAAAATCAAGTAATATTATAATATTATATTAGTAATATTACTGTACTTTTCGTTAATTATACTTGCATTGTCAACCAACTTACTCAAAATCCCTTTTTATTGCAACTCTATGATCTTAAAGAAATGGTTACTGAGATACGGTCCCATTGAATTGAATATGTAAATCCCGTTTTTTCCTTATCCCGTGGGATTTTCCGAAAATCCTGAAATTAGTTTTTTGCTGTTTTAATTACATACTTGCATGACAAATTTCAATTTTCTAATATTTATAGTTGCGGAGATAAGGCCACTTTGAAGCGAAAATATAAATCTCATTTATTCCCTATCCTATGGGAATTTCAAAAACCCCTGCTTAGCGGATGCTTACGTCAGGATGGCTATTTGTGTGCCAAATTTCAGCACAAGCCATTGAGTGGTTTGAGCTGTGTGTTGATAGATCAGTCCGTAACGGTTGCCTTATACACAGAAAGAGAATTTAGGTAGGTCAGCGGACGTCGCGTGGGGTAACAAATTACTAGGGTGCAAGTGAATGCTACCCCTTGACCCATTTGGGATGTCACTCGTCCGGACGGCGCGTTGTAAATGCCATATAGTTGCTTTATCTCTCAAGCAGCGGGTTGTGTGCTCGAACCCGGACTCGTACCTCTGAGTTTTTCGCAATTTATGTGCGAAATTACCTGCGAAGAAATTCAATAGTCTGTGAAGTGCTCCATCCGCACAAGGCCTGCGTGGGAACTGCGGCCCAAGCCCTCTTGTTCTGAGAGGAGGTCTGTGCCCTGCAGTGGGACGTATATAATTAGGCTGGGATGATGATGATCTCACGAGCGCGGGTTTCTCATTGTTGTGAGCGGCGTTGTCAATAGGTACATACTTAGTGTCTCTGTGTATGTAAGGGCATTGAGTCCTCAGTACTGCTCGCGTCGTCGTTCGGGTTACTATGGAAACTACCAGCAGTACTACTTACGCACACAAAGACCTTATGTATGTACATCGACGCATACAATCACGAAGAACACGCGCTCATAAGATAAAACATTTACAATATTGCAAACAAAATACAACGTGCACTACTCGTATGGGGGCGAATGTTACATTACATCAGGGCTTATTAAGTCTTCAATATTCCTTGAACAACTTAATTCGTCAGGTAGATGTTGACACAGGACTACTGCTACACATACAAATAAATACACAACCGTGACATAAATCTATCTAGACGTTGTCATGACTATATTGTGAAATAAGATAACCTACTGAAATCTACAATGCATAAGAAGCTACTTGAAATAGATGCTTAGAAACGTATACTTTAAATTTCTCCAGTACCTTTTGCAATGTAAATACAGTAGTTAGGTATTGAATTCTAAATTTCGAGCAACCTGATAGAGCAACAATGTCATTCCAAAATCAACGAGTTGTTTCCAATACCGATACAACTAGCTACTAGTAGTATCGTTTAACAAAACAAAGCCTATTTTCCAATTGCAGGTTGCGAGTACATGTTGCTACATAGCAACCGTTGGTGCTAAATTGATGCGAGCAAACCTCGTACAGTTGCAAATATTTCACGGCAAAAACCAATGTTATTCTACCAGTTTATGGGCCGTGGACACACGATATATATGCTGCGCAGGATTGTTCACTTTCACTAAAGTTATTGTGAACGAGTACAAAATCCATACCAATATTATAAATGCGAAAGTGTGTTTGTCTGTTACCCCTGCATGGTCAAACCGCTGCACCGATTTAGATGAAATTTGGTATGGAGATAGATTGAGACCCTATTATTTACTAAACAATCAATCCAATCGACTTAATCATGTATTTCAATGCACACTTGTACACTATTTTATTAAGTGTTTGCCAAAAGAAAGAAGGGAAGAACGTAAACACACACACTCGCGCGCATGCACGCATAAACACACGCATGCAATCACACACCACCCATCCTATACTATTATGTGTATATATATTTTATTTAATTGTATACATATATATTTTAATATTATTTGAATATGAATTTGAATTTAGACTGAAATAAATTTTCTGGTCCGAAATTCAAGTTTTATACAGATAATTTAATCTCGCTTACACTAACTTAAAGCAAATTAGTCCCCGAAACAAATTTGTATACTTTTACGATGTTACAGAACCCTTCAACGTTCAGTATCAAGTTAGCTTGACTGATTTCTTTTCATAAAACCCGGCTTTAAAACTTCTCAGCGGCTACGGCGTGCAAATGCATTTCCTCGACTAAGAGGTCAATAAGCCAGAGGGGAGTCAGTTCTGGACCCCTCGTGAAACTGTCAACGCACCCCACATGGGGTTAAGAGGTGATTGCCTCGTTTCGATAGGAAAAGTAATAAACTGCATACTTAACCATTCGATTTACAGTTAAGTAAATGAAAAAGTTCGACAGTTAGTGATGACTTATTATTCTGAAGTGCTCTTTGGGGTATGTCAACTAGGGTATGCTTTCTTAACAGTGGGTTGAATTTTGTTGCCTTGTACGGCGTAAAGTCTCGCAAGGGTGTAGTTACAATTTATAATGAACAAAATAAAGGTTTATTGACGGGCTAAAAATTTAGCTAAAGTCGTAGCTCAGATGTTATCGATAGAGACGAATGTCATCCGTTGTTCGGTAAAATACTTAATTCTATTGAATATACATCCCCTCCCGTGTCGGGTTATTAGCCATTGGCCAATCCGGCCAATGAATATAATTAATTGGCCAGAAAATCATTCACCGGTACAAGTAACTGTTCTTCCCTCCGGACGGGTTTAGAAGGGAGCAGCATGTTGGATTACAATGCGGCGCTCGATTGACCACTGGCACAATTTTTCTTGCAAATCCAAATCGGGCTTTAGACAACATGGTCTTCAGGGTAGAAAATTGTTTTTTTTTTTTACATTTTATTAATATTGATTTTGATGCGAATCTTGTAGTAACCGTTCTAAAATAAGCTCACGGGTAAATGTGCATAGTGCACGTACAAACAAAGCAGTGTAAAGTGCATACCGTATAATGCAAATGTGCATCAAATTTAGCCGTCAACCTGAGTTATGGCTGTGCATAAAACGGAACTAGTGATGTACTGGCTTCGTGTGGTGGATTGTTTCAGTTGCCAACATTTTGACTACTTTAGTAGATACACTACAAAGAGGCTTTTAATAGTATTTTATGCAACGGTTGTATTTATAAGTGAGGTTTTAAAAGGCGAGTGACGTGAGTTGCGATACGAACGAATGTGAGTAACGCAATGGAAGACGGCACTAGCCGTTTAGACCAAATAATACACCAATAAATAATACAACTTATTACGCAAAATAGGCGCGTAGAAGACGTCGAGTTGCGGAAATTAGACCGTTCCAACCAATAATAATAATAAACCAATACAACTTTGCATACAATATTTTTTCTACTTCATCCATCAACTCAACTCGACTCAACTCAACAGGTCTAAACTTGGCTTTACTGTTGAGTGTAAACTACATTTAATATTCTGTGGCAGCTAAGTGTATCGTAATAACGACATTACGACACAAGTGCTGTTATGGGGAATAGAGTAAGTATAGACTTTTCTGAAGCCATATTATCTATGTTCTTATTTATTTGTTCGCGACCATGTAAAAAACAAATAAAAGTACGGAAGTAGAAAAATTATAAAACGTATGACAACATAACTACAATGTTTTAGCCTGCGGAGAACCGCAACCATAATTGATATGTTATAGCGGAGTAGCGAGATAAAAGGTTTTACTAAATTTAGTACATATAGTATTTCTAAGCAAATGCAAATTTTTGTTGATTGGCATCACCAAGCAGCAAACATTATTGCAAATATGTTTAAAAATTATGACTGTCAAAATTTGACGTGAGGATTTGACGTGACGGTACGAGGGTAAGTCAGAGATAGATTCCCAATCAGCGTGCAGCGGTCCGGGGACTGTAAGTGTCCGCATAGTCTGCAAGAGCTGAAATAAGGTCCGTGAAAAATCGTATTTACAGAAGATGCAAGCTCAAAAATCACATGGATATAAGCTGAATTACAAACTTAAAATTACGTGTTTTCAATATTAACATTGTTATTAAATGTAACTTTTTTTTTTCGATTATGTTTTTTGTTATGTGATATGTTTTGATTAAAGTTTATTTTTTTACTCTTAACACTTTAACTGTCCGTGCATTACTAAAGATACATAAAACATAAATTATCCTTGGGACAGTTAAAGGTCTACTAATGCATGCATGAGTGACTACTATATCTTACCTATATTTTTATAGTAATGAAATATATAGGCATTGGATAGAGTTGAATTTTGGCTATGGGTCCAATAATTTATTGAACCCACTATTCATTCAGCATACGTACAGTAATTCCCATAAGCCGATGCAGTTATACTAACGAACTGGCGCTAACCTTAATGTATGAAAATGTAGCTATTCTAATTTCCCCGAAATGATGTTCAGTTGCATTGCATAGCGACGGAACCAAACGCATTGTCATTCCAGTGTTGGTGCAAGCAAACTACAAATGACGCATGCTTACATGGCGTTCGTGTATTATAGAGAGCGTGTATAATCTAGTATTGCTATGATGAGCTTTCCCCGGTAGCCGTAAGGGTTAAAATTGAGTGCAGGCCAGAGATTGTCACGTGACAGTGCAATCTACAAGCTTACAGGCTAGTCCTGCCATCCAGTTGCTGTTTGACAAGGATTCTTGCAGAATACGCAGCAACTGCTGTAGTAGGTAGTTTATGAAATTCAAATTGTTAACATTGCGAAGAAGAAATTCAATGGTGTGTGTGAAGTTCCCAATCCGCACTGGGCCCGCGTGGGAACTACGGCCCAACGCCTCTCATTCTGATAGCAGGCCTGTGCCTTGCAGTGGGATGTATATAGACTGGGATGATGATGACGGTTTGTTAGTAGATAGTATCTGACAAAAACCTCAAGTGAGCAAACCAACCATTTCTCAACTCAAGCTAAATCTAATAAAAATCTCGTGTCGCGGTGTTTGTTAGCGAACTCTTTTTTTGTCTATATTTGGTAGGTCTGAGAAAAGGTCGTAGGTTAATTCTTTTTATCCGTATTCTACGCAGACGGAGTCGCGGGCTACAGTTAGTTAATTTATAATTTTCTGACTTTTTTCATGCCTTGTTATTTGCATGTTTGTCCGAAATTAAGAGTTGAATTTAAATTTGTTGTTCTTTGTCTTCGTGTGGAGTTCCAGCCTGTGGTCAGTGGGCGGGATACGCCTATCTAGCTCCATTTTGCGGGCCTTGCTGTGGCGTTTGCACTGGACCTTGCGGAAAGCCCTTCGGCACTTGCAGCTGGCGGTATAGCCCCGGTTGCTGCCCCAAATAAGCAAGCAAATAACACAAGTTCACCGTGCCTAATTTGAACACAATGTTAGACGCAAAATTGTCGTTGCGGATAGTGCAACTTTTGCTTATTATCTACCATATGTAAATACCAAGTATCGGCACGACATGTAGTTTTACAAGATACGGTTTAAACTTCATATTTGTTTTATTTTAACGAATTTGGTGTAAAAACTGAAAATCGGCTAAATTTGACACTTACGCGGGATTATCCAATGCTAATTAAGTGGATTTGCACTATTCCCGACGCTATATTCCGAATCAAATAGAGAGTTGCTGTCCATAGTTCGAAAAAATCATGTGAGGCATTATCCTCCTCGTTCAGGGAGAGGTTAAAGAAATTATGGCTTGACACTGACATCTGAGGTGAGACTGTGTTCGGTTGTGTAATAACTGTTTTATGTTGCATTTAATGTAAAATTTTGTATTTATTTTATTTTGTAAGTACTTATTTATTTTCTTTCTCTTTTGAGTATTTCTGTTTTTTTTTCTTTACCGCACGTAATTGTTACTGTCTGCTTTTCCACTATATAATAAATTTATTTCTCTTAACTAGGTTAGCTGGAAGAGATCCCTTTTTAGGGATAAGTTCGCCTTTGTTCTCCTCTCTGTGTATTTGTATTTTTTTATTTTTATGTGCAATAAAGAGTTTACATACATACATACATACATATATTACTGTTTCACATTACGCAGTAAATTAATAAACGTATTAGTGAGCCCAATATTCATGGAAGAATAGTTCCCGAAAGAGCATCCCATGCTCCGAGGCCAGTTAATTGTAGAACACGGGCGATAAATCTCAGTCGACTTAGCGTCGGCCCGTGAAATATTAACCGCACGCCGGTTTTGACGCCCCGCTGCAGTCGACACTAGATAAATAATAAAGCCTTGCTAGAAGTACTCTTACAACTCTAGACTGTACTTAAGGGGATACGAGGAAAATTATTTTCCTATGCTGCTGTTGTTGTGCGGGACGTGGGACTTTTTCCTGAAGAGTACGTACAAACGTCTCATGGCGGTTTGTTACATATATATTATGTTTTTGTTTAAATCTATTTAGCGTCTTAATATTTTACTGAGCTCAAATAACTTTGGAACTTTGTAGCTGTTGCCAGCGACTCCGTCTGCGAAGAATTCGTTAATCGCTATCCCGCGTAAACTATGTAATTGTCCGGGATAAAAAGTAGGTATATTATATTTATTTATTTATTTATTTATTTAAAATTACAATTTGTACCTTAACAGCTAGAGCCCGACCGGTGCAAACTTATAGACTAAACAAAGTAGGATTAACTTATAATAATTTAACAAATAACAAAGTAGGATTAACTATACATACATCATACAACTTATATCTACTTACTTAATTAAGGTACAGAGCTTTCAGGCATCTGTCCTTCGGCCACACTCTTGCACTCGATCATCAGTCGCCCTACAGTGCTCGCAAACAGGTCCAAGTGCGGCGCTGCCGCGAGCACGGAGTTGAGCAGCGTGAACGCTCGCGCTGCTGGCGCCTGCGCGTATGCTCGCGTACGTCCCGCCGGTACCGACAACAGCGGATGACGCCGCGCACGAATGTATTGATCCGGGACAAAAATGCGTACAAATACTTCTACGAGGTTTATACTGTCTATTTGGTTCCTAATAATATTTATAACAAATTTTGCTAGAGACAGTAGTCTACGCAATTGCAGGGAATCGTATCCTAAATGTCCCTGTAGGAATAAGGTAGGATACATGTAGGGATAATAGAAATACGCCCTCATGTACAATGCTCTTAAAAAATTATTTTGTACTTGCTCCAACATAAGAATATATTTACTCTTATGCGGACTCCAAACCACTGTATTAGTTTCAAGTATGCTTCGCACGAGCGCCGCATACAATACTCGAGTTGCGGGGATGGTCAGAAGACCGGAGTTACGCAGGACAAAACCTAGCCTTTTGTAGGCGGCATCCGTCACCGCCTCAATGTGATCATGGAACGTGAGTCCCGGATCGAAGAGTACACCCAAGTCACGCACCCGCGTTGATCGCGCTATAAATGCACCGCCGATTGTGTACTGGAATTCGCGAGGGGTACCAGAACGCGTGAAACTCAGCATTTCGCACTTGCTAGAATAGGGATGTTGACACCACCAATCAACTGACGTACTTTTTATGAGCTGTCAAAACACATTTCTCCCATAGAGTTTGAATGGCAATAGCAACATATGACGTCACTTGTTCGCATACTCAATTAACTAACTATTTATTTGTTTTAAAGCAACAAAAAATCTAATTTTGCAGTTAATCGAAAATTAATCTGGGTTTCAGGGCTATAATAAAGCGTTTTTTTACTGGAGTCGTGTCTTTGAATTATTTTTTAATGGTGTCAACATCCCTATTAAATAAGACCGCACCGCACCGCACCGCACCGCACCTATGTCCCCCTGCAATTCATCACAATCCTTCTGACTGTAAATCGGTTTTATTAACTTTACATCATCAGCGAACAGCAGCAATAGTGAATTATGCACCTCCATTTGCAGGTCATTTATGAGTAGTACGAAAAGAAATGGCCCAAGATTGGATGTTTGACTAATACCGGAGCGCGTTTGGTAGCATTCGGATACATAAGGGCCATATTTGACGAACTGTTTCCGATCAGAAAGGTAGCTCGCAAACAGGTTTAGAAGCCTAGGTGTAAACCCCATAGCACCTAACTTCAGAAGCAAAATGTCGTTATCAACATGATCAAAGGCTTTCTGAAAGTCCAGGTAAATAAAATCCACTTGGGCCCTCCTGTCCAGCTCACGTGACAAAACCTGTGTCAGAGTGAGCAGGTTAGTGGTCACTGACCTTCTGGGCAGGAAAGCGTGTTGTGCACTGGTGATGTAAGCCCGACACTGAGGGAGCAGAGCACTATGAAGTGCCGACTCAAAAACCTTTGCCAGCGCGCTCAAAATAGCAATGGAACGGTTATCTTCAACCCGCATCCTAGATCCCTTTTTAGGAATTGGTATCACCCTCGACTTTTTCCAGATTGTTGGGTAACAATGGGTTGTTCCCAGTCTTGAGAATAAGGTTAAAAACAAACACAATCGGAACAGCCAGATTATCTACGCAAGCCTTTAGCACAAAACGCAGGTATCGCATCGGGTCCTGGTGACGTCCCCGACTTCAACCTTTTTATCGCTTGTCTTACCTCGCCCACAGTGAAATATCTGACATCTATACGCCTTGAGTGGGGCAAGCTTGCACTGGCCACCCGAGGGTCAAGGACCGGTTCATCCGGCAGGAAAACTGATCCGAAGTGAGATGCGAATGTAGCAGCAGTGTCAGCGCCCGTGTATTCAACATCTCCGCGCGTTACTTTGGTTTCCAGGCCCCCCTTACATCGCAATGAATTTATATGAGACCAAAACTGAGCCGGATTCTTCGATAGCCTATTAGATATATGTCGTAGGTAACTATTGTACGCATCTCTGACTTCTGCCTTAACTTTAGTACGAAGGTAGCTAAAGCGCTCGTATGCCGATACATCACCAAATCGCTTCCATTGACGATGAAAATGAGCTTTCATTGTAATGTCACCGATTATGGTTTTCGTGTAAAAAACTGGATAGGTGCGACTACACGATCGTTTCGGTACCTTCATTGGAATACAGCGGTCAAAAATATTGTACAGAGTGTCATTGAAAAAATCCACTGCACTGTCGGTTATACTTATCTGGTATAAGTTCTCCCACTCGGTGTCCCTAATTTCGCAACACAATCGATAGAAATCCGCCTTACTATAGTTCCACTCGTTTCGGTTTCTTATGTTAGACGGCTCTATAATGACATTATCTAATTTAAAGCTATAGTTAATACACACAATAATAGGTGGGTGGTGGAGGTCGATCTTAGAGAGCACCTCGCTGGAACCGGCGGGCCGCACGACAACCACACTACTCAACTCCTGGCTCGTTAATACAACATCCAACACTCTTCCCTTCACATTAAGTACACTGTTATATTGGTAAAGATTACAAACATTGGCAAAACAATGGAAAGATCTTCCGACATTTGTACTGGCGCTATACAGATTCAAATCCCCTAGAATCAGCACTTTGGAACTATCATGTTGCAGACACACTCTCTCAACACTGTCAAACCACTGAAAATACCGTTCATCAGGAGACCCAGGAGGAATGTAAACGACACACACGTATACATATTGTCCTTGGATAGCAAACCTCGCCCAAAGGTCCTCCCCGCGAGCAGTTTCGTAGCTTTGTAGCCGCTCGAGGCACAGCGGCGCCCGCGCGGCCAGCAACACGCCACCGCCGCGGGCGCCGCGGTCCCGCCGCAGCACACTCCACTCGTCGCCCGCGCCGCACACTTCGGCGTCGTATACTGATCCGTCGAGGTTTGACTCCGTAACAGCAACCATATCCAAACCGTCACTTGTTAATAGGTTATTCTTCCATGTATCTAACTTACTTTTTAACCATCGTACGTTCTGGTAATAAAAGTTTAGGGGGAATGTCTTAGGCGGTTTTTTCACTTCCTTGCTTCGGAGTTCGCTCGATCCTTCGAAAAAACCACATTTTAACTCGGGCATTATCAGGCCAGCAGTCTGGAGATAAGCATTTGCCATACAGTTCAGGTGGGACCCCTATTTTAAAAGAATTATTTTCCCTTCCCTTTGCCTTCAACTTCTCAACCGTAAATGGTTTCTCCGGGCATAGGGCTTGAAGACATGCACGTACTTCGTCCATCCCGGACAGCATATTCCGAAGATGGATAAATTTGAGTTGTTCAACTGCCTTGAGCGATGTGACATCCGGGCCAGCAGTGCATCGTACAGAGGAAAATCGCTGTTGCCTCCGTTTTCCTGTGACTACCTTCCAACCATCCCCCGGATTTTCGGCCTCGTCTCCAGTATTCGAATCAGTCGAAGCTGCATCGCCATCATCTCCAGGCGTGTCCACATCTTCGACTTTCTTCTTTTCTGATTCTGCGGCCACCGCCGCAAGGGGCTTCGCGTCTCCTACATTCCTTACCCCGCGTTGAGGAGTCTTTTTCTTATTAGGCTTAGGCGTCTTGCTGGTCTTCTGCCCAGACATGTCATTGCTCAGACATTCTGTACATGACGGACAGCGGGGCACGGCTGCGAGCTCCAGTTCCAGTTATATGTGAATCCAAGGTTATAAATATTTATTTTCATTAGAAATTTGGCACACAGATTTTCGTTTTAGCGTGATAGAGTGGCAAACATCCATCTATACAAAATATTGGTAAGATAAAATACTAAGAAAAATATTTTCGGCATGACATCTAACCATGCTTATAGTCTTAAACTATACCGTAATAAAGACCGTAATTGTGAATTTGATAGCCTCAGTCGTAGATATTGCGTTTAATAAAAATATTGAAATGTCTTTAACAGTAGGTATTGTGTATTGTACACCAAACATAATGCATATATTTCGTACCTACTAAGAGACATTTGTCATTTCTAGATTTCAAACATGCTTTGTAATCTCAAATTATGACTTGCTCTGCATACAAGCTCTGACGGGCGGGTTTAGCATCAATCCAGGAATTAGGTCGCTAATCTCATTTGTCCGCCGCTACGATAAGGCTACATTATTGTCCGAAACACCCCCCTATTGTATCAACAGAACGTACAATGTATACTGAAAAGACTGACCCTCTGGTCATAATAATATGTGAAGGCAATCTCATCTCATCTCATTTTATGAGAAAAGCCTTGTTTAAAAACCATTTTTATTAAATTTAAGCTAATAATTCTTTCTATAAATTTATTGAAATTTGGCAATATAATCTTAAGTACGGGTTACTAGGCAACTGATAAAAATACATGGGTATGGAGATAAATACACGGGTACTTAAATACATTATGAAGTTCATGTTATGTGGTTTAATTCACATTAAAGACATCTCTGACTTGAGTGCAGGAATGTGTGCATCATACATGCGTGCCCCTATCGGGGTTCTAGCCAGAACCGTCCAGCTTCATATTCAGAGTCCCTTACCTACCACTAAGACTATTCGGCCGTCATTATGGAAAAGGATAATACTAAAGAAGCTCTGTAACTTAGAATTAAAGTAAAGGTAGCTTCGTACCAAAATGACAGGGTTCGTTCAGTATCAATGATACCGCAAGGTTGTAAATATATACCAACCTATCCATAATTGTTCGTAATGCATGTCTTTGACTAAACCACGTTAACATGCGTATGCTTTTGCGCATGCGCTTAAAAGGATCTTTTATTGAAGCCAATGCTGCCTGCGGTCATGCTCATTTGTTTTGTAATTTTAAACTTTAAAAGTATGAAATAAATAATAATGAAAATAGCGCTGCTTCTCAGAACTTTAGAAATGATTCCTGAAGTTTTGCAAGAGCTGAACACAAAAACTTTTGATTAAAACTTTTCAAATTGTTCTACTATCTAGTTACGAGTTGGAAGAATGGTTTTAGAACAAAGATATCACGCAAATTTTATAAAATAATGAAATATTTGTATAATAGTAATTTTCAAATAAGTCTTATCGACTAGGGCAAATGCTGGCTAAACAGCAATAAGGGCATAGGCATCCGGTTTAATTTACAGCTGCTCCATAAACCGATGAGTGCCCTCTTGATATACGAGCGACCGCTGAGGCGTCCCATACGCCAGTTTTTACACCCGCACCCAGTGATGGATGACACTGACATTGACCCGAATCGATTGCTAACGCCTACTTTGCGAAAGATTTCAGCCTTTTTTCCGCAAGTCAGATAGAAAATTAACGGCTTTTTCTCGAACGGACGCTCCTAATTCCCACAGTAGGAGTTCTGTAAGTACATGCAAACTCACCCAGGATTTCTAAGCTTGTCTTTTAGGGATTAGCCGAGTTGTTTCGCACAAGCAAACTGTTCGGAGGTTTATAATTCCGATAAATTTGCGAGCTTACAAATCTGTCTGTCGCAGAGCAGCAGATTATGGCCGACTTGTAATCGCATCGAATAACAATAAGTACCGACCTTTTATTTTTATTGATATTTAAATCATGTTGAATATAGTTTTTTTATTATCTATTGTAGAATAATAGGGATATTATAAGGCAACGCCTTTAAAAACCCGACCTGCACTATAGGGTAATGTCGTTAAAATTTTATTAGTGCCACTTATAGTAATACGATATTTATGACGTAAAAGAAAAGGCCTCTGGAGTTTATTGTTTCATGCTTGAGACGATGAATAAACTGGGCAATTTATGCGGGCCGTAAACTAACGCTCGCTGCGTGGAAGCGCGGGCGCGGGCGCTGGCGCGGTTGTACTAAGTATTGTCAATATTCCGGCCATTCGCACAAAGCGTTTCGCTTCATCTTTTACAATTTCAACTGGTCAGAAATGGAACTCGCTTTCACCGACTGCTTTTTCCAAATAAGCATAATTTACGAATATTCAAGACCGAGTGAATGGCGTGTTACGGTGTTATCGTTATGTGAGATAGAGGCCAACCGCTAGTCAGTTTAAAAAGTAATTATTTTGCAGGATTATAACATAACTAAAAGTTTTTTTTTGATTGGCATGGTAGTCGGAAGACTTACATTATCGCATTGGTATTTTCCCAATAAACTTCACGTCATCTTGTGCTTCCCGTGAACTGCCTTTATCTGCGCTACATCTTGACCAATGCGCCCGTTATGATTGCATTCGCCAATTAAGTTATAAAAGCAAAAAGTGACCAGAGGATAATTTAGATAATGCCATTTCCTTCAGTGAACTCACGTACGAGATTAAAAAGATTAAAGTCCGATTTTTTCTTGTCCAGATAAGCTCTTATTTCACAGATAACAAAAGAGTTATTGCAAGATAAACCGTAGGTATTAAATTATTGCAGAAATCATATCTAATGGTTAAAATATATAAGAAACTTTAAGTGCCCAATCAAATACTCCGCTGTTGATGTTGCTATGTCCACAGTTTAAACGGCCACCGTAAACTGAGAAATGAATAACAATACCACAAATCTCAAACATTAATGTATTAATCTCTCTGCTAGTTGCCTTAATAATTTATTAAACGCAAGTCATAAGAATGCGCTTGACTCAATAAAAAATTTACATTTAACGCTAGACTGACAGTCTTGGTTGATTCATGATTTGGTGTTAGTTGCGTCTTTACGGTTGGCATAGGCTTGTCGGTCGTTAGAGCGGCATTAAAGCCACACGACATCGCCAGTTTGCAATATTCCACCAAGGCACACGCAAACGTTATATTTAAGGTGTCGCCAGCTTTTAGCTTGCATTGCATGTATGGTGCACGAAAGCGGGTGGCATGTAGATACAGTTGCCTTCATAAACATTTATAAATATCTGAAGCTTAAACTGAATAAGAATAGTTTTGACTTGACTTTGAGCGTCAGAGTTTTGACTTTAGTTCTGTTAAATAAGTCCAGAGTGATATTCTAGAATTCAGCCATAGTTACTTAGGTAAAGCTTGTTTTTGTATGGGCCACAAATGTGTTGTGGCAATGTGCAGTGTGCCACGGCATTGAATGTCAACAGCATGAAAAGTCAAAATAGTGGAAATAAATTATGGCAAATTTATACTCATAGAAGTTTGGCGGGCTGCTTACGGCCCGTGGATCACAGGTTGAGTATAATAGGTCATCTAGATATATAAGTACAATATAAATCAAAACTTCTTCTGTGTAAACCAAATTCAAATACTTGTCTTAGTGTAGTTAAATAATTCGTTTTAGTTGGCAAAATTTGCTAACATAACTTTACCATACTGACCACAAAATCAACTGTTTCGTGGTAAGTTGTAGAACTAGCCAATAAGCCAAGAAAACTAAAATTCTATAACCAAAGCAGTAAGGTTAATAATGTTTCGTCGCTTGTGAGTAGACATTTTGGATCTTCATTAAGACACTATGGTTTGCCAGACTTTGGACTGTGAAATATTCGACATAGAGTAAAGCGGCGAATGTAGCCGTCTTACTCAGTTGCTCCTACGAAAGAAAGAGATATCGCTATTTTAACAGTTTATATGATGTCGATAGTCTTGAGTTGTGAGTTTGTACTGGTCAAAGTTAGCCGTTTCAGCCACTCAAGCAACCACCGACGCTCGTCTCGCCGCCACTTACTAAAGAAATGGCTCTCAAATGCCTTGCCTTAGATATTTTTATCTCGTCTCGGCTTAGCAAGTTTGATCCCATGCTGATCCGACTTGGACATTACTTCCTTAGTCTTCTTATGTTCGGAGTTTCTTACATAAAATATTATTTTTATTTTAATGGCTGACGACTGATTGTGGAGCTAAAATGTCATCGATAAAAGAACAAGTAAAGAGCATTAACAAGATATAGCTCCCGAACAATTCAAATGATAACGTGTCGTGCATTCATCAGCGGCGCTGCCTACTTATCAAACATTTCAGAACAAAAGCATCCAAACAATTTTTAGACAATGAAAAAGAGCTCGTTTCCGTTATCTCGTTTTAATGAATACCTCTTCGACGAATTCTTTTTGCATAGTTCTGATGAAGAGGAGCTTCGAAACTTCAAATTAAGATTCTTGGAGTTCCGCGCGGGGGAATAAGATTAATGAAGGATGGCACCTGAGGGTCGGCGGGCCGCTAACGATAGCGCCGGGTCAAGGGGGAAATAACTGTTAAAAATAATAAGTGGAAAAATTCTCCCTGATCTCCTGCCCATTATACTCAGGGAGCTATTTACAACGGTGATGTGACGTCAACTTAAGCGAGGGTTGAAAGCGTTATCTTCTCTCACATTTGAGGACGATTCATATATTCAAAATGAGGAGGGATATTAATGAAGAGCTGATGTAAATGTAACTTGTGTATGGTAGGACCTTGTACAAGGTCCGTCCGGATTGCTAACCATTACTTGCTAATCCTGGGCTGACAAAGCAAATTAAATCTTCTTATCTTGCGGGTGTCCATGGGTGATGGTTCTCACTTACCATTAGATGACTTATTCGTTTGCCTCCCTATGTCATTAAAAGTAAGTATCTACTAGATTTTGTCTTACAAATTAGACGTAATGATGATAAATGTCATTCAATACCAATCGTGGAACTAAACGTTGCTTTAATGCAGCTACGAAAACTCAAGCGTGACACTTTCGAGTTTCTATTCAACTTGGCTATTCTGACGCATTAGAGCGTTAATAAGACAATATGTATGTGACACAAACAATGGGCATAATAGCAGAGCGCATAATAGCGAATGAGAAAATAGCTCGTTGACTGCCACCAGCCTGAATATCACAATGCGACGAGACAACAATGGCCTAGGACCTACATTCTGGGCCTAGGCTACGGGATAAATGAAACAAAACAAAACACCTTTGGAAAATGAAACGAAAATGGCGAATTGGCGGGAGCTATAATAAAGGCACGGCGAGATTGATGCGCTTTTCGCATTGCACGTCATAAATTAGAATCTACGGGGCGCGGACAAATTGTGGCTCGCGGATAAATCAACAGAGATTGTTCAGTTCCGTCAGAAGTGTCATCTAGGGAGCAGTTTAACTAACGTTCCTTATTAGGGAAATATAATTTTTTTTGCATCGCATGCCACGTGGACTTTCTTCAATGTTTTGTTAAATTATTCGGATGTTTAGATGTTACTCAATAGGTATTTTGCGAACTCCGGTTTCTTATAAATTCAGTAAAATTATTCAGTAAACAAGTTACCTAACGGCCTAGTCACAGAGACGTGCGACCGGGCGCGGCGGGCGTTTTCTCTGTTTATTGTGTGTGCTACCAAGTAACCACTGTGCGGCGAGCGTCTCGGCCGCACAATTAATACAAAAAACGCTTGCCGTGCCGCCGGTCGCGCCGTAGTCGTTACCGAGCTGATAATTATGTTTACCTGCATGTAGGTAAATTAAATTTTGTCAGTTTTTATTAAAAAATCAAAAGCCTCCATATAAATACATACGATCGAAAAACAAAATAATCAATACAATACCACAATAGCCGTATATCAGCGATCAACAAAGTATCGATAGACGTGCACAGTCACGTAGTTTATATGCAGTTTGGTGCACGCCGACGCCCGCTCTAAAGCCGGACGACGAATTTTTATTACATTGTGCATGTCAACCGTGAACTTTATGGTTGCAATTATTGTTGGAACAGCGGCGATTTATGGCAACAATCACCTTGATGACGTTAGTGGGGTAGTGTTACACGGCTATGGTTCATTGAAGCCGCGCAACACGACTTTAATGTATGCAAAAGGCTAAAGGATACTTAATTAAGAGTAGCGCGAAGCTGGTATGCGGCCATTAATCGAATTTAAACTTTGTTTCCGATACAGAAGGGCTTTACAAGAGCCCGTGCGGTTTGATATGAATTATGGCGTTAAACAACGGTAATCTGTATTAATCCGTCCGATGCGTGTCTTTTGTTAATTAAGAAGTTTATTAAATGGTGTAAGGATATTTACAGTTTTTTTTTACATTAAACTGACCCGTGATTGACCCCTATCTCACCTAATGGAAAGTGCAGTTGATGCCAAAGGTGTATCTCACTGGTTCAGTAACAGCCTATTCACTCTAGTCTTGAAGAGCCCTAGGTTGTATCTATCTGGAAATACAGACGATGGGAGCGAATTCCATTTCTTAGCGCAGTGACTTATTACCATCGATTTTTCTATAAAAAAATTTGAAACACAAATTGAGTTAGAGTAAGAAGTTGCTTAAGTTGCTTATTTAAAACAATTCAACCCGGTAAAGCACCTAAACAAAACAAAGTAGGTACGTGTGCAGAAGAGTTATCTAAGTCCAAAACAAGAAATGCTCAAGACACGACGCTCGCACCATCTCATTTCCCGCGAAAAACAAGACAATGCTTTTAAGCGATTCGTCTAATGCAAGAGGGTCCACCACTCATATATTAACATTTTGTATACTAAAAGACATTTTCCTTACCGAAGTTTACGGGAATTTCATAAATATGCACCCACACGACATGGCTTTCATATGTGATTGAATTTATAAAATATTACGTTGTTTATGAGAAGGTTACATCTGTGTTATTAAGGGGGAGTTTTTGTTCTCTATTACATATTTTATTTATTTTCCTGCACACAGCTGTGGTTGAGCATTTACTTTACTAAATGTGATGTGTTTATCAATAATTTTGCAATTTTATGCCGATATACAGTTTGGCAAATCTCAGGTACCGTATTTGTACAAAATGTACAGAACGATTTATTTGCAATTTTTTGCGACATGGGGACTTTTTAGAAAAGAGTCTATCTGTTCCTTAAAAGTCGATAACGCACCAGTGGCTCAGTGGTGGTCGCGGGTGTCCATGGGCGCAGGGATAGCTTACCACCAGGTGACCCGTATGTTCGTTTGTCTAGTATGCTATAAAAATGAAATCCAGGTTGATCCAGGTGTTACATTGCGGTGGTCTATATCAATGAACATCTGTGAAGTGATAGCCGATGGGCCAAAAGGTTCTCGAATAGCGTTCAAGGACCGGTAGGAAGTGTTGGTAGGCATCCAGTAAGATGGAGCGACGGCCTGGTTAAGGTTGCGGGAACGCGTTGGATGCGGATGACGCAGGACCAGTCTGTTTGACGAACCTCGGGGTAGGATTATGTTCAGCAGTTGATGATATCAATAAACTACAATATTTTACCCTTGGTGATGTGCTACCAATTACGCTACGTCAGCTCTACCTATCTATACTTCCTATATTATAAGGTAAGCGATTTTGACATGTCTTTTTATTAAAATACACTTTTGAAAAATAAACTACAGCAAATATGTAACCATTAACAAGGAAATATGGTCATTTAAATTCTTTTGGTTTCATAAGTACCTAACAGTTATTATTTTATAAAAAGCGTTTTTCAATAAAAAGACTCACCAAGATTTTTTACTTTATTTCTAAAAAACGAAGTAAGTATAGTAGGTAGGTCTTGTTTATGTAGAGCAACCTTACCTATCAACTCGCGTGGACGGCTTGTACATAGCTGGACCAAACTGCTACCGACGAACATTGATTGCTTGGCAATCAAGGAGACTTCTCAATTTTCTTATTAATAATTTGCATGTTTATAGACATTCTTGTAGGCGCTATGTAAATTCACACGTCTACCTCGATGATTTATATAGCAATGAGCAACATGAATCACTAGATATCGTGACTGCACGTAATTGCATTGCCAATCGAATTAATTTCTTCGGTTAGTATTTTATGATACAGTTTTTGTAATTGATTCCATAGCGGTATCAATAAGTATTTAGTGATTTTATGGGGGTTATATTTTTGTTACTGTGTTGCAGTGTTACATTATAACGTCTTAAAGTGCACGTGTACCCATTGAAAGTGTTTTCTGTAGTTGGAGTTTATGGTTATGATTACGGTTATTTCCTTATCTTATTTTCCATTTATTTAACGTATTCACTGTCAATAGCCGTGGCATCCTAGTGATTTGACAAGGCCTCTTAAGCAAAGAGCCGTGGGTTCGAATCCAGGCTCGCACCTCTGGGTTTATTGACATTTACGTGTGAAATTAACATTTGAAATTTACTATGAGCTTTACGGTGAAGGAACAGATCGTGAGGAAACCTGTAAACGCCTGCGAAGATATCCAATGGTGTGCAAGAAGTTTCCAGTCTGCACTGGGCCCGTGTGGGATTACAGACCCTGAGAGGAAGCCTGTGACCTGCAGTGGGACGTATATAGGCTGGGATGATGATGATGATTCACTGTCTGGAACACTTATGAATATTATGAACGCACATGTGCGTTTACGGTATCTGAAAAGGCATCGGGTTTGACACCGGGGAATTAAATTTGAAACAATCCTTTGTACGTTTGTTTGCGACTACACGTGCAAGACAACAACTCTGTGCGACATACCTTCACGGAAAACCCAATAAATGTAGGTACATTTGTCTTATTAAGGAACGGTTGTGATCGTTATAGTTTTGTTTTAGAAAGAAATATTTTACAGTTTGAAACGTGTGGTGTTGGTTAGAAGCGGAAGCGGTGGAAGCGAAGACATGCATGTATCGAAAGACGTAGTATTCTTACACGGCTTATAGTGAAGTGGCTAGTTTTAGTTCACGGATATTGCGTTTTTACAAAGTAACGCTTAATTCAATCAATTACAATCCTCTGTGTCCATTACCGAGTAAAATTAAGTATAGATTTTCACATATCGTATTTATTTTATTACAGCGATATATGATTTTTATAGTAACGTCAAAAAAGCAAAGCCGTGTACCTTTGCAGTAATAAAACGTAATGGTGGTGAAGTGAGGTTACTTCGACAGAATGGCTGATTCCCTGAGGGAAAGTAATTTTGTCCTGGCTTATGACTTTATCCGGGAATGAACCATTAAAAATAAGGTTTCGCCGGTCGTTTTGCTCGGACTTTGATATTTGGCGGGGTAATTAAATGTTTACTGCTATCTTAATTAGGCGAGTCCTCGTTATATTACATGTGTTTTGTGTGCGAGAATTGTAATGGGAATTTCGAACTCGTTAACATAGAGGTACGTGTATGAAAAGACATTAACAGTTTATAACTTGAAACGAAAGACGATGTAGGTTTTAATTTCTCGAACCTTTAAGTATTGTAGATTATACAGCAAACAATATCAATTTGAATTTGAAAATCTGCAGACTTATTGTCTACGTTTCTGAGCTTGCCTTCGCAATCACTATTTCTTTCTGTCAAACGGTATAAAATGATGGCAGAAAGAGATGGTGAAAGCGAAGGCAAGCGCCAGAAGCGTTAGACAATACGGCCTCTGGAGCCCCAATCAGTATTATCTATCCGTATAAAAAGGAAAGTTTTGATTGACAGATTGACTCACTGACTGATGGACTCATCAACGTCTAGCCTAAACCCTAGGCCCAAAAGGCTGATATTTTGCAAAAAAAAACCTTTATGATGTACATAAGCAAGGAGTAAGGACGGATTTATTGAGATTTCCGTGGGATAGGAAATAACCGAGATTTACATGTTCGATTCAAAGTGACCCAATCTCAGTGAATCAGTGAATCTCAGTGAATCTCAGTGATTTCAAAATAATCTTATCTCCATAACCATAATGACTAGAGGAATATGTTAAAAACACAAATGAGATGTTATCTCAGCGCGGACGAAGTAGCAGGCAAAAGCTAGTTTTATAAATTAGTCCCAGAAAATTAATCAACATTTCGCTTGTGATTCAATTCAAAATGAGAATATAAAAATAACACAATCAAAAAGGAAACGACTTCTAAGAACTTCCTTAGAGATGGTATTATTTCTTCAAATTTAAATTAAACAAACGGGAATTATTATAATACCGTATAGTCGGGTTACTTTGAACCAATGAAAGGTAAGTTTGGCCCATTATGGTAACGTAATTTTTTTAAAATCATTTCTTAAAGACGGAGTTCTGAAGTAGATCTAAAAGACATGAAAAATAATATCGCTCCGAGAAACTTATTGACGCCGGTTATTTTTTTTAATTCAACTTTTCACAACACACATGGCACCAAACATTTAGCTGTGTAATCCAGTTTTATACACCTTTTAATTCCAACTACAAACTGAAACTGTGAAAAAGGCCACGTTTTTTGTTGCTCGAATGAAACTCTCCCGCGCGGAGCGACACGGAATCGCAGTGTACGCATGCGATCCGCTTTTTCACGCTACCGTAAACGAATCACCCTTTATACACCCGTATATCCTCATACGCCTTACGTCAGTGATGGTAAAGTTCAAAATTCAGTTATGAAACTGCTTAAAATTGTAACGGCTGGCACTTGCCAATGTCCCGCGGGTAAGGCCGGCTGTGAGCAAAACATTGAATTTTCTTCAATTATGAATAGTCGGTAGGCGCGTTTGTGCTTAGTGTCCGCTATTCGGAGCTATTTTTGTGTAGCTTTTTCCTTTGGTTTCGCTTGCGTTAACCACTAGAATCGGCAGTTTAATTAAATTTCCGGAAATCCACGAAAGTTCCATTCAAATCCCCAAATATTTACACCATGGTCATCGCTCGTTGCATGTAATCATCCGTGCATGTCTCTGGCTAGACATAGCAATTTTGCGATTTTACATGTGTGTTAATCCCGTGGAAATATCGATATGAAAAGCCCGTATTATACCAGAGATCCAACTATTTGCGTATCATTATCCAAATCAAACAAATTGACAATGCTAAATATGCTGAATGTTTGCCGAACGCACCTCTTCTAAATAATATTATTACTATGTTGTTATCCTCAGATCAAAGACAAGATCCGTCTATTCATATCATTGATGTGAGTAACGTATTGACAATAACATCAACAAAGCAGTTACGTCAAAATTTCAGTTCACAAATTATTTGATAATGCTGTCTAAATTAGGATTCTCTTCCAAAAAGAAAGACTGTGCTTTGGAATGTATAGTTCCAGAAAAACCTGCTCTTCATGAATTTGTTGGGCCCGTAAGAATCGTTCTTGTGGACACGACGACATGCACATACTCGTGCCGAAGACTTGTAGCAGCTCTGGTGGCTGCAGCTTACTTCCTAATGGGGGCCGTCACAATAACTGTGCTCTACTTCATGATGGTTTCCGAGAAACCCTTGTTCGTGCAGCTTCACGTTTTGTTAAGCACATGTGCGGTGAGTTTTCTTTTGAGTATTGGTACTGGTTTTAAGAAACTTCTGATGACGCTTGAAAGGGGACTTTTCATTCAATGACTTACATTCATAGAGGGGTAGACGAGTATTCAATTTGATTGTGACACTTCTGTGTTTTTATAGTATTGAAATTTAATGCTATAATTTTGTGTTTCAATATTCCAGATGATGTGCTTTGTGCCATCAGGTGTGCTTATATACAGTCCGTACAACGGGTCTTCCGCCTTATTAAAAGAAGGAGATAAAATTACGGATCATATGTGGTTCCAACTTGTGTCGCTTGTATTAATCGCGGGAGCAGCAGCATGCGTTTTTTTATCGGTAGACAATCTGTTATCTTTGTCAGTACATTCGATTGCTTGTAAGTTTTTCATTATATTAATTTTATTGTTACTACTAATCTATAGACTTTGTAGAGTAAGTACCAAAAGCATCGCCATCTGGTCGTCAGACAATGGTAAATGGCAAGTTGATATATATCAACTTGATGAATGATGACTTGTATGAATGATGAGAACAGTGAATTGTAAAGTAATGTCAAAAGCAATCAAAATCTCTAGCGGCCCCCGTGCTCCTGTCCTCCCTGGCAACGCTCTTGGTAAATACGTAGTACTTAATCAAAAATGTTTTCATCCTTAATGCAAAAAAAGGATGTTACTTTTACCAGTCGACAGGTAATCGTGATTAAAATAAAACCGATAAACTTTATTTGCTTCTTCGCGAATTAGGTAGTGCGGTAGACTGAATTACCTACTATCAATTTTTAACGCAGTCGCAGTTATTTAGACAGACTTGACCTGACTACTTCGCGCAGGAGGCATTCAAGCTTTTCCATGTTATTGTAGCTTTTCAAAGTAGCGCCTGAATCTATGAAGTTTTTGTGATTGACATGAAGATTGCCATTACACACACAAGATACACAAGAGCTGGCACGAATGGGTTGAACGAAAGTAATGTCACTTTGACTTTTTTGTAGGAAAATGAATGTATTTGTGTGAAGTGTATTCAAATAAGTAACACATAGATACTTTCATTCACTCATTCGATCCATTCGTCTTGTGAACCGACTTGTAAATTATAGAGGAAGTAGAAGTGTACAAAGTACCTAATCAGTTTTCGGTGTTAGAAACTACATAATTAATTTTAACTATTTTTTCAGCTTACGTAGCAGTCTGCATCTTCTTATGGAATATATGTTTTGGTCTTATTCATCATCTCTTATTAAGGAACCGTTATGCAATTTGCAAAGGTTTTCATATATTTTGTGGTGTGCTATTTGTACTTGCTTCTACTGTGTGCTTCGTGACGGGCGCCCTCAACTTGGACACGACGCTTTTTACAATAGAGGGGATCCAATATGTAATTAGTGGATTTGCAGTTGCCTTAGTCGCTATCACTTTGTTCAACCCGATATTTGGAAGGTTTTGTTAGTAAATTGAAATGTTTTTAAACACCAAGAAGGTTTAACGGCTTTTGCGGCAGTGCTTGCTTGGTTAATTAAAAAGTGCAGTGACATTGACAGTCAAAATATTCAGAAGTAATTTTTAGCAGGTTTCGACAAGTTTTTTTATTGTACGTAGTCTTTTACAATAAGTGAAATAATTTAAATTACATAATGTATCTACGGACGAAACAAACGCTGAAAGGGTTCACTATCAGATTATGATTGAACATAAAGAGAGGCGTATCAGCTTTGCTAGTCCAATGAAAGTCGTGGTCATAGAAGGAAAGGGAGAATACTGGAAAACAATATTTTGCTCGATATGGATTGGTCTTGTCCATTTAATGATCGGTGCTACAAATATGATCATTTTACAATACAGTTTGAAATCCAAAGATTGGCATGCTTTTTTATGCGGTTTCGCAGTAAGTATCAAAGCGTAGATATTCCATCTTCTTTGGTGAAATAGATCAGTATTTATTAACTGAATTTTAAAACCATATTATTATCTGATTTATAGTTATTGACTGCTCACATTAGCCAAAAGATTTTCACTGTCCACTGATAGGGAAAGGCCGTTTGCATTATTTATAAATAAAATAGTTGACACTGGGTTATGGATGCTAGTTCCACTACAGACAAGAGTTTAACTATTTAAGTCCGAGTAAAGAGCTCCCATGGTTAAGTTGTGTCAAAATAAACTCCACAACTCAGGGCTAACGATTTAATTTTTTAGATTAATTTTTTAACCCTAGACTGTGCAAGTGGCCCTAAGATAAATAAAAGTTTTAGTAAAGAACGTTAGCAGCATATTTTAAACAGCCATCTTTATTTAGGGAATATTTGCACTCGTACTGGTAGTGATTGGTTTAACCGCACTCATTAACATTTAAATTTCACTTTTCAGTTCCACTTCTTTTCTGCCGAGGCAATTCTTACCCTGAACTTTGCGAATGGTTGGTCGACTCCTTTGCGTTACAGACACAGAGTCACTTTCCACGTCATACTGCAGCTTCTTGCTTTAGTAAGCGCTATCAGCGGCACAGTGATGATAAACATGGAGAAAGGAATGATACCATCTACATCGGTTCATGCAGTTAGTAGTAAGTATTTTTTGCACGGGAAACGGATTAATGTTTCTACAGTTGTCATGCCTGCATCTTATTACCTTGTATATCATAGGTATATTAAGAGGGTTTATTCCATAAAAATTTAATGAAAAAGAAAAATGTTTTGTATACAAATTGTTCTAATATACAAGTTAATGTGTCTACTGCAATAATAATTCGTGGTAAGACTTTTATTTTCTTTAAAAACCGTTAGGTAATAATTTGTTCGTTTTTAAACAAAATAAAAGTCTATCACAAATTATTATTGCAGTAGACACATTAACTTATATATTAGAACAATTTGTATACAAAACATTTTTAATTTTCATTCAATTTTTATGGAATAATCGAGAAAAATTAACAAAAATGCAACGTTGCCAGCTCAGCAGGTATAAACCCTCTTAAGTATAATGAAGAATCGAAGTCAAGCCGTTATCTATCGAATCGCTTGTTAGTTTTGATTTCCTTAAGGCTACACTTCCACAGACATGCATGAAAAAAAAATCCACTAATAAGATCACTTAATTTTTTTAGCCGCACTCAGCACTGGTTTTCTATTGGTGAATTTTTCCTCGCACACATTACCGGCTTCCTCATATATGTGTCTCTGGCGGATGCATGACCTTAGCGAATTAGTTTACTACGCACTGATAAAAAAGATACCTAAACATAATTGTGAATGGAACGCACTATCTTGTCCATCTTATCTGTGGCGTCCAAATATTTTACAAATACATATATATGACATTTATTTTCAGGTGCAGTAACTATGGTATTGGTTGTGATCAGCGTTATACTGGGCCTTTTCGCGCTCAAAAGACAGCGTCATTTGAAAACGGCTCACTTATCATTCGGAATTCCAGCCTTCCTTGCATCCTCAATCAGTTTTATCTCAGGATTATATATGCCCGCCTTCACAAACTGGGTCGATCCCTCAGTCAAATATATTGTGTTAGGATTTATTATGTTTGCTACAATATTTATTGTTACTACGGCTTTTATAAAATGTATAAGAAGATTGTAGGCGCAAACTTTACATTATAATAATAAGACAGTGTTGTCACTTTAATAAAATAATACTCAATCTGGTTTTTAGTGTCTGATTTGGAATTTGTTGTAGATTACTTAGAAACACGATAAGAAAAATACGCCTTTATTTTTTTTTGTTTTGGCTTAAGAAACAATCACCAAGTCTGCAGGGATCGTGATTGTATAGAGTGATGTAGTAAGGATGTAGTTGTTGATTAGTGACGATTGATTGAATTTGTCCTTCGTGTCTCCCTGACTCTGAAAATTCATCACTAACAATGGCTATAAACTTTATCGCCACACGTATTGTCGTTATCTTTTATCATAGAGACGTGAGAAATTTATCTCATGATAAATGATGCTTATTTGACTTACCCACTCTGCAAGGACTTTCCTCAGTTTTGAATAACTTTACCAGACAGTGTAGTTGTAGATTTTTGTAAAGAAAATTAAAAGTATATTAAATTAAATAATAATCGAATGTTTGAGATGGCAGATAACAGTGATAGAGCTGCGATAGTTGATGAGATGGTAACAGAGCTTGAAGTGGTGCCAGAAGTTACGTCAGCTGTGAATACCACTGAAATGGCGGTGCCATGGACCATTAGGTCTCTCGGCATATCTTGGGACGCGGTTTGTGCATCCCTTAATACGTTAGTGTATACTCTGCTGGGGGGTAGTGCGTTAGTGACATTGTGGTTTGCCTGCAAAACTCCGAGTGAAATGACAGCTTTCCATTGGCATATTCTCCTGTGCATGATTGGCGTAAGTATGGAAATCAACCTATCCTCGTAACCAATTTCATGAGATTTGGTAATTTTGGAAATGATTCCAACTTTATAACCCCTTTATACGCCCTGTATACTGGACTATAAGGAGCTATCCTGGTATTGATAGTCAGATTGGCACCAAAACACAGCGTCTGCCAAATACTGGAATGTGGTCGACAATGCGTTGATTAGTTTCAAGCTACCTAGTGACTGGACAGGTACAATAAAGTCATATCTATTTAACTAATAAATACATGCTATTAATTGGATGGAACTAAATTAAATTCCTAGGTAGATGACAACAACAAAATAATAATAGTGATCCTGCTTTATGTCAACCAACAATATTGTTGATATTATTGTTTTATTGTTGATTTCAGCTCGCCAAATAGTTTTCGTATCTTTATATCGACACTTATGCTACTTGCTATAAAAATGCTCCGAACTTTTTAGGGTTCCGTACCCAAAGGGTGCAAACGGGACCCTGTTACTGAGACTACTGACTATCTGTCTGTCAGTCCATTCATCTGTCACAAGGCTCTATCTCTTGAACCGTAATAACTAGACACTTGAAATTTTCACCGTTTGTGTATTACTGTGGCCGCAAATACTAAAAATAAAATAAAGTTATAATTTAAAGAGGGTCGTAATACAAGAAACGTGTCTTTTTCAGTACCTCTACCATGAGTTGCTATCGAAAACACACATTACTTTACTACAGTCGATAGCGAGTAAACGAGCTTCGAATAGTTTTCTACTAAACTCGTACCATGGGTCACGTTAACGTTTACTATACTCGCTAACGTTAACTCGTTCCTTCGTGTAGTTTTCGCTACGTGACTGACTGACGTGCCTAACTTCACATCGAACTGTGCTGTCTCTTTCTAACTATATTGAAAAGACTGAGTGAGCATGATATTGGGCAAAAAGCTAAGTATCCAAGACCTTTCATTAAAAATATAGAAATAACCCTGCTAATTTAAAGCGTCATAGAACAGTGTGGTAATGTAAAGCGTACGTGGTTCTTGAATTTGTTTTGGTTATTTCATCAGTGTGACAGTTCATGGAGTGACACGCTAAGCTGTTGTTGTTGTTTGTTATTATTTTTCGGTATTTATTTTTTATAAAGATGCGGACTAGTGTGTCTCAATTACAGTTACTGGTCGAGTATATGGAAACTTTAAATAAACATTCTAGTAACGTTAATTTAGTACCAGTACCTATAAGGTACATTTTGGGTGATACAATACAGTGACCCCAGTTTTTATGATCAATTGATCAAATATTTTGTTACAAGTGGTTAGATAAACTTGAGGAATGTGGTTTAGAGTGTTAACAGAAGTGGATATTAGCTTGTGAAATTTTCCGTGTTCTCGTCGTTCGTCTTCATAAACAGCCCTCAATAGCATATTCCATGCCAAATAATGCCTAGCCGACATTATTTTGATAAGTAAATAATTAAAATAATGTATTAAACGATGGTTCTTATAAGTTTTCACCCTCCAACTTACTAGTGAGAGAGTTAACTACAGTCGATACGGTGTTGTTCGATAACGTCTGTCAAAATTGTGACTCATGGTACCGATGTTCTATGGCGACAGCTACAAAACGTTAGTCGCTAGCGCTTGGATTTCGATAGGTAATTTACCGTTGTACTCATACTAGCGATCTTTACTTCCGTAAGTGACCGCTAGAGGCGCTGCACAATTCTTCATACAAATCATTTACGCAGTCGCTATCGAGTACGGTCACTGTAAACTCATGGTAGTGGTACAGGGCTTTTAACTGCGTCGCTGATTGCTAGGCGACAGCTGACAGTTGCTAGGCAACGATTAACAGCCATAGTCATGGCTGCGCGCATACGAGCGAGCGACTCTATGCTGCATGGACGTTTTTCGAAAAGTTAGCGTTTTTGAAAACATTGTCCGGAGTCCGGAGGTACAGAACCCTCCGTATACGAGTACTATCGCACTTGACCGGTTTTTATATAAAAAACAATCGTTAAATTAGCAATGTCATCTAGACTTAAAAAAAAGAATAGGGGGTTATTAACAGATTTTCATAAAACGTTACTACCCTACGGATGAAATCCTTACTAATAATTATAAATGCGAAAGCAACTTTGTTTGTCTGTCTACCTCGTCACGCTTAAACTTAATTTAGATGAAATTTGATACGTAGATAGTTTGAGACCCTGGGGAAGGACATAGGATACATTTTATCCCGAAAATTAGGGTAGCGATAAATGAATTATTCGCAGACGGAGCCCCGGGCAACAGCTAGTTCTCTATAACTGCCTAGATTTTCCAGAAGGTTTAATGAACGGCTTTCAAGCCTTTTATTAGGGTAGTATTTATACTCGTAATGAACAAGTGTACTTAACTTAGTATGAATATTTTAAAGCGCCTATTGATAATGGTAATCTACTAAAAATTCATACGAAGTATTTGCATTTACACAATGGTAGTCTCAATGGTAGTATAATGATATACCTACGTAATTCTATAAGGTATACACCGTGATATTTTTTGATTTCCGTTAAATTCAACACGTTGCTCGGTACATTAACAGAAACTACCTGGTATTTTTTTTCGTTTCTGTTTAAATTTTTTTTTTGTTTTTCATCTATACTAATATTATAAAGAGGAAAGATTTGATTGTTTGTTTGTTTGCATTGAATAGGCTCCGAAACTACTGGACCGATATCAAAAATTCTTTTGCCGTTAGAAAGCTACATTATCACTGAGTGACATAGGCTCCTTTTTACTGCGGGAAAATACCTTTTCCTACGGGAAAATTAATTTATCGCGGGCGAAGCTGCGGACTAGTAAATAATAAATCAATATTACGGTGCAAAAGGTCCCTTAGAGTTACACAAAAGTTAGTGTCAGTTACGACAAAGTTCAAATTTCATCAATGACAGCACATGGCAACACATAGCTTAGTGGTAGATAGTAGGTAATAAAGGATCTTTTTCATTGGTTCAGCTATTAAATTTAATTAAAAAATATCTCGAAACTAGTAAAAGTTAAGACACTAGTTTCTCGAGAAATTAACTCTATTTGACCTGAATAATCTTCCCTTAATGTTAACGAAAAAAAAACGGTGTTTAGTGACTTAGGATCATCCAATTTTTTTTGTTTGCGTCTCTCCTGTAGACGCGGCAAAAGTTAAGGGTTCATAGACAATATTTTTTCGTCACGTTTACATCGGCGTATAGCCACAGTATGCTAAATTTCGGCCCATTTAAATAAATCTTAAGTTTTCTGACTTGGATTCGCTAAATTCATGTGCACAGGAGCGACAACTTTTTTTACGCTATCTATGAGCTTTAATCGGTCGAAATATTGGCAAAATCACCCCACGTAAATTACGGACGGCCCCTAATCTATTTCGTAGAACTTTTGCCCTTTTAACTCATCATACTCATGATTTCTACTTTATCGTTTTTCAGTACCAACTTCTAATGCCTCACGGGCTCCTCTGCCTCCAAAGCTTCAGCTGGGGTTCTCCTCTGACCTTCGCCCAGCGCCGCCGCGCCCACTGGGTTCTGCAGCTCGTGGGCTCGATTCTGGCCTTCATTGGCTCAGTGCTCATGAGTGCACATAAGACTGCCAATTTTAACTCCTTGCATGGAAAATATGGTAAGCGACATTCTATAACATAAGTGGGTCATTTTTAAATTTTGCGCAGAACACTGTTATTATTTGTATAGAGCTACCACCCTGTTACCATGCATTATTACATAAATACTTAGCATCTTATTTCGATTCCGATTGTTGATAATTATCACTAATATATTAAAAAAAAAACTGATTGAAAATCACTAATTATTTCACTCAAATAACCGCATAAAATATGTTAACGGAAATAACATTTTTTTGGTTGGGACAAATTTACCTGCGCAATATTTTAAAATGACCCAAGTACGTACCTATGTTAATCTTTTTTAAGACTAAATTAAAATTAATTATGCGTGTCTGGTAGTGATTACCTTTACTTAATTCAAAATTATTTAATTACCTAGCCTTTGCTCACGGCTTCGCTCGTGTAAATAGATCTAATAGTCGCATTGAAATTCCCGAATCTCATTAAAGTCCCATGGGATTTCCCAAAAATTACATCGTGGTCTTAGCGGTTAAGATTCTAGGATTTTACATGGCCCCATAGGAATATCGGGATAAAAAATAAGCTATGTGTTATTCCAGACGTCTAGCTATATGTATACCAAATTAAATTCAAATTCGTCTATTTTATTACTATTAACTTCTACTGGGGATTTGTAACATAAAAAGGGAACGTAATAAATGCAATAATAGGCATTTTCGTAGTAATATGTGTGGCAAACTGCAGGGGGGTAAAAAAATATCAGAATTGGTAGAAGTTTTATTTGGAAAATATCAAAGCTCTAAAATCCAACCCCTAACTAAATATTTAGCCTTCAATGTGTCCAGCTCTCGTGCTTGTGTTGTATTGTTCACAAGTTTTTATTTAAATCAACTTGACGTATTATGGGTCAAATCTTGAAACTAGAATTAAACCCACTTCCAGTGGTCGGTTTGACTTGAGATTTGGTGATTTGGTATACATTATAATTATAATATCGATAAGAGTATAACACCTTAGCATAGAATAATGATTTATTTGTGATACACGGTTGTTCTGGTAACTGTAAAATATAAAACTATCAAGCTCATGTTTATTTGTCTCCCGATTGTATTTCTAAATAATAAGACTCTATAAATTATATCTTCTGCATTTATCACACTGATGTTTGTAATAGTAATAATTGGCTGTTCTCCAAAACCTAACATTTTAATATGCCAATTTTCGCGAAAATCTGATGTCATTAGCATCATTTATGAGAGCTGTTTATTGAAATAACTGCAGACTGTGTGTGAGCATAATTTAAATAATTATAATTCCGCACAAAGCGTTTTCGCTCTTCCTTCATCAACTGCACAGCTAAGGAGTGGATTCCCTGCCTGCGACTGTGTTCCCTGAACACTACAATTTGGCCGCTTTCAAGTCTAGGGTGAATGAGCATTTACTAGGCAAGCGTGCTCCATCGTAGGCCTCATCTTCGCTTTCCATCGGGCGTGATTGTGGCCAAACGCAAGCCTATATAGTATAAAAAAAAAAATTGTTTTGCTCAAAACAAAGTAATGCACTTACTTTATATTGCCTGTACGTTTATTTTGTAATTACTGCTTTCAGTTATCTTATCAGATAAACTTTTTATCAGATTCACGTCTGTTTATTATTACTAACCAAAGTTTGTTCGCGTATTTGCTTTGTTATGTCACATAACATAATAGTCGACAAAGAAATTCCTTTACCACCCTAAGGTTCTATGTCATTTGTACGACTGAAAACATCAGAGGCTGTTTTCACATACAGGTCAATGTGACAATCATTCTTATTGCTTTCTTATTGTTTGTTTGTTTGTGGGTTTTCTTATTGTTTTTATTCTGATTTAGGAACTATCATAAACAATGGTAAAGCACTTACTTGGTCGACTATTATACAGAACCTTTTTAACCACCTTACAGGATTTGAGTTCGATTTTATTATTCATTATTATGCTTATTAATAAATTTTTATTTTTTTAAATGAATTTTACTTCATGAATCGATTGGAAATATTTTTTAAGGTTGTTAAAGTGAATGTTATATTTTGGTTCCAGGGTTATATTTTCATAGCTTTTGCCCGCGACTTTGTCCACGTAAAAAAGGATACTTCCTTCCTTATCCCCTAAGGCTTTCAAATAATTCCTTTTTAGTACTCATCGGTGTCAAGGTTAATCTCTATTTATATCTGCCAAATTTCAAGTCTCTACTTCCAGTGATATATGCTGTTCTGTTGTCTGCCAGTCAATCACATATTTAAGTGTTTTATTGTTATTGATGAGAAGTTGGTAGTTAATAGGTACAACAAAGAGGTTATTTTTGGTGATACGCCTGAAATAACATGTTCTGTTTATTTAAAAACCCTTGACATATCAATGATTGAATCTTTAATTACGGGCAAAAAATTAAGCTTATGCTGCATTAACGTCAGCGACAAGTATAAAGGAAGTCGATGACTTTTAATACCTTATTACTCAGCTTATCAGCAAGATTATAATATAAATGAGATTGGGCTATGGCTTACCAAAATAATAACAATAATACGATTTGCTAGTCGGTATCCTGCAGTTCCACTTGACTTCAGTCTATATTATTAATATTATTGTTTCATATATCTCAATTATGGGGATATTTAAAATGCAAAAGTTTGTGAGTGTGTGTGTTTGTGAACCTTCACGTTAAAATGGCTATGTGGATTTTGATTAAATTTGGTACGAAGATAGCTGGACGACTGGAAAAACACATGAGGAACTTTAACCCGATGTTCCAAAGGGATCCGTATAAAATCTCCAAATCTTAACCAAGTAGAGAAATTAAATTTTGCACGGGTGTTCACTGTTCGTACGTCTTACAACGTACCTAAATGAAGACCACGATGTACTTTTTGGGAATTCCTGTGGGAATTCCTTAAAATCCCGAAGTTCCAATTCAACTGCCAGATTAACCCCCTGATTCACCATCCATTGATCAAATTTATTTGACGGATAAATGTGATGCCGTCTCTGTTTGTTTTGTTCGAATAGACGGAGACGGCATCATATTTATCCGTCAGTTAAAATTAATCAATGGGTGGTGAAACAACCCCTTAATGATTTACATGTGGCGAAGCCGTGTGTAAAGGCTGGTATAAAATCTAATACATAAAAATCTCGGGTCACGGTGTATGTTATCGAACTCCTCCGAAACGGCTTGACCGATTTTTATGAAACTTTTTTTCCACATTTGGTAGGTCTGAGAATAGGTTGTAGGCTATTTTTTATACCCTTAATATGGCAAAACAACTTTTGCCGGGTCAGCTAGTAAAATATAAGTAAATAAATTTCATTTAATTACTTAAGCTGACCATATTAAACTCTACACTGTTACTATGATAGTCAGTTTACGATGATTCTTGAGACACTTGTAGTGATAGCTCCTTAGCCTAGTTGAGACTGCACGAAAAATCGTGTAAGGCGCCATTCATTTATTACGTAAGACGATTTTTTGCTAGTTTTTGACCCCCTCCCCCTTATGTAAGAAAAAATAAGAATTGGCCGACCCCCTTTCTCCCCTGTTTAATATTTGTTACGTAAGAATCTAAAGCGAAAATGGAAACACGTTTGGTTTGTTTTAATTGTTATTTTTTGAAGGAACAGTTTTTAGGTTAATTTAGATTTTTCCTTCTTTTAAAAAACAACTTTCTGTAAGTAGTATGTATATTTTTTGTGAATATTTACATTTTAACAATTTTTCATTATTTAGTTAGTTGAAGTTTGGTTTTATTTTGAAGTCTTTCTTCATTATTAATCTTTACTTAACTTTGCGCATTTTTGTGATCTTACGTAAGGACCAATCAAGACCCCCCAATCCCCTTATATGAAAATATAAGACAGTTACACTTATTTAATTTCGTTTGTGAGCCAATAAATTAATTTCTTTGCTCTGTGCGTATAGATACCTATAGGTAATAATTTAATTACTTACACTTAAAAACGTCCAGACAAACCAAATCTTACAATAAAATTAATATGTAGTAAAAGCGAGACGGGAATTTCAAATGACTGATAAAAATAATGTTATCTTATCGAATTATCACATTTTTTGCAAATAATCTACGGCTTATTAAATTGTTAATCTATACGTCATCTTAAAAAAGGATACTTACGTATTATTTTTAGCGCCAGTCATGAGCTTTGATAATAAGCAAATAATTATTAAATTGTTATCATAATAAAACATGAGTGGTCACGTTTGCTTCCTTTTACATTCATCCAGTTTTTGTGGAATTGGTTGCAGTTTATAATTTATTCGGTTTAGGTTATTTCAGCATTTTTGCAAAATTAAAATTTACACGTTTTCGTAATATTTGAAAAGTTTGTTTGATTCGATCTGGTTTATTTGTGTGTACTCGTAATATAATGTACCTATTCATTTCTTTTTTTTCAGCTCTAGCGGCCCTTATATTTACCATCGTCAGCCTGGCAAAGGGAGTACTATCCTTATATCCAAGACTTTTTCGTCGCTACAGCATATTTTCTTCAATTAAGATTTCACATTCACTACTCGGGACTACTGCCTTCATATTGTCCTCAGTCTGTCTTATTTACGGATACCTTAAACATTCCTTTACGGGATGGGCAACTATGCAATTTGCGTACACTATGGCGTCTTTGACATGTATTTCCACTTTGTTAGTAATTTTGGCGCCAACGTATAAACTTTCCAGGAAACTTTTTGACATTATTAAGCGTAAGTTATTTTGATATTTTTATTTTGATGAATAAATATGATCTCACAATGTTCATGACAAATTGATGTGCTTTGCACCTGTATGAAATTTGACGCTTATGATTATTGTATCTAGGTTTAATAATTTTTACAAGTATTTGTTTCAAATAGTCTTAATCCGGGATGAATCAAATGCTGAAATACTATGTCTGATATATCATCCACTGGACAAGGCTTAATGACAAGCGTAACTCTTAAGAGGTTTAATGTAATTTGGCAAATCACACAGAACCCGAGCAAAATCGAATCCGAGCAGCAGAATATATAAATGTAAGGCAATCATTATATGTATAGTTTTCTTTTTCGTTCTGACATTGTTTTGGTTTAAATATTTATTTTACTAAAAACATAAGATTATACTCTAATTCTTAGCTTGCTATGCACCCTGGTAGGATTAAGCCACAAACTGCCTTATTGTAACTGAAATAACTACACGTGTTAGGAAAATTCTGTTAAAAGTTTCCCATAAATAGTTTTGTCCATATATTTCAAACTAAATACAAACTGAAATATAGATGCACAGAAAAAAGACCAATGCTGGGAATCGAACCCAGGTCCTCAGCGTTCCGTGCTGCGTGCTTACCCCTACACCATCACTGGTCTACCAGAGATGAGACCAGTGATGGTGTAGGGGTAAGCACGCAGCACGGAACGCTGAGGACCTGGGTTCGATTCCCAGCATTGGTCTTTTTTCTGGGGTTTTTTCTGTGCATCTATATTTCAGTTTGTATTTAGTTTGAAATATATGGTTTCACGGGATGACCGTAAAAGTAATAAAAAAATGAAGTTGAAGAAAATAAAAAAATAAATAGAAAATGATACTTTATACTTAACTTGTAGTTTTGTCCAATCAATAAATCGTTTAGATATGTATGTGCTTAAATTTTTATAAAATAATTCAAACTTACCACACACAATATTACCCTTGAAAGCGTTCATACCGCCACTGGAATACAAAATAGAGTCCAGGAGTCCCCGGTTAAAGGTCTCCACAATTTCGCATTCGGTGTCGCATTTATCAATCGATATGGCCGTATATCTCTAACATTTAGCATTGGCAACAATAATCTATTCCAGAATGTGTATATCGAGGCCCATTAGTCTTCCCTAGAGTTTCCTTTATACGTACAGATGCCATAAAGATAGGTGGAAGCATCTACGTAGCCGTTATCCACGATCGGTTACCTGCGCCCCAATCGAGTTTGTAAACGATGTGTCTTCGTATTTTATACAATTGTAACTTTATGCTATTTGATTGTTTGTTTTTATGCTCAAATTTGTTTGTGTTGGAAGTGTTGCGGTTCACGAATGGCGTGCGTGACTAGTCACGCAGATTTTTGCGCTAATATAATCATAAAATAATCTTGAAGATTAGTTTGATACTGGTGACCCAGACAAAGCTGTATACCATGTTATTACCCCGTGTTCAGCAATCGGCAGGGTAGTTATCCCGGCAACGGAATCAAATATTGTAATAAGCGTTGCAATGCAGGACTTGTTACGATTGTTACGACTTACAATCTTCTGCTAGAACCATTATCAGCTTCACTTTTTCACTTAGCTCATTCATATTTATTAAATTTGGATATGTCGTAAATTGATAATTCTGATATAAGTATAATCAATCATAGCTGGATTATTTGAGCAAAATGTTCCAGAAATAAACGTTTAAACTTTGATTGAGCATATTTATTTCACACAAACAACCCAGTCATACTAATCAAAGTATTTGAACGGAATCCACGTCATTTAGATATATATGTTTACTTCTCATTGTTCCTCCTTCTTCCTCTAAATTATATCATGACTCCTTCACTAGTTTAATACGTTTCTGGAATACTTTTCCGGGTATATCAGGAATCCCTTCCTATTTTCAAACACCTCTTCAAAGCTCACTATTTGTCCCTTTATCTTCTCTCTGTCTTCGCTTCTTCTTTGTTTTGGTTATTTTTATTTTTTTCAAATTAATTCTTTTTCACGTACATACAATACGAGTATAAGTACAAGGCGTCTTAAAGTTATTCCGGAATAATTTGGCAGATTTATAGGCAGCAAACGTTGCCGACTTTGATGTTTACAATAAAAAGCAAAATTGAAAACATTTAAAAACCCACAACGGTTAAAACAAAATTGAAAAAGGATAAAATAATTTAAATCCCCTGACTTAAACAATAGCCGTCGGGGCTGCCACTGAATGAACTACAGTTTTGCAGTTTAATAGTAACTTGAATAATTTTGGAAGTATTTTGTTGCTATACATACTTTTATATATATATATATATATATATATATATATATATATATATATGCCGTCACTATTAAAGTACTAATACTAATTAAAATAGTGACGGCATCATGGCAGCTCCGACGGATATTCTTTAAGTTGGAGGATTTAAATTATTTTTCACACCACCTGCTCAACAATGCCTCATTATATATCATGCAAACCTTACTCAAAGTATAGTACATTGTTGTAGAGGCTGGAAAGTAAGCAATAGATGGACGAGTTTGTTTGAGGGCCGACGCGTAGCGGAGGCCCTCGAAAGTACGAGTCCATCTATTGCACTTTTGGCCGAGACTAAACATTGTGCTTTTCACGACTAATGCGAGGAAATCATTATCATCATCATCATCATAATCATCCATCCATCCATCCCGTCCATCCCGTCCATCCGACCATCTGTCCATCCGTCCATCTATCCCGTCTATCCCGTCCATCCATCCATCCCGTCCATCCCGTCCATCCCGTCCATCCGTCCATCCGTCCATCCGTCCCGTCCATCCCTTCCATCCTGTCCATCCCGTCCATCTGCCCATCCGTCCATTCTGTCCATCCCGTCCATCCCGTCCATTCCGTCCATCCATCCCGTCCATCCGTCCATTCTGTCCATCTTGTCCATCCCGTCTATCCCGTCCATCCGTCCATCCTGTCCATCCCGTCCATCTGCCCATCCGTCCATTCTGTCCATCCCGTCCATCCCGTCCATCCCGTCCATTCCGGCCATCCGTCCCGTCCATCCTGTCCATCCCGTCCAACCCGTCCATCCCGTACATCCCGTCCATCCCGTCCAACCCGTCTATCCCGTCCAACCCGTCCATCCCGCCCATTCCGTCCATCCGTCCATCCATTCATCCATCCATCCATCGCATGCAGCAGACGATTACTGTTGATTGGTCCAATAGTGTCGTTTCAGCACGCCAGGAATGAAATTCAGAAATTATCTTTCAAAAAGTCGTATCGTATAATGAAATACATATACTGATACGTCCTGTTTTCGATTAGTGTAACTTTGTTGTCGTGTTTGTGCGCCATAAATGAGTCGGCTGTTAAATGTACATATATAGGCAGTTTTGAGTACTGGATTTAGGTTATCTATGGCCACATTTTCGAGCAGTGTCGTGAAAAATCATTATAGCCCTTGTCTTTTGCCGGGGTGTAATGTTGTACTGAATTTCATTATAACCCGCCGGGCAGTAATGTGATTCTCACTTCTCTAAGTTCTTATTGTTATACATTTAAAGTCTAATTTCGTCAAAATCGCGCGGCGCGCGGCTGCTGCAGCTGCTGGTGGCCGACGGCGAGGAGGTGGACGGCGGCGCGCGCCGCGCCTCATTTATTTGAAAATCGAACTTATTCGAAAATCGAGCTGGCCACGCCACGGCAAGCCGAACGAAAAAAAATCAATACTTAAAACAAAAGCCGCGAGTATTTCAATACGCTGCAATTTTAAGTATCAAAACTGCAAAAGAAGATAAAACATTAGGAAAATATCGAGTGACGAAAGTGATTTGACTCCTGATTCCATTAAATTAGACGCCTTAGGACCACTTGCACAGTTCAGGGTAAAAAAAATAAATCGGTAACCCTGGGTTAAGAATGACAGTTCCATACATTTTGACACTTGTTAACCCTGGGTTAGCAGTTAACTCGCTCGGAGTTAAGTAGCTAACCCAGGTCTGCGCAAGCCGGCCTTAGAAATTGTTAATAATGTACTCCCAGAGACGTCGAAGGAAAAATACTTAAAAGCTTACAAAGATTTCGACAAATGGAAAACTGCGAAAGGCGCAAAGTCAGTATCAGAATCAGTGCTTCTGGGTCTATTTCGAGTATTTTCTAGTAGCCTTGGTTTTTATTGTCTCGCAAAAGGTGAGAAAAGTAGAGTATACTCCTCGGGGATAAAACTGATTTTGCCTTGGGCGCGCTTAAATCCTTCACTGCTCTCAGGACTCCATCTTAATTCCCTCGCTTCGCTCGGGAATCAACTAATAAACCCCCTCGCTGCGCTCGGGAGTTAAATCTGGAGTCCCTCGATACGCTCAGGATTCAATATCGCGCCCGTGACATAATGCAGTGCTTTATCCCCTTGGTGTACAATCTATTATTATCCTTTTTCAATTTTGTTTCAACCGTCGTGGGTTTTTTCAAATTTTTTGATTTTCCATTTTATTTCAAACATTTTAGAGAGTATAAGTATTATGTACATTGCACTACATACGATATAGTTCAGCGCGCCCTAGTGAGTTACTACCGTAACACCTACCTAAGAACATGCACCAATCAAACCCAAACTGAAAACTGTATCAAAATCGGACAAGTAGTTTTGAAGATAAATGGCAACATTGGTTTGCACAAACATTCTCTCACCCCAAATGCATGTACCTTCTCCGAACCGTCGTGGGTAGTAAAATAAAAATGAAAGAATGGTTAATGTTAGTATTTTTAATGAAATCTTTTGTAGTTTCAAACCAAATTAGTTTGATTTTTTTATTATATGTAACATATACTTGTCTCTTTGAATAAATACAAGCTTCGAACGAAGTTGAGATTCTCAGATTTCTTAAAAAATCTGATTATGTCGTAATTAAATTACATTAGCCTTAAATTAATAATAATGGTCAAAGTTAAAATAAATTAGTTTCTCTTAAATACCGCACGACCTTTTGTGTAGAAGGTGATGAACGGATCAATGATGATGATTGCTGTGAAGGCTGCGACGATGACTATCATTGTAATAGTGAATTCAGGGCCGGCCCAGTTTCTGAATGAAGCTTTATCCAAACCGTAGCAGAGACTGATAGAGGCGGCAGCAAAGCCTACAATCCCGAAGCAGATGTGGGTAAGTTTGGATAAATTCTGAGGGATCCAGAATTTTCGTAGCTCGTATGCCCAGAGTGATGTCAGTCCATTCACGAGAGATACAGCTGTGAACACCATCGCCACGAGTGCTGGAATAACAAAATAGGACTGTTAAATATAACATTCCATCTCAAGAAAATATTTAGTGATTCTAACAAGTTTCGTTCGAGGGAGTAAAAAAATTATAACACAGTTGTATGTATGCAAAAGTATTTCCACTTTGAAAATCACAATCAGCTTTCACTTTCTCACTATGTACACATACTGACTGATCGGTATATAATAAAACTACTGTAAGCTTGTGTTTTATCAGACGTGACGTAAAGTACTTGTTCCAATGCGTTTAGTGATACACAGTGATGACTTTCAATTTCTAAATTTGTTTATCTGTACGATGCCTATCCAATAATGTATCATCGTTATGATCGCTATCAGTGACTTTTGAAACACTATCTTCAAATTCCTATACTATCTCCTAGTTTAAATCCTAATTGTCTGGGTCATTATCTTTCTAATTTTATTTTAATTTTAATTCCTTGTTTCGCAATACACCTCATTAGTATCTCTAAAACTTGTCTGTGCAAGTTTTTGAGCGCAAGTTATAAAAAAAAATGTTCAATCAAATGTTCAAATGGGTCAATCTGAAAATCAGCGCTGGGGCATGCTGCCATGTGTCCTAGCACTTGCTGAGATGGGTACCCATTGCCGGAACGTAGCTAGTTATTTCCATTTGTCTTTGTTCCTGTTTTGATATTCCTGTACCTAATTATGTTGTGGCAATAAATGTTTTTTTATTTTATTTTATTTTATTTTTATTAAATAATGGTAAGATAGACAAAGTTGTCATCTCAAAAATAAGAGCTGTCTAGGTGATTAAAAATAACTTACGTGACTGACCATACAGTCGCGTCTTCAGATGTTTATAAGCAAGTAGACAGGTCCATGTTTATGATGGCTAGTGCCTAGTGCAAAAATATGTATCGATTTAATCCTCTCATAATTATTTATCGATACCTTAATTCGACGACTTATGAACTATGGGACATATTTATGAGCAAGTTGTATGCACTGCACCCATATTTTTACACTTGACTGTACAGTTAGATTCTTACCAAATTGCCCATGCAACGTGTTCCAATGGATATCCTTGTCGAGGATCTTCAGGAAGCTGCCACCGAGGGCAAGTCCGGACCCCAGGAGTTGCAGGATCCAGTGAGCACGCCGCTTGTCGACCAGTCTCAGCCGGTTGGACCAGCCGTTGCTGGGGGACAGGCTCAGAATGGCTTCCGCCATCAGGAGTTGGTACTGAAAATGAAAAATATTTTTTTGCTATTTAAAAATCATTTTTAATGCATGATTTTTTGCCGACTGTACTTTTGTTGATTGTACTTGCACTTGCACTACATATCCGAATTTAACTTCACACCGTAATTTAATTTGCATTATTGAGTAGGACCATTACGGTACATGTTATATACCGTAATGGTACTAGCCAATGGTGAAAATGAAACTACCGCCCGATAACTACAATTGAGTTCGACTTCCGATTTTGAAAGATGGTAACACGGCAAGTTGAATACTTGTAATAAAATTTGATTAACAAATGAAAATTGGGAGAGTAGATTACATTCGCACAATTCAATCAGTCACAATTTTTTTCACAGTATACGATATAATTGCTTTGGCATCAGATTACACATTAATTACAATTTAACCAATACGAATACCTACTGGAATTGTGAAGTAATTGACTTGCAAGATTTTATATTTGGTTTTTAAAGTTGGTTTTCATATAATATATTTAAGTGTCATTGTGTTTATTTGCCAGCGATTAGAACCTACTAAAACTAATTTAAAAAAAAATAGTAGGCTTATACTAGACTAAAATTAGCAAAAAAAGTTTTTTTACTACTTTTTAAATTGTAGACAAGATTTTTTTGGTAATTTTACTTTTTAATTGTTGTATTAATTAAACTATAACTACATATTAGGGTGTTTCATTTTTCAAAATTTTTGATTTTTCTTTGACTTTGCTCGAATTCTTGTTTCCACTCATATGTAAAGTTCATACGCCAAAAATCAGTAAAATCGATTATCATCTAAAGGTTGCACAGTTTGATGACTTTTATGTCAAGTAATTGATATCGGTGTATTAGAGGATAGCAAAATTTTCAAGTTTATTATCTGAAGTGGAAAGTGATTTAAGTGTGTCGTTTAAAAGATTGAAGCATATTTTAACGTAAATAATAATGTGAATAGTCAACGACGAATTCGGTTACTCGAGAGGTTTCCTTGTGATATTTTGTTAGGAGCTGGACTTCCTTCCAAGGAACAAGTGCTGTTGAAACTCTTTCGGACGCCACTAAGTAGACAAGTATTAAACTGCAAGAAGTGTGGAAGAAGGCTAATATATATGTCAAGACAGTAACTGTTTGAGCTAACATTTAATAACTTTATAAGGAACACTTACCATAATTTGTTAACGTTTTCCTTAGAAATTATCCGAAAGCGTAAGAGACAAGACAAAGTGGATGCTTATAAAATGTAGCATTATAAATCGATTAAAGAAATCAACATGACAGTGACCTTGGACCAAGAATGCCCTTCATTAAGTAGTCATCAAGTCATGAAGACGATGAAAATAATTCTATTCTCTGTACCAGCAAAAATGTCAAGTCCTATTTATAAGTAAACTAAAATCTCTCGATTGGACACTCATAGCTGCATAGGACCGCTCCACTCGGCAAGCTCGTATCTACTTCGTTTATTACAGCTGTTAAAAGCCTTGGTCACGATGTCTCAGATGTTTCTAAATCGCCGTCTACTATTCATTGAGCTCGGATGACCAAAAGAAGCGAAATGGCTCAAAAAAATTATCATCATTCACCTTTACTCTAACATTGAAACAGTAAATTGTTGCCATCAATCGCATCCTGTAAGATTCTAGAAGACAGAGTAACTATTCTTTATTTAATGATTCGATCAGAGACGAATAGCAGAAACAAGCATGCAACAGAAAATGCGTGGTCAAGCGAACCAAAGATGAGGTTGCAACTTGTGTAGCCTAAGTAGTAAATTATTTATTGAGTACTTAATGTTCTATTTTATGCTTAATTTAATTTTATTTCACTTAAAAACGATGTGTGGCTACCATATTGTGCTATTTTTAAATAAAAGTAATTACTTATTTTTTTGGATTATTATTTAGAGCTGTTCATTCTGTGCAACCTCTAAACATGGTCCAATCCACTTGAAATTTGTAAAATATTCTATTAACATGAGCTAGAACCGGAAGCTGAGCAAAGTCAGAAAAAATATAACAAAATGTTTTTTCACCTACTAAAGTGAAACACCCTACTACATATACGCACCAAACACATCAATCCGGGCATTAAAAGCCCGTGCAACTCGATTTATAAGATTTAGCCTTATTACATATATGTAAATTAACAATAAAGCTTAAATAAAAGCATGTAAAAATTAATTCAAGCTGTATTCTAAAAATAATCTTGTGATACAAATATACATTGTTCTTTTTGCAAGAAAGAAGGAGTTCAATAAAGTAACTATTATGTAAATAAGGATTGTTAGAAAAAATATGAGAATCTTAATTTTTTTTATTAATGATTAAAAAATTATAATTTATTTCCATTTAACTGACCTTATCCGCGAAATTCAAATAAATAATAGAAGTGCAATGTATAAACATTTTTTGTGAACTACTTATTAAGTACTAGCTTTTGCCCGCGACTCCGTCTGCGAAGAATTCGTTTATCGCTATCCCGCGGAAAGTATGCAATTTTCCGGGATAAAAACTATCCTATGCCTTCCCAGGGTTTCAAAAAAACCTCCATAATAAATTTCATCTAAATCGGTTCAGCGGTTTTAGCGTGAAGAGGTAATAGACAGACAGACAGACAACACACTTCCGCATTTATAATATTAGTATGGATTAGTATGGATGTAGCTAAAATGGGACAGGTAATTTACGATACCTTTTAAAAGTCAGAAAATGCTTACCCCCAAAACGCATATAATAATATGCTGCGGCGTCGCACCAATCGGAAGTCCATTTCTTAGCGCATGCAGCAGTAACACTCCCACGGTCACTCCTATGAAGATATGAGATATCAAATTCAGTGTAGACTGGAATATACGAAGCTTGTAATTGTCTTCAGCTTCTTTAGGCACAAGTTGAGTAGTTGATGCGGTACCCTTCAACTCTCTACTGTTAAAAACACCTTCGGGGTCGTTCCCCACAGGCGGATCGACAACATTTGGCGGCATTTTTAAACAACTTGTTGAAATGAAGTTGGAAAAATTATGACCCAGTGCGATTTTAAGGTTGGTTTTTATAACACTATGCAGCTGATAAAGCGTTAAGTATTACTCGTTTATCGACTGATGTCATATCAATTACTGATGGCATAAAATGTAGCGCTTTGTCGTGTGTGGTAAACCACACGACGTAAACGTCGTCATGTGTCATGTCAAATGTTCTCATTTAATGCAACAAATGTCGTGTTTAAAAGCAAGTCACTCTTAAATAAATACAAACTGATACTGAATACTAAAACTGAAACAAAAGTTATGAAGTTACAAGAGTAAAAACATTAAAAGCTGTAATACAATTTGGCATTCATCAATTTTGGAAACAAATTTGGAATTAAGTACTTTGACATTAAATTATATTGTTTTACTTCGACACTGATTCAAATAAAGTACCTAATAAGTGGATCCTGGGAAAAATGTAATGCATAATTAATAAATTTGGTTTACGTTAATTCTGATAAGATTAGTTTGTCGTCTCATTGATCATTCATATCAAAACACGCGTTTTGCATTTTTGTTTTATCATCGTCATTAATTGTAGAGCTACCAGCTAGCCACGTAATTTTTTTTTATATTTAGTTTTTACTCATAATAAAGTATAAACTAATTACAAGTACAAATATACCTACTTACTTATTTACTTCTCTGGTGCAACGACCAAAAGTGTGTCATGGGCTCCAATACGAGTACGCCATAGATCCCGATCCTGTGCCACTGCCTGTGCCGTCTCTCGCCCGTCACCTGCCTCAAGCTCGCGCAGATCCGCCTCCACCACATCTGTCCAACGATATCTAGGGACGCCGCCCCGTGGCTTACAAACACAAATATAAAAAAAATAAGAACTTAAACTAAATTAAAACTACATACAATTAAAATAAATGAAAGTAACTACATAATAACTAAAACTAGAAAAAAATATAAAAGGTCCCCATGGCATGGACCCAAAGATTACCTGGTGTATAGTAATGCTAATAGGTTTTGCGAACTGCTAGCTCTTCGATCCCCTGTGGTATCGAACAGTCGTTTAGTGAGTTCTTTATAAAGAATTTGGGCACTGGGACCCTTGCCCTTGCTGAGCGGCCCGTCTGGCAGCTCGTCCTCTCTCTGGTAAGCTGTAAAAGCAATCAGAGGTTAAAAGCACGGTACGTCCGAAAAAAAAACTGAGGCCCACAGACCTAGGGTCTCAACTCCGAATGGAAAAGTTGTATTTTTAATTAATTCTTTGAAATCATGTCAAAAATCTCGTAGAAATTTAAAAAAAAATATTTCTATGCTTGCTCTTTCTCAAAATAATAATGAAGGTACATAAAATTGTAATAGTAAAAAGGTTTGTATGAGTAAGTATATATTTTTTTATTAAATAGGTACCTCACTCAAAGAAGCTTTAAATGGTCTGACATTTGCTACAACATTTTAAACGGACGTTCACTTTAAAACAATCTTCGAAACAAACGACTATGAAATCAATAACCAGTATCGAAGCTATCTATATTCCTGTACAAATGAAAATACACACTTATTAAAGGCCTGCGCGGATCTATAAATAAATCGGTGCGCCAACGCGGACGTTACGACAAATTAGGGATGATTCCACTTACGGCTTGAGCTGAGTCAAAGGTTTCCGTTGTCTTTGGAAGGAGAATTGAAGAAACATGAATTAGGTAGTAATCAATTTAATTTGATAATGATGATGTAAAGCAAAATTAAAATAACTAGACAAATACTAGTTAGGTAACCTGTAAATAAATATTCTTCGTAAAGGGTCATTCAAATGATTTTGTTCGCGTCTTTCCTGTGGACATGACAAATGTTAAGGCTCTGTAACCAATATGTTTTAGTTACGTCTACATCGTACATCTTAAAACGACTATGGCATAGTGGTTAGAGAACCTGACTACGAAGCTTGAGGTCCGGGGTTAGATTCCCGGTTGGGGCAGATATTTGTGTGAAAAATACGAATGTTTGTGCTCGAGTCTTGGATGTTTGATATGTATGTATTTATCAATATAAGTATGTTTATCCGTTGTCTAGTATACCCATAGTACAAGCTTTGCTTAGTTTGGAACTTGGTCAATGGGTGTCAATCGTCACGATTTATTATTATTATTAAGTTTGCGGACTCGGAGTCGCTAATTTTATGTCCACAGGGGAGAAAACTTTTGTTTCGCTTTTTGTTTCCTACGCTGTAGGTATGGCCATAAAACTGTCAAACTATACGACAAGCCACATGGTGTTTTGGTGACTTACACGTATAAAATTAAAAATTGGTCTGTGTTTAGGACATTATGTTGTTTAAAGTCGCAAAAGGTGAGTTAAAAAACCTTTCAAAATACTTTGCAAAATACATGTGCTTTTTGCAAAAATACACATGGTCCCCAGTGAAACAGGCTAAAATTGCACTGCGCTCGCGCACCTCGCACGAATATCAATTAACGTGTCGCATCGTGATCTACGCATTACTATAACCCACACTTACTGATCTAGGGGGCCTATGCTCTGAATAAACCGCGGTGTGAATGATCCAGTCTTAGCAATCGTGACTTAACAAAATATCAAGGCAAAGAAACGGATTTCCATCAAGTTAATTGTACAGCCGGCCAAAAATATGGTCTACCACTCTACGATTGAAGTTAATTTGCACGTCATGATACAACGAGGTCGATTTTCCCTTGCAATAATATGATGACAGTGGTTAATGACTTCACTCATTGTCAGTTAGAAATGTCAACCTATAGGGTTATTTAGACCTCACAGAAACTTTTGTTAAAACTGGTAGACCATTTTCATGGTCGACCCTACATTACTAGGATGAAGTAAAATTTAAGAAACGCATAATATTTATGGTACACTGTACTCGCGTTATTTTTTTATAGGTTTTTTTAGGGTTCCGTAGTCAACTAGGAACCCTTATAGTTTCGCCATGTCTGTCCGTCTGTCTGTCTGTCTGTCTGTCTGTCCGTCCGCGGCTAAGCTCAGAGACTGTAGTACTAGAAAGCTGTAATTTGGCATGAATATATTTATCAGTCACGCCGACAAAGTGATTAAATAAAAAAAAAAAAATTTTTTTTTAGGGTACCTTCCATAGACGTAAAGTGAGGGTGATTTTTTTTTTCTCGACTAACTCTATAGTGTGGGGTATCGTTGGATAGGTCTTTTGAAACCATTACGGGGTTGCTAACATAATTTTTCTATTCAGTGATCTGTTTGCGAAATATTCAACTTTAAAGTGAAAAATTTCTTTAAAATCGACCGTCCACCCCCTCTAAAATCTAAACTGTTGGGTGGAAAAATTTGAAAAAATTCAGAATGGTAGTAAATATATCAAAATTACTAGGAAAATTATAGTGGCTAAGATTGCTTGGAAATTATTTGTAGTTTAAGAGTAAATAGTAGCCTAAGGTATAAAACATACCTAAACTTGGATGATTCCGTACACATACGAAATCCTTAAAAAATATTACTTGAGTTTTTCGTAATGGCTACGGAACCATACCTTAGGCGTGTCCGACACGCTCTTGGCCGGTTTTATTTATTTTTGTATTCGATTTCGAGTAAAAATTTTCTGTATCGATCAGGAATTTCCTAATTTGTAAAACAATTACATAAACTTACTATTACTACTTAACTACTATTATTTTTTAGACGTAAGTGGTGGGAAATCAGCAAGTGGGCCACCTGATGGCAATAGATCACTGCGGAGATTGCAGAAAAGTTACCAACTCTTACTGCTAAAATTTATATACATACTTACTTCTACTACTCAAAATTGCAAACGCTGCTACCTAGCAGCCGAATTCGCTGGTAATATGGAAAAAGACGCCTGGACAAAACTTTGCATAAGATCCTATGTCCTCAACTGTCTCTAATGCAAATAAATGACATACAATCTGCAGCAGAATCAGAAATCCTACCTATAAAACCAGCACTTGATATGCCAACCTGTTGTTTTACAGGGTTATGTTTTCGCAGTTTACTTTTTCTTTATTGTATTTATTTATTTACATATTATGCTACGCAATAATAAATCTAAATTGTTTGTTAATTCATTATCATTTTATTAATTTATCTTTTTATTAAGTAGTTTATATAGTATATTTGTGTATCGTTCCGTGAGTCACAGACGGTTCTGGCAGAAAATCAGCGCTGCAGGCGTCTAACGCCTCAGCATAATGCTGAGTCAGCGACCGTTTCACTTTTGCATGGACACACATGCAGATCTGTGTATTTATTACTTCGTTGTTTTGTGAACCTTGTTTATTTGTATGAATTTGTGTGTACTTTCTTGTATTTGTGTGTCTTGTAAAAGTGAATAAATGTCTTCTTTCTTTCTTTCTTTCTTTCAGAATGGTATGAGAGGTTGTGAAGCTTAAAATGATCTGCATCCTTTTATAGGACCCTCCTAGGGCTCCTAGGGCTCTAGGCTGTGGTGGCCTAGTGGTTTGACCTAAGCTCACTCAATCAGAGGGTCGTGGGTTTCGAGCCCTGGCTGACACCACTGAGTATTTCGGTATTTATGTGCAAAATTACATTTGAAAACAGGAAAATATTGTGACGAAACCTGCACACAACTGAGATGAAAATCAATAGTGTGTGTGAGTGAAGTTCCCAATCCGCACTGGGCCCGCGTAAGAACTGCGGCCCAAGTCCTCTCATTCTGAGATGAAACCAGTGGTGTACAGTGGGACGTATATTGGCTAAGATGATGAGGATGACCATTATTGTTACATTGGCAGCAGCATTATGAATCGTTATTTTGAGTTCAAAGACTCATCCACTTTTGCTGCTAACTGTACCTAAACGATGAATTTTTTATTATTGTTAGTCGGACATTTTGAAAGAGACAGGACAATATAGGTAGATGAGTTAATTAAAGCTTCTCTAAAGTAGAACCAGACCGTAATTGAAATGTAGGCTACGCGTGCTTTGCATGTTTAAAGGTAACCGTTTTAGTTGTACTAATGAAGTTAAGCTTCTTAGAGGCGGAATAAGGGTTGAGGATAGCAAGGGCGAGGGTGGTTACTCCTAGCGAATAATTAGTAAAAGAAAATTAAATAACATTAAATATAAAGTTACTTTTAATCGAGGCTGAAAAGAATTATTTCATAAAGCGTCCGGGGTCAGAAGCCACAATTTTGGGCAATTATGTGTTAAATTTAACTTGATGTGTGTGTTAATATGATGATTAGATGATGGATACTTCGGTGAAAAACCACACACTCCCACACAGACAATCACGAGGTGATGTAAAGTTTTCTACACATTATGCCTAGGTACATGATAGTAAAATCTTTTAATTGGAGAAAGAGAGCCTGGGCCCTGGAGTGGGACTTACATGTTGAGGCTGGTAAATAAATAAGACGAGCAACGTGTCGTCATCGTTTGCAAAATTAATTATTCCAAACGAGGCACCATCAAATAATATTGGACGCTATTTTACAATCAATATCCCCGCCTTCTGTTCACAACTAACCGTTAAAGGATCGCAATTAATATAGTTATTAGTAAGTGTGGTATTTACCTAGCGATCGATAATTCTAGAATGATATTTGGTACCTATTCAGACATTTGCCTTAAAGCGTCTAACCAAAAACAACTTTAAAAGATAAGTGCACCATCACCTATTTGTATTTCTATAATAGGGATAAAAGGAAATACATAGTTTCATTAAAATAACTAACTTCACTTGAACTAACTTAACTGATTCACTCGCTTTATTCATTTAAATTCCATTCAATTCTGATCAAAATCATTTTGAGAAAATTATAACCACTCAGAGTGAAATAACTGACAACAAAACAGATGGGTACTTTCTAACCCGGATATGAGCACACGTCATGAGAGAATACTGAACAACGTTAAGTAAAAATCGAATCACGATCCCTAAGAAAAAACAAAATAAAATAGGTACCTACTCAGTATAAGACATGGTAAGTAAACTCGTAATGTAGCAGCATCCCAAATAATTCTTTCTCCAAAATGTGTGCAAAAGTAAATATTTTCTACAATCATACGCGAAGCTATGTGTCCAAATCGGGGTCCAGCAGGGTTCCGTAATAAACCGGCGCCGGTCAGCACAATTTAGGGGTCCCATTTGGACCTTTGCTAATGGAATTAAATCCAATTAGATTTTAGGGTTACGAGGTGAAGTTTGCTGACGGTAAACAAATGGCTCTTCGTTACGGCTCACACCTGCTGTTTGGACTATTTGTTCAGATATTAATTGCTGTCTGCTTGAATTGCGAGTATTTTTGTTGCGGAGTTAAGCGGACCTTTGTGGCTGTGGTTGGACATCTGGGATAAGATCACGTGAATGCTGTGAACCACGTTATGTTACACGCCGGTAATGTTCACTGGGTTGTTTATGTTTATGACGAGCCATATACATAATCAATAATATCACATAACTGACAAAAAATTGCCACATTTTACTAAGTATCATCAAAATTAATAGTGCTCTTCATTCTGAGTAAGTAAGCCCCAAACTTTCCTTATTTGAAAAAAAAGTCAAATTTAAAAAATATTATTTTAAAATGCCCAAAACCATGTTTTAAAAATGAGAATCTTATGGAAAAACAAAAGAAAATTGCAACATGCCCGATCGCATGCAACTCGTATTCGAACGGTAGGTATATTCCAAAACGGTTAGACCTTAGATATCCTGTCCACTTTCTGTCAAACTGTATTATTTATTCATCAAGTTATTTTTATCAGAGCCTAGGTTTAACAAGAGAATAACTAAAAAATAGAGTTGAAGATTTCTGTAAAGAATTCAACTCACTCCGAACATATTCTTTGAAAGTCAGCCGCAATCAAAACTTGGAGCTAACCAAGCCCCATAAGAGACAAACATTAACTTACAGACCGAATAAAATCAATCAAAATCCATCTCACGAGTATTCCAGTTCAAACAGTGTTCCGAGCATGTTTGATTTACTGTTACGGTTCTCAAACTGTTGGGTAAGGAAAATCTGCTTCTTCGGAAACCGAAATGATCGTTTCCGAATCAGTATAATTGCGTTTGCACGAGTAAACATGGCATGGATATTTTCCGAGTAAAAATATGTTCTTAATCTTATTAATTGTAGTGCAAAGCTCTGTTACGTAACCATGAAAGTTTGACAGCCACAGTTTCAGATCTATTGCAGCGTATTCGATAAAATTCATGAAAGTTCACGCGGGAACATTTTCTCAAGTTCCTATGTTTCTTGGTACGTGTGGTTTTCGATTAAAGTTTTCCATTCCGTCGTTGCTGAGTGTTTCAAGGGTACTATTTCTTGTCACGTTAAAACTAAAATGTTAACCGAATGAAGAGTTCAAATATCTCAACTTAATAGCAAAAGTTATCAATTTTTAATGCTAATAAACTCGTGATATTTCATTTAGTTTTCTATTCATAACATCTAACAGAAACAGCAATGATGAGTTAAATAAATATTGAAAATACCAAAATATGTAGTTTATCTAACATCGTCGTAAATAAGGATTTCTATTACTAACAATACATCCATTTCCAGCCCCAATCACAATATACATGATCAAATTGATACTACTAAACAAATAACAGTGACTTTGTTCTCAGATGGGGGTCATCAAGAGAAATTTCTATCAGAAATTCCGAGCCGGCGAAAAATTCAATAAGCTAGACATTTGTTAACGCAACTGGGATGGTTTTCATTTGCCGACTCCCCTAGGCAGTTAAGTTTACATTAAATTTGTCCAAGCGCGAAATTGATCTTTTAGTGAGGGGTGCCTGTAGCGAAAATCTAAATTGCTTCTCACTATTGACGCGTTGAACTGAGGCCATTCATAAAACTATTTCTTAAATTATTTTTGCTGTCGTCCAATACTTCGAGAACGCTGAGTAACGTGCATGCCTGTTTTCGAAGAAAGATGCATCAGCATATTCTTCATCGTTCCGCAGTTAAGACCGTTCAGTTTGAATCTTTTCGCTGTGAAAAATTCTAGAACGCAAGTTTATTTATTCAGCTGTGTTAAACGAAAATCAAGCCAGGATACTTAACCTCCGTAAAGTCATAATATTACAATCTTCTCAACGTTACACTCGTACGGTTGTGTCAATGTCGACGTTGATTTAGTATCCGATGAGTTCATCCTTCCGAATAATTGTGAAATAATTTCTTTTTATATTCAAACATTTACTTTTCAAGGGTCCAAGATGGGCTTTAAGTACTTACGTTGTTATCTTAAGGTTTCAAAGTTGAAAACCCCGAAAGGGATAACAGGTAGGCAAAGGAAAGGATTTCATTCCCCATGGACTTATGTGATATGGAAGGGCAAAGAGAATTGTGAACTGATAGAGACTTAAAATGGACTTATTTTGTTGAATAACAATATTAAATACGGATAATTCACGTCTATGATAGAGTGTAGCTTGACATGTTTCGGGCTAATCCGTAACCGTTCATCACGGAGCACTCGCCACGACGGCTTCTGCTAAACGCGCACTGCGCGCCACCGCTCTGCTCGCGCAGCTGCTCGACGAGACTGACAGCGTCACACAACTACTCCCGTATACATTGTAATTTTACTTTGTCGAAGTGCTACGGATATACCGAAACAGTCAAGCTAAACTCGATCATAGACGTAAGTTATTCGTATTTTTTCACTATTAAGTATTATTAACATAGTACTGATTATTTTTAACAACCTCTTTCCTTGAATTTATTAAGTTTAGTTACGAGTAAACTTTTCAAAGATACATCCATACCTCTCAATGATATCTTTCCGTGTAGAGCCTCTCTAATTTAAAATGACGCGCCCCAACACCGCATTTACGCACAGGATTTGAAAGTAGAAAATGGCCCTAAATACAGCTTCAATAGGTTCAAAATCCTGTGCGTAAATTCGGTGGTGGGGCGCGTCATTTTAAATTAGACAAGCTATGGTAGCATCGATCGAAGAATTTAAAATTTTTACTTGATTCGAAAACATAACACATTTATTTAACTAATGAATAGTTTATAGTACGACAAATTAAACACCCCGCTTGACGTACAACTTGAAACAGGATCCGCGGCCATTTTACATCCGTGTGCTCCCCTCAAATCTTGAGTAGTAGGGGAACGTAATCAAGGATTAATTTTCTACTTGGATTATTTTCAATCCACCTCCGTGTGTGAGCTTTAGATGTATCTTCAATTTAAAGGGCTCCCTTACTTGACAATTTAAGGCAGTGAGGTGTTACGGCACATGTATTCTATTAATGGTTATGTGCTTTGGCTTGTTTGTGGAAGGTATTTTCAAGGAAGGTACAGGAAGGGTAGGTTGATAATTAAACCTCAAATGTAGTTACTTACCTACCCGAGGACCCCGCATGCATCATTTATCAGATTAGAAAAATTGGAAATAAAGTAATAGTAATAGTAAGACTGTAGGTATGGGGGTACTACGGGTCTTCCTAGTGTTATTGTAGTTAAACAAAATATTCAAATTACAAGTTTATTGTCCGTTAGCACACGTCCATACACATAACATAAAAGTCAGAAGGCACAATAGAATCAGTAGAATTCACAAGCACAGGCACAAGCACAGCAGAAAGTTTATAGAAGATAGGATAGTCAAATAGTATTTAAAGGTGAAAGCATAAAACAAGCAACTTAAAAGCGAGTGTATAAAGTTCAATTTCGTAAGCCAGTATTGCGAGAGGATCGAGCGTAGGCTCCGCGTCAAAGTTCGGAATATGACTGGCTTGACCTCTGCGCTGCGCCGGCGATGCACCGGCCGCCTCGCCCAAACGGTAAATTAAAATGTAAGGGCGTTGGAGGTCTCGATAAATTCTATCGACCTATCGATGTATCGATGTTATCGATATTATTGACCGTTCGATAAAATGTTGATATTATTGTATATATATGTTCTTGTAATAGATAGTGTTTGTACATATCTACACTAATATTATAAAGAGGAAAGATTTGTATTTTTGTATTTTTGTATGTAATGAATAAATTCAAAACTACTGGACCGATTTCAAAAATTCTTTTGCCGTTAGAAAGCTACATTATCACTGAGTAACATAGGCTATATTTATTACTAGAAAAAATTAGAGATCCTCGGTAAATCTTACTAAAACCAACCCAAGGTGTAAAAAAATTAGCCATAAAATGTCTATCATCGCATGCGCTGCGGAAAGTATTGATGATAGAACACAAAAATGTTCTACAATATTATAGAACGTATCAATATCTACAAAAAACTTCGCGAGACCATATGACCAATTATTGTAGTTACGTCACTATTACTACTTTTTTACATTTTAAAAGATGATAGAAATGCCTATCAAAATCAGACCATGTTTTCCACACCTTTGTATTAATTCTTATCCAAATTAATTATTTCGTATTCAAGACTGGTTCAATACCTGTTGATTTCTTTTTGAATTATCGAAATCGGACATTCCGTTCAAAAAATATTACGAAATTAAAAATGTCAATATAAATAAATGCCTTAGTTTTTAATTTTGGAAATTATGACAAACTAGCGACCCGCCCCGGCTTCGCTCGGGTGCAATTATGCATGTATTATACATTATAAACCTTCCTCTTGAATCACTCTATCTATTAAAAAAAACCGCATCAAAATCCGTTGCGTAGTTTTAAAGATCTAAGCATACATAGGGACAGACAGACAGACAGCGGGAAGCGACTTTGTTATAATACTATGTAGTGATAGTGATTGAGTCATGTAAGTACGTTATAATTAGCATACTTATATATAAGTTTAATTATCTTTATTTATCCCAAAATGTTTATAAAGATAATAGATTAGTGTAGATAAAATAAACATTCCAAATAAAATACAGATCATTTCGGTGGGAACTGCCTGCCAATTAAAAAAATTAGGGTCAATTTATGACATTAAAAAGGTTAAAAAACCACTAGAGAATTATAAGAGTACATTATTATAGCTAGACCGTTTCAATGTGTCTTCGCCCGCGCGGTACAGGGGCTGGGGAGTATGATTAGAAAGGGGCCGAGAGAGGTGCGTTTCATAAAACAATTTCATAAAACTCGTGAGATCTACTACAGCTCACAGAGCCAGCAGTCTATCCATACTAATTCCATACTAATATTATAAATCCGAAAGTGTATCTGTCTGTCTGTCTGTTTGTCTGTCTGTCTGACTGTCTGTTACCTCTTCACGCTTAAACCGCTGAACCGATTTAGATGAAATTTAGTATACAGATAGTTTGAGTCCCGGGAAAGGACATAGAATAGTTTTTATCCCGGAAATCGCCCTTTAAGGAGGTGAAAAGGGGGGTGAAACTTTGTATGGAGAATCAATAACCACTTAACCGATTAAGACGAAATTTGGTATGCTTCCACGCATCCTTGATTGCTTGCATGCTTGCTTGCTTCCATGCCTGCTTGCATGTCTGCTTCCATGCCTGCTAGCATGCCTGCCTGCATGCTCGCTTACATGCCTACATGCCTGCTTGCATGCTCGCTAGCATGCCTGCTTGGATGCTCGCTTGCATGCTCGCTTGCATGCTTGCTTGCATGCTTGCTTGCATGCTTGCTTGCATGCTTGCTTGGATGTTTGCTCGCATGCTCGCTAGAATCCTGCTTGGATTCTCGCTTGCATGCTTGCTTGCATGCTGCTTGCACGCTTGCTTGCATGCTTGCTTGCATGATTGTTTGCGTGCTTGCTTGCGTGCTTGCTTGCTTGCATGCTTGCTTGCATGCTTACCTGCATGCTAGCTTGGATGCTTGCTCGCATGCTCGCTAGAATCCTGCTTGGATTCTCGCTTGCATGCTTGCTTTCATGCTTTCTTGCAAGCTTGCTTACATACTGCTTGCATGCATGATTGTTTGCGTGCTTGCTTGCGTGCTTGCTTGCATGCTTGCTTGCTTGCTTGCTTGCTTGCTTGCATGCTTGCTTGCATGTTTGCTTGCTTGCATGTATGCTTGCTTGCATGCTTGCTTGCATGCTCGCTAGAATCCTGCTTGGATTCTCGCTTACATGCTTTCTTGCATGCTTGCTTCAGGCTTGCTTGCATAATTGTTTGCTTCTCTGAAATATTTATGGTTCACGTTAGCAATGCCGCGGGTAAAAGCTATATTAGATAAAGTGATTCAAGAGGAAGGTTTATAAGTATAATACATGCATAATATAGTTGTACCCGTGCGAAGCCGGGGCTAGTCGCTAGTATAATATATATTAAGTAGGTATTTATAATTATTTTGTGTGTTTAGTATTAAGTAGATATAAGATGTAAATAAATAATTATAAGTTAATAAATTATTGTAAGTGTAATGTATTGTTATGTATTATTATAGGATAATTGTAAGGTAATCGTAGACAAGTAGGCTACAAGACTTTACAATTTTCTATCAAAAAATTTCCTATTCAGTATTTAAAAAATAATTTTGACTTTGGGCCACTTCATCTTCGAAAGTGGATATTGCAGGTATAATCTAATGTATGAAAACGACGTTTAAATTTGTTAATACGTCGACGACATTTTTTGTCGAATATAGGTATCGCTCAATATCGGGATGAATGGCGAAAATGGGGGAGGCCTTTGCCCAGCAGTGGGACACTTCTCCAGGCTAATTAATAATAATAATAATAAGTATGCACATTCTGTTGGCCGCCTGTATTTTTGGGTTATACACAATTTTATTTGTTTGCGTCTCTCCTGTGGACATGGTAAAAGTTATGGGTCTTTAGCCAATATTTTTTAGTCAAGTCTACATCCGCGTGTGGGACACTTGGCTACCTTTCGGCCCATTTAAATAAATCTTAAGTTTGCTGAATCGGAGTCGCTAATTTTATGTCTATAGGAGAGACCACTTTTGTTTCTCACGCTGTGTATGACCCTTTTGTTACTTAGCTTCGCACAATTGACCATTTTTGTTTTATTTTCTGTTAAATGTAACTAGTTTGAGGCATCATGCGAGACTTAGGCAAGGTCAATTTTGCTTAAAAAATCAAAGTTTATAACACGCAACACAGATAACAAAAGTCATCCACTTAAACACAGGTTCGTGTTTACGTTTTTACTAAAGCAATAAAATTAATTTAAATACTTATATCTTTATTTCTGTTGTTAAAAATAGATTTCAGCAGCGTTTATAAACATCAAATCGAGTTCATAAAATTTTAAATCGGCCTAATGAAATCATATTAGATTCCGCCGTTTCGCTGAATGTTGTGGAAAATGTAAAATTTATGTGCACCCTCTACAGTGTCTTGAATGAAGGCTCCTCCATTTTATGGTTCGCGTGGGAAGATTTATGGGTGGCGTTAAAATAAAATACAATTTCATCCCCCGCCATAGGTTCCGTGAACGGAGACGTCGAGAGAACCGTACACTCGGCTGGAACTTTTGCATTACCCATTCGTTGAGGTGACTGCGTAAAGTCAATTTCACGTGGAACACATGTCATCTCATCCCAGCCTATCGCCCCACTGCAGGGCACAGGCCTCCTCTCAGAATGAGAGGGCTTGGGCCGTAGTTCCCATGCGGGCCCAGTGTGGATTGGGATATAATGATTTGTACTTAGCATAATAACAAATTATTTTTTTGGTGTTGGTTCTATGACTGATCTTTAGGATAACTTGTAACTTTATTAAATTTTACCATTGGCTCGCATGAAGCGGTTCGCTTCATCTTTCGTAACGAACTGCTAAGCAATGGAATTCGCTCCCATCGTCTGTATTTTCAGATAGATGTAACCTCAGGCTCTTCAAGGCTAGAGTGAACAGGTTGGTGTAAAAAAAAAACTTTTTAATATGAAGACGAGAATATTTTTGGCCATAAAAATTCGCAGAAAACTGGTCAGCACTTATTTTTGTTTCTTTTCTAAACACCAGCCTGGCCAGTTGATCTAATAATAATAATATCAATAATAAAAAAATTTTATTCCGACAAAGTCCATATTTTACTAATAATAATATCAATAATAATAAATTTTTATTCAGAAAAAGTCCATATTTTGTTAGTTACAGGTGTTACATAAAAAATTATGTTAGTAAATAAAATTAATTATAAATATTGTAGTACACGGAGTATTAAACTAGATGGCGCTAGCTACCCGACTTCACACGCAACGCAATCGTCACTGGCGCGGTGCAGCGAGGAGTGTAGTACCAGAAGTCACCCAGAGATGGCGTTGGGGTCGAGTTAGATCGCGCTATCGTTTGGTCAACGTAGAATCCATATAACCGTGATGTAATATTTCATTTGTATCAAGTGTTAGGAGCAGGTTTATACTTAGTTGGCTGCATTCAAGTTATTGAACATCTCCCAATATAAACCTAGACAGGCCTGGTCACAGTGCGGTGTCTCTGTCGAAACGCCCGCCGTTCCCTGAGTATATTCCGTACATCTGTATTGTTGAGACTATCTTAATAAACCGTTTGATTTGTACAACGTTCGTTTCCGTCCGATATTCAACCCGCTACAGTGGCGCCCAACGTGGGGCTCGAACGAACCCAAGTGCGTGGTTTCAAGATACGGACGGGAGACAACATATCCGGTTAAAACTCGCACAGGAATATCTCAACACAAGATGAGTGTCAATCTGTCAACGGAACAATTTCAGCAGCTATTGGCGAACTTTGGAAGTAGTCGAAAAGGCAGCATGACGTCATGTAAAGCCACTTATAACGGTCGGAAGGACAGGGAGACTGTGGAAGCTTTTCTTACGGCGGTACAAGTCTTCAAGAAGTTAGAAAACATCAGTGAGGTTGATGCGCTCGCTGCACTACCACTGATCCTTCAAGATGACGCTGCCATATGGTGGCAGGGTACTAAGAACACCATCACCACATGGGAAAATTTTGAAAACGCGCTGAGGAATACCTTCGCACCAAAGAAACCCGTACATGAAATTTATTTGGAAGCTTGTGGGACGAAGCAAGCGCCAGAAGTTTCAACGGACGATTTTGTCACGAAGAAAAGAATGTTATTCTCCGAGCTACCCAGCGATGAACATCTGAATGTGAAACAGCAGCTGAACATAACATACGGGTTACTAAGCCTTAAAATACGTGAAAAGGTCCCCAGGGATTCAGTCAAAAACTTTGAGGACCTGCTGAAGAAAGCACGCAGCGCAGAAGCTTTACTGAAAGAGAAAGCAGAAGGAAGCGAGGTAGACCACGAAAAGGACCTGCGCCTGCCCGGGGCCGTGGTAGACCAAAGAAACAATTATTCTTACCTCGGTGGGACACCTCGGGACCAAAAGGGGGGAGTGTAGTACACGGAGTATTAAACTAGATGGCGCTAGCTACCCGACTTCACACCCAATAGTCACTGGCGCGGTGCAGCGAGGAGTGTAGTACCAGAAGTCACCCAGAGATGGCGTTGGGGTCGAGTTAGATCGCGCTATCGTTTGGTCAACGTAGAATCCATATAACCGTGATGTAATATTTCATTTGTATCAAGAGTTAGGAGCAGGTTTATACTTGATTGGCTGCATTCAAGTTATTGAACACCTCCCAATATAAACCTAGACAGGCCTGGTCACAGTGCGGTGTCTCTGTCGAAACGCCCGCCGTTCCCTGAGTATATTCCGTACATCTGTATTGTTGAGACTATATTAATAAACCGTTTTATTTGTACAACGTTCGTTTCCGTCCGATATTCAACCCCGCTACAATATTAATTAAACATAAGTAATCCAAATCATATCAAATCAAATAAATTAAATTAAATTAAATCAAAATAAATTAATAATAAATTAAAAACAAATCACATAATTTTATACACAGCCTCTGGATCCCATGTGTACAGTATCCCAGTGCTACCAAAAGACGCAAGCAGGAGACTCGAGAACATGGCGCAGCCAGCGTAAACCAGCGTCTACGATTATGAAAATATTAAATATTTAAGATATTTACTAGATAAAGCTTAACTATAGTTTTTCATTTTTAAAAAGGTTGATGTTTTGACCAATTACGCCATGCAGACAAGTTTAATTCTGATTTACAGTGCTGACTTTACCGTCTGTATGTTTTGAACATAAATATACGAATAGGTATATTCGAAGGGCATATATTACGAAGATGACGCTTATTACGTCTGTAAAGCGAGTCCTACGTCTCGATATTAAACTGGTGATATGCATATTATTGTAATAATGTAGGCTTTGTTAAGGACATTCTGTTTATCAAGTAAGCCTCAAAGGGAACGGTAAACTCGATTAGAGCTGTAATGGATAGTTTATAGATTAAATGATAGACAATACTGTAGTATAGTTAGGACCTACGACATATCGAGCATGCTCTATATACAATTTTTCTCTTTTGCGTTTTAGTGACGTGGGGGTTCAAGTATAATCAACAGCAACGAACTCTTTAATGTATAAAATATTGTGCATAAGATCTTTAGGATATTAGGTACCTACATTTACATAATTTAGGTACCCTTTAAGGGCAAAACAATATGAAATGGACGCTATAAACTTTCAGTTATTATGTTGTATTTTTTATAATTATTTTTTACTTTACAATATACCTAGCAAACATAGTATAAAAAAACAGTTTTTCAGTATTTTTTCCTTAAAGCGTTGCAATGGATCCAACCCGTTTTAAATATGCTTTTGTAATTAATGTTTGTTGAATTAAATAGCATTTTTTTCTGTGTTTTTACATTTAATACGGTTACATTTAGATTTTGTGTCGATATTTACATAAGGCGCGTTAATATTTTACTCAGATACATTGAGTGGCCATTGCGTAAAATAACTTTAAACATAAGTATATACTTAATCACAGGCTGTATTTAAAGAACTATAAAGTACATGAACTCTCGCAACACAAGTGCAGGAAGCTAGCTTAATAATAAATATACAACAGGCAAGTCAAAAATGTAGGCCTTTAATAAACACAATTACACACGCCATCAGCTTAATTGCTGGGGTTTGTTAATTATTTCCCATTCGTTTTGTTTTTAAATTCTACTCTGAATTTCAGCAATGTCACGTGCTACGGCTTTTTTTGTAACGGTTGAGTTAGTAAATTACTGGATACTGGAATCCTAAGTACACCTAACGTGCATATACGTAGAAAATACATTGTTGTGCAAGTGGCTATGGCTAGAGACAACCATAACAAGATTTAAAGAAGTCCTTTGGTAGTTTGGACGGATGACCGCGTCCGTACATTCGTATGTCATTCAACCTTGATTAACCTTGCTAATTCATGTTATTTTTTGAAGTGAAACTTCTAATGCAACTTCCAACAAGGTCGCGTTAAACGTTTAACGCTACCATGGAGGGCGTATGAAAGCATTAGTATATGTACTGCCGAAGCAAGTAATCTCGCATTGTATATATACTAACGGATGTTAAAAACTTCGATACTGCGATGCAGAACTCATACTGTCTGTGCAAATGTATGAGACTTGATTAAAGCACCATCTAGTGAGTAATTTAAACACATAGATGCATAAGTAAATTTAGTTCTTTAAGTTATTGCAATAAGGTTCATATTGATGTATAAGTGCCTTTTTCATTTCCACATTACGAAGTTTCACTTCTTCCGCGCGGAGGAACTGCACGCACGATTTTAATAATCGTATTCTTATATAAGAATCACATTAAATAAGCGAGAAGCGGTCGGGAGATCACAACAATTACCAATTTACCACAACACAGTCCTACGCACGATCCAAGGTGAGTACCTACTTACATGCAAAAATTAAAGTAAAACCCTTTTTACCCGACTGCAAGAAGGGTTATTTGTATGTAGTATTTAGTAGAGTATCCGTACAAACGTACAAAGAAGTTGACGTTCCATATTCTAAATATTTTATTCAAGTCCGTATCAGCTCTGCACGCTACCTACATACAAGAGGAGGTTTATTACCCTATGCCTGAATTATATAGTTAGTATAGTTCAGACTATGTGGGACCCTACTAATAGTGTCGAAGATACCAGCAGCCGGAGTATATTTACTTGAAAAGTTTCTGCTACGGCTAATTATTGGCGTAGGTAATAAATGTCTTTGTTTCCGTGTCCTAAAAATCAAAACTACTTAGATTATAGAAGTCACAAAGTTTATTTTCAAAAACTTAAAAGAATTCTTTTATTTACGTATTCTTTTAAATGCTGACTAAAAACTGATTGGACGATAAAATTTCGGACTCAGTTGCATTAAGCTATGTATATACGTACGGTTGAATGTGTCGACTAAAGGCAGATGCACATTGCCGGCGGACATCCGAAAAGTATTTCCGGACTGTCTGTTGCAAGCCTCGCCGTTAAGCTAGGAAACGTTATCTCTACTATTTTGCAATATTTTTGTTAAATTTTTTCAAGAATTGCGCAATAAAGTAGATAGAACTTTTGATTGAATTTTTTGATGAAATAAAATATTTTTCACGTTGCTTTACATTTATTTTGAAATGGCTGATTTTTTCTGGTCTCATTTGGTCCTTTTTAGGGTTCCGTAGTCAACTAGGAACCCTTATAGTTTCGCCATGTCTGTCCGTCTGTCTGTCTGTCTGTCTGTCTGTCTGTCTGTCTGTCCGCGGCTAAGCTCAGAGATCGTTAGTACTAGAAAGCTGTAATTTGGCATGAATATACATATCAGTCACGCCAACAAAGTGGTAAAAGGACTAGACGTCTGAAATAACACATAAGCCGGTGTAAATTTTTGGAATTCCCATAGGAATTTGTTAGAATTCCGAAGTTTTAATTCTACTACGAGGTTTTATAGTTTAGGTACGCTTGCAAAGACGCGGGTAAAGTCCGCGGGCGGGTCTTTTAATATATCCAAGCAGGTCAACGGCTTGCAACTACCACGGTGTTTGAATAATCTTGAGAGTCGTGCAATATACCCGTTGACCCACACAGATACCTATCCTAATGCCAGAAGTCAATTGCATTGAACTATCAAATGAGCACAGCTTCTGTAAATTTACTATACATGTCGAAATGCTTTAGAAATAACTGATTTAGAAAGTATGAATTAGTATCAAATAAAACAAACATAATTATGCAAAAAATGCTATAATGAAGACCGTGTACCTTGTGGATAACAAAGGTCACAACATGTGTCTTGTTCTAAGATTAATGTTTAGTAGAAGAAGCAACAGGTAAACATACTTGTATGGATATATTTTATAGCTATTAACCTAACCTAACCTACAGGATAGTCCTGAATTATATCCTGAATAGTTTACAGTTTCAGAAAAAAATAAAATTTGGGAAATGAAACATTTGCCAAATGAATCAGTTTGCGAAAAATAATACACAAAAAATAGTACACGACATAATACATACAATAATTAAGAACACAATAAACAAAGTAGTACAAATTACTTAGAGTAATTAATTTTTCCGTCCTTCACACTTCTAATACGTTTTATTTCCAAGGTTTAACATTACCAGCTAGGTTTCGTAGCTTCTGGATGTAGGCTACAGATCTATATACTAAGTCAATATTGGAGAGTCGCGTCTCCCAAGCGGAGGATTTAAATTGCAAATGGAACCCTTGAAACATTGAATTTGTGATAACGTTTTGGGTTAACTTAGCCATGTTTTGATGTTTCAGCATCCCATCATTTTTAAAGTGTTAAGATTTGAGATAGTCAACGGAATAAAATGGTCTTAAAAATATTAAGTCTCTTTAAAAATAAATTATGTTCAATATAAAAACCCGTTCAAGTGCTAGTCGGACTCGTACATGAAGGGTTCCGTACTGTTTTAAAAATAGCTCAGTAAAAAAATTATAAAAATCGACTTCAAAATGCTAATAAAAACACGTTTCTTGTATGACGACCCGTTTTAATTTTTACCAATATTTAATTTTTAGTATTTGTTGTATAGCGGCCACAGTAACACTCGGTGAAAATTTGAAGTGTCTAGCTACTACGGTTCAGGTGATAGAGCCCTGTGACAGACGGACAGACGGACAGACAGTGGAGTCTCAGTAATAGGATCCCGCTGTCACCCTTTGGGTATGGAACCCTAAAAATATGTAGCCATATATGTATATCATGTTTCCTTAAACATGTGCTACGAGGACTTTGGGAATGAATGATTTGCTAATTATCCCAATGCATCAAAAGAAAGATTAAGAATTTAAGTATGAATGATTGTGAGTAATTACCATTAATTATGAAATATAATCAATCAATAATAGTTCATTAAGATTAAAAATACCAGCACAGGCGTGAGATAAAACAATAATTAGACTAAATCAACATCATTGAAGATTAGTTTTTGAAAATCATTGTTTATTTTATTTTTTACAACTTTCTACAATTTTCTTCTTTGGCGGCAATAATGAGCATAATGAGCAGCTTTGTAATCCTTCATTATCATTATTTCAGCCGAAAGACGTCCACTGCTGAACATAGGCCTCCTCTAAGGCTCGCCAAACAAGTCCTGCGCCATTCGAACGCGTTCCAGGTCGTCGCTGCATCTTGTTGGAGGCCTATCTACACTGCATCTTCTGTCTGAATCTTTTGTAATCCTCAGTAACTAATATTTTTAATACAGAGAACTAATAAAAACTAATATTTAATATTTTTAGTAGTACTTCCTTTTGTCTGTTTGTTTTTTTGTCTAAATAGGAATACGGTGTCATATTGAAATTATTATAATCATATACCTACCTAACACTTAGGCCGATACCTTAAAATTGTAAAAAATAAGTTTCTGAGTTTGCGTGATCAAGAGAAACAAGCTATTGAAAGTTTATTTTCACGCAAAAATGGTAGAATCAGAACCGTTTATAATGACTGCCAACAATAGAGTTTGCCTTCTGATTATGTATTTAACAATAAAGACTTTTACGGTCAAATTTTAGTAAAGCTTATCCTACTAATATTATAAACGCGAAAGTTTGTAAGAATGTATGTATGTATGGATGGATGTTTGTTACTCTTTCACGCTAAAACGGTTAGACGGATTCTGATGAAATTTGTCACACAGATAGTTTATAATCCGGATTAACATATAGGATACTTTTTATCCCGGAAAATTGCATAGTTCCCGCGGGATAGCGATAAACGAATTCTTCGCAGGAATGCCAAAACCGCTAGAATTACACATATGTAATGTATGATGGAAATGTTTATCTTAAATAGTCCTACAAAAAAAACCGCCACAGTATATATCTTTCGAAATTCCCACGGGATAGGGAAATATCTAAACTTTCTTTGTTTTTTTGTTTATAGCAGAATGTCTGAAACTATTGAGCCAATTCTAAAATTTCTTTTACCATTAGAAAGCTACACTATTCTCGATTGACATAAGTTACTTTTTATCCGGGAAAATTAAAAATTCCCACGGGATAGAAATAAATTAATTCAATTTCGTACCTGATTTTAATAATTCTTACATATTATGTGATATGACTATCCCCGATTAACAAAAGCTATTTTTTCTTCGGGAAAATACAAAATTCCCACGGGATAGAAAAAACTGAATTCAACTTCGGGGCTGATTTTGAAAATTCTTTCACCAATAAAAAGCTACAACTATTCCTGATTGGTATAGACTACTCTTCTTCGGGAAAATGAAAATTCCCGCGGGATAGAAATAAGTGAATTCAACTTCGGGGCTGATTTCAAAAATTCTTTTACCAATAGTAAGCTACAGTATCCCTTATTTACATAGGGTACTTTTTCCGGGATAATAAAAAAATCCCGCGGGATAGAAATAAGTAAATATTCAACATCGGCGCTGATTTTAAAAATTCTTTCATATGATATGATATGACTATCCCCAACTGACATAGGCTACTTTTTCTTCAGGAAAATGCAAAATTCCCACGGGATAGAAAAAAACTGAATTCAACTTCGGGGCTGATTTTGAAAATTCTTTCACCAATAGAAAGCTACACTATTTCTGATTGATATAGACAACTCTTCTTCGGGAAAATGCAAAATTCCCGCAGGATAGAAGTAATACAATCCAAATTTGTGGCTGATTTCAAAAATTCTTTCACTAATAGTATGCTACAGTATTCCTGATTGACACAGGTTACTTTTCTACGGGAAAATACTAAATTCCCACGGGAAAGAAATAAGTGAATTGAATATAGGGGCTGATTGTTAAAATGATTTCACTAATAATAATAAAAAGCTACGATGTCTCTGATTTTCAAAAAAGGTCAAAAAAGGAATTTCTATCCCGCAGAAACTTTACTTTGCACTTTCCGGGATAAAAAAAGCCTGTTTCAATCAGGCACAGGCCTCCTCCCAGAACGAGAGGACTTGGACAGTAGATTTGGGAACTTCACACCCACCATTGAATTTCTTCTCAGGTGTGTGTAGCTTTCCTCGCGATGTTTTCCTTCACTATAAAGCTCATGGTAAACTTCAAACGTAATTTACCACATGAATTCGGAAAAACTCAGAGGTGCAAGCCTGGGCTCAAACTCACGACCCTCAGCTTAAGAGTCCATAGGTCTGACCACTAGGGCACCACGGCTTAGCGGCTATAGAATTCACTTATTCCTATTCCACGGGAACTTATCAATTTCCTGGCATTATCCTATGTGTTAATTCATGTAATAAACTACCTGTGTGCCAAATTTCATCCAAACAACTAACATTATTGTCTTCGCGAACGAAGTCGCGGGCAAAAGCTAGTTATGTTATAAAATAAGTAACCAATAACCAAATTCTGACGTACCTACCTACTCATAAAAATCAGTCCACACAGATTTTACAAATTCCGAGAACATTTTAGCAAGCCGTACATATCGCGCGAGTGAATTAACTTTACTTTAGTTGATAACTAAAGCATCTCCCCGTTAAAAACTAATTAAAACACGGAATCTGTTTGCTTCACAGAACTAAATGACAGTAAAATAATAACTCGTGACGTCCCAAGCTCCCAGCAGCTAAGCGCACGCTGGCCAGAGGGAACATCAAAATTAATTTCAAAGTTTTATCGAAAAATATTGGCAGTAGAAATGCAGGGACCTCGTTGGGCCCAGAGCCGGAAACATTATGACGACTGTGGTACATTTTTTTCTTTGTATTATGATTACTAGCTGTTGCCCGCGCGACTCCGTCCGCGAAGAATAATTATATAAAAATCTCGTGTCACGGTGTTTGTTATCGAACTCCTCCAAAACGGCTTGACCGATTTTTATGAAACTTTTTGTCTGTATTCGGTAGGTCTGAGAATAGGTCGTAGGCTATTTTTTATATCCCTATTCCTCGCGGACGGAGTCGCGGGCAACAGCTTGTAGGGGTATAAAAAATAGCCTACGACCTATTCTCATACCTACCAAATATAGAGAAAAAAGTTTCATTAAATCGGTCAAGCCGTTTTGGAAGAGTTCGATAACAAACACCGTGACACGAGATTTTTATATATTAGAAGTTTAAGGGGCTGTTTCACCACCCATTGAATAATTTTAACTGACGGATAAATGTGATGCCGTCTCCGTCTATTCGAACAAAACAAACAGAGGCGGCATCACATTTATCCGTCAAATAAATTTGATCAATGGGTGGTGAAACAGGGGGTAAGTATTACAAGTTTTAACAGTAGCAAAAGTTTTTGAAAGTTGCTATGTCGTATGTGGAAGTTACGGTGTTATCCGTCTTTCTTTACAGGAATATGGCACCACCATAAAAAGAAATATACCCTTAGTTACATATATATTACTATTTTACCTTTTACATATGCACACACGCGCGTTCGGCGGGCGCGGCGAGCGATTCCACTGTTCATTGCGCGCCCGAGACGCTCGCCGCACAGTACTTACTTCGCAGCACACAATGAACAGAGTAAACGCCACTTTTTGACTGGGCCGATAAGGTTATACCATGCAATATCAGCGCAGAACTACGGCGCCTCGATTCATCAATTCACCGTCAGTCAAACGTAGGCACGTGATGGCAGTGGCTCAGCATGTCCGAGGCAACGATCAGGAGACTTCATGTTGATGACATGGCAATAATCAGCGCCTGCGGATGAGCTACCCTCAATCCGCGCGCCGTTCCCGCATCGACGTCATCTGGCCTAATAGGCACTACGAAGTTCGAATTTCCGATCTTCCGATTGAACCGTGCCTTTCATATATTTAACAGGAAAGTGAGAGGGATAGTACGATAGGACCTTCGAATTTCGGAGTATTCGCCCTGACGTACTCATAAGTAAGCGCGGTGACCACAAGTTGCACATGCGCCGCTTGCGGTCTATTAGTTTGTGGCGAGACGTTGCGATGCTGATTAGTGCGTTACAGTAAGTACTTACGCAGTTTCATGCAAAGAATACTGAACTGAAAGTTTAAGCTTCGAGATCTTTTTAGGGTTTAGTTACGTTGGTGTTAATTTTGATAAACTACTTATACGACATTCCGATATTGTTAATTTTGCTCAGACGTTAAAAAACATTATCAATTATGGAAAGTTCCAGGATAACGATAACAGATAAATTTAATGCTCTGAAAATCACGTTGCAACCTCGTGACATCGCACCATGAATCTGGGAAAAATTATCGGATGTTTCGAAGGTTGTCAGCAAATTTTCTTATAATCTTTGCCGCGTCATTAATTATTGATATGCGAGTATCTGTCTCTGAATTATTAAGATACGGATTTGCTTACATTTTAGTATTGGGTTTGATCACGTAGACCAGTTTCTTGTCGGTAGAACTTTATTCTACTTGTACGTATTTTGAGTGTGCTTAAATTTAAGTAAATGTTGGGCAGCATTTATCTAATTTACAAGGTGTGTTAAATTAATAAATTTAGTTTTGTATAGAGCTACTTGCTTACACTTCTAATTAACGTTAAAATAATATTCACGAGGTGTCAGTTAATATCATTGCAGATACTGTAAGTTCAGGTTACTTTAGCTCAATGGAGGGTGACTTTAGCCCATACAAAAAAGCACATGTAGACGAGTTTAACATAAAACGTAAAAACATCGGCAGTCAGCTAAAATCAACAAAATTACTATGTCCCATAATTTCAATGCAATGATTTTTTTTTTCGAGGCTTTAGTGCACCTGTGTGACTATGCCAGCCTCAATGCAATGATAAAATCTGAATTGAATTAATACCAATGACCAAAGTTAGCCTTCGGGGCCAAAGTAACCCGACCTTATTTATGGTAGGACTAAGCAACTTTTTCATTATATCGCTGGATCTTAAATATTTCGCTCCTATACCTATCGGACGTCATCGAATATAAAACTCAAACAATAGCCACTCAACTCTGACTCAACCTGTGTCATTGATGGACGGTGTAGATTTTATAGATGATTTTTCTTGCATTTCAAACAATGACGCCGGTATCATTAATCTCGAGACTACCGGTAACGGTACCCGGTATCCGGACAATCATAGCTAACTAGGTACATAACATACTGATGCTATCGAATAGATCGAACTAATCGATTTACTGGCCCCGAGTTGACTTTCATTAAAACTATTGGGTCACAAAGCTGATGTGATAGAGATATGTCCCGCGACAGGTTATGCTAAGTCCTTCTTGCGCTGTGGGTCTCGAACTGTACTTAAAATTATCTAAAGTGGTGTAAAACTTTAGTGTTATTAATACGACTAAAAATTTATCGCGTATAATTGTGCATCGTCAGTACAACGATACGTATTTAATAGGCAACATAGAGATAAAGCTGGACTATTTATAAAGGTTTTAACACAAACCAATAAAGCGATATTTAATTGGTGCTACATCGGTTCTGCTCAAAGTTAAATGTATATCGTTACTCGCGACGTGTTAAAAATGGTTTTTTTATGAAATGCCGGGAAAGGTAAACAATAGCAAAATTAGAGCCCCATATTTGCGAGGCGTTGGCTGGCTGTTGCAAAACGGTTATAAAGCCGATAGGTACGGCGTGGAAATGCGTCGAATGCATGTTCACAGTTCAACTCGAAATTCGGCGAGTGCACTCGTTAGCGAAACACACTAGTGCTAAATGGACGAATTGTCAAGGAATTTTGGGAACGAATTTATCTATAGGTAGTTACGTTTTCGTACTCGTTTGTAATTGCCGTTGAAGATGTTCACTGGAATTTCTGAAAAATCTATCTTCTTCTATGTAAATAAAAATTAATCGCTAAATAATTATGTTCATCATCATCATCATCATCATCCCAGCCTATATACATTCCACTGCAGGGCACAGGCCTCCTCTCATAATGAGAGGGTATGGGCCGTAGTTCCCACGCGAGCACAGTGCGGATTGGGTACTTCACACACACCATTGAATTTCTTCGCAGATGGTTGCAGGTTTCCTCACGATGTTTTCCTTCACCGTATAGCTCATGGTAAATTTCAAATGTAATTTCGCATATAAATTCCGAATAACTCAGCCGGAATTTGAGCCCACGATTATCTGCTAAATATGTTGCTAAACGCAAAACTCGAAAACGGCTTAACCGATCTGGGTAGTTTTAAATTTCTAATCTTTATCGAAGGCCGAGGAAAGAGTTCCCTGAAATCGCCTATAAACTATACCTTAACCTATTTCCTTAGTAGCTTCTTACGATATCCATGAAAGATATGGAGAGGTGTAATTTTATTATTAACCCGACACCACACAGGTAAAAACGCTAGTTGTTAATAATAATAAAATAAAACTAGATAAATTGCAGCTAGAGTCACGAAATGTACCTACAATCGAAGAAACTGAAATACGTGAATAATCCTTTCTAGAGATAAGTTCGGCTTTGTACTCTTTTTGTTTGATGTTTTTTGTATTATTTTTGTGTTTTATGTACAATAAAGTATTTACATACAATTACGTACCAGAGTAGAACGTTTTCACAATAAAGATCAAAATGATTTCTTTGGCAGATGTATGGAATGTCACTTATGTAATTTGCAGCGAAAAGATTCCACTCTGATACGCGATTCAGTTTCTTCGGCTGTACCTAAATACTTCCTCATTTCCAAATTGTGCAAGTTACTTAAAGATGGTAATGCAGAATGACCACATTGATATTTTATCCAAAAATGTCCATAGAAAATAGAAATTGCCTTTATTTTAAATGCATTTTAGTTACCTACTTAAGATACGATTCTTTTTTTTTATAGTTAAAAATGAGAAAAAATAATACTTTAAAGCCGAATGTTTCGCAAAAGTTCACATTTCAATGTATGTCGGCGGCAAATCGATACAAGTTTACAACCGGTTCGCTATACGGCGAGATGGCGCGATATCACTCGAGTGAGAATGCTCGCAGGAATTCTTTGCGATATTTAGAAGTGCAGCGCCGATAGCGCATGACACGCGAGCCTAGTACTAGATAAACACATGTATTTCTGTTAAATTTAATTCTATTTTTCTTATTTAAACAGCTTGGTATTTTGTGCCAATGTTTAAAATGTTTAGGCTAAGGATGCACTTGACCGAGGTGGCGTAGCTAGCATGCACGAAGTGAAGTTGTGTTTGTTATATATTGTAAGTCTATCAATAAAACTTAAACTGACTTAATCTAAACCTAATAATATTACGGTTGTCAATAGTGTTTTGTTCTTTTTCTTATTTATTTTTTGCACAATAAAGAGTTTACATACATACATACATTTACGAATATAAACCAGGTTGCTGCTATTGGCAGGAACACATAAAGCTGGGTGAATTTCCTCGTAGACAATGCCAATACTTACGATGACATTACTATTATTTAAGTCAGCTTTATGGTCAGACGTGGATTGGATTTTATGTGTCAATAATTATTTAGATGTGCCTACAAAAAAGTATTGAATGCGTCGGCGTCAAAAAACTCTAAGAATATGAAGAATTCTTCGCCAAAATGCGTCGCTAGAGGTGCTGCCAGCTGGCCCTCCATAATTGAAACCGTTTTTTTTTGGGACTACGGCCCAAGCTTCCTCATCCTGAGAGAAGGCCTGTGCTCTGCAGTGGGACGTTTATAGGCTGGGATGCTGATGTATTGAGACTTTAACGAGACTGCGTTAGAGAAGTTTGGTAGCATCACAAACTCATTCAAGAGGCTGACTATGAAATTAAACAGCGTGCTTCTTAGCAAGAGTGTAGCTCTATTCTCATTTACAAGCCTATTTGTCAACAAACCAGCAAATTTATGTTCCATTTGCTTTTACTCGTGATTCACGTGATTCTTTGGGTCTAGTACAAGAATTGTAATTACAGGATGTGTTAAAATTACTATGGAAATTATCAAGAAGTAGGTACATCGTGGTCTTAATTTACGTTAGCCTTTTTCTTAATAATCAAGTATTCCTTTTACCAATTAGCAATTCTGCAGGCAGCAGCGAGTTTATGTTTTGATGATAATTTTACTACAATCGTGGTATGTGTATTGCATAGGTAGGTACCTACCGTCGTTATCGAAGTGATTGCAAGTCAGATGATTGCAATGCTATCGGAAATGAAGTATGATATTTTAGAAGATAAATAACAAAAAACGTCGTAGGGATTCGCATAGAATTTAAAGATAATGATGTTTGTTTTAAATTTTAATTTTGATTGTTTTTTTAGTTTCATCTTGTTATTGTACATTACTTACTGTTGTTAGTTGTATTTATAGGTAACAGTTATTACTGAAAGATTATATGGCTTTAATTTGTGGCCTACATTCAACTAGGTAGATAAAAATAAAGAGTTAGTTTGATTATTTTACTTCTCGATAAGGTGTTTTTTTATTATTCTCAAGTTATTTATATAGACGATGCGAGAAATATCAAGCGAATTGCAGTTCTTAGCCGCCAATGATCAATTACATCTAAAATCTATAGCAGCAAGGACATGCAATATAACGAAATTAGCACGATATTTTTCGTATTGTCTAAATTAAATTTTAGACTGTTTTGTATTATAGTAGTTGTTCTAAATTAGGTACATCTAATAAGTTGCCTATTAGTACAACGTGTGATAACCATCAATTAATGTTGGATCTCACAATTATTTTAAGGAATAAAGGTTAAAGAATGCCAGAAAGTTAGTCCACATGTCGAAGAGTACAATCGAAAATCGATTTTTCATCACGCGGAAGCACATCTTTGATCTCGAGCTCTAATCAATCCGTATCGATAACTAGTTCCCGACAATCGACTTGAATCGATATCGATACCCAACCCACCTACGCGGTGCTTGTCTTACTCTCTTAACGAAGGGTTGTTATTAAGGCACTTTGAAGCTCCCACGTATAACGTTAACAAATTGTTTTCTTGTTAATACTAATGGTGTTTCGTCTATTAAGTAGGTATCCGTGTCACAGTTTGCTCTATTTAATTTGAAGAAATAAACTGGCTTTCGTGATTTGAGCCTTTTTACAGGTTGATTGATGGACTGCAGACGCGCCCCATAGCATTTTCCTTTGACGTCTGTGAGGTCTATAAGTCAAAAGCATTCCTGACCTCTTCTAGGTTTTTCATCGCATTCTTTATGATTGTCAACATTTCGCTCGCCAATATAAAAGATCGGTCCCGAATTTGTGGTTGTGAATATTTTTAGCGTGCTCACTCAAAAATAAGCCAATACGCTCGTAACGAATCGATAAGTATGCAATTTTACGAATCGTGACCAATAATGTGATAATCGAGGTTCGAGCATAACTCGGATGGCTAACCGGGGGACCATTAAACATTGATGCAATACTGTCGAAAGTATAAAATATCGTTTTCTGTACGCCTTGGGACGACCGGGGATCCAGCTTACAAATTAACAATAAATATTCATGCGGGGCGATTACACACCCAATCGATATGTTATCGATTCAGCCACCGTCTATGGCCCGACTGGGATTGTTGCACATCTTGCATGTAATTAATGTGTTGTTTTTTTTTCGTGGCCATTACAATGCTTTGTTATAATAGCTATTTGCTGCTGTAAGTTATGTTAGGATATGCTTATTGGATATCGCAACTAGGTAGACTTTCAAATTCTAGTGAGATTTTTATATAAAAGCTTAATTAACAAGACAATCAGAATGTCTGTTGTAGTTAGCGGCTTTTAGTTGCTTAAATAGCGGTTATTGTACGCTAACGATGGACTATTGGGCTTAAACGAATGAACGAACAAAAAATGCCGAATTAATCACAATAACCGATAGAATAAATACATAAAAAGTTCAAGAGAGTTCTTGGAAAATGTCCCGAGCGCAAAGTAATAAATCACTATAAACAGTATCCGTGCAATATAGACTTAGTCTGCTCAAACCGAGTAAATTAATTTTACTGGATAAAGGTTGGCAGTTGGTAAAAGAGAGCATCACTCAGCCGGGCTATCCGCTAAATCTAGACGCAGTGTCCTAGTCTAGATTGATCCTTCTAGGGAAGATAAAATACCACTTTATTTGAAACACAACGAAACAAAAAAAGTGTGAATCGTGTCCTCTATTATGTTCATTTAATTATCCAGAGTATACCATAAATCACGTTAGTCGTGTGTTTTAATATTTTTTTTCTGCCATTAATGCCGTAATCGTTGGTTTCTTACAAATCTTTCCACTTCACCGTTAGTTGGAGTAGTGTCAGTACGCATTTACGTACATTAGACAAGAACTAGTTCCTGTTTCTAATCAAAAATTACATATCAAAAGGATTACTGGCTTTTGCACATGCCACTTCAAATTGACACCAATAACTTACATGTTAAGGTCTAAATCTAAAAATGACCCAAAGTTTCATGTAAGCTCTTTGGAAAATCAATCTGTTATACTACTCTAAATGATCTCTCGGTATATGCGTGGGTAGTGAGACGCAATGGTAGTCGTGGCAAATGTCACGTTGGCATTTAGTGCGGTTAAAACAAAACAGCAACACTTAATTACTTTAATCATTGATAGATTTTAATTTATGTAGCCATGTCACTGCATTTATCAGAAATATAACATCTAAGCACAACGTTGATAGATAACAGACTACCTATTAACAGGCACGTGCGCAGAAACGCGCAAAATATCATACATATCACACGTTTGTTTTGTGTTTATTAAGCACGCTATTTTATTTTAGCCTAGTCGCCCTATTATTTTGGCATTAAACTTTACCGTAGCGAAGAATTCCTCGTTACATTAATTTGAATTTTTGCTGTTTATACATATACAAGTTTCTTACGGTAGATCTCTTCCGTCAGATTTGAAAATAATCTCACACGGCGGGATAAATAATGGAGCAACATTTGGTCCCGAGTGGGCTGGTTGCGGATCTTTGATTTTTTTTTAACGCAACCTAATGCGGATATTTTTCTGTGCAAATGTGACTAAACTTGATGGATATCTTAATTACCTTACGAAACTTGCGCTGTAGATTGGGTTTGTAGTGAATCATTTAATGATTATTTTTAAATAGGTAGCGTGTGAGGTGTGTGATGTGCTTTGATCTAGTGCTCTCACGCAGATGGTCGTGGGTTCGAGCCCAGGCTCGCACTTGCTTTTTGGGAATTTATGTGCGAAATTACATTTGAAATTTACCATGAGCTTTACGGTGAAGGAAAACATTGTGAGGAAACATGCACACTGGTGAGAAGAAGAAGAGAAATCCAATGGTGTGTGTGATGTTCCCAATCAGCATCGGATCCGCGTGGGAACTACGACTGAAGCCCTCTCATTCTGAGAGGAGGCCTGTGCCCTACAGTGGGACGTATACAGGCGTACAATAGGCTGGGATGATAATGATGATGAAGTAGTGTGAATCACAAAGTTCCATAACTCCGGCAGAAACCTAACTGTATCACAAGAATAAATGAACTGAAACCAAAGACTGAAACAATTACTTTGTTCACCCGCGACCTAAGCAACTTTAGGACCTTAGGTCGCGGAAGAGCAAAGTAATTGTTTCAGTTCATTGATATGGACCTCCGCAAAGTAACGCCTGTTTAAATAAATTATGTATCACAAGAATGCACATAAGTCAAAAAAGTGTTATAGTCCTTACTAAAACGCGTACAGTGTACACATTGTTATGTAGTAGAATGTAGGACGTTTCTGAATAAGGATTTGTTCCCTTAAAGGATACCTAACCCCAGTCATCGAGAGTGAATGTCGTCGACCTCCCGACCGCAGATGGATGCTCGTCGTCCTCTGACTGATTCCATGTCGACAGTGCTTAGTTAAGGGATCATTGTATGCCAAAGATTGATGATAGACTAATCGCCGCTTGATAAAGACGCCCGTGCCAGTGGACCGCCGCTTTTAATAACTGTCTAGTTTTTTTCTATTCTTGGGACGCTAACTTGGCACTTATGACTTTGAAATTAAAATTAATTGAATTAATGAATAATCCTGATATTTTTTTGTCAAAGAGCAATATTGAGATTTGTGCTCAAAACCGCATTACGATTTTTTTAATTATTTTTATTGGAAAAAGAGCTTAATTGCGTATTTTGAAGCGTCAATAATTAAATCAAAGCCAAAGTCAAAATATCTTTATTAAATTCTGGCTATAACAAGCATTTGAAGAATCTACCACCGGTTTGAAAAAACCCTGTTGAGAATAATCCAGCATGAAACTAAACAAGGTGTATTTTTTTCATAATAGATCTACAATCACTAAACTTACATCCAATGCATTTGACACAACATTTTTTATAAAACAGTTGGTACGCTAATTCGGCCTTCTGCAAAGTGTGTGCCGCGGCACACTGGTGTACCGTGGTCATTAGTTGTTGTGCGTCGGAAAAATAAGGTTGTCTCATAAAGCTAAATAGACGGACGGAAGAAAATTACTTATACTTACACTGATCCACATGATTTTTCATTTATGATGTATACTTCGTTTTCGTAGATGTACCTACCTTGAACACAAAAAGTTTGCGGAACACTGGCCTACAATATACATAGATAGATAGATAGATAGATAAAGACGTTTATTTGGTACTGCAAGCACACACAATCAAAATTAACAATAATATAGATATCAGGATAAACTTAAAAGTACAACATTCAATATTGTCTGTGTGCGCTGCAGTAGGGCCAAAGGGCCGTGGCTCAGTGGTCAACGTTGCTCATAGGAGCAAAACACTGATATTCTGCCACAGCCCAGAGGATCAAGAACAAAATATTACCTACTAATTAAAATACATACAACAAAAGATTAAACAAACAAAACAAAACAGTGCAAAGCATCATTAATACCTACAATAATGATTTAACAGGTCACAAAAACACAATACAAGCCATTCCACCCGAGACGTCTCTATAGCTACCCGAGCCGGTACGGCGAGGGTAGACAGAGACGTCAAGGGAAAAATGGGTCCAAGTGCTCAACACTCTGCTCTTCACTTCGATTGCAAGGAAATTAAACAGCAACCTTGAAAACCATTTAATATCGCCATACAGTTCCTTCGCCCTACCCTACGTTTTAAAATCACACTCGAAATAAAGTACTGGACAACCGCTTTGCTTCTGTAAGAGAATTAATTTATACTGCGCTTTGAAGGATTCTTTTGATGTTAAACGCCTTATCGGTGGGGGTATATTGTTCCAGCACTTGGTTGCAAGATAACGAAAACTACCGGTAAAAGCTACAGTTCTGTGGGGGTGACATTCCAACAGACAATGTCGGGTGGATCTAGTTCCATATCTCCTATGGAAACATCTGTCTTAGTGAAAAGATAATTAGGTTTCCCAAAATTCATGACCTCAAACAGAAGACTCGCAAGATGTAAGTGTCTTCGCGAGGACATGTTCAGCATAGACGCTTTGTTTAGATATGGCGTTATATGACTTCTTGGTGATACATCAAAACAGAACCGACAGCAAGCATTTTGGACCCGCTGAACTAGACGACGAGTTCTCGACTGCAATCTCGGTCCGTATACCAAATCCCCATAATTTAACCTAGAAAGAATCAATGACTCACATAGTGTAACACGCATTTTTTCACAGAGGAGGTTTCGAATCTGATATAAGACTTTTAGACGATAGAAGCATGATTTGACCAAATTTATAATATGGCTCTCGAAGTGTAGTTTGCTGTCAAATACAATACCCAAATTTCTAGCCTCCTCTACGCGTTCAATGTCCTGACCATCAATTGTGACCACCGGATCAGTATTCAAAATATCACGGATCTGATGTTTTGAGCCGAGAATCATAAATTTGGACTTATGGGGGTTTAACAAAAGCCCATTTTTATTTGCCCAAACTGATACCCTATCCAAATCCTCATTCAACTTGTGCACCACATCGTCAAAACTCCGAGGATGCGCCGACAGGTATAACTGGACATCATCCGCATAAAGGTGATATCTGCAGTGCTTGATGGCATTGACTATGTCGGCACTATAAACAATAAAAAGTAACGGTCCCAGTATGGAGCCCTGCGGTACACCACGCATCAGGGTTAGGATCGGATACCGATAACGAGCCATCCTCCCTAACAATCTTAACGGCCTGGTATCGGCCCTTGAGATAACTGTCGAACCATATCAACGATTTATGGTCGACACCGTAAAAAGATAACTTGGAGAGTAGAAGTGGAATATTGATACTGTCAAAAGCACGAGAGAAGTCCAAGAGTAAGAGTCCAGTGCCACTTCCCGAATCCTGCTCAGAAAGCACATTATCCACAACGTCCAATAAAGCGATCACAGTGCCCATACCCTTACGAAAACCAGATTGGAAAGAAGGCAATATGTCGTTGGCCTCCACAAATGCTGAAAGCTGTCTGTAAACAGCCTTTTCCAGGACTTTTGATAAAAAGGGCAGAATACTTATGGGTCTTAAATCTTTAGGTTCAACGGGATTGTCAACCTTAGGAAGAGGAGTGACCAGCGCAGACTTCCACAAACCAGGTACCTCGCCAGTCAAAATAGACCTATTCACAATTGCAGCAATAACAAACAAGGTACGCGGCAGAGTAAGGAGTATCATATCTCTCCCAATGCCATCAACCCCGACTGAATCCGTTTTTATTTCCAAAATAAACTTAGCAATCATATCTTCACTGACTGGTCTTAAGGCCAAACGAGCATCACCAAAACTGTGGTATTCATAGAAGGTCAGTTCAGACAAAGGGACCGCTTCACTCCCAGGAACACTAAGAAAACTGTTATTGATCAAATTGGCATGGTTAAACTGGCAAGGAAGACTTTCCCGCTTTTTAAAATCGATCGTTTTCTTAATGTTCTTCCACATAGTAACAGGATCCTTAAAATTAGTGTCAATGTGATAATTATAGTACGCTCGCTTTTCCTGATAAATACTGTCTACTACAAGCCTTTTCAGTTCCAAGTAATACTTCTTCTTACAGTCTGTTTTACACTTGCGGTATTCACGATATGCCCTATTTCTTTTGTCAATCATAACCTTAATTGTATCAGTGATCCATGGCAAAGATTTATTAGGCTTTATATATACCTGTTAAGAAGCGACTAACGAAAGAGGTTTCTCATTCGTTAGTCGCTTCTTACGACATCCACGGAAGAAATGGAGAAGTGTAATTCTTGTAGCTCTTTAATATGGCACAATTAAACAACATTGTCAAGATATTCAGTACCTAAATATAGTGCGAAACAAACAAAGTTTCTCGTTGGAGCAGTCGAACCAAAAGTAGGGAACGAGTCCTTGTTACAGACAAGTGCAATAATTACTAGAGTCCTAAAAAAGCAAGGCGACCCATTTCATGAAGCTCTTGTCTCTCACTTGTGTGCTATAGATTGTCCAACATTCTCCATGTGGAAAGTTAAACATTTGTTAGATAAAAAATCTTAAAAAACTTTTTTGAATGGTTTCAGTCGAACTTACTCAACTACTATTTAGAGATGAAAATTTCGGATTAATTTTGTTGTATCTTTATTTAATATTGCGATACTTTCATTTCGATTCGACTACCAGTAATTGGTAAATAATTTTTTGCCAACATTTGATCTTAAGCCCAGTTTAGACCAACTAGAAAAATCGTGCAGGCTGCATTGCATAGCGTAGTAAAGCGAATAAGTTTGAAGTACCAAGCCAATCAAGCGCCGCAACTGCAGGTACAATTTTTCATGCAGGTCTGAACGGTTTTACTTAGATGTAAAGGTAAATAAAAGCTTGTAGCAAAATTACGCCACATTGTTAGACTGACTCTAAACACCTAAAGCCGCAATCAAATAAAAAACCAGTGAACGGTCAACGTCCCTCTACAATACCTACCTTGCATTTTTAAACGAGACCTGTCAAAACCGCGAGAGTTTCAAAGTTTGTCGCACCCCCCTGGGATCTTGTTATGATATGTTCAATGTTTACGCGGACCCAATTTAAATGTTTGCTTATCCCTTTAGAACACCCTGTACTTGTTTGTGTCTTCGGGCATGATTGCGACGCCGTACAATGTGAAAATGTTCGAGATATTTGCAGAGTACTTGAATAAGTATGCGACATGACAAGTACTTATCTAACGTTCGAGTTGTAAATAAGTTTAATTTAAAGCAGTTAAGGCGGACTTGCATGATCCAGAGTTAGCTATATAACGCCCAGTTAACTTCTAACCAAAGGTTGAGTAGTGTAAAAATGTATGGAACTGTCATCCCTCGGCCAAGGATAACGTTTTAATTTTTTTACCCTTGATTGCGCATGTGACCCTTAAGCGTAGTTTAGACCATCAAGAAAAATCGTGCAAGTTACATTACTGCGCTCGATTTACCACTTTAATCTAATTCGCCTTGCGACCTTGAATGTAATGCAACTTGCACAATTTTGCTTGCAAGACTTTTTAAGGCAGAAGCGACTCGGATAGATTAGGTTCAGAAGCCTTCGATGTTAGGTATTTTTTTTGTAACAGCACAGAAAATGATTATTTCCATTAGGTATTATTGTCTTTAACATTATGAAATGTACCTAAATGTAAATCATATACCAAATTTTATCAAACAAATTAGATTTTCACGTGATAATAAAAAAAATAACTAACACCAAAGGCTAATGCGGGAGCTTCGCTCCGCTACGCTCCCGCATTAGCCTTTGAACCTAACCATTCCGAGTCGCTTCCGCCCTGAACCGTCTTGCTCGCTCGCTTCGCTCGCTTGTCAAAAATTAAGCGATGTTCGTTTCATTTAGGTATTTTGACCATTTGGTATTTCAAATGTTGGTGTATCAAACTTAGGTGTCATAGCTGTTGATATTTTAAACATTAGACATTTACTCAATTAGGTATTTTAAACTTAGGTAATTCGTAGGTAGGTGTTAGTTGCTTAGGTATTTAAAACCATTAGGTATTTAGATTTTAGGTATTTTGAACGTAGGTTATTTTACGTTAGGTTTTTTAATTTTAGATATTTTGATACGTAACCGGTTTGACCTGTGTCCTCTCAAGTAGAGGGTGGTGGGTTCGAGTCGAGTCCAGGCTCGCACCGTCAAGGTGTTCGGAATTTATGTCCGAAAATGACACTTGAAATTTACCATGAGCTTTCCGATGAAAGAAAATATCGTGAGAAAACCTGGATACACCTGTAAAACAGTTGAAGGGTGAGTATGAAGTTCCCAATCCACACTGAGCCCGAGTGGAAATTGTAGCTTAAGACCTTTCAATCCTGGACATGTATAAGCAGTTAATAGTCTTCTATACCTATAAAACACCTAGCTAGCACCTAGCTACTACTAGGGTACTCTTTTCGGGAAAATGGGAACTTTACTTTGCACTTTCTTAGGATAAAATAAGCCTGTTTCAATCAGGCACAGGCCTCTTCCAAGAACGAGAGGACTTGGGCATTAGTTCCCACGCGGGCCCAGTGCGATTTGGGAACTTCACACACACCATTGAAATTCTTCACAGGTGTGTGCAGGTCTCCTCGCGATGTTTTCCTTCACTGTGAAGCTCATGGTAAACTTCAAACGTAATTTAGCACACGAATTAGGAAAAACTAAGAGGTGCAAGCCCGGCACAAACCCACGACCATGAATTATAATTCACTTATTCCTATTCCGCGGGAACTTCGCATTTTCCTGGCGTTATCCTATTATACTACCTGTGTGCCAAATGTCATCCAAACAACTAACGTTATTGTGTTCGCGTACGAAGTCGCGGGCAAAAGCTAGTTCTTTATAAAAGTTAAGTAGGTACGTAAATAGATATGTAGGTAGTTAGGTAAATAGGACATTGCAGTTGTTAACATGTTCTCTTATTTTTATAAATACCTAGGCGACCGAGCTCCGCTCGGGCAGAAACTCGGTACCAAGTGTTTTCCCAGAGATAAGACCAAGCTAGATCAATTTTTGATCCCCGAAAACCCGCACATACCAAATTTCATCGAAATCGTTGGAGCCGTTTCTGAGATCCTGATTGTATAATATATATATGACGCTATGCGGCATTTACATATTGGAATTATGCTTGCCTATTTGTTAAAAATCAATCCCATTATTTTACAAAAAATAATTCACTGAAATTAAATGTACGGACGCAATATAAGTATAATATACAGCTACCGAAAGTAAATAGTTCTATATATAAAAATAGTACCTATGTAACAGCTATTAGTGTTTTTAACAATCTCCCAGTTGATTTGAATGTTATGGAAGGGGATATATTTAAGCGAAGGCTCAAAAACTGGCTTTTGGATAAAGCATTTTATAACATAAAAGAATATTAAAGAACTAGTTAATTGTAAATAGCCATTAGCCATTAAGTATTAAAATCAGACTTAACTCTAAAAGTACCAAACTACATTATATTACTAACAATATTGTACGCCCGGAACGGGTAACTGTTGAAACTACCTTTAGTATATGTACTACCACCGAAATGTTTGTGACACAGTTATACAATAAATAATTCTGATTCTGATTGTATACAAAAATTGCTCGTTTAAAGGTATTAGATAGATAGATATGTACGTAAGTACTTAATTTTAATGAGATACCCCCTCCGTATTCGTATTTTTTTGTTTTTAGACAAATACGTAATATCACTGTTAGTTTAGCCTTGTTGGTAGTGACCCTGCCTACGAAGCAAGAGGTCCTGGGTTCGAATCCCGGTAAGGGCATTTATTTGTGTGATGTGCACGAATATTTGTTCCTGAGTTATGGATGTTTTCTGTGTATTTAAGTATTTATTTATCTATATAAGTATGTTTATCGTCGTCTAGTACCCATAGTACAAGCTTCGCTTAGTTTGGGACTAGGTCGATTTGTGTAAGATTGTCCCCTAATGTTTATTTATTATTTATTTTATTTATTAGTTTTCTTATATGAGCGACTAGTCAGAAATTCGGCTTTTCTTTAAACATCCTTGAATACGTTTATATGCCTCACTATTCTTTTATTGACAATCTCAAGTGCCCAAGAGATACCCTCTTTGATAGGTCCTTGAACAACACGAGTTTTATACAAACGACGCCTAGAGAAAAGCTTTTTTATGTGAGAATATTTTCCTTCCATAAAATTCGAGCCCTTTACACATCCATAGTATTCTTCTACAGTAAAGCCTACTCAGAACATTACTTCCATCTACTTACAAGTAGTAGCTATACAATACACATATAATAATATAAAGCAACACAAAGTGGGCACAAATTTTTATGGATGTCCATTTTTAATTTGTGTGGAAATCAGATATACTGAATCGTAAATAATACATTTCATGAACAGAAAAAAATAGCGTCCTCCTACCTAAAAGGCCGGAAACGCACTTGTGACTCTTCTGGTGTCGCAGGTGTCTATGGGCGACGGTAATCACCCTTGCGTAAGCACCCCTATGACCCGATTCGAAAACTATATAGATCTGTATATAGACTGGATTAGCAGTCGCCATAGTACAGGTCGGCCGCGGAAATATTGTTCGATTTATTAAATCTAGATGGCGCTGACATATAGCCAGAGGGTTTGAAAGCAAAACAATAAGACTAGATGTTCCATATTACTACAAAATGTATTATTTTTCAAAAATATTGCATAATAATACATTTGCAATAATATGAAATATCTGTAGTCTTATTGTTTTGCTTTCAAACCCTCTGGCTATATGTCAGCGCCATCTAGATTTAATAAATCGAACTATTTTTCCGCGGCCGATCTGTACTTTGGGGACTGCTAATCCAGTCTATATTGATATAATGTTGTTTCTAAGCAGTATGGGCAGTGGCTCGCTGCATAAAACATGAAATTTGCTATGGGAATTTTGTTTGAGACCCTGGGAAGGATATAAGATAGTTATATTTCGAAAAAAATTGCATAGTTCAAAAGCAACAGCTAGTTTCCTAATATTTTACGTGACAAATACATGGGATGCCGTCTCTGTTTGGTGGAACCAAATAAACAAAGATGGTATCATAGATATTTATCACATAAGATAACACGAACATATCAGTGATTTGTGATACGGAGGGTTAAACTAACCTAAATAATGGATTAGAATAACAAGAAATGTAATATTGCAGCGAATTAGATGTAATTTACATAAAATGAAAATAGAGTAATTTGGCCGAGTGTAAGAGTTCTTGGTCCTTTATACTAACAGAGCAGTCGGTCCCAGCGCTGGGTGGCCTCGGTAATCGCTGTTATTATGGCACCCTGCGTAGAGTAGCTTGGAAGAGGGTTCACTTGGGATATTTAATCAACTGGATTTCTAGCCATGGCGTAGAATCAGCACATTGGAATTAATGGGGAAAACATGTGGTAGATGACCGAGCTAAATAATGAAATATAATTGAACAGAGATCATTTGTGTTGGATAAGCTAGGTTCGGTATGGATTTTCTGAACTAAATGCTTTTATTCATAAACTAGTCTTTAGGCGCAATTTTTCTCACGTAAAACTATTGAATCTTTGAAATTCCGCGGTTTTACAAAATTTCCAAGGGAATTCCCAGAAGGTACGCCGTGATCTTTATTTAAGTCGTATGACGACACCGGTGCAAAATTGCTTGTTTCTAGATTTAGTGGGTAGGGTTTTGGGATGTTAGGTAGGGGAGACCGAGGACAGTTGTGACAGAGGAGAGTAGTGACAACGCAGATTTTTTGGAACTTATTAACTGCTAGCGAGCTCACAATAGCGCGTGTTTTTTTTTAGTTCAAGTCTCGAGCTATCAAACACGCGCTATTGCGAGCCGTCTAGCAGTAAATAAGTTCCCGAAAATCGACGATGTCACAACTCTCCTCGGTCTCCCCTACATGGATCCTGTGGGAATATCGCGACGAATACAATACCTAGGCATAAATATAGGCATCTATGTTTTATTCCAGCTATCTAGGTAGGTACCAGATTTCATTCAAATTCGTCCAGCCATTTTAGCGTAAAACAATAACAAACACACACGTATGCACGAAAGCACGCACGCACGCACATCATCATCATTTTTATTGTAAATACAATATTAGTTGAAAATATATGAAAAAAGTAGGACAGCGTATTTTTTTCCTGATACTATTTCGTATTAGAGGCTTATTATTAGTTTGGTCAGACCAAACGATTATTATTAAAATAACTACTTACCTAATTGAAATAACATCGCATTTTTTCCTTATCTTTCCAAAGTATGCAACTGATTTGTTATCCTCAATTCTGAAATATGATTTACAAATACCGCTGTCATGTATTTTTATCTAAGAATGTTACTTATAATATAATAATGATAATTGGTTTATCTTCTCAGTGCAAATGCACTTTCTGAATTTCACAGGTCTACGTAACCGGAGGGCGCGCGTGTCAGTACCACTTGTATGATTGTTCGACCCGCGAGCGAACCAATTGTTGTTTTACTTAGGTATTCCAATAAACTATGTCCACGTACGCAGAAACGCATATTTGCAAATAAAAAATGCGTAAATCACGGTCGTATAATGTCCTGACCTGAATATACCTAAGTGTATGTAGTGGCGTGGCTTGAAAATTTTCGTCAAAAAACCCTTATCTTAAAGACGAGTGGCGAAAATGCGAGTAAGAGAAGCGTGAATTAGATATCGTCACTATTTCGAAATAAACTCGTATCTAAATCAATATGTAAACTAAACTGAATCTTAAAGCATACGGGGAAAACTTTTACAATGTAGTGTCGATGTCTTCGGATGCAAGCTATACTTGTCTTCACTGACGTTATGTACACAGTAAGTCAAGTATGCCAAAAGCAACAGGTATGTAACCCGGTGGGAACCAAGTTGTTATGAGGTCACGCTACTGGTATGTACATTGAAAGTGAATCACGAATGTCTGTCGTGTCATTAGGTTTCAAATGGGTTTTTACTATCGGTCTGTTTCTAGTATCTGGCTGGAATTTATATGAATGTAGGCAGTGATAATGATAACATTTTATTAATACGAAATTGTACAAAAATCCTTGGTTGTATAGTAGTTTGGCCTATGGCCTTTTAAGAAGAGAGTCACGACTCTCTCTCTTTCGCATTTCAGAGTTTATCGACGGTATCGGCTTTAGCCTAGTTGGTAGTGACCCTGCCTACGAAGCAAGAGGTCCTGGGTTCGAATCCCGGTAAGGGCATTTATTTGTGTGATGAGTACGAATATTTGTTCCTGAGTTATGGGTGTTTTCTATGTATTTAAGTATTTATTTATCTATATAAGTATGTTTATCGTCGTCTAGTACCCATAGTACAAGCTTTGCTTAGTTTGGGACTAGGTCGATTTGTGTAAGATTTTTTTTTTATTAAATAAATAAATAAATAAATAAATAAATAAATATTAGGGGACAATCTTACACAAATCGACCTAGTCCCAAACTAAGCAAAGCTTGTACTATGGGTACTAGACGACGATAAACATACTTATATAGTTTATTGAATCAGGCGTTACTTAAGGCGTTAAGGTCGCGGGTGAGCAAAGTAATTGTTTTAGTTCATACTTATATAGATAAATAAATACTTAAATACATAGAAAACATCCATAACTCAGGAACAAATATTCGTGCTCATCACACAAATAAATGCCCTTACCGGGATTTGAACCCAGGACCTCTTGCTTCGTAGGCAGGGTCACTACCAACTAGGCTAAAGCGGTCGTATTAGCCTGGGATAGTGTCCCACTGCTGGGCAAAGGCCTCTCCTCTTGACTTCCACAACTGCCGTTCTGGCGTTGTGTAAGATTGTCCCCCTAATATTTTTTTATCGGAATTTATATCGAAGGGAAATTATATACACTTGAAATTAACGACAAGCTTTTCGGTGACGGAAAATATTGCGAAACACTTCAATAGTGTATGTAAATTTTGCAATCCGCACTGGGCCTGCATTAGAACTACAGTCCAATTCCTCTCGGTTTGAGAGAAAACCTATGCCTAGTAATGGGACGTGTATAAGATGGCAATAAACAGATGCAATGCAAAATTGTTCGTTTTCTCGTAACATGACCACAAATAGACATACCACCGCGGGGTAATTCCTCATAATGAGTTTGTAATGACAGTGTACTTCTTGAAATGTCATTCGCAATATATGTTCATTACTCGGGTTAGTACGTGGGACGCGTACATCCGAACACCGTCGCTCGATTCTCTGCAGAAGCGCACTCTAAAAGCCAATCTCAATGCAATTTGTTTCCGAGTGGAGCGGGAGCCGTGGACCTTGGCGGGATCTAACCATTTGAAAGGGTTGGGAGTTCTGCAATTATTTACATTTATTCCTTACTTCATCTCTTTCGAAGCAAGCATATTGATACGACAGTATCAAGACTCATTTAAATGTTTAATAGTACAGTAGGTATACATACGTATGTAAGCAGAATTTGGAAGCGTTAGCTACTTAACTCATAACCTTTTTAATATTTCACAAGTTCCGTTACACGGCACGCCACGGAAGTAAAATCACGGCTCCAACATTTCAGAGGAATTTATAATTACATTCACCAAATACTAGGTGGGTTCTTTGGTAGAAATTTTTAATGAGTTACCGCGGGTCTAGTCGGAGACGGCGAGACTCGAAACGAATCGGGACTCAACGAATTACAAACAAGAATTAATTAGCGAGCCCTCCATTGAAAACTTTTGAATTGTCGCCACCTGGCGCAATCGCGATATAAACAAAGAACGTAAACAATGCCACCTAAATTGTCTCAACTGAAAATTATTCCATGTTTTATTTAAAATTATACGTTCGTCGAATATTAACGGGAGGAGCGTGTTTAATTATTCAGTATCACATCAGCGAAGGCACTGAGGTATCTCATTCTCTTACGAATATGCGTTACCTGTGAGGATTATGTTACTTAATTAATTGTATCAGTTGTTTACAGGTAAGCTACAAGGAAGCAGACGAACGTTCCGAGAAGTAAAAGGACAGTAAACTGGTGTTTGTATATTTCAAAGCTTAGTGACATCGAAATAACAGTCACTAAAAGTAAATAACTGGACTTACAATTATTAAAAGCTCGTAACTTCAATGAAGGCTTTTTATGAAGTTTGTATTATACACCGGTTAATTAAAGGAACTAAAGTACGTAATTATATACTAACCAACCAGCTAAATAGTTCACCCCGCAATGTGATTGGTCATCAACTGAATGATCGCAATGCGTTTTACTTGCATTTTGCCGAGATACGGAATTTAATGTTTACAATTTCCATTAATTTGCCCGGACAATTAACTCGAGCGCTATATAATTATTTGCCCGTTAATCGATTATTGCCAGTTGTGAACTATTTACTCTGCGGTTAATATGCGGCGATTAATGTAATGTATTACATTAAAACGGCTTTAAGATAACTTCAAAGATGGCGGTCAAATTGTAATCTGAAGTGCATAAATATTCAATTTATTTCAACGAAATAGTTATTTGTCCTGCTTTCACTGACATTTTGAATACATATAAAAGGGATGAATGTAAAGGTCAGCTTCTATTGGTTGCTTTCAATGGTGTTTGACAACGCACGTGACTTGGTTTCTCGGGCTGTGAAATGGAACTATTATCACATCGTAATAGGGATTACTTAATGGACATTAAACTGCAATACTTTGATTCATGTACCTAATCACAATATCGTCTGTTCACGGCCCTGGGTATGAATTACTTCATCATCATCATCATTTCAGCCGAATGCCGTCCACTGGCTGAACATAGGCCTCCCCCAAGGCTCGCCAAACAGATCGGCCCCGTGCCATTCGCATCCAACGCGATCACGCAACGTACTTATTAAGTTTAAAACCTACTTATTAACTTTAAGAACTTACTTATTAAGTTTAAAAATATTTTTAAATATTTGGCGGGGATTAGAATACGTGATTTTGTTACTAGTCTCTCGCCCTCTCTCTCTCTTACTCTTTCAAGAGTTACGTGACCGACTGACTCACAGACAACTCATACCGTAAATTACTGGAGCTGAATTCTCCAGACTTGAAATTTGGCAAACATATACCTTAAGGATCGTAAAGAAGCACTAAAAGGGATTATTTAAAATTCCCAAAGGATAGAGTATGAAACCCTGAACCTTGTTAACCTTGTCTGATACATAAAAAGAGTGTGCACGAAGGCATAATGTAGACGTTTCCAAGGAACTCTTAATCGAAATTCAGCCTATATTTTGTGTTTAGGCACTGGTCCTACTAAGGGAGAGGAAGCGATTACGTAACGACTATTTTCTCACTCAAGAAACGAACAAAATATACAGATCCGTGTCGGTAAAAGAGAGAGAGGTATATTTATAGTTGATCGCCGGCTGTTCACACTGCCCCCGAGGACTCTCTCTTCACTAGTTCACCCGCGGTCTGAACTCATGCTGAGAGACTAACCTTCGATCATTCTACTGTACAGCGTGGATTTGAGTGCTCGTATTTCCCCCCATTCGTTTCTAGTTTCTAGCTCTAATCGCTTTTCGCTCATCGTCGGCGGTCGGATAAGTGCTTTATGTTGAACGAAAATTTTAACTATCTAGGTATTTTCAAAAGCATTTGGCGCCTCGAGGGGTTCCGTAAAGGGGCAGGTAAGCCCGATCATCAAAGCGAGTAACAATGAGTGTTCCCGACGGTCATCGCCCTTTCATCTTTCGTAATTAGCGCGCCAAATATTTAAGAGCCTTTGTTTTGGCTCAACTGCCCGAAGAATAGAGATTAACAGACGAAATGAGGACGAAAAAAAGTAGAGCCAGTTAACAAGGATGATTGAAAAGATGACTGCCGCGACAGATCTTGATCAACATGAACAATGAACATGGTGATAAATAATAATAATAGAGCGTCATATCGTTTTGTATAATAGTATTATCAATCTACTCTCTCTACTAATATTACAAAAGATTTTTTCATCTCTCCTGTTTGGAAAGTTAAATTTTCATGGGTAGATAGCCGGGTGGAAAATTGCGTTTTCATCTCTAGGGTGGAAAGTATTTTTTTTTTAATTTTGACGATTAGCCTCGTAGTCGAAGATTCAGTAACGTCATTGACACTTTTTTCACGTTTCGGCATGGCCATCTAGAAGCGCGTCGTGACCATGGAGCTTATATACAACACTGGAGGTTGTACGCCGAACATCCGTTTGAAACAAGAAATTAGATCTAACTTTTTAAATTTGCTTACTAACATTAAACTGACAAAGGAAAAGTTACATACAGCCAACTCTAAGCATTCCTACGACATAAAAAAATCTATCATCTTTTATTATACTTACCTATAAAACCGCCTAAACTAATGGTGATAGAGGATGGATGGATGGATGGATGGTGATGGTGATGAATGGATGGATGGATGGTGATAATGTACTATTATTATTATTCTCATTTTTTTGTAGTATTTTACCCATTTCCCCTCGAACTATTGGCGCTCTCACTTCGTTCGTGCGCCAGAAATATCTCAGGTTAAATGGGTCACTTTCCACCCTTGGTTATCAATCTACTATTGGATATTCCATTCAGCCGTAATTAGGTACGTGATTGACTTTGAAAGTATTACAAACACCCAGATTATCATATGCTAGTAATTGCTTTTAAACAAAAGTGACTCACATTTTTCGAATATAATCACAAGGCAACTGAAATAAAACATTCCGAGAATCTAACAGCAAAAGCGATTCATCGAACGCAATTAAAAACCACGTTCATATACAGGCTGTATAAATTTGCGTTCGAAAAAAAGGTTACGAGCTGGCGGCATTCGGGATATGTGCTATTAACATACTGCCGGCGACGATCAGATAAAGGGCGTTTGTGAAAATTTAGTGGATGGGGTGTAATTACAGAGCCTTCGATACCATCGCGACGACACGCCTCCCGCCGCGCTAATGTATCGGTTTCCAATGCCTGCAGTTTTTGAACACCATGTATCGATCATGAAGCGCGTGCTTGGTATGCCAGTGTAAATAAAAAGAAACTCGTTTTAAGTGACGCGGGTGACTTGGGACCCGAATTACATTTAAAAGAGACATAAATTATTGTTGATCATGTTTTTGCATTCATTTAACTGCACCCGAATTCGCTTGTCGGCGACAAAGAAAAAACAAATTCAGAGTATTTTCAGGTGATTTAATCCCTGTGTCACCACTTTCTGTTAAGTTCGGGCTATCATGTGACAGATATCTATAAAGCTGTTGCTGTTTTTTTTTACTATTAAACAGAGACGGCATCACATAGTATATTTATCATCTTGCTAATATTGTAAACGCGAAAGTTTGTATGGGTGTATGTGTTGAATGTTTGTGATTCTTTCACGCTAAAACAGTTTGTCGGAATATGATGAAATTTGACAAAGAAATAGTTTATGACCTTGATTAACATATAGGACACTTTTTAATCCGGAAAATTACATAGTTAATTTTTCGCATTCACCTGCAAAGGAATTCAGTGGTGTGTGTGAATTCCCAATCCGATCCGCACTGAGCCCGCGTGGGAACAACGCCCCAACCCTCTCATTCTGAGAGGAAGCTTGTGCCCTGCAATGAGACGTATATAGGCTGGGATGCTGATGGATTTTGCGCAGACAGAGTCGCAGGCAACAGCTAGTACAAAGTACTTATGTAACTTAACAGTGAGTGTAACTTTGATTCAAATGCCGTTTCAACAGTAACAGTAGGTGCGACATTTGTAAAACAGTACTAGGGGCGTTCAATAAAAAGTGAGAATGAGTATGTTATAAACAACTTTTTCTAAATGTCATTTTATTTTTCGACATAGTCACCTTTTAGCATAATACACTTAGTATATCTTTTTTCTAAACTTAAAATTCCATTTTTAAAAAAGGTCTCATCTTGAGTACTTAAAAAATCTTGTACTGCAGCGACTACCGCGTCGTCGTCTTCAAATTTCTGGCCTCTCAGGTATTGTTTCAATCTCGGAAATAGGTAGAAATCACTGGGAGCGAGATCTGGTGAATACGGAGGATGCTTAAGGATATCGAACCCAGCATCACGAATTGCAGCCATTGCAACGGCGGACTTGTGTGCCGGGGCATTGTCCTGGTGGAACAGCACAACTTTCGAGAGTTTACCTCGCCGTTTTTCGCGGATCTCATTGCGCAATGTTGCTATTTGTTTGGCGTATAAAGTGCCCGTAATAGTGGCTCCATGCTCGAGATACTCAATCATTAATACCCCTTTACCATCCCAAAAAACAGAGCCCATGACCTTACCGGCAGATGGGCTCACCTTGAATTTCTTCGGAGTTGGAGATGATGGCCTTTTCCATGTCATAGACTGCAGTTTCGTTTCAGGGTCGTAATGATGGAGCCATGTTTCGTCCATTGTTATAAATCGCGCCAAAAAAAGTTCCCGGTCTTGCTGCATCAGGTTCAAAGCTTCTTGACAAATCTCTAGTCTAGTTTGTTTTTGCGTGTCAGTAAGCATTCTTGGTACCCAACGCGCAGATACCTTTTTCATACCCAAGCGTTCATGTAAAATATTATGCACGCTCACCGTTGAAATCTTTACATTTTCAGCAATAAAACGAACTGTGACACGACGATCCGCCAAAACTGAGTTTTCGACTTTTTTCACAATTGGGGATGTCTATTTTTTGCAAAGTATAGTAAATCGAAAACCATTTCGAGATAAATGCTTTTTAACTCGTTTTCTGTAGTTATTTAATTTTAATATTATGTAATGAATTTATAATATAACAAATAAGCAATGACCTTCATTTGACATTGGTGTAAATTGCGTGACCGGTTCAAGTCGTACCTACTTTATTCTATGTGGTTAGAATTCTTCACAATTTACGCGTGGATTATACTACGGAGTTTGATTTGGACCCGCTGTCTGACATCTAGCACTTTGACAGTGCCAGTAAAGTGACACAGTGTATAGTGTACCACTACGCAAAAAATAATTAAAGGGGTTGCCTTATCGTACGCATTTAGATAGATTTAGAAATTTGGCTGTGTTGGGAGCCCTCAATTATAATCTGACGTCATCAACTAAAATAGTTTCAATAATTAATTTTGAAAAAAGTAGATAACTAAATGACAAAATATTGAAATTAGTTTCTTATAATTGACTTTTCTATACAAAAAAAATATAAAAACCACTGGTAATTTTTTTTAGACATTCCCAATTTCTTCAGTTATGCTGTAGTAGGGCGTCCGGAGCGGGAGTCGTCCATTGTCGATGTTCTTCCACGTCTAAATTCGGCGCACCAACGTGCGACTGTCGAATACGGAGGAGCATTAGACCCTAAAGTGTCCCGCAAATCCAAATTGACTTGGTCCGTAGAAAAATTTTTTAATTACAAGTATTTGATAACGGCGCGCAGTTCAATTTTCTCCATTTTCGCTAACGTATTCAATAGCATTGCAAAGAAATTACCGTATATTTTTTTAAGCAAAAGACAGTTAGTTTTTTTTTCATAGCAATCAGCTAGATAGATTAGCTTTACCGGCCAGTATTTAATTTCGTAATATTAAAAGAGTTTGTATCTCATTCTCACTTTATATTGAACGCCCCTCGTATGTATGTACATAAATCCCTAATTGTACAAAATATATAAACATACAAAGGCGAATTAAGGGATCTCTGGATCTCTACCGGTCAAACTTTGAGTGGATCATTTAACACAACAGTGATTTAATTTACTTACTTTTGCGGTCTTGCATTAACTTACTTCACCATCCCCAAAATCACACCCACAATTACATGCATACACTCGTGAATTCCGGCTCCGTTTAATGTTTTAATTAGGTTGCGGTTAATTTAACTGTCCGAAAAGATCGTCGGGTTTTGTTTGTCTTTCGGAAACTCCTCGGCCACTTGTTGCCTTCCCACGCCTGCGATCTGCATACATTTGCAGGCTCTTTCATCCTCGCGTTTAGCATAAAACATGGCAGACACCGAGTCATTATGCAGTCGGATTTCGAGGTACAACCGCATATTTACGCTATTATCAAAATATCGCGAACGGGCGCGCTGGAGCAACGCGCAAGATATATTCAGTTTACGGCTAATATTGAGTAGTTGCAAGTATTTTAATTGTATACTCGAGAAAAGTGTATTTCTACAACGTGCCCACGAGGTTTCCGCGAGAGTCTAACCACGCATTCCTGAGGCCATATGGAGTAATAAATGTTATCTGAACGTAGGTCGAAATATGCTTAGTTTTTGAGATATTTCCATTTTTATGTTTAAATTTTACTATGAAAGTGGTGGAGGTGCTGGGATTGCGTATTTATTATGTATGAAAAAATAAAAAAGTTAAAAAGCATAATTCGACCTAGGTTCACATAACATTTATTACTCCATCCAAATGGCCTCAGGAATGCGTGGTTAGACTCTCGCGGAAACCTGGTGGGCACGTTATATATTTATTGTAATGAAAAGAAACTAAATAATTCGAACACACTTTTATATGAGCCCGCGAGTCAACATATTTGTTTTATATTTCAGCGTAGATTAGCAGAGTGCTTATTACATTAGTGAAGAGCTTCACATTGCGTTTATATCGATACATTATTTTTCATTAATAAAAACTAATACATAAATGTTATTACTGAAATGTTACTACTCGGTGAATTATTTTTTAACCGAAGAGACTATTATGAATTATAATGTTGAATAACTATAATAATAATAACCTAAGCAACTTTATTTATACTTGATGTGATATTTTAGGATTGAAATTGAAATATAAATGTGATAACGATTAATGTAATAATAATGACGTGTAATGACGATTAATGTAATAATATTAATGTTTTGTCAAATTAATTATTTATGCATGATTTTCTAACGTTAAAAGTATTATGTGTAAGGGTGTCATGGATTGAGTTGTAAATATAACATCTTATAACATGTAAACATGACATAACAATGTATAAATAAATAAACTAAAATAAAATGTAGTTAAATGTATATTTCAAAATTAATCTGTAATATTCTAGCAGGTGGTTGGATAAGTTTGCGCGAATGTCCGAAATTACATTTGAAATTTACCCTGAACTTTACCGCGAAGGAAGTTAAACATGCTGAGGAAACCTGTACATACCTGCGAACAAATTCAACGGCGTAAGTGAAGTTCCCAATCCACATTAGGCACTCATGGGGAACTATCACCCAAGCCCTATCATTCTGAGAAATAGCAGGACTGTGTGCCCTGCAGTGGGCCGTATAAAAGTTTGGATGAGTATAGGTACCTATGCCAAATATTCTCTCCACGCGTTCGGCCACAGCCATAATTTGATGGAGCCTCGTAATGGCGTTATGGGCCGTTAATTCGAACAACGTGTATTGTGTCTTGTTCACGCGTGAACCAAGGACTCATTTGAATCTGTTTACGGTTTATCAAGTGGAGTGAAAATTGCAAGTAGCTGCTTATTGAGGGGATCAGGTTTCACTACCATACTTCACGTAATCGTCAATTATTTCATGTGGAGATTTTTTGACTGAAACCCATACCTTTTTTACAAAACTCAAACTATGAAAAAAGAACATTGTAGTTAAAATATAATCCATACTAATATTATAAATGCGAAAGTGTGTCTGTCGGTCTATCTGTCTGTCAATTACCTCTTCACGCTTAAACCGCTGAACCGATTAAGAGGATTTTATTTGGTTTGGAAATAACTTGAGACCCTGGGAAGTAGGTAAATGGGATGTTTTCATCCCAGAAAATTGCGTAGTTCCCGCGGGATAGCGATAAATGAATTATTCGCAGACGGAGTCGCGGGCAACAGTTATAGTATTACCTAAATGGAAACTACCAACAAGTCTTCTTTTAAAGATTACTTTTGTTCAATTAGAGCGATCATTTTAGTGGTAAGTGAATTGTAACTAAATCTTCAGCACTTCTTAATTTTGCAATGTTTATAGAGTGCTATTATGGTACAATTATTTTTAGAAACGTCTAGCTACTAACTCCATGACTCGCGTTTCTTGCATTTGGCCGGAATCTAACCCAGCGTTCGCAAGTGATTCATGAAGGACCGCTGAAGCTGATTTATTGTACCAGCACTGAAGCCTGACGTTTATTGCGTCAAATAGCCTCAATATACGCAAACAAACTTACATATTCACCTAGAAAAGGCGCCACTGTGAAATGAAAATGTTAATCCGCAGGCGAGAACGTTAGTTCATGTTTGGGTCAGCTGCAGCGGTATGTTGGTGAAGATTTTGGTAACGTTACGTGCGAGTGAATGTGTAATTTGTGATGTTTATGTAGTTTTGTACGAGATGGCGTGCTTGTGTGTGACGGGAACAAAGGGTTATGGTGGAAAACATGGTCCAGCCACGTAGGATGGTGGTGATCGTACTAATATTATACATGCGGTAGTTTTGTTCGGGCGTGCGTGTGTATGTGTGTGTGTTACTCTTTCATGCTAAAACGGCTGGAGGGATTTGGATGAAATTTCACAGCTGGATCTCGAGAATAACACATCTAGGATACTTTTTATCTCGATTTTCCCACGGGTAGAATGTAGATGTAAAATGCAGAAACCTTAGAGACATGAAACATCATCATTACTTTCCGCTGCAGAATGCGAGGGCTTGAGCTGTAGTTTCCAAGCGGGCACAGTGCGGCTGGTGTGTGCAGGTTTCTACACGAGTTTTCCTTCACCATTAAGCTCATGGTAAATTCAAATGTATTTTCGTACATAAATTCTGAAAGTCAGATGTGTGAGTTGCTCTCGAACCCACGACCGTCTTATTCGGAGGCCACAGGTCAAACTACTAAGCTACCAAAGGTTTTTTAGCAGTTTTTATTAGCAGTCGCCCGCGACTTTGTCTGCAAAGAATTCATTTATCGCTATCCAGCGGAAACAATGCAATTTTCCGAAATAAAAAATATCATTTATGCCAATTTAATCTAAATCGGTTCAGCGGTTGAAGCGAGAAGTGGTAACAGACCGACAGACAAACACACTTTAGTATGGATTTTAAGTAAATGAATGAGCTTTTCAAGTGTTAACAACAGTTTTTTACAGTTTAATTAGTGTGGCTATGGCATTATCTATGTTTGCGTGTAATAGAGACGGCTAAGCAGCGGATATCGAGTTAACACCACTTCACTCACATTGCTTACACGCGGTAATCTTGTTCGCTACAAGCACTTATCTCCACTGCAGCTAAGGTGTTATGTATTCTACTTGATAACCATGGGGGCTACTCCGAGATTCGAAAATCGAAGTTCGTATCGCATCGTCTTGCTCGCTCTTGTATTAAATACTATTAGCGTGAGAGGAATGGCACGATACGAAGTTCGAATTTTGCACTTCGGAGTATAAGGCCATGCTCGGATAGGTTAACGCAAAAACTAATAGCAATAGCAACTGCTAGCAAAATGAGATACCTTTAGTACCTACCAATCAACCTCTCGGCAAATAGAATTAGGGCTCAAACGGTCAACTCGAATTTTGGGCGTTAACGTAAATAGAACAGATTCAACAGAGACTAAGATTATGATTATCTGAAGCGGATAATATGGTCATCAACATTTGAATTTTTTTAGTTTAATTTTGTCATAGTTTTGTCAAACTGGCATTCTTTAAACAGTTTTATGACAACCGACATTAGTAAAATGATGTGTATATGGTTTTTTCTAAATATTTTATTTAAAATAGACCAAAATATTTATGCTGAACATGTCTGTGAAATATTGTGTACAATATGCGGCATTCATATAAAACAGTCAAATAAAGACAATATTTACAAATATGTTAGCTCAAAAAATCACAAAAGTATAATTAAATTATTATGGACGAATACGACTCTACTAATCTTGTTCTATTATCGTGTTGCGATTGTTTTGCGATGACCTGTCGGAGCTATGTTGATAACAATAACATTTTAGCATCCTCCGTGATTTGGTCATGGGCGTACCTATTACAAAATTAATGACTATGTCATGGACAGGGATGTTTGGAAATAATTCCGATCCGCATTGGCGATCCTTGGTCTCAAATAGCGTGTCTACTGTGTTAAACAAATTGTAATAAATACTTCAGGTCTCAGATCTGTTTGCAAAAATATACTTGTTGAGTTTCTTCCCGGGTTTTTCTCAGCAGGGTTTTTTCCCAACCGGTGATAGATTCTTCGACATTCATAAGTGCTTGAATAGAAGCATAAACTGAATAAAATATTTTGACTTTGAGTTATCCCTTAGAGTTTTGTTCAAATCTCAGTTTTGACCATTTCTCTTCGACGTATGAAATGTTTTGAAGTTTTTAAAGAGACGTGCTGGGCGAAGGAAGAAATCGTGGCTGTGGAACATTCAGGAGTGGACTGGACAGGCATTGCCTACATCGAAAAGCTGTTCGAGATGGTTACTAATAGAGAGGAGTACAAGAAGCTGACGGGTGACCTTCAGGATTGAAGAGGCAGAAGAAGAAAAAAAATCACTCTGGATCGTTCGGGATAAATTTAGACGACCGGACGGCCTAGTGGTTAGAGAACCTGACTACGAAGCTTGAGGTACCGGGTTCAAATCCCGGTCGGGCAGATATTTGTGTGACAAATACGAATGTTTGTGCTCGATTCTTGGATGTTTAATATGTATTTATATATATAAGTATGTTTATCCGTTGTCTAGTACTCATATCGTACAAGCTTTGCTTAGTTTGGGACTAGGTCAATTGGTGTCAATCGTCCCACTATTTATTTATTTATTAAGTCATCCAAATAGCCTTGCAAATTTTCAAAACTTTTTTGCCTGCAGCAAAACGAAGAGTTCCTTTCAAATGGCGCTGACAACAGTGACAACCTTTAAACTTGAGCAAATCTCTCTAAAGTAAATAAATAACTGTCTAGTTTACTCAAAGAAATAAAGTTCCGGCATAAAAATAATACCTGCGACGACCTGGTTAACGGGAATGCGTTGGATGCGGATGGCGCACGACCGATCTGTTTGGCGAGCCTTGGGGGAGGCCTATGTTCGGGGTGCGGTGTCGGAAACCTCCTCGAGTGCCCGGGCGTTACCACTCCCTTCTATTCGAGGCGTAGGCCTCATGGGGTGGGGAAGGGTAACGCTTGGGACGGTGCACCCTGGGCAACAACGGTAAGCTAATGTATTTGTGCATTATCTTACCGGTGGCTAATATCCGACTTGGGGGGGGGGGGAGTGTCAGCAATCTCCACATGTGCCTGGTCGGTAATGATCATACCGCCTGGGCTGCACGACCGATACGGTTCTCCCCTGTTAACCCTGGTGGTTAAGGGGGAGAAGAATAGCGGATGGGCCCATGGCCTGTGGGGGTTTGCTGACACATTGGGGGGGTTGGGGTGGTGAGGTGAACCCACAACTAGTTGCGGGAGATCCGAGCCAGCGGGCCCATTCGTGGGTCCGCAGTGAGGACGGCGTCTCGCCCTTGGGCGGACGCCTTTTGACGGAGGTGAACCCGAACTTAGTACCTGCTCTGCCACGGCGGACAGGGAAAGGCGAGGGGGAGCCTAGTGGGCGGAAGCGACCGTGCCCTCGGTACCGCTCTGCTTTCAGAGCAGAACATGAGGGCGCGGGAGCTAACGTGAGGGCACGTAACCCCGGCTTGCCCGGGAACGTGGGCATCTGCGGAAGACACGAGGAGTAAACCTCTTTAAACAATCCTTCACCAGCGGGGGAGGCCGGGGAGTGTCGAGCCCGCATTGCACGGTGTCGACCGAGGAGCCCCATCCCGGGGCAGCCAGTGGGCGTTGTGGTGACTCCTAGTGCTCCCGTGACGTTCACAATGGCAAACGAGAGAATCCGTGTGGTTTTTAGTGGGTAGGCCCCTTGGGGGGAGCCCCACATACCTCCGTTTCCCCGAACGGAGACGATGCATAAAGTGCATTTTCCACACCAAAAAAAAAAAAGGCCTATGTTCAGCAGTGGACGTCTTTCGGCTGAAATTATGTTGATGATGATTAAAATAATGGAATTCGTTTAAAGTAACATCTGCTATTTGCTGGTATTTTCTAAAATAATGGTTCGAGAGCAGATCGATGTCTGTGTTAATCTTAATTACCTCTCCAATAAACAGATAAGTATACAACTTTTACATCTGATTACATTAAAAGCTGTTGCAAATCTTCTACACGAGAGGGCTATTAGCAGCCCACGCTATCACTGCACTGGGATGCAGGCAATCTTGTAAACAGAGCGGCTAAAAGCTAATAGTTATCTCACATAACGGAGTGTAAAATGAGCCGCAATTGGCTAACAGGATCAAATAAAGACATTCGCAAGAAATTCTCGTGGGAATTAGTAAAATTTCGCCATTTTAATTCAACTGCCAGATCAAATGATTTACGCGCCCGAAGCCGTGGTGTTGCAAACTCTTTGACTTTTGATACTTTTTCTTGTTTTAATATCTTTTTTTTCGAGCTCTTGTCTGACAGTTTGTAGTCGTTGAAGTTTAGTAAGGCGGGCGTATGGTTTGGTTTGGTTTCTAATTAAAAGAATTTGACCATTACTCAAGTCACATCTTTTCCGTTAAATACAGTCCAACCTTTCGTAAGTTTCACGTGGGTAAAGCTAGTATTTTATAGCCGAGTATTCTTAGCATGTGCCGAGTTCAAGTTTGATCTTAGGATTTGCCACCTTCGGGATGCCTTTGATTTAACGTCTTAGTTTTTTCCACAACTGTTATAGTTTCTCGCCCGGTATTGGGTTATCGTTGAGTTTTGGACGTGCTGTAGATGGGTAATTGGGTAGGTGCCATAATTTTGAAGTAAGTGCGAGCATATACGTAATCCACGGCGATGGCTCGTTGATGAACTTTTCGACCCCTAGAACTTTAAGATAACGTGGCATTAACTACTACCTGATTATTTCTTTAGGCCGATCTGAACGTATTTAATATCCACAAGAACGCGAATGGTTGTAAACCAAGAAAGTAATAATAGGAGGAATAATAGGTGGCTATATGGCTAAAAAGTTTCGAGTTATCCCCAGCTCAGTCTGCAATGAAGTTATTTGCTCAAAAAGTGAGGTATTGCAGAGATTTAACTTCAAAAAGCAAACACGAAAAACATGTGCGACGTAGCGTGTTACGAGTAGGTATTTTGAAGGAAAGTGTGTTATTTTCTATTTTCTCTTATTATTAGTTCTGTGGAGTAAACCTATTAACGCGAGTAGAACTAACTAACAAAATGAAGTGTGAATAGAGTGAGCTTAAACTTAAAAGTTACCTCACTTCTGGGTGTAAAAGCAGTTAAAATGAGTCGTACGCGGGATCTGCTAAGCAAATTGCATAGCATCCATTGCAGGCAAGTCAACGGGCGCTCGGGGCAATGCAGTTATGACGTCATTAGCACGTTATGTGACGTCATAACTCTCTGCTACCTTCCGCATGTCGGCTATTACGGGGATGGATGGGACACGTGGTTCAAATGTGCCTTATTATATTAGGGTTGTATCTGCTTTAGAAAGCTGTTTGGGGAAAATCAGAAAGCTTATAATATGCAATAGAGAATTGTCTATGCTCAGGTACAGTCTACCAATTTCAAGAATTGAATGAATTTGATGGTAAAAACACTGAATATCTTTAAAAAAATCTTTGTTCTAAATAGAAGATCTATTTAAATGGTATGTTATTTTGAGTTGACACGCTCTCGATTTAGGTTTACGGTTTGTTAACATCACATGTGCGTGAGATATTAGACTTATTTTTTGCTAGCTTTAACCCGTGGTTTTGCCCGTGTTAGAAATACTATTACGAGAAAAATTTAAAGCTTTACGTTCCTTGGACAACACCATTCTATTGATTGCAGACGAAGTTAACAAGTATTTTTTTTTGGAAAACACCCTCTATTCTTGTATAAAGTTAAAATTATCGGGAATGGGAACGCATTACCGGACTATTAGGTACCCTATGTCTCAACCCAGATTTTTGTCTATTTCTACGTCAAGTTTCATTTTTGCGCTATTGCGTGATTGACTAACAAACATTCAAACTTCCAAACATTTCCACAAACTTTCTTACTTATAAAATTGATAGGATATCGGCTTTAGCGTTACTTCCGCTACTTACTATCTAAAATAAAACCGTGGGATCTCCATCATAAAAATCGGAGCATCAAGGTGGTTAAAAATATCTGAACACAACCGTATAGTCGATGTTCAGATATTTTTACCACCTTGACTGCTTTGGTATATTTATGATGGCGACTGTACAGTACAGTGTACATCCCGGTTGATAACAGTTACGCAGTAAGCTAAACCCTTACCATAACTTAAGGGGCCCGCTCTAATATTCCCCACTGGACCTCAAACAAGCATCCCAAAGCGGAGCTCTAAAAATCATTCATACACTGAAGCACGCCATAACCCGCAAGTAGCAGACACTAATGAGAATAGTTGCTCGGTACCCAGACAATGGCTTCATAAATCGCATGATTGTATCGCCCGGTGCAAAACTGCTAAAATAGTACCGGCGAGGACATTTATATGTGTATTTATTCCCATTGTAATTTATGCGCTACGTCCACTACCAAATCGGGCGAGTTTAACTTCAGATCTTATTGGGTGCTGCTGGGTCCGCGTTCATGGTTAACTGAGCAATTTTGTAAAGCAATTGTTGCTGCAGCTTGTAAGGGAAGCCACCAACCTTTATTTTAATGGTATCCATGTAGAACTCCTTGTTTAGCTGAATGTTAAACTATTATTTTTGTGTCGTGCGTTGGCCATGTTTCTTGTTCTCACTGTGTAAAGACTAATTTAAATTATATGCTTAAATGTTTATTCAGCTACAAACTGTACTTATATATTTCTTCAGTTTAAACGTGTAAGGATAATTAACATAACCCGACGAAGCTGCCACCACCTACTGATACATTGTTTAATTAAGATGATTATTAGAAATAGCTTTTGCCCGCGACTCCGTCCGCGTGGAATTAGTAATTTGGGCAGCTTATTTTTTTTATCCAATTTGCTTTTTCATCAATTATGGCTCTCCTTAGTTCCTCGATATATAAAAAAATTACCCCCCCCCCCCGAACCCCCCCGCACACCCGCGTTCACATTCACACCGTACTCCCAAGTCAAGCGTGCCTATAGAAGTTTTACTTCAAAAACCCCCGATTTTGAAACATTCTTCCGCTCCGCTCCGCTCCTATTGGTGTTAGCGTGATGATATATAGCCTATAATAGCCTTCCTCGATAAATGTGCTATCTATCACTGAAATAATTTTTCAAACCGGAGCTGTAGTTCCTGAGATTAGCGCGCTCAAACAAAAAAAACCTGTTCGATAAATTCTTAAAATAGACGTATCTTTCTTATTTGTGAACCGATTCAAATGAAACAAACACTAAATGTTAATCCAAGAAAATACCAACATATCAGTGAAAACTGCATCCTTCTAGGTTAAGCCGTTTCTGAGATTAGCGCGCACAAACGCACAGACAAACAGACAAACAGACAATAATTCTAAAAAACATAGTTTTGGGTTCTATTGTGCTAATAAATAGCCCTAGTGACAGTTTTTCTCAAATATCTTCAATGTACAGACACCGACTTGTTACAGATTTATTATACACCGTGAAATTTTAGTGGTTGTTTTCCCGAAACGAGGTGATTTAGTTTCGATTGTACAATCGATTTATAATTACTATTTTGACTAGAGTCAAAAATTCAATTGTGAAAAACGAAAAAGTCGAAAATGACCGCAAACCAATAGTAACGCTTCGTTGGTACAAGTAGCGTACGATCGTACGATAGGTTAGGTACCAACGAAGCGTTACTATTGGTTTGCGGTCATTTTCGACTTTCGTTTTTCACAATTGGATTTTTGACTCTAGTCAAAATAGTAATTATAAATCGATTGTACAATCGCTACTAAATCACCTCGTTTCGGGAAAACAACCACTAAAATTTCACGGTGTATGTATAGATAGTTGAATGCCGCTTAAGAAAAATATCAATTCTGTCTATCTCAAGTCAATCCTAAGTATTCTGCTGAATTTAACATATCATTATGTAAAACATATACATCAAAATGATAGGGATGTAGTTTCCGCGCGGGCTCAGTGTGAATTGGCAACTCCACACACACACCGTTTATTTGCTTCGCAGGCATATGTAGGCTTCCTTGCGATGTTTTTCTTCACCAGAAACTCATTGTAAATACATAAGTTCTGAAAAACTGAGTGGCACAAGCCTTCTTCCCCTTTCTTTTTCATTCTTTTCTTTTCCTTGTCCTTTTTAAACATTTTTAGCTTTACATAATAGATTTTAAAGTCTGTTTAGGTATTTAACCAGTTTTTGAAGCTAAACATGTTTAATTAAGCATTACGTTTACAGAGGAGCCGTAGGTATACGTCACACTTCAACAACGAATATTTATGATTCTCATGAGTTTCTCGTAACGTTAGAGTTATGAGGGCTCTGTTCCCACGTACCATCTGCGTATAAATAATTTCATTTGGTTTTAAGTTGAAATTAAGAAAACTTTTACTTTCAAGATTTTTATGTAAATTTCGCGAAATGGCCCGTTTTGGTACTTCAAATTACTTAATTCTTAATTGGATTCTATGTGCCTTTAAACACTATGCCGAAAATTATGTGACCGAAATTTCGAGGCTGATTTTACGTTCCGACGTATTATTCGATTGCATGACACACCTTACGCGACAGAAATTGCGCGTGATTATAACTGCAATATTTTTTCAATTACTAGTGACACATTTGCCGAAATAACGTTGGATTGTACGACAATATACGTGACATCATAATTTCGGCAATGTGTCGCTAGTTATCGGAGCAGTTATTGCAAGTGAAATTTAATCGAAATTCGGTCACATATCTTCGGCATAGTGTGCTTTGACACTTAGTCTATATGCAAAATGACAATAAACAACTATTCCGATACATACTTGTTCAATCTACCGACTCTAATCCCTCGGGAATTCCGATAACGAGAAGCTTTTAATAAACCGTATTCCTCCAAGATAAGTAACGTTACTAAATTAAAATACAGAGAGCACGTATCGAAGATAATCGGCTCATACATACGGAGATTAGTAATAAAATCATTCCATTAAACGGCACGATCGTAGGGATTTGTAGGTACCCGTTATCCTACGGGACTCAAAAGGAAAAAAGGTCGAGTAATTTGTCTTTACTTGGAGGATTTATGTCGGGATCTCCAGCACTGAGTAGGCAGAGACACTGCCACGGCCGATTACGTGGCATGTGAGGAACCTAAGTACATTATACTAGTAGACTATTTGTTACATTAATACGGCTGCTTTTTTATTTGAATGAAAATATAATGATGCGTCACTCATCGTTACACCCACGTATAAGTTTGCGCGGGGAAAAAATTGCATATCCCCGAAGTAAATTCGAAAGTAAGTAATTAAGATGCTTAGTATGAAAAAAAGTTAAAAAAAATCTTATAACCGTATACAGGACGGGACTTTGTTGTTTGAATGATACGTTTGTTAATATGTCTTTGTAATGTTACTAAATTAGAAGAATATCCTCGAGATGGCCAGAGTTAGATGGGCAATAAACATAAGACCCAAGAGCTGTCTTTCCAGAGGACAAAGGCTAACTATTTTCATCATCGTCATTAACATCATATTAGTCAAAAGACGTCCACTGCTGGACAAAGGACTCTCGCTAATAATTCCACGACGAACGGCCCAGGCCTTATCTACGAAGTACAAAATTCGAACTTCGTATCGTGCCATTTCCTCTCACGCTAATAGTATTTAATACAAGAGCGAGCAAGACGATGCGATACGAACTTCGATTTTCGAATTTCGGAGTAGCCCCCCTGCGTTGTCCGTGTCCAAGTGGTTCTTGCAGGATCTTGCAGGTTCTTCCATCTTCCCACACGCCACGCCGCGTCTTGCGGTTTGCAGGCGCTACTCTAGAATATTACTGCCCCATCAACTATCGGTTCTACGAGCAATGTGCCCTGCCCACTGCTATTTAAGTCTAGCAACTCTCCGGCTACATCAGTAACTTTGGTTCTCCTGGTTTGTTTCACTATTTTAGTGTCATTATATTTAGATTTTGTCTAATTTAGGCAATTTAGCATAATTTAACTAAAAAATGTTGACTCACCCGACCCATAACCCATAACTTTTGTGTCTGTAGTGAGTGAGCTTAATTTTGTTTATTACCCATATCTTTTTAAGTGACCGTGTTGAGTTTTGAACGCAACCTTATTAGAGTTTCTTTTTAATAGCAACACTATATTACGTTGGCTACCATGTTTTCTTGTCTTGCTTTTCCGTTGTTCTGTTCGAAACAATACACAACTTTTCCTGCTTACGTATAGATACTTTTCACACCCGACTGTCAAAGGAGGGTTATGTTTTTCGAGCGTATGTATTTATGTATGTAGGTATGTATCATTCTTTGGCACGCCCTGCAGCTTAAACGGCTCAATGGATTTTGAAGTGTGAGGTGTCATTAGATTCGTTTCAGTTCCGCAAGTGACATAGGATATATATTTTCCCGGAATTCCCATGAGAACGGGAATTATACACACACATTTTTCTTCATCTAGTATCGGAATTAATTTACAATATATTTCAAGTATTTCAATCTAAATATCAACATACTGGCACATAAACATTTATACTGGAAACTTAAATTGTTCCCTCATTTATTTTCAAAGCGTCCTTCCGAAAAACAGACGCATGCCTATAAACCAGGTATACAGATCAAGAGATCCAAGCAGCACGCAGCGTTCACGCCTGCGCATCATTACGCCAACAGATTAACGCTGCCGCGACACGCTAACAATTACGCTGTCCATTGCAATGTCCAGACGGTCACAGCACAGCAGTTACCTGGCAATACATGCCATGTATTGGAAAATTGCTTGGCACCCCGCCGGTCGCGTGTAGGCATGATCTTATTGGTCTTGGCCGAACCTTTACGCCTGCAGATTAACACGACGGCGGCACGCGAGAGCTTGAATTAGATCCCTATATCGCATTACCGAAACGGCTATTACAGTGAGTAATACGGAAGGCGAAATATTGTAGTAGGTACTCATACATTCTTTGGATATGTCGTAACGAGTTTGAGCGATTTCAAGGGTGTTTTTGGTTGGTTGAATACCATCTGGAATTTAAGATAGGTAAAAAAAAAAAGTTACTTACCGTTTGGCGAGCTTTGTTCGTTGTCCTCTTAAACCTCGTCGTGGCCGTCTTGTCCTTGTTTTATCGCTCCATCTTAATAAAGCTTAACAAATTATCATGGCTCAAATTCCATTTGGAAAGCGTTCTTTTGTTTTGGGAAGAAAGTGTATTTTTACTCTACGATTAGCTTAGTCTTATGGGCGTATACATAGAACCAAAGTCACTCAAGGAAGTCGTCGGCAACGTGAAGAGTCTGCTGGGCTTCCTCCAGGAGCTAGGCTGACGCGAATAGTCCCTACCGCCATTTACGCAAAATAAGCGATAGACAGCTGCGGAAACAGCCCGCTATCACTTGTGCTATACTGTGACCTCTAAACTACTGGAGATGAATAAATATACCAGTGGTCAACATAATACATTTATTTATGGTTCTACATTTGCCCGTCTGAATTCACTTTTTGTAGTCCGGTACTTCCCTGGGTCGTCTTGAGCCAGTGCAGGTGGTAATTGGGCCGGAGATGGTAAATGCCGTGTGCGGGTGGCTCCGTCCGGAAGAAACGGCTGCGGGTTCCCAACAGTGGGAATGTGATGGTGTGGGTTACGTCAAAACGTAACACCCTGTGAATGAACGGCCCGTATTAGGAAGAATTCGGGATTGGCGTGGTATGTGAGCACCTTGTTGGACCTAAGAGAAAACCGGGGGCTAGTTGGTGTAGGTGCTCACAATCAGAACGGAGGAGTTTAAAGTTTACTCAAAACAAAATTATTTATTACGATAATCAATCATGCAAAATCAAGGCAAATAATTAATATAAATCCATTATTCATTTCATAATTCGTTTCAACTACAAATCAATTCTATTAGATTTTATTGTTGATTAAAATACCCTACATATTCATTCTTAAAAAAAATAACTAGATTCAATTTAAAAATCAGTACACTTTCAAATAGTGAATTAATAATAAATAACTTCATCAATCCAATAAATCAATAATATCTACAAATCATTTAATTATATCGTATTAAAATAAGCAATTCATCGCGATAATGTACCTTCCTGATTATAATTACTAAAAGAGGGTAGGTAATCGTAACTATACGTGATCTCGCACTTGATTATTCCTTAAACCTAGCACTAATTATTTTCTAAACCTACGGACGAATAAAATATTGTTCAACACTTACCCAATCGGGGTGGTAGAAGTACGTTGACTTATTTTTGTAGACACGCTAACTATTAAAATGGTTTCCACTGCCGCGAAGGAAGCAAATACTTTTATTAGGTACTTAATTTCTTTGAATAAAAAATAAGTTAAACGAGGATATAAGTCCACGAGCGTCACTGGTGATGAGATGAGGTTCTTCGAGCTCTCCTGTTAGTGGAATGCTCGTCCCGGGCGGCGCACATACGTTCATGCCCCAAGTCGAAACAAACGGTAGCAAAAAATTATCAAGAGGCGGAGCACTGCGCCGATACATTTTTAGTTTTTACGTTATAAATTATTTTTTGTAGTTAGTTCATTTTTAGTTTTTGATTATGTTTTATTTAGTACTAGTTTTAGTGTTTTAGGTATTATATTGTTTTAAGTTTTAGTGCTTAAGTTAGGTATTTGTGTTTTATTGTAATTTCATCTTTTGCTTATTGTTATTTTGTAATTAAACTTTAAAATTAGGTACATAAGGTTATTATATAAGTTAATATGTAACTATACTGTTACAATACCTATACGGGTCTAAAATTCAGAGCCAGTTCTAGTGTATATGAAAGCCATATCAAATCCAAAGTCATTGATGGGTCAAAAGCATGAAGACTAGACTAGTTGGACCGCAAAATCTTGTCTTGAAGAAGATAAAGTACTGTTTGTGGTGGTAGAGCCATGTTGTAGCTAGCCGCTGCACCATGAATGGGCCGGCTCGTCCGGGGCAGTACCACCCTCTCATAGAACACCGGCGTGAAGCAGCAGTACTCCTGCTGCGTTTTGTACGGTCAGTGAGAGCGCCGGAAGCTCAATACCTCCCCATCCCCTATTCCCGCTCCTTTTTTTAAAGGCCAGTAACAGATCAGTGCGGTGGTGGTGATCATTTTCGATCAGACGACCCACTTGCTCGTTTGCCTCCTTCTCATAATAATAAAAATGGGAAAAGTATATTTATTTAGTTTAAATAAATAAAAAAAAATCTTATAAATAATAATAATAATAAAAAGCATTTATTCAATCCACCACAGTTCCAGTAAGTACAATCAACAATTTTTCACTAATACAAATTACAATTAACTAAGTACAAGACTTGTGTGGTGGAGACTGGTGCCTGAACTAGGGAAAACCTGTATTTCAGGTCACCAGGCCTCCAAAACCCAGATGTCAGCAAACACAGAGGTCATGCCCTGAAAACTGAACCTAACTAGAAAACATGTGGAGTACAAAAGCTATAAAAAGAAAAGATTTATCTTAATATAAATTTAACGAGTCTGCGTGTGTGTGTGTGTGTGTGTGTGTGTGTGTGTGTGTGTGTGTGTGTGTGTGTGTGTGTGTGTGTGTGTGTGTTAGTGTTTGCATGGGCGCGTGTATATTATACATTATACAATTGGAACCAAAAGTTTTTCAGTTGTACTGTAATCAAGAGTGAGGAGCCAGTTCTTGACAGTATTTTTGCAGGATATTTTAGCCAAGGGATATATATTCAAAGCAGCATTTATCTTATTGTACAGAAAACTCCCAAGGTAACAGAAAAATCTGTGCGTAAAACGTGTGTTAAATTTTTGAGATGGACAGGTTAAGCACTTGCTGCGCTTGCTTGAGACAAGGCCTGAATCATAGGGTAGTAACGAGTGTTTTCTGAGGATAATATGTAAAATGAACAATTGCCGGACCGTTAGTACTTTACAATATTTGTAGAGGTCGGTAGATGGCAAAAGAAAAGGTAGGAAAGAACTAACTTTGAGGATAGCTCTTTGGGCTCTTTCCAGTTGCAATATGTGAGTTTTATGTGCCCCACCCCAAGAATCGATACAATACGACAGAATAGATTGGACTAAGGCAAAGTAAACAATTCTTAACACATTTTTATCTGCTACATGTCGGATATTTTTGAAAATGTATATTAATTTTCGTGTTCTTGCTGTGAGTTGTTTAATATGGTCTTGAAAGTTCAATTGATCATCAACAATAATGCCAAGGTATTTAATGTGTGATGCTTTTTCAATCCTCAAACAATCATAGCCAGGCAGCTGGGGGTTTAAGCAGGTATGAGCTGTGATGCGAGATGGCGATGAGTCCGTATAACTGCTAGCTTTCATAGAAAACATCAAGAATTTAGTCTTGTCTACATTTAGAGAAAGTATGTTTTGATTCAGCCAATTTGTCACTACATTAAAACCACTCTGTGCATGCTGAAAGACCTCACTCCACGTGCTTCCACGAAAAATCAGGGCGGTATCGTCTGCAAAGGTAATAACTTCTCCGTATTGCAACTGGAGTTGGCATAGATCGTTAATATACGCAAGGAACAGAGTAGGACCAAGGATACTGCCCTGGGGGACGCCGTAGGCCACACGAACCTCATCACTAGTATATTTACCTATCCTAACATACTGCGTGCGATCCGACAAGTAGTCCTTGAAAAGTTTCAGCTGGAGACCCCTGATACCTATTCTTTCCAGCTTTGTCACAAGGAGGGGGACCAAGACTGTGTCAAAGGCTTTAGCGAGATCTAAAAATATAGCTATTGATTTTTGCTTCTTATCTAAATTATTTACTATGAGGTCAGTCAACCGGTGTACAGCATCTGAAGTTGATTTACCTGCTCTAAAACCAAATTGTGAAGGTGAGATTAGGTTATTGTTTTCTAGGTCATTAAGAAGTTGGGAATTCATGACGCGTTCCAAAATTTTTGAAAGCGCAGGTAGAATGGAAATAGGCCTATAGTTATTGGTCGGTCACCATTCTTATGAACCGGGATTATTTGAGCTTTTTTAAACAGTCGCGGAAAAACTCCACTTGACAATGCCAGATTGCACACATGAGTAATAGACGGAAAAAGGATATTTTTATATTTTTTTAGAAACTGACCAGAAATTTTATCACATCCCACGGCACAGTCCGATCGCAGGTTACGTATATGGATGTCAACTTCACCTTCATCAACGGGGAGCATTCCAATTGAAAAAGGACATTCATGGGCTGCAATGTTATTTGTCAGATCAATCAACCTATTTGGAATTTTTTCAGCCAGAGATTTACCGATATTTGCAAAAAAACTGTTTACCTTATTTATTGAACCCATTGGGTTGGCAGCATCGATTAGTTCAGAAGGGATGTCTTTTGACTTAGAAGTATAAGTAATATCTTTGATGGTCTCCCAGAGCTTTTTAGAATTTGACCCTGCTTTTCTTATCTCAGTTTTTTCATATTCTCTCTTAATTTTTTTAATAGTGAGTTGCAAAAATTTCTATATCTAATATAAGTCGTTTTTAGAATCTCATTGTCTGATGTTTTTTTAACTTTTTTGTGTAGGTTATCTCGATTCCTCACACATCTCAACAACCCTGGTGTGATGTGATCCATGGCTTTTTAATTCTTTTCCGATTTGAAATGTTTACTAATCTGGTGTTAGTTTCTATAATCTTAGTCAATGTATCAACCAGGAAGGAGGTCGCAACATTTACATCATGCATGTCAAATATTGGTTTTAAGTTCTAATTTTGCATGTCCTGGTCCATTTTTTTATCATCAGTTCGCTGAATAACTGGTTTAACCTGTTTTTTGGATGTTATGCGGTGAAGAAACAAGATGACACATTCGTGGTCAGTAAGAGACGAGTTTACAACACAGCAGTGAGCAGTAAGTTTTGTCTTGAGCATCAGGTGGTCAAGACAAGTTTTGCTATGAGTTGGAAGGTTGTGGGCTGGTAGGAGGCCATGTGCAGCTATTAAATTTAGATATGTCGTTGCTCGTGTGTCAGAGCTATATTCAGTTATGTCAATATTTATATCACCAGCCAGAACGATATTTTGGTAATTTGAACATTTAAGAAAAAGTGAATTTAGAGATTCCACAAAATCAGATATATTTCTTTGACTAGGTGGGCGATAGGCGGCGAAAATTAATGTGTTATTATTGATTTTTAATTGTAAACAATTTGCATCCAACAGTATTGGTTCATCAACGGATAATGTTAAATTTTTCTTGCAATAAACCACGACGCCCTCATTTTGAGTTCTATTATTTTTGGTGCTATAGTAATTGTAATCGCTCAAGGTGGGAATTTGTCGAGTAGAGGGCAACCAGCATTCTGTTAAAATAATAACATCCCATGATATTTCAGACCGAGCTATCAAGGTAAGCAAACCAGGGAAATTGCAGGAAATACTTCTTATATTTTGTGAAAGTATTTTGAGACTGTGTTCGGGTATAAAAATGTTTGTTTACTTTGACTTTCGTTTGAATTCGTTTTTTTTTCTATTTCTTCTTAGTACTGAGCACGAACCGCTTGTCAGCCATAAAATCTCACAAATGTCATCTCGAACACTTAAAAAAATATTTCCAATAAATAAAAGGAGATAAAAATAAAACAGCTGCAGTTTCTTGGTGTTGAAGTCGACCACTGTCGAAAAAAAATATAATTAGCATCTCTTCAAAAAACTTTACTTTGCCAATTCTGACATGCAAAAAAACTATTGCACTCCGTTTACACCTGTGCCAGTATTGTATTTAAGTTGCGTTCAATATTCAAGAATATCACGTTAGGTTTAGACTGAGCAATGTTTTATTGCCTCAATTTTATTGTATGGAAAGTGCAAGAAAGTTGTATAATGTAAATGGGCCTTTATACTTCCTGTAGAAGTCATCTGAGTGTCCACCAATCTGAGTCAGTTTGGTAGGTTCTGATTCCCTACGAGGCAACGGACCCAAAATAAAAATAAAAAACTTTTTATGCCAGATATTTGATATATTTGTTCTTGAAGTGCGCCGCATGTATGACATGAATGATCTAACTAAAGTATCTAGATAGGAAGCTAAGTAAGTGTAGACAGCAGCTTGTGATAAACTAATGCAAACAAGGCAAAACCAGTTAAAAAAAAAAAGTGAAATGAAGACTGGTATCATTTTTGCTTCAATATATCAAATTTGTTAGTCCTGGGGGCATGCTAGACGTGTAAATTTATTTATTGTACCAGTTTTCATTATAATAAATAGCAAATATAAATTTCGAAAATCAAAGGAAACAGTCAACGAAATTCTTTGGTTACCTACTTTCTTATTACTCTTGCATTTATAAATTAGAATTAAGTAAGTACTTTGAACAAAATATAACCTTAATAATCGTATTTAACTATTCATTTGTTATATGCCAACGTTTTTAATTAACTACCCACTGATAATTATTTGTAGCCCGAAAAGTATCTACATATATCCAGTAAAATTTAGTAAAAGAATTTGTGTTAGCAATTTAATTTATTAACTAGCTGTTTTCCGCGACTCCGTCTGCGAAGAATAGGAGTATATACAATAAGAATCGGTCAAGCCGTTTCGGAGGAGTTTGATGACAAACACCGTAACTCGAGATTTTTATATATTAGAAGATAACTAACTTCTACCCACGGCTTCGCCCGTATTAGAACAATGAAAGAAGGTTACATAATATTTTTAAAGTTTAACGGTCGCTCGGATAACGCCATCTATGGATTGCAGATGAATGATTCTATACCATTTATCAATTCGTTATCATTTTATTAATTTCTTTCTATATAGGTAAGTGGTTCATATAGGGTAAGCGTACCAGTGAATGAACAGTACCAGTGAATGAACAAAACGAACATTTTTTGAAATAATAAGAATTTGGTACGTTTCTATCACACCTCGTATTTTTTTTCGACTAGCACCTTTACTTGTTAGGTTCTGGCAAATTTGCTTTGACTCCTAAGCAACAGTTTTGAAATGGCGACGATGTAAAGTGGACGTACGGATGTTGTACATTTTTTCTATGGAGCAGTATTAAGGAAGAAGGAAAGCTACTACACTTCTGATGTGTTACTGCATTAGTCCCCGCCATCTATCATTCATTGGGTATGTTTTTTTTAAGCTTTAAAGACCTGTTAGTGCTATTCATATATAGTTTAATGTAATTTATTTATAAACAATACCTTTTAATCCAGTTTTTTTTTACTGGCACCCAAAATCGCCTAAATCCAGTGAATGAACGGGGGTGTTCATTCACTGGGACTGCAGGATTTTCTATTTGTGCAATATCTTTTCTTCTAGTAGTCATATCGAGGGGTGAAAGGCTAATGGCGTTAAGCGACACTATGGGCGATATTGAGTTATATACATATTCGGAATCAGCAAATTTTTCCGCGTCGTTTGAGCCGGGTTTCACGGCAATCAGAGCTATTTTTTGTCGCTTGATGCAAATAGATTTGGACGCTAATTTTCACTCCACTGCTGACTGAAGCGACACAAAAATTAGCTATTATCTTAACACGTTTGACTTGAGCTATATAAAAATACTATGGCAATGACTTAAACCGTTTATCCTTTCTCGTCATGGAAGCCAAATGGTTTTTAAAGCTTTTTTCATATTCTATTTCAAAAGCTGATGGTTGGTTGAATTACTTAGCTTGCTCCGTAATGCACAAGTAGATGTCGCTTAATGCAAGTAGCCTGTGAACGAAATGTATGAAATTAGTCGCTTAAAGCAAATGTCTTTCCACAAAAATATAAGAAACTTGTCGCTTGAATCAATTAGCCTGCAACAAAAATAAACAAAACACGTCGTTTGAATTATTTGGCCTTAAGTCTATTTTACCTTAACAAAGCTACTTAAAGCAATTAGCCTTTCTCCAATATTAGGTGAACTGGTTATTTAAATTATTATTTCTTGTATTATTTTAAAAGAAAGCTGTCACATAAATTAAGACATAAAGAATATTTTTGTACTTGAATCGGGTTTCTTTCACTACAAAGAGTAAGTAATGTGCGTTCAGCAAATATGTTTTACTATAGCAGCAGTTGATCAACGTCGTTTAAGACCAACCTAAAATGTTTTTGTAATCTAAAACCTACTCGCGAATAGTAGATGTGCGCTCGCGCGGGGTGCTTCAGTCGGTCCCATATCGTCAGGGAGATTTTTCGGTGATAGTGAATAGCCTCTAAATCTTACAAAATCAGTCTCAACCTAAAGTTTAATTTCGTTTAAGTCTCTTTCTTGTACAAGATTATTTTTTAGTACGTCAAAATTATTAGTTTCTTAAATACTAATAATTGTGTTTTTGTTAAGTTTTGTTATAGTTAGCTGACTGAGGTAATGATTATAATAAAAAAAAAATAGTTTCTAAAATACTGATGATTGTATTTTTGTTAAGTTTTGTTACAGTTGGCTGACTGAGGTAATCATTGTCGGTAATAAAATATATTTTTTCACGTCAGTTTCTGCATTTTATTCTCTATCTTATTTTTTTTGTTTTCTACAATGTTCATGTTGATAGTTTTAATATTGGTTTCAAACACCAATCTCAAATAAAATTCTAAATTACCGGGATTTAAATTAATACGACCCGAATAGTGATCGTTCCATAAGCTACTTTTCCTGCTTTTAAAAACTATTGGAATGGGACTTTGAGCATATTAGCCGTAATCTATTGCACTCGTAACAAGGCAGTTAAACCTTTTAGCTTTACACGAAAACTACAGTTACAATCCTCTTAAGTCATTTAGCCTTGCGCTGATTTTCCTAGTCGTTGTTTCTTAAATCATTTAGATGTATTCCAAAAAAGACTTGAAACGTCGTTTACGTCGTTTTTCCTTGCTCTAAAAAATAAGAGGTACAAGAATTTTTGACTCAAGCGACACTTATTTCGTTATCCTCTCGTTTTATTAAATGAATATATTAAACATCAGAAGTGGTATTCAATTCTAAGAAAAACTCAGTTAAGAAATTCAACAACTACGAATTTTTTAAAACTTTAAAACGCTCTCCTGTAAAGTTACAAAAATGTCGCTTAACGCCATTAGCCTTTCACCCCTCGATATTAAGATTTTGATTTCAGTGACATTGACCCAAATATATTATCTACCGAAAGGCTAGTATTGGAACAAACGTAAAATATAGGTTCATTAACTGGTTCAAGTTTTCCAGTGAATGAACTATGTCATTTTTAGCTAGTTCATTTACTAGTTTCCAAGATCTAGTGAATGAACAATAATCTTATTTTTGTATTTTAATCGTTTTAGAACATGAAATCGACCAAATAAGTATATTGAATGTAGTAGTGTTAATATAATTTCGTTTTTGTATTTTTATAGTATAACAAAACATCATTTTCAAAGTTGTTCATTCACTGGTTTCATTTGTTCATTCACTAGAACTTTGCGTTCATTAACTGGTGATTTTCCATTTTTTCCCTTAAATAGTGATATATCTCCAAATTGTGCAGTAATACTGTTGAATAATGATGATGTTAGCCAACTAGAGTAGTTGGTTGGGCTAAACAAAAAGTAATATGTTAAATAAAATGTGCCCAACTGCCTAAAATTAATTTTCAAAGTCGAAAATTTCCTTAAGTGTTCATTCACTGGTACACTTACCCTAGTATATTTGTGTATCGTTCCGTGAGTCACAGACGGTTCTGACAGAAAATCAGCGCTGCAGGCGTCTAACGTCTCAGCATAATGCTGAGTCAGTGACCGTTTCACTTTTGCGGGGACGCACATGCAGAATTGTGTATGTACATATTTTAATAAATATGTACATACACATTCTGCACTCCATTGTTTGTGATTTTTGTTTATATGTATGAAATTGTGTGTACTTTCTTGTATTTGTGTGTCTTGTAAAAGTGAATAAATATCTTCTTTCTTTTCTTTCTTTCTTTCTATGAAGTTAACACGTTACCTTGAACGTTCTTGGACAGTTTGAATATGAAACTACCGTGAGACTCATAGTGAAAAAATACGGATTACTCACGTCTTAAAACGTTACGTTTTAGTGCGCGTTTGACAGCAGCCGCAGTGGTGTGTGCTCCGAGATGAAGGGCTACGAATTAGCCAGAAACATGTCGAGTTAAACTCGTTTTAAGCCGTGAGTAATCCATATTTTTTTCACTATGTTCTTGGAAAGTGCCCAAAATCTTGTGCGTTCTAATTTCAAGTAAAAATATTATTCCACGCCAACTCATTACAGGGATATTAAGCATCCTATGTCTCAATTCAGATCTTTTTCTATCTGCACACCAAGTTTCATGTAAATACGTCAAGACGTTATTGCGAGATTGACTTAAAAACATCCAAACAGTACCTATAAATATATTACAGGCATATCAGTATCAATAGGATTTATTTAATCTCCCACCTTCTTTCAAAGCGAAAAAAAATGATAAAAGCCTTTCTAATTACCTTATATTGATTCTTAACACATTAATTTACTATCGGACTGAACAACTAGACTGAAACGGCGTTGTACCAGTATGCTGATGATCGATATAGCTCGCACAATCGCCGTCGCCATTATACCGCGCGGTAGATTTACCTCATCGACGCACGCACACATTTCGAACTGATATACGACTTGTTGCTTCATTGGGACTGAACAGGCTTCTGGAGCATACGTGATTATTAAAAAAAACGGTGGCAAGGAGACAGATGAAGACACGGCAGTAGTCAGCCCAATATAAAATAAGGGTTCTTAGTTGACTACGGAACCCTATAAAACCGAGCTTTCAGTGGGTAAGTATATCTACATATATAGTGGGTAGGTATATCTATTACACGAACCCTTTTGGGCGCTGTACCATACATTTCTTTTTAGTATTTACGTTTTGGTGGGATAAAATAATGTTCGAGCAAGTAGAATATTCATAATATTCAACGCTCTGTCAAATAAAACAGCTCTCACTAATACGCCATGACATCGGAATGTCAAACGCGAAGTTGAACCCTACAGAAATGTATGTAGGTAGATATCGCTCTGCACGCCGTGATTGATATATCTGTCGTTGGCGTCGAAAAGGTTAATCGTCTCGATTTATAGACGTATCCTTGGCACTTCCTCCTAGGCATTTCCTCCGCAGGTGCACATGTTACCTCACGAATTTCTTTTGACATTGTTAAAATATTATATTACTTATTATTCATATTCCTCTGGCAGTCATCTCATCTTTTGTTTTTCTTAGAATCTATAATATAAAAGTGAACGGCCAGAACGGGATAAAAAAACGAGACAGAGCAGGATGGCGCTCTACAACACCATTTCGACACGTTTCTCCCAAACAACGCATTATTTCTCTGGAATTTTAAAGCAATTCGATTCTTTGACCTTGGGAATCGCGATAAACTTGAGAAAATATGATATTGGGTGTGTACATTTCGTATATTGAGCAAAAAATTTTTGTAGTGGTAGAGCCATGTTGTAGCTAGCCGCTGCATCACAAATGGGCCGGCTCGTCCGGGGCAGTACCACCCTCTCACAGAACACCGGCGTGAAGCAGTAGTACTCCTGCTGCGTTTCGTACGGTCAGTGAGAGCGCCGGGGGCCCAATACCTCTCCCCCTCCCCTATTCCCTCTCCTTTTCCCAGGGCCGACAACGCACTGGCATCGTGTAAAGCGCTGCGGGTGTCTATGGACAGTGGTGATCATTTAACATCAGGTGACCCACTAGTTCGTTTGTCTGGCCTCTTTAACATAAAAAAATAAATAAATCACAAGTTCGAATTTCGAGCCAAAAGCGAGCGATCTATTATCTATGCCAGTGTTGCCATTCAGGGAAAAAGAAATCCATTCATTATCCTGCATTGCAGTCTGTAAAGCTCTTTATGCACTGACCTGCGTATTAAAGCATGACAAGTTCCTATTTAGCCCTCGCTATGTTGCGGATTTTCAGTGGCACTAATTTATTTTAATGGCAATGATTTTTTTGACAACAGACGTTGGAAGACATTATTGAATGTCACCGATGTAAACAAAACGAAAATAATTGTACATATTTTAGAATAATAATCGATTTTGCAATCAAAATGCCCAAAAAAGTTCCCCCGATGCAAAAAAAAAATTAAATACATTCAAATGGTTGCGGCAGTCACGGTGTTTATTATCGAACTCCTCCGAAATGGCTTAACCGATTTTGATCAAATTTTTTCTCTATATTTGGTAGGTTTGACAACAGGTTGTAGGCTATTTTTTATACCCTTATTCTTCGCGGACGGAGTCGCGGGCAACAGCTAGTAAAAGATAAAGCCGATTTATCGGGCAAGCATTTGATTATGTAATTTGCGGAGGAGGTAACTGATAGCACATTAGGCACAATCGCCTGAAACGAAGCGTTCATATTCATTCACACGCCTCTAAAGGCTTTCTCTTTCCGAAGATTAATGAAGACAAACAACACGTGTACGAATTACAACGAAAGCAAACAGAATACCATAAACAAATGAAAATAAGCACAAACATTTCCAAGATCACAACGACAACACACGTTGAATTGAAACGTTCAATTTCATTGGAGCGAATTTTCTACCCACGAAATATTATGATAGACTGAAGCGACGTAGGAGTAATAAATGAAATAATAAATCGCGATAAATAAATGAAAAGAAAGCCTTTGGGGGATAATGTTTATTTCGGTAACACTTGTTTTGAACATCGTATCTATATACTAAATTAGTAGCATATATCATGATTTTCCCGAAAGGTACAATAGGAAACATGTAAATAACAAATAACAAATTTGTAGACAGACTATTTTCAAAAACAAATAACATTGTTATAAGATAAATGTGAACGAAATCGTCAATTACAAAAGTTGCTAGCGTTGAAATATTTAAAGAAAAACATTGGATGAAACGAGAACAATTTAAAAAGATACGTTTGTACACGACAGGCTTGTAATAAGAGAATAACGAACGTATCTTTGATCTTCGAAGATCGTCGATTAGGGGATCGCATGTCTGCCAAGGACGCGGTCTAGATACAGTGGCATTACTCCGTGATGAGTTGGCAACATAAATACTGGAGCTTGAGTGTTGCCTGATTCTGATAAAAAAAGAGTTTATACCTCCTATTTTGAAAAAGTTTGAAAAAGTTTTTATTATTAAAAAAAATATTGTCTAGTTTTTACTAGCAACTCAACAATAGAAGATAAGTTGACTAGCCAAATAAAGATGACTTGTATGAGAGTAGTAGCCAAGTCAAATTTTAAGCTTAAATTTAACAGAACTTATCTATTTTCTGTAAATTATTCGACGGTTCAATTTAAGAATTCATATTTTTTTTGTATGGTATAGGGGGCAAACGAGCAGACGGATCGCCTGATGGTAAACGATTACCGTCGCCCATGGACACCTGCGACACCAGAAGAGTCTCAAGTGCGTTGCCGGCCTTACTAATAACTTTTAATTAAATATATCATACATACGAAAACAAAGAAATAGAGTTTTATAAGTTGTGGTGTTATTTGTTCTTATAAAGTAGCTTATATTTTTCATAGTTATGTCTTTAGTGGGATAGATATCAAAAGAAATAAAACCAATTTTCTTATGTACACAATTTTCACGCGTTTTACTCGTAAAAGCGTCGCAGTGAATTTCCAGTAGCTAACAGAATAGGGGCTGTGTACTAATTTCCTGTAACAACATTATTGTGACGTGAGAAGCTATGATTAACCGTGTTTTCTTTTGTGCTGAAACAGCTCTATTGCAAAATAAAAAGCACAAACAGAGCTATTAAGTAATTATAGGTACCTACATAAAATACAGTTACGTTTTAGTCATAAACTGAAGAACATTCTGTTGTAAATATATGAGGTAATATTGTTATGGAACATGTCCAACGGGTGATCCATTGGATCCTATTACTAAGCCTCTGCTATTTGTCTGTCCGTATGTCAGAGGGCTGTATTTTTTGAACAGTAATACATAGACACTTGAAATCACAAACATAAAAAAAACAATAAAGTTACTAATTTAAGATATAGGTACATGCATCCAATTTAAATACGAAAAACATGTTTTTCGGTATTGTTGTTAACGAAACCCTTCGTGTACGAGTATGACTCGCACTTGGTTAGTTATAAGTATTACTATTTGCATTGTTTTAAAAAAAAATTTGATATACTTTTAAACTTAATAAATAAAGAACTGGAATGAGCTTAGTGTAGATATTCATTATGAACAGGTAAGGTAAACGTACCAATAGCAATAGCAATAATATATAGCTCGAAGAATCCCAGACTCAAGTGGCAGTGGGCAGGGCAAATCGCTTGTAGAACTGATGGCCGATGGGGCAAAAAGGTTCTCGAGTGACGTCTACGGACCGGAAGACGCAGTATAGGTAGGCCTCCAACAAGATGGAGCGACTACCTGTTTAAGGTTGCTGGATCGCGTTGGATGCGGATGGCACGGGACCGATCTGTTTGGCGAGCCTTGGGGGAGGCCTATATACAGCAGTGTACGTCTTTCGGCTGAAAAGATGAAACGTACTAATGCTCGACACCTCAACGCCCAGTAGATGACACCCATCTGTCACCTCTCTTACTTATGGCATAAGATTGAAGGTGCCATATATTGGGTCATGTCGAGCACCTGTCGGGACGTTTACCTTAATTAACTATCTGTCGCTAACCTCTAGACCAATGATGGTGTAGGGGTAAGCACGCAGCACGGAATGCTGAGGACCTGGGTTCGATTCCCAGCATTGGTCTTTTTTCTGGGGTTTTTTCTGTGCATCTATGTTCCCTGTGTTCATCTGTGTTCCCTGAACACTACAATTTGGCCGCTTTCAAGTCTAGGGTGAATGAGCATTTACTAGGCAAGCGTGCTCCATTGTAGGCCACATCTTCGCTTTCCATCAGGCGTGATTGTGGCCAAACGCAAGCCTATATTGTATAAAAAAAAATCTATATTTCAGTTTGTATTTAGTTTGAAATATATTAATTAACTATTTTAAAATAAAGAAAGAACCCAAATCTAACATAAAATATCGTCTGACGCAACAAATTATAATTTATGCCGTAATACATTTTTAATTCGGTGTTCCGAAGACGACTATAAGCAGCTTACCTTTGATATATGTACGTTGTTATAATTTAATTACAAGCACGCTCCTAGAGAAGATAACTCAATTTAGTGGATAGATGAGTACAAAATAATTAGTCTCAGATTGAGACGATAAAACATATATTTAAGCTTTGAATTATAACATAAATACTAATTTATATGCGGGATTTGCTTGCGTCTAGTCCCAAGACTGCACGTTTGATATCATTAAAATTTAGTGCAAATGCACTTAAGTTAATTAAATGGAGTCAGATGAAGCACTTGCAGCCTCTAGTGTGTACCCGTCTAAGGAAAGGCGATGCGATATTTTGTAGAAAATTTCTACCAAAGCAACAGTTAGTTTAAAGTAGAATTATTATTAGTTCATATATTAATATTAAATTGTATTATTATATTGTAACTATAAAGAAAATCCTTCAAATAAAACTGTACATTCTTTTGAGACTTGTCTGGGTAGACTGTCTTCAGCATTAGACATAACAAACCCAGTTCGACAAAAACGAAATTTCCATAAATACTCAGATAAAGTAGTAAACAAGGTGTTTTTTAAGGATACTATGTCGACTACTAACTGTTTTTTTTGGAAACATCTCGAATGTAAAGATTAGTAATGACAATAAGCATAAAAATGAATAGGGATAGAGAGAAAGATGAAGAGGGGGAGGAGGGAAGAATAGTAAGGATAGCTATCAAACTAAATTACTTGAAATAAAACTTTTGAAGTATTGTGGTCACGGATATACTCGAAGTACGAGTATAGGGCTTGAAATATATAGACTCTTAAAAGAACTAACGATTTTATGTATTCAAGCTGTTTTTTTCCATTTTTTCGCCTTCATAAAATGACAATGTCGTCTACGTATATTTTGGTATCGGCAGTAAACAATCGAGCCATGCGTCCCATCTCTTTGATCGGAGATTGATATTAATAAAATATCACAGGCAGCAAGTTAATTGCAATCAACCGGTTGCAGACTCCATAATTTAATATAAATATTAAATAATGCCGACGTTATTCACTCGAAACCAGAAAATATCCGTTTTGGCGATATTAATTTAAATATTAAATTACTTGCAGAAGAAATCCGGTAGCTGATGTTTACTTGGAAATTTGTTGAAGTGAAAAAATATGATAAGGATGGGACATAATTATGAATTTACGATATCATGTACGAGTATAAAATGATTTAAAAATATTGAGTACGTGAATATACTTATGTAACTAGTAGTAAAAAATGACAAGTTTATCCACAACTAATTATATACTCGTAGTTTTCCGTACAAAGCAACGAGAAAAAACTGAATACATTCAAAAAGATTTATTGAATTTGGGTTTAGGAAAGATTAGATTTTCTATCCAGCAAGGCAACGGATAATATACACACGTAATGATTATATAAGTTTTATAATTAATTTTATTAATGTAAGGTATAATTATAATTGTTTCCTAAGACAGCACTAAGGAAGAAGTGTTGACAAAATGTCCTTCAGTTAAGCGGAGATAAGTAAACACCCAACTATTGAGTATTGCTTTAGCGCAGCGCATCCAAAAGTTATCCAGCACTATAACTTCATTTAATTTAGAATTAGAAACCACAACAACATTTTACTGCGGCTCGTGAACTGTAATCTCTTTACAATTTGTACTAGAGTAACAATTTGACGACACGCAAATAAAGTGACATTAAAACAATTTTATTTTGCGGTTCCCAGACTATTGTACTGTACTATTTGCTAGGTAAGAAATAGTTGACCAGAAGCAATATAATGTTATTGTGGTTTCTAATTCTAAATAAAATGAAGTATAGCTCCAGGATATACAATTCGATCGATTCATCATCGTCCCAGCCTATATACGTCCCAATGCAGGGCGCAGGCCTCCTCTTCGAATGAGAGGGCTTGGGCCGTAGTTCCCACGCGAGCCCAGTGCGGAGAGAGAACTTCACACACACCATTGAATTTCTTCGCAGGTGTATGCAGGATTCTTCACGATGTTTTCCTTCACCGTAAAGCTCATGGTAAATTACAAATGTAATTTCGCACATACATTACGAAAAAAGCAGAGGTGCGAGCCGGGATTTGAACCCACGATCCACTGCTTGAGAGGCCATAGGTCAATCAATGGTGTGTGTGAAGTTCCCAATCCACACTGGGCCCGCGTGGGAACTACGGCCCAAGCCCTCTCATTTGGAGAGGAGGCCTGTGCCCTGCAGTAGGACGTATATAGGCTGAGATGATGATGATGATGAAGCGATGCTAACTAACAGCTGCATATTCAAGTAAATAGTGGTGAAGTTTGTAAAGGAACAAATAGCTGCGGCATCACTGAGGCAGCGTCGCAGAGGCAAAGCGTCTTTGTAAGTACGCTAACGCATATTTTTCAAGTTTCTTGGCACCTTGGAAGGAATTTAACTTGGAGCACGCGGGTATGCAGATGTTAATGAAATTATTTCTGGGAAAGTAAGATCTGAGAGGGTGCATTGCCCTGAGTGCTCCCAGCAATTTACATTTTGAATACTAATGATGCACCACTAAGGCGACAACACCGCAAGCACTATAGAATAATATTAAAGAATATACAGCAATTACTGATGTCAATTATGCTCTTTAAAGTGTTCCTGTAAATACATCAAATATGCAAGAGGAAGTTGTTTTAGCATTTTTTTTCGAACAACTCTTCGTGTACATTTAGAAATTATAGACGGAATCTGGCATTACATAAATACTTTATGGAGCTCTGTATTCACAAACTATTACAATGCCATATATTTATACAGGATGTAATCGTTAAGTGTGTCCAGGCGATTATTCCGTAACTATTACAGATATCAAAAAACTGTGAACTGATATCGAAAGTACGTTACCTAATGATTTATTGAATCAGGCGTTACTTTGCGGAGGTCCATATTAATGAACTAAAACGACGACGACGACGGAGTTTTAACGTTTGGTAGCATAGCATACGGTTGTGGTAACTCTGAAGATGAGCTCTGGTTGAGTTCGAAACGCGTCAGTGTAGCTTGGTGGTGGTGATGGTTGGGTTTATGTGATTTGTGTGTGTTCGTACAGTGTGGAGGTGGAGGAACTGCATGAACGCACATTTCTTGCATAAACGTAACTATTGTAAGGTCGCGGGTGAGCAAAGTAATTGTTTTAGTTCGTTACCTAATGAGTAAAATGATACCATAACCATTAAAAAAAATTTAAAATATCCATAATTTTGACATCAAACACTCGCATACATAGAGTCCGTCATTGTGTCGCACAACAAGGACGTTACTTTGAAAAGTTATTCAAGTAAATTATAGTTTTATTACTTTTTGAGCTACAATACAATACAATACAAATATTCTTTATTGATCACCAGAAACAGTACAGTTTCTTTAAAATATCAAAACTAAACTTATAAATTATAAAATAACCATATATTTCAAACTAAATACAAACTGAAATATAGATGCACAGAAAAAACCCCAGAAAAAATACCAATGCTGGGAATCGAACCCAGGTCCTCAGCGTTTCGTGCTGCGTGCTTACACCATCACTGGTCTAGAAGTTAGCGACGAATCTTTCCCATACATCGTACACTTCAGTCTGTTATAATCACATTAAGCAGTGATAAAGCGCGCATCGATGTTATGCCCTCTACCGAGAGACTTTAACACTCCTTCGGAGCTAACCGCTCACCTGGACCAAGAGATGGCGCTACTAAGCCAACTTTTACAAGTTATGTATGAATCTTTTTCTATTTATTTTTTTATTTTTTCAACTTAATTTTTTTTTTATAAAATAACCATTTAAAATAAATAAACTACAACTTTTCTACTAATCTTGTACTAAATGTATGGGAGTATCTGATGTCAAAATTATGGATACTTTCTTTTTATTTTTAAAAAGTTAATGATGTCATGTTACTCATTACGTAACGTACTTTCGATCCCTTCAGTTTTTTGAAGTCGGTTAAAAACGGGACCCTATTACTGAGACTTCGCTGTCCGTTCGTCTGTCACCAGGCTGTATCTCATGAACCGTGATAGCTAGACAGTTGAAATTTTCACAGATGATGTATTTCGGTTGCCGCTATACCAACAAAATACTAAAAATCAAATATTTAAGGGGTTCCCATACAACAAACGTGATTTTTTTTGCTCGTTTTTGCTCGATATTGATAACGGCAACAGGTAGACGCTTGAAATATTCACAGAATATTTAGTTACATATTCACTTTAAAAATAAATAATTAAATTAAAATAAAACAAATATTTCATGGGGGCTCCCATACAACAACGTGATTTTTTTGCTGTTTTTATAGATAATGGTACGGAGCCCTTCGTGCGCGAGTCCGACTCGCACTTGGCCGGTTTCTGATTTCTGTAATAGTTACTGAATAATTGCCTAGACACACTTAACGATTACACCCTGTATACTGTTATTACATGGTAAGTACCTAACTGATTTTAATTCATAATTAATTTCATATAGCCAAAATCGCATCAACATCAATTTTATATTTTACTAAGTTGTTCAAATTTACAAAAAAGACAAGCTACACGTTATTATAATTATCAGCTAGCATTCAAGAAAAGTAAATATTTAGATAGGTCTTATCTTATAGGTATTTTTATAATCTATTTAGAGCGCGCGCAGACAGAGAGCGGTCTGGAGTTCCGCGTTCCGAGTTCCGAGTTCTGCGTTCTTTCGAATGTACTGAGCCCCTTACGATAACGCACACAGCAGGCGGTCGGAACTCTCGAGCGGTCAAAACACAGAACTCTGAACGCGGAACTTGGAACTCCAGACCGCTTTCTGTCTGCGCGCGCTCTTACTATTGTAACGATTATTTTTGTTTTTGGCGTTCCAGCGTAGGTAAGCCAGTTCTACGTGCAACTGTTTATTACTAACTATTTTTATCACTGGATGTTTAAAAGTGACACACAAGTCAGACATTCTTCGCACACGTTATAAATCAACCCATGTTCGTGATCCCTATATAAATGAATACCGTTTTAATAAAGGGCGTAAAAATCACATTCGGAATGTTATCTAGAGCGTTACAAAAACGAGATAGAAACGGGGCAGCCGAGACAGCGATAAGGCTTTTATTAAATTCGCTCGCATCGCCTGACTAATGTAGTCCAGCTGACGCGGTCCCTGACTTTCTGCTCACACCCAGTCCGGACCTGATTTTCATACGCTTTACTAAATATTTTTGGCAGCGCTTTTAATTTTTTGAAGCATTTCAGCCGGCATAATTCGCATATGTGCTAGTTGTGTTGAAAAAATAAACTGACGGCCATGTTTTACACTCATAAGCTTTGAGAATTGATGAACATCGAAGTTTCAAATTTATAATCAAACGCTGTTTACTAGCAGATGATAATAAAAACCGGCCAAGAGCGTGTCGGACACGCACAAGGTAGGGTTCCGTAGCCATTACAAAAAAATCAAGTAATATTTTTCTAAGGATTTCGTATGTGTACGGAATCATCCAAGTTTAGGTATGTTTTATACCTTAGGCTACTATTTACTCTTAAACTACAAATAATTTCCAAGCAATCTTAGCCGCTATAATTTTCCTAGTAAATTTGATATATTTACTACCATTCTGAATTTTTTCAAATTTTTCCACTTTTCAGTTTAGATTTTAGAGGGGGGGGAGTGAAAATTTTCACTTTAAAGTTGAATATTTCGCAAACAGATCACTGAATAGAAAAATCATGTTAGCAACCCCGCAATGGTTTTAAAAGACCTATCAAACGATACCCCACACTATAGGATTAGTCGAGAAAAAAAAAATCACCCCCCCTTTACGTATATGGGAGGTACCCTAAAAAAATTTTTTTTTTATTTTTAATTTTACCACTTTGTTGGCATGACTGATATGTATATTCATGCCAAATTACAGCTTTCTAGTACTAACGATCTCTGAGCTTAGCCGCGGACAGACAGACAGACGGACAGACATGGCGAAACTATAAGGGTTCCTAGTTGACTACGGAACCCTAAAAAAGAAAATTTTACTTATAGAGTCTTTTCAGTGCCTGCAAGTCGAAAAGACATTCTTAAATTCTGCTCTGTTTATCAAACTTACTAAGCCATTACTCATCTACAAGTTTCAATTCGAATGAAACATTCTCTCTTAATTAAATACTTAATCACTTAAAATAGCAATTGAACCAAATGAAAGTAGTAACAACGGCTAAATCGCACTCGCCGTAGCCAAACGTTTGTTCTTGTTCACATTAATTAAGAATGGTCGTTTCGGGCGCTTCAGCCGATCGGCACTCGTCGAATTCACGAAATTCATTAATTTAAACATGCATGCTCAATTATCGAACTCTTCAATGAAACTCCCTTTTAATTTGTCGCTTTATTTATATTCTCTACAACATTCGTTAAGTTAATTGCAAATATCGGGTTTTCGACCGCGAAATCTATGTTTATTGACGGTCAACTCCCGCTTGTAATGGACGCTGAATTAATGGAGTAATTATGTTTAACGGCGCTAATTAGTTATAGGGTGATTTAAAAGCGATCCAACACTTTCCTAATAAAATAAAACAATTTTAAGCTGCAAAAGTTTCCAGTTTTATTTACTGGAAAGCCGATTTAAACTACAGCGACCTACTTTTTGCCGTTAAGCGGTTCAAAACGTGCTGTCTACCTGAATCCGAGAAAAGTTTAAAGTATGGTTTATGCTTAGAAGCATTATATTTGAATATTCACTGTTTTAATATTTTTGCTGCAACGACAGACACAAACTTGATGTTTATTTTGTCTCATGGCTTTAATTTACTAATTCAAATTTCTATTCCTACGTCAATAGTGGCTCCTAACTTATTAATGATATTTGCTAGCCTGGAAATTTATGAATACCTAATACAAGTCAATTAACTTGAAAGTACGTTATTGTAAGGGAAAACGTTGTATTTTCGTTTGCGGAGCTCCCTTGGGGCGAGTCTAAATCGAACGCGTCATTGACTCGGAAACTTTTAATAGATCTGACTTGACGTCAATCTGGTGCTTGATATCCGATACTTAGAAGGATTCGTATCACCATGTTTGTTCACATTTATTGTACCTATAAATATAGGTATTTAAGATTAAACATTGTTCCGAATTTAGCTCTAAATAACTATTTAGAACAGAAAAACGGTAATTTGGACTTTGGAACCGTGTTTAACTTTGAAATAGAGTCAATAGATGCAGAATCATTTCATAGGATGTTTACAATAAATTTAAAAAAAAATCAGAAAGGAATTAAATAAAAAAGATTGGGTGATATGTGATCGTGTTATAAGTCGTGAATTTTCCGGTTTGACTAGAATTTTGATCGGATACTGCCTGCTACTTACATGTGAAAATAAAAAAAAAAAAAATTTCATATACGAAGCTAGGCTTAGCCAGTATCTTGCATAGCAACCGGTGTAACGGTGAGGTAATAAAATGTGTACTATCTGGATGTTTGTTTGTCAATCACGCAATAACGGCGGAAAAAAATTACATGAGCTTGACATACAGATGGTCAAAAATCTGCATCGAGACATAGTATCTATACTAATATTATAAAGAAGAAAGATTTGATTGTTTGTTTGTTTGTTTGTTTGCAATGAAAGGCTCCGAGACTACTGGACCGATTTCAACAATTCTTTTGCCGTTAGAAAGCTACATTATCACTGAGTGACATAGGCTACTTTTTACCGCGGGAAAATACCTTTTCCTACGGGAACATTAATTTATCGCGGGCGAAGCTGCGGACGGAAGGCTAGTCTATACTAATATTATAAAGAGGAAAGATTTGATTGTTTGTTTGTTTGTTTGTTTGCATTGAATAGGCTCCGAAACTACTGGACCGATTTCAAAAATTTTTTTGCCGTTAGAAAGCTACATTATTTTATCACTGAGTGACATAGGCTACTTTTTACCGCGGGAAAATACCTTTTCCTATGGGAAAATTAATTTAACGCGGGCGAAGCTGCGGACGGAAGGCTAGTATTTAATATTCCGGTAATAGGGTCCTGTGGGATAATATTAAGATTAGGTTTAAGACTTTATTACTACAAAAAAAACACAAATATTTTAACATAAAACAAGAATAGAGACGCTGTTCAAGAACGTTGAGATAAGTATCTTTGCTTACAAAATGATGCGTCAACTTCGTCTGCAATCAATAGATGTCGTTGTCCGAGTGCTTTAAAAATGTTATCGTACCCTTTTTTCACTGGTGGGTCGCGTCGCGAGCGAATATTGAGTGGGCCCTGACTGTAGAACCACGCACCAACCGATAATGACGAAACATAGGAAAAAATTTCATCCATCCCATTGAAATAACTTTTTTGACGTAGTCAGTAAGTAGGTAAATTAAGCAATAAAAAATTGTTAAAACTTTGTTTTGTTTGTTATTCAAAAAGTCCTGTATTCATACCTACTAGTAACGGTTAAATTTTCTAGAGGTGGGTCCCTAGTTTGTAAACTTGTATTAGATGGATCATAGCCCAGACAACTTTGGGAACCACTGTTTTAAGATGTAAATGTTTCTCGGCAGGTATTTCTAACGCGGGTAAAGCCGCAGGTTAAGGCTAGTACATATTTACATTTCAGAATGTACCTGTTATCTCTAATAAAGAAATTGTTAGAAAAATGTTAATAAGCCTCGTAACAGTGTAACGCACGGCCACTTTATTTCCTCGTCCTGTAGAAAGCTCGTTATCGAACAAACTTTCCTACACAATAACTTCTGATATCGGACCACGATATCTACATAGATGCACAATGCACGACTCCACTGCAATATTGTCCCATAACATCAATACTGATACCAATCAAAATGTCAACATTAAATTGGGTTTGTTTTTTGTTTGTGAGGCGCACTTCGTTGTGACACGCGGTACTTATGTACAAAAATATAATAGTAAGTAAAACGTAGTACATAGATGCATTTGGTAAGTTTGTAGATTGAACTAGTTCATTTTATCTACAGTACCTAGCCAACTCTCTGTCACTTAGTTTGCAGTGCAGAGTACAAAATGAGGAGTTTTAAGGTTACCCAGATAATAGAGATGGTAAGGAGAAAACGTCTCTGATGATACCATCATGGTCATTGGTCATGTTCAAAAGCAGCTGGAACACCATATCATGAAGCTTACCTTAAATTTGCTAGTGTCAAAGCGAGGGTGTGGAAGAGTATCCTGATCCTGCACAATGAAACGAAAACGACCTTACAGAAGTAAGATTGGACGCCAGCATGGCACGAGACTGTGCGAAGTGAAAACTGCGAACCACGGAAAGCAGACTGACGATGATGATGACGTTGGGGTGGACACTTGAGATTTTTTTGAATGATAAAATCAATGACTGAAAGTTCCGCAGAAGAAATAAACAGACCGACATGGCCCTAAAAATTTGCCTGCTCTGTGAAGAAGAAAGGTTTATTTAATGGAAATCGCGTATCGGAAAGAAGAGTTAATTATTAAGTGTGCCTTCGGTAGAGTTCATAACAGGACACCAGTGACATTGGTTCACTTGTTTAGCCGTAATTATTAGGCCATAAATTGCTTAATAATTACACTGATAACGGTAGTTAATAGTTATTTAAGCTCGCATTACCAACTACCGGATAGTTGTTGTGAAACCCGATAGCCAAAATATAAATGGCCACTAAACTTGTGGTGGTGCTATCGAGATAACACCTATTTGTTGTAATCACTTAGTAATTTCTATATAATTATTTTTCGTAAGTATTTATTTATACGTACGTAAGTATTAATTCGTCATCATCGTCATCGACATTTCGAGCGAAAGCCGTCCACTGCAGAACATAGGGCTCCCCCAAATTCCCGCGTCTAACGCGTCCCCGTAACCTTAACCAGGTCGTCACTACATCTTGTTGGAGGCCTACTTACACTGCGTCTTCCGATCCGTGGACGCCATTTGAGAACCTTTTGGTCCCAACGGCCATCATGTTGTACGAGTGATATGCCCTGCCTATTGCCACTTGAGTCTGGCGATTCTCCGAGCTATGTCAGTGACTTTAGTTCTTGCGCGGATTTCATGATTTCTAATGTGATCCCGCAGATAAACTCCGAGCATAGCTCTCTCCATCGCCCTTCAGTGACCTTGAGCTTTCTTATGAAGCATATTATAAAATTTATAGGTACTATTTTACTATACTTTCATTCGGAATGTCTGTGTGAGACGGAAGTGCCTACAAATGCATCCGTTTGCTATTAACTATTACCCCTAAATCTTTTAGACCCAAATATTTTCTTTGACGAAATATTAAACAAAAAATCTGGAAAATCATAATATTTTGTGGTCAAACTGAACCCAGCTTACTATAAACGATCCTCTTTATGTTGGTAGATTTTATTGTAATACAAGTTTATACCGCAGACAATGTTATTGTGAAGCACAAAAAATTGAGGCTGGAGCTCAAGGCTATGATGCCGGGAAGGAAAAAGGTGTGGTCTAAGTTTACAGCGATCGATGTACTCACCCACGTTTTGGATTAATTTCATCTTCATTTTCAGCCGAAAGACGTCCACTACTGAACATAGGCCTCTTTTTGACCCAATTACTAGGTCGTCGCTCCATCTTGTTGTAGGTCAATCGACACTAGTGCGTTATATTTACAAGACTGAACACTAACTCGTTCTTTTTTGATCTTTACTCTTTCATTAAGTAAAACCTTGCTTGAAGAAAAGGTAATTTTAGATAAGTCTGTAGGCCCGTTGAGAACTTGCATTGATCTGAAAGTAACTTTAGATATTTATATTTCACAATATCTACTCATAACGTTTCTCGTTTACCGAAAAGATCATGTTAATGTTGTCGTACACGACGATATCAGAGTAACACCACATAAAACTATGAACTTTAAAAAAATATTCATGTGATACGGAAAACCGTTCCATTAGAAAGAGGAAATCACATGCATCAATATTCCCTAACGTGGGAGTATAAAAATAAACTTTTAACTAAATATCGTACAAATAATTATAAACACGAAAGTTTAAAGTTTGAGAGTATGAATGTTTGTTAATATTTCAACCTAAAACGGTTTGACGCATAGGTACCTATACCACCCTATACACATGAAATTCGGTTTATAAAAAAAATAAAAATTGTTTATTTCAGATATTGTAGACCATAATTATGTTAGTAACGAGAACCTGGATTACCTGTTATAACCTGGATTGACATATTGGATACTTTTTATCTCGGAAAATTGCATTGTTCCCGCGGTATAGCGATAAACGAATACTTCGCGGGCAATAGCTAATACATAATAACTCTTAATTTTTTAGGGTTATTAATTGAACAATCGGTGCCGCCTATAGCTTTTGCCTTGGGTCGTAATTTTCAAATTTGCATTCCGAACGAGCCGCGGAACGCTGTCCTGGGGAAACTTCCCTGGGGACACTATCTGAATATGGACTATGAATACTCGTTATGCGTATCGAGGGCGGAAAGGTATTTAGAAAAACTTAGTTTCTGCTCCTTTGGGACACCCGTATATATGAATACTCTTTGAAGTCAAGCTGTATACACCGTGAAATTTTAGTGGTTGTTTTCCCGATACGAGTTGATTTAGTTTCGATTGTACAATCGATTTATAATTACTATTTTGACTATTGGTTTGCGGTCATTTTCGACTTTCGTTTTTCACAATTGGATTTTTGACTCTAGTCAAAATAGTAATTATAAATCGATTGTACAATCGAAACTAAATCACCTCGTTTCGGGAAAACAACCACTAAAATTTCACGGTGTACAAAACCGGTCAAGTGCAAGTCGGGCTCGTACATAAAGGGTTCCGTACCTCTGTACAATGCTTTAAAAACACTTCAGTAAAAAATCGCCGAAACGTAAGCACTAAAATTGAAAACTTATAGGTAGGTAAACATCCGAACAGCATAGGGTCGATCGCGATGCGAAGCAACTACTCCCGGCTATCGCCTAGAAACCGCCGCGGAGCCAAAAACTCTGAAAACAACATTTTTCTTGTGTGACGAATTGACGATCCCCTTTAATTTTTACTACCTATATTTTATTTTTAGCATTTGTTGTTATAGCGGCGACAGTAATACATAATCGGTGAAAATTTCAAGTGTCTCTAGGTATTACGGTTCAAGATATAGATCCCTGTGACAGACGGACGGAGTGACTTTGGTACAGTCCTTGTTTTTTTTGGTCAATTTTTTAGATAATCTATTCCCTTTATTTTTATTTTTAAAATAATACTTCACTGTGGTGGCGGTGGAAGGTATAACTTAAACTAAGACGTCACATTACGTACCCTGTTGTTGTCATAACTATTCGTACTGTGGACACTGTACCGTATGTTTCTCTGAAACGATTTTTCATTGGGCGATAGAATAGTTTTTATACTAAGCCAGTGAATGACCTTTCAGTCATTCTGAAAGTCACATTTTAGTAGGTACTTTCTCTAGAAACATTTAAGCTCTAATGATTCTAAATACTCGGGTTTCCTCTACGAATTTAATTAAATCAGTGCACATTTACCCACTCGCTAGATAAAGGCCTAGTTTCGAGTCTATTTGGCAAACTCTGTGCTAGTCTCTTTACAGCATTCTAGCCGACTGTCAGATGTCATCTGATTAGCGAGCCGGTGATCGATACCGAAATTCAACCAGATCTTCGCCATCACTCAAAGCGACATTTTATTTTTAGTGTACTGTAGGGAAAAGTAATTCTAAGAACGTTTTTTTCTTGCATGATGAATGATGAAATGATGATGATGAAGTAGACTTTATCATCATCATTTCAGACGAAAGACGTCAACTGTTGAACATAGGCTCCTCCAAGTTTCACCAAATAGACAGGTCCTGCACCATACGCATCCAACGCGTTCCCGCTACCTTAACCAGGTTGTCACTCCAACTTGTTGGAGGTCTACCTACACTGCGTCTTCCGGTCTATGGACGCCATTTAACGAGAATCTTTTGACCCCACGCTCTACTCTCTACTCAACTCTCTCTCTACTTTTGCTCTACTTAAGATTTGCTAAAAATGCAGCAAAAATTGGCTTGCTTCATTTAAACAGCTTGCCGCAATGTATTTTCACTGTAAATTCTAAATCTGTTTACCGAATATGAGCCAAAAACCAACAAAGCGTCTGCTCTCTCGAGCGTAGCTTTGCTCGACACCATTTGGCACTGTACCCACTTAGCTTACCTTTGCTACGGTTAAATTAGTTGCCATTGTGTTATTTAAGTAAACAAGGATTTGCAAAACAAATTCGAAGTATTTATTTGTCCACTAACACAAACTACTAAAAAATAACACGTTAGACTTAATTTGAATTGAATTAAGAAAAATCCCTTAGTGCATTTCTATAATATCTACCCAAGGCCTGTTAAATTTCTAGTGATTTGGGCTGGGATTTATCTGTCAGTCAGTCAATCCAATCACGGTAAATACTAATTTAATATTAATTGGTGGCATCAATTTACAGAACAAGTAAAGAAAATTATGTAATTGGGTCATTACTATAAATCTATATCTTTTTGTGAATTTTCTGTAGTATTTGTATCTATCTCGATGGCCCAGACGAATAAACGTGTAATCGTAAAACGACAACTTTACAGGAAAAATAAAATCAACTTTAACAAAGATAACTGACAGTTCTGGCAGCCTTTATAAATTGTGCTTATACTAGGGGCGTTCAATAAAAAGTGAGAATGAGTATGTTATAAACAACTTTTACTAAATGTCATTTTATTTTTCGACATAGTCACCTTTTAGCATAATACACATAGTATATCTTTTTCCTAAACTTAAAATTCCATTTTTAAAAAAGGTCTCATCTTGAGTACTTAAAAAACCTTGTACTGCAGCGACTACCGCGTCGTCGTCTTCAAATTTCTGACCTATCGGGTATTGTTTCAATCTCGGAAATAGGTAGAAATCACTGGGAGCAAGATCTGGTGAATACGGAGGATGCTTAAGGATATCGAACCCAGCATCACGAATTGCAGCCATTGCAACGGCGGACTTGTGTGCCGGGGCATTGTCCTGGTGGAACAGCACAACTTTCGAGAGTTTACCTCGCCGTTTTTCGCGGATCTCATTGTGCAATGTTGCTATTTATTTGGCGTATAAAGTGCCCGTAATAGTGGCTCCATGCTCGAGATACTCAATCATTAATACCCCTTTACCATCCCAAAAAACAGAGCCCATGACCTTACCGGCAGATGGGCTCACCTTGAATTTCTTCGGAGTTGGAGATGATGGCCTTTTCCATGTCATAGACTGCAGTTTCGTTTCAGGGTCGTAATGATGGAGCCATGTTTTGTCCATTGTTATAAATCGCGCCAAAAAAAGTTCCCGGTCTTGCTGCATCAGGTTCAAAGCTTCTTGACAAATCTCTAGTCTAGTTTGTTTTTGCGTGTCAGTAAGCATTCTTGGTACCCAACGCGCAGATACCTTTTTCATACCCAAGCGTTCATGTAAAATATTATGCACGCTCCCCGTTGAAATCTTTACATTTTCAGCAATAAAACGAACTGTGACACGACGATCCGCCTAAACTGAGTTTTCGACTTTTTTCACAATTTCTTCAGTTAGTGCTGTAGTAGGGCGTCCGGAGCGGGGGTCGTCCATTGTCGATGTTCTTTCACGTCTAAATTCGGCGCACCAACGTGCGACTGTCGAATACGGAGGAGCATTAGACCCTAAAGTGTCCCGCAAATCCAAATTGACTTGGTCCGTAGAAAAATTTTTCAAATACAAGTAGTTGATAACGGCGCGCAGTTCAATTTTCTCCATTTTCGCTAACGCACTCAATAGCACTGCAAAGAAATTACGGTATATTTTTTTAAACAAAAGACAGTTAGTTTTTTTTTCATAGCAATCAGCTAGATAGATTAGCTTTACCGGCTAGTATTTAATTTCGTAATATTAAAAGAGTTTGCATCTCATTCTCACTTTAGATTGAACGCCCCTCGTAATATATCATTAGATAGATATTTTTAAAAATTACCTACAAAACTGTGTAAATATTTGACCCTTATTTTTAACCATTTTCCCGTAAATAGTGAAAAACCTCTTTATTTTTTTATTCGAATCATAAATCTTCAGGTCATTTTGTGATTTTGTGTTATATGGCTCATTGCACCGTTATTCGTGTTAAAAAGTGTAATTGCTTTTAGCGCAATGTACATTAACATCTATTTTTGTATTTTGTTTGATTTCGCATTCGGTGTTTGCAATTTTGTTCGTGTTAATTTATTAAAATGATTTTTATTCTATGACTCAACGTTAATGAGTAGTATGTGAAAGCTAGTATATCTAAAATTTGGCTGACAAGATTGAAGGCGATCAAAGGTGTAATGCTAGTTTACACGAATCATGCTAACAAAGTTTAATACGAATAAACGTGCAAAGTAATATTACTAAAATTGGAATAAAAAAAAGTCAATGTAGAAACCATTGCACGTTTATTCGTGTAATTGTTAAAACGGCAACACTCTCTTGGAATCTTATTCGTGTTAATTTATATGGAAAATTACCAACGAATAAAAATTAAATACATATTATTCATAAACGGTAAATCGGATTGGCTTAAAAAAAATTTACAACGTGCCTAAGAGCATAAGAAGCAAAAAAAATTTTTTTGTGTAAGGGCCTTTGCACGTTTATTCGTCTGGGCCATCGATCTATCTGTCTACTTAAGTAGGTATTTTAAAGGCATAAAATAATGATTCACACTTAATTCATATAAAACTAAGTACCGTAAAATGGGGTTACTTTCAAATCATGGGGCAACATTGATGATTAACAAAAATGATAACATTTTTTATAATAGCTCGGAACACACTGAACGCATCTGTTTGATTTTTTTGCACTAGCAACACTGACAGTTCGGCCATCTTTCCATGCGACGTACGCGCAGAAACAATTACGTGTGGCTTGAAAAAAAAATATCAAAGTGGTGTCTACAAATACTCTAATAAATGTGTTATGGATAACTTCTATTTTACAAGAGTGAGTATCTTAATCTCAGTTAATTATCGTTGCTAGTGTTATTGCTTGTTTCTTTGGGAATGCAAACATGGTTGGGCTTCTTAGGGCCGGCGGCCATTTTCTTTTCTGTGGCGACATTTGTGTAATGGGGCTTCTTTGATGAATGGTGTGGGTCTACATTGATAGTTATCAAAATAACCCCTAATAAAAGTTTTTCTATTTAGGTTTATGATGGTGTGTACTTACAAACCTCGTCCAGGTAGCCGGAACTACAAAAACTATTCGCAACAAGATCTAGAGGATGCAGTACAGAAAATATCGGTCGGGGCAGATATTTGTGTGAAAAATACGAATGTTTGTGCTCGGAGTCTTGAATGTTTAATACGTATTTATCTTTATAAGTATGTTTATCCGTTGTCTAGTACACATAGTACAAGCTTTGCTTAGTTAGGGGACTAGATCAATTGGTGTGAATTGTCCTGTGATATTTATTTATTAGTTATTTTATACATACATACATAAATAAACTTTTCCAATTATATCGATGTTTTATTTCTACATTATCTGGTATACGTGGTAACCAAAACTTCAAATTTATAATATTATTAGGATATATCACTAGTTTTATTGATTTGACGTATATATTAATCAACAAAATTAGAAATAAAATGGACACCCTGTAACTAATCAAATTTACCCCTATAATCAATGACACCCCGTTGAACTATGAAACCCAATAACTTCAAAAATACTTGGTGGAATAAAATATTTATTTTTGCATTTTAATGCTATAAGGGGATACTTTAATATGCCGTAGAAAAAATAAAGGGCATCAAAGCAACCCCTTTTTGAGTATAGAGTTGATAGGGCACATTTTTTTTTCTCAATAACTACCTATAGTTATTGAGAAAAATGTATTACCTATAATACATTTTTTTTCATTACGTCAAAAATAAATTCATACCAAGTCGCTAATATATTTATTTTTTTATATTTTTTACTTTAAAACCGACAAAGTTATAAGCATCTAAATTTCAAAATTAATCAATCTGCCCCATTTTATGATAGCACAAAAAATTGTCTAGTTGTCGAATAAAATCTAGATTAAAATTTAATTAAAAAGCTAAGTTAAAAATCTAAAAATTTTGAAAAATTAAGTTGGTTTTGATGACAAACTTTGCATAATTTCTATTATAATTAGTGTGTTCACTGTCGCATGGCTTAACATATCATAGACTATTTTAATTTACAAGCAGTTTGACAACTAGCATTTTTGTTTCATTCTGAAATGAAGAGTAAAGCGCTTATTTTGTCGACCATATACAAAAACGGTAAATTTATTTTACTTTATTAAATTCTCAGTAAACTGAAACTACAGGACAGCCATTATAACGTTCATCCGTCGCACCGTCAAGCTCATATCCCAGCGCTGTAATGCGAAATTAGTTGCGGGTAGTTTTACATTTAGACCGACTCTGCGACGTTATCGCAGCGAGCGCTCTACGTCACCACAAAAAGGTCTCGCAAAAACGCTAAAATATATTCGACCCAACCCTTTAGACGCTCTATTAAGAGAAGAAAGATCTATCTCACCCTCCTTTGTGGCATGACGACGTTACCCCTTAGCTAGGAAATAAGTACATTTTTTTCAAGGTAAAATAACCCGGATGCTACTTTTAAAACGGAAAATCCCGAAGGCGAAATATGGTGTACCTTTTTTAATGAAAGTATCGCGTTTTGAAGCTCTCACCCAGAGTGGTATCAAAATGAAACGCCTTACGCTTTAGCACATTTCAGCGGAGTCCCCTGCAGGTACGAGTAGTCTAACTTCAAAGCGGCTTACAAACGGACGCCCCTAGATAACATTCGCTAATTCACTTTGATGTCGCCCCTCCCCCGCACCCTCGCTAACTCGTAACGAGAAAACACGTCTTAAAAGTTTAAACCCAATGCAAGGTAAAATATTATTAAACGTTCGCAACAATTTTCTATAATTCATTTTGCTTTCGTTAGAAATTGTTTTCGGTGTTTTCACAAACGGTAACTTTCTTGACAGTTTAAATAGGACCCTGTGTTCTTTCCCGGAATAAGAAAGAATTTCGAGTCGGTAAGGAAACAATGTTTTTAACGACTTTTGACCGACTTTTGATGGTATTCTTTTGATATTTTTGATGACTTACCCGATATACCCTATTTTTGTGTCGAGTCACTACGGTTTAGTGCTTAAGTCCATTAACATAAAACACTAGCTTACTCTCGTTGTGGAACTCCCTATTTTGTGAGAATCTTTATGTTTCGTCTACATCACGAGAGAAACTTCTATTCAAAATGTCAGCTTTCTAGGTCCCAAGGTTGGTTTGGCGGGCTAGGGGCTATTATTATTACTATCGTACGACCTTTAAAAATACAAGTCCTGCGTTTCTTATAAAACAATCTAAATTATTTAGCCAGTCTATAGCCTCCCCAGAGCATCTGTTAAGCCCCCTGAAGCCGCCAGCAAAACGTCGGTTGGGGCACTCCTCCACGATGTGGTAGGCTGTTTGCTGCAGGCACGCAGGGGCTGATCGATGATTGAGTCAGATCAAACTTTTCCTTGTGTATAATTTTATCGAAGAGATTCGGAAACGCTATTAGATGACATTGGTACACAAACTAAGATTAAAATATCTACGTGGTGTTTTAAACGTTTTGTTTTTTGCAGTAGCCGTGGTCACGAGTTAACTCACCACCACTATCACCACCACCAGCACCACAGCACGGCTACTGCAATGAGGCCGAAACGTCGAGGTAAATATTATTTTGCGTGATAAACCCCGTTTAGTATAGTATAATTATCTACGTGGTGGTTTGAAATAGGAATCAAATGACTTCTCGTGATAACGAAGGCTGTTATTGAGCTGTTAGGCTAGACTAAGCTTACTATAAGTGCTCTTATTTAAGCCAATAGAAGACCAGAATTATTCGGCCAAATTTTGCCGGGCGGGCAGTTAATACTTATTAAGCTTTTAGCCATATTGCTTTGTGTAGCCAGTGGTTACAACATGCTTTCATAACGTAGATTGAAAACGATACAAAGCCACCGCAAGAACGCTTTGTGGCTCATATTTTTATTTCGTCCCTTTGTTTGGGAGTAAACTGTGGAAAGTTTGCAGAGTTTCTTGTTTATCAAACGACAGATGTACCCTGGAAATGTCTGTTGAGGAATTTTAATTCTGTTAATTACTTTTTAACGTACCTACGTTGTGCAAAGCGTGGGTGATTTCCATTCGAGACAAAGTTTTTTCGTCTTCGTCTTCTCTAAGATGAAACTTAATATTTAAAATAGCTAGTTTTGACGATAAGTTATACTCGTATGGATTGGCGGAATGAAAATGTCGGGAACTAACATGCGCCCGTAACTTTCCTCCATTGCAGAACTCCAGAATATCACAAAACTCGTCCCTTTTCCTTGCCAAGATCATTCAAAGGATCTTTTATACAAAATTTAAGCTGCCTACGTTAAAGGGTTTGGACCTTGATAAGATAGTCAGTCAATCAAGAGTTCTGCAATCAAAAGATATCGTTGTCTGAGCAAACGTTGTACTTTGAAATGTTATCGTGACCTTTTTCTCGGCCACACTCAAACACGTTTATTTATTAAGTTGCCTTAGATTCTAAGGCTTAGAAGCAATAATTGTGTAAAAACTTCGTGTGTCGATCGTTGCATATTTAAAAAACCGGCCAAGAGCGTGTCGGACACGCCCAAGGTAGGGTTCCGTAGCCATCACGAAAAAATCAAGTAATATTTTTCTTAGGATTTCGTATGTATACGGAATCATCCAAGTTTAGGTATGTTTTATACCTTAGGCTACTATTTACTCTTAAACTACAAATAATTTCCAAGCAATCTTAGCCGCTATAATTTTCCTAGTAAATTTGATATATTAACTACCATTATGAATTTTTTCAAATTTTTCCACCCAACAGTTTAGATTTTAGAGGGGGGGACGGTCGATTTTAAAGAAAATTTTCACATTAAAGTTGAATATTTCGCAAACAGATAACTGAATAGAAAAATCATGTTAGCAACCCCGCAATGGTTTTAAAAGACCTATCCAACGATACCCCACACTATAGGGTTAGTCGAGAAAAAAAAATCACCCCCCCTTTACGTCTATGGGAGGTACACTAAAAAATAATTTTATAGCTTTTTTTAATTAACCACTTTGTCGGCGTGACTGATATATATATTCATGCCAAATTACAGCTTTCTCGTACTAACAGTCTCTGAGCATAGCCGCGGACAGACAGACAGACAGACGGACAGACATGGCGAAACTATAAGGGTTCCTAGTTGACTACGGAACCCTAAAAATCGCACGGGCACATCAGTTCAGTTTTTTAAATATCCGTTTTAAATATTAAATTGTAAATGTTACTCCTGAGGGTGTTTCCAACGCGAGCGAAGGTGCTAGTTAATTCTAGTAGTCCAATAATAATACATTTTTGATAAAAAAATAATTTCTCATACAGACAGACTACTTTTTTTTGACTATTGCATTTGATTGTCATCCGAATAATAGAGGTGGGTAAAATTTCGACTTATAAAATTTAAAGACAACACAGGTACTAAGTAGACGAACATTGTACCTAAATTAAACAAAAGCTTGTAAAAACACATTGTTACAACGGCATTGGACAAAAGTCACGAAATACTCACACATGCATTTCCGGCGCTGAATAAAAAATTAAAAAAAAAACTTCGGAACTACATTCGTAATTAAAAACGTTTTGTTAGTCGAAACTTAAAGCTTTATTCAGTAATGCTTGTTCTACACGCGCCCACGCACATGCAAAATACGGCTGATAATAAACATGCAAAGCCGATACGATATTACTCTGCCCTTTCCATGCGCGAGTAACTACTTGGTAGCAATAACGCGGTAATAAACCGACTAATTGCCAGTCGGAGTCCCGCAGTGAGGGTTCCGCACAAATCATCCCAGCCTACATACGGCCCACCGCAGGGCATAGGCCTTCTCTCAGAATGCAAGGGCTTGGGCCGTAGTTCCCACGCGGGCCCAGTGCGGATTGGGAACTTCACACACACCATTAAATGTCTGCGCAGGTGTAGGCTGCAGGTTTCCTCACGATGTTTTTCTGCACCGTAAAGCTCATGGTAAATTTCAAATATAATTTCGCACATAAATTCCGAAAAACTCAGAGGTGCCAGCCGGGATTTGAACCCACGACCCTCTATTTGAGAGGCCATAGGTCAAACCAGCTGACCGCGTTATCGCTCAAATTTAGAAGAGAAAAATTAAGGGTAGTAAGGTATGCAAAACAAATTGTGTTTTTTTTTAAATAGGTAGGTACTCTTCGCATTGGTACTCGTACCTATAAAATAAAACATAATAAAATTACCATTTTATTCTCATTAATATTATTGTTGACGGGAATCAGTGTTTTTTTTTAAGTTATCTCGGGAAGCTAAGTATCGCATAGGTTTTGACAGTCACGGTTTTCGTACGAAAATTCACTAGAAGAAGATTGTTATCTTCTTCATAAAATTTTATACCGGTCATAAAAAAATATATAGTTAATTTCGATTCGATGCCACTATCTGTTTCTGTGATGCAAACAAAGTGATCCCATAAGGATGTCGTTTTTATTTTTGAGCTACGCAACCCTAAAAACGAGATGCCAAACGAGCTTGATAATAAATTGAACAACAGAACATATGTTTTTAACATGTCGCCATTAACGTAGCGTAGCGTAATTGCTGAGGAGTCCCACTGTGTGTGACTTAAAGGCCTCTGTATGCAAATTCAAGGTGCAACGTGCGACAGTGTTGCCAGGCATTCGCATTGTCTAGCATCCTAGTTACGACTCAATTATCTCCAGAAAGTAAGGAACACCAATTAACATCCTTTTATACTGTCTCTACTTCAACTCTACTGGCTGCAAAACGAGTATTGTTAAGGACCGCACACACGATATTATTAATTTATTAGGAGTGAGTAAATAATAAATTATTGCATCTTACGAAATGTATTGGTTTGTTGTAACTTATGAACACTAACTAAAGAAAATTAGAAGTATTATTGAACTTGCAGGCGACTATAACATTAATCTATACTCTTTATTTAATACTGGCTATTGCCCATAACTCTCATGATGATTTTTTGCCATTTCAGGGTCTTAAACTATCTCCATACTATTTCATCTAAATCGGTTCTGCTGTTTAAACGTGAAGAGGTAACATACATGCAGTGTTAGTTTCGTATTCGTAATATTAATAAAGATATTATAGTTGGTAAGGATAACACAGAGGTCAATTTGAAAAAAAAAAAAAAAAACCGGCCAAGTTAAAAAATATAATAATATATATTAATTTATTATCTATAATAATCACGTTTGTTGCATGGGAACCCCCTTAAATATTTTTTTTATTTTAATTTAATGATTTATTTTTATAGTCAATATTATATAATTAAATATTCTGTTAATATTTCAAGCGTCTACCTGTTGCCGTTATAAATATCGAGCAAAAACGAGCAAAAAAATCACGTTTGTTGTATGGGAGCCCCCTTAAATATTTTATTCCATTTTTAGGGTTCCGTAGTCAACTAGGAACCCTTATAGTTTCGCCATGTCTGTCCGTCTGTCTGTCTGTCTGTCTGTCTGTCCGCGGCTAAGCTCAGAGACTGTTAGTACTAGAAAGCTGTAATTTGGCATGAATATATATATCAGTCACGCCGACAAAGTGATTGAAAAAAAAAGTAAAAAAAATTTTTTTAGGGTACCTCCCATAGACGTAAAGTGGGGGTGATTTTTTTTTTCTCGGCTAACCCTATAGTGTGGGGTATCGTTGGATAGGTCTTTTAAAACCATTGCAGGGTTCCTAACATGATTTTTCTATTCAGTGATCTGTTTGCGAAATATTCTACTTTAAAATGAAAATTTTCATTAAAATCGGCCGTCCCCCCCCCTCTAAAATCTAAACTGTTGGGTGGAAAAATTTGAAAAAATTCAGAATGGTAGTAAATATATCAAATTTACTAGGAAAATTATAGCGGCTAAGATTGCTTGGAAATTATTTGTAGTTTAAGAGTAAATAGTAGCCTAAGGTATAAAACATACCTATACTTGGATGATTCCGTACACATACGAAATCCTTAGAAAAATATTAATTGATTTTTTCGTAATGGCTACGGAACCCTACCTTGGGCGTGTCCGACACGCTCTTGGCCGGTTTTTTTAGTATTTTTTATTATAGCGGCAACCGAAATACGAGGGGCGTTCAATATAAAGTGAGAATGAGTTGCAAACTCTTTTAATATTACGAAATTAAATACTGGCCGGTAAAGCAATCTATCTAGCTGATTGCTATGAAAAAAAAAACTAACTGTCTTTTGTTTAAAAAAATATACGGTAATTTCTTTGCAATGCTATTGAGTACGTTAGCGAAAATGGAGAAAATTGAACTGCGCGCCGTTATCAAATACTTGTATTTGAAAAATTTTTCTACGGACCAAGTCAATTTGGATTTGCGGGACACTTTAGGGTCTAATGCTCCTCTGTATCCGACAGTCGCACGTTGGTGCGCCGAATTTAGACGTGGAAGAACATCGACAATGGACGACCCACGCTCCGGACGCCCTACTACAGCAGTAACTGAAGAAATTGCGAAAAAAGTCGAAAACTCAGTTTTGGCGGATCGTCGTGTCACAGTTCTTTTTATTGCTGAAAATGTAAAGATTTCAACGGGGAGCGTGCATAATATTTTACATGAACGCTTGGGTATGAAAAAGGTATCTGCGCGTTGGGTACCAAGAATGCTTACTGACACGTAAAAACAAACTAGACTAGAGATTTGTCAAGAAGCTTTGAACCTGATGCAGCAAGACCGGGAACTTTTTTGGCGCGATTTATAACAATGGACGACACATGGCTCCATCATTACGACCCTGAAACGAAACTGCAGTCTATGACATGGAAAAGACCATCATCTCCAACTCCGAAGAAATTCAAGGTGAGCCCATCTGCCGGTAAGGTCATGGGCTCTGTTTTTTGGGATGGTAAAGGGGTATTAATGATTGAGTATCTCGAGCATGGAGCCACTATTACGGGCACTTTATACGCCAAACAAATAGCAACATTGCGCAATGAGATCCGCGAAAAACGGCGAGGTAAACTCTCGAAAGTTGTGCTGTTCCACCAGGACAATTCCCCGGCACACAAGTCCACCGTTGCAATGGCTGCAATTCGTGATGCTGGGTTCGATATCCTTAAGCATCCTCCGTATTCACCAGATCTCGCTCCCAGTGATTTCTACCTATTTCCGAGATTGAAACAATACCTGAGAGGCCAGAAATTTGAAGACGACGACGCGGTAGTCGCTGCAGTACAAGATTTTGTAAGTACTCAAGATGAGACCTTTTTTAAAAATGGAATTTTAAGTTTAGAAAAAAGATATACTAAGTGTATTATGCTAAAAGATGACTATGTCGAAAAATAAAATGACATTTAGTAAAAGTTGTTTATAACATACTCATTCTCACTTTTTATTGAACGCCCCTAGTACATTATCTGTGAAAATTTCAACTCTCTAGCTATCACGGTTCCCGAGATACAGCCTGGTGACAGCCTGGTGACAGACGGACAGACGGACGGACAGCGGAGCCTCAGTAGGTAATAGGGTCCCGTTTTTACCCTTTGGTTACGGAACTCTAAAAACCATAATGGGACAGATAGATAGAAGATAGAAATCATTTATTCAAATAAAACAAATACAATTTAAATTCCAATAAATGCGCCAAACTGGAGTGACCAGTTTGTTGGCGCGCCACGCTCAAATCACATTACTACTTAACAAAGTTTATAAGGTTAGAGTTATTCTAATGCTAATGATATTAAAATTAATAATTAGGGACTTTGATCAATTATAACTGAAGATACACATTGCCGAACAAAATCCCCTTCAAAGAATCACAGATTCGTTTGTCTTTTTATTTTGTTGTATATAAAAGGTAATTTCTGGAACCACTGAACTGATTTTAACAACTCTAATCTTACATTAAGTATCAGAAAGCTACCACTATCACAGTTGAACATTGCTATTTTTTTATACCGGGAACGTGCAACGTTGCCGTGGAGCGTATACTAAAAGTATTTTCAAGACTTCTTTGTTATTTTTAACTAACTTATGTGGGTGTGTAGTGGTTTCAAAATGTGCAAACCATTTGGGATGAAACTTGGCATAAGTAGTTATGTAAGTTGAAGATGGTACTACGTAAGTTTGGTGACAATATTTTGGTAGTGAAATTCTGGGGGTCCGGCCAAGATTATGTCCGTAGGAGGAAACTCTTCAACGGTTTATGATATTGAATTGAAACTTGGAACGAACGATGCAAATATAGTCAACAAAATATAGTCAGTAAAAAGTTTGTATTAAAAATGAAACTTTTACAAAAACTTATTATTTATTTGAAGATTAGGTACTAAGCTCGCTAATTTAGTAATTGCGCTGTGAAAGCTACCTGTTTCGAGCGAGCCCGGCTTTATGCTTCGTAATATGCTAAACACATTAACACTATCCACCCTCTAAGCCGTACACATAATTAGTCCTTACTACACTTTGCATTAATTACCTTCGTTTGGCTTGACATAGCACTTGCCCTCAAACGCGGCGGCTAAACCTTATTTGTTGCCCGTAAGTTGCATGTTTGAAATGCACGCACGTCTGCGCATAGCTTTATAATAAACAACACTGGTTTATTTGCTGTTTTCAAACGCAAATAGCGGCGGAATTGAAACTTATTGTGCTAAATAAAAATACAATTTCCTTCGTGCTTAGTTTCTTAGCTGCAAATGTATCTTGGTTTGCTTAAAGGAATGATGCACGTTCATTTGCAAGTGTCCGCGACTAGATTACGTTTTGACATGGCTTAACAAACAGAAACCTGTCTGACTGCGACTTGGATCGATTTACTTTATTTATAGTATTAATTTAAAGGTATAACGATCGAGCCAGTTATTCTAGAAATGAACAATGATTAGCCATCAATCGTTTTCAATAAGGCTATCGGCTCCAGCAGCTGCAAATTAGTTGTCCCTAATTAGTCGTGACGTGGGTTTAATCGTAAGCTCTATGTAATAAATCACCATTTTAGAACGAAGGTCTTGGGATTTTGTAGGTATTTAATTTATTGTAATCATTTTTGTTGAGTTTACCTACTTTTGTATCGTGGTTACCGGCCCTTCACTTGACGTTGGCCCAAATGATTTTGATAAACCTTGTTCTTATTACAAGCTTTTATTTAACTTGCAATGTTCGAATGTGAGTTTGTTTGTTTCTCACTATTACATTTCACAACCGTTTCGTCGACTCAAAATTGTAATTTAATGAAGAAACTTTCCACCCACTGACTTTAAATGCCAAAGATTAAAGTCGCCGCTAAAACACAAGCACTGAAAGTAAACTTAGTAGCCACGGAGTGAACGTTCTCTACATAATATACCAGCGTAGGTGAGCTTTATAAACCGAGCGTATACCTCGTTTTTGTATCTATCATTCTCTACATTTGTTGTAGGGTGGATTATATTTCTATTTGTTTTTATTTATTATTATTATTCAGGAAAGTATGCAGAAGATTATTGTAATAATTAGCTGTACAGACAAGTAGCAGCTACCATTATCCAATTATTGAATTACAAGTTGCTGGTTTCCACAGCTATTGCATAAAAACGTTAATGGTATGGAATGTTTTCATAATTGGTATTGATTACGATTGTGTAGGTACTTGACAATAAACATGTAAAGTATATTATGTGGATTCTCGGTAGTTCTCCTGTTTTTTTAAAAGCATGCCTGTCTGCTTCGATCGATGCTTTGCTTTGTAAGTATTGGATGGAAGAGCTTGGCATGTCTTATCTTATACCGTTAGCTTTTCATTGTGATCGTTCAAGGTGAAATGTTAAATATGATACAAAATTAGCGTTTCTAGCGCTGTTAATGCTGGACAATATAATAGCTTTGTTTAAATTGAGATTTCCATAAGTACATTAAGTTTGTAATTTAATTCCGAAAAGTACGAACATCCTAAACAATTGAGTAATACATTATTTTGTCTAGAATTAAGTAACAGTTACTGAGTTAGTAGTTATTTTATACCACACTTAAAATTCACCTTTTATAGTGTAGTGTAGGTATGCAAAATGTATAAACTAAATACCTAACCTACCTATATACATAGGTATAGTAGCCGTAGATTGTTTGATCAACTTGATTTTAATCTCCTAAGGGAAATAATACCTACACGTACACATAGTCCATGAGGGTAATGACCGACTTATAAAACACTTATACTCCGATACGTATTTATATTCAACAGAACCATAAACTGTCTTTATATCTGGAGTATCGATTTGAGGTGTTATTGATGAATATTATTGATTTGCTAAATTTGTCGTAAAATTAAATAACCGAGACAATAAAAAAAAAACATACAGACGAATTGATAACCTCCTCTTTTTTTTGAAGTCGGTTAAAAATCAAAGAAGTTTTGTGAAATAGTGCTGGAAAGGAGAGGAAATTAAGGTTTTTGCAATGACAACAAATATCCTTTAAGCTTTCGCCCAAAGGTGCTAGTCACACCTAGGATGGGGGGGGGATTTCATTCCAGCACTTTGTATGATTGTCTGTATGTCCATTCCTATGTCCTCTCGTAACTACACAACGGCTGAACCGATTTTGATAAATGATACGTCATTGGATTCTTCTTGATAACGCGAGTAACACTGGATACATAAAATTCTTGAAAAATCAAAATGGCGGATTTTTGGCGCCAAATTGTGAGTCTTCATAATTTTTTTTTATTCAAACCTATCGAGTAGGGTATCAAAATAAAGGGATTTTAAAAGAGATTACAAAAATATATACAAGTCATGAGTTTAAATTTAATTTGGAATAGTAAATTGGCAATCAGTGCATTAAAACGACGACGTACCTACTTACTATGACATCTGATTCTTTGAGCAATAATTTTCTCTATGAAACCCATGTGGAAAATTAAGTAGCTACATATTTCAAAATTGGTTTTGAACTTTAACTAAATAGCAACGGATTCCTAATTCAAATACTCAATAATTTATCTGGGTCTCAGGAGGTTACACAAAAAAACAAGAAATAAAAAAGTAATTAAAAAAACTAAAAACCCGTTTGCGGTGTAAATAAAATAATAAATTCAAAAATCAAAAAACCCGCCTGCAGAAATATTGAAAAGGTGGAAACAAGATAAAATGTTCAATAACAATAAAACGAATTTACGTCGATGGCAGTCTTTCAAAATTAAATGCAACGATAAGATGCAGTCGGAGGCATGCATGAAGTGACATTAAATCCCATGTAGCCACTAACTCCCATGCCTCCGACTGCATTTTATCGTTGTATTAAATTTTGAAGGACTGCCATTTACGTGTTTTAAATTCGATTTATTGTTATTGAACATTTTATCTTGTTTCCACCTTTTCAATATTTCTGCAGGCGGGTTTTTTGATTTTTTAATTTTTTTAACAGAGAGTCAATTCAGATTTAAGAAAAAGCTGGTCTCTACAAAAGTCAAGGATGAAACGATTTTGCTCCAAAAACTTCCCGCATAGATAACCAAAAGCACAACTACTAACATGTATTACGAATTATTACATTGAAGCACGTTTTCAAATTTATTTGTATTCATCCAATTTCCATACGGAAGGTGTATATTTAAGGCTGTATTGTTAATCCTGTCTGGGTTCAATTCAATGACTGCATTGTACCATTACAGGTAATCGCGATACGTTTTATACGAGGTGACTGGACTAGGTGTCGAATTTATTGCTCCGGCTTATCTTTACTAATAATATAAGGGCTTTTGTTAACGGTTGTTATCTCTTTGCAAGTATCTCACAGGTTGTATTTCCAGCTTGATATTTATTTATATAATTTCACTTAAGGTAAACCTTGGTTTATGAAGTTGGCATGGCGTGGGAAGGAACGACCGATGGATGGACGATCTGGCAATGGTGGTAGAAACCACTTTGGACGCGGGCAGTGCATGATCAATCGTTGTGGGACTATTTGGGGGAGGTTTTTGTCCAGCAGTGGATGGATTGGATAAGAGTGATGTGATGATGACTTAGGTTGCCTGTGGCAGATCACTCTAGTTAGATATTAAATAATATAATATTATTACTAATGAGAATATAAATATAAATGAGAGTATTGAGGAGTGTAATTGGTGTGAACCTGAGTGACCAAATGACGAATAGTGTAATATGGAAACGTTGTTGCCTATTGCTTACCTTGTAACTTACTCTCTGTGTACCTGTTTTCTGTATTGCTTACTATTCCTGGTATACAATAAAGAGTCATTGTATTGTATTGTATTGTATTGTTGTGTCATGAAAGATGATGTTGTGACTCGTATAGAGAAAGGAATGTTAAGTTGGTTTGGGCATGTGGAGAGGATGCATGAAGGTAGCATTATTTACGAAAGTGATATAAAGGCAAGTGTAGATGGAAATGTTGGAATAGGAAGACTAAGAGGGACATTTCGTGATCAGAATGGGGATATCTTGAAGAAAGTTCAGGTCAGAGTACCCGAATCGGCCGAGCATGCATGAAAAGGCTAATGATGTTGTGGAAGCGAAAGACGTATGTCAGGATTGTAGCAGTTGGAAACAAAATAGTCTCTGTCTACCCCGTTGCTTGGAAGGAGGCGTGATTGTATTTATGCATGTTGGCCTATGTACGTGCCACTGTTGGGTTAAGTCCCCCCCATTTACCCATTTATCCCGATCCCGACTAAGTTAATTATCTTATAAATACGATGAAATTGGATTAACAAGTATCTTTTACATTTTTAGAGCGTGGTAACCAGCGATTGCTTGTAATCATTATTCTAGTTATAAAATTAAACGATTGACATATTGGTAGTACTACTGAAAGCTTTAAAACTCCACCTCGGGAGCAAAGAAAAGACTATTGGAAATTTGCCATTGATTTACCATAAACATTTTATGACTTCCGATTCTAGATAAACGAATCATGATGTTAAACCTGATTGCTTTTTATATTTTGTGGGCTAATAACTTTTAAGCGACAGAGGTACTACACATTTACTGCTGAAATATAATGAGGAATCGAGGATAAGCTTTGTTATCGATAAAATGGCTTTTATGTTTAAGCTCATGCTCTTGTGGCAACAAAAGTAGCCGAATATTTTATCGAATCAGGTTAATTTGAAATTAGGGTTGGCTGCGAATGCATAAATAGCTAAAGTTCAAGATACTTTAAATAAAATAAGCTAACCAAAACATTAGTAAAATGGTAACATTACATTAAAATCCCGGTCAAAACGATATCTTTTAAAATTTCACCAATCATAGATTGTTAAATCGCAATGTATGTTATTTGCTATGTTTGTTACAAGTGCAAATGACTGAGAAACTTTACCACGCTAAGATTCAATGTGCGACTTTATACCTTAAAGACATCGTTTACATGATTTGCTTGTTGTTTTTTTTTCTGATATTGGAACTGTCAAAAAAATAAAGCAATAACTTGGTCGACTATATTAGTCATGTAGTTCAAAGACAAATCAAAAACATCAATAGTCTACGAAAAAGATTTGCGGCTCAATAGATTACCTATAGCAAAAAATCTTATTCCTAAAATCCAATTTTACAAACTCAAAGAGAATACGTTTCAACGTTTCAGCTAACATTCGGAATAAAGCAATAATTCCCTTAACAAGTACACCGTTTACCCTTAAAACTTTGCCGTGACCGCTGCGAAATTCAACCAGGTGTAGCGGCCACGTCGCCGTCGTTGTGGTCTGAAATGCAAGTCCAAGTCATAGGCTAGTATAATAAATTAATAATGGATATTAATGTACAGTCAAACCATTTGATTCTGATCCATCGTAGGAAGTTTTCATAGTAAGCGTCACAATGATTTTCCTTGTCAAGCAATGCGATATCGCTGTGACATTTTCTGTGAAAAGATTTCACAGTGGCTCACGATTCAGTTGGTATGGAACAGCCACAAATAGGTTTAGGGAAGTAATGGGGCCATAGACCGAAAGGCTGGTATTGCTGGTATTTTCGTAGCCTAAGTAAAAAGTAAAACCTAGGTTTATTTTACAACTGCCTTTACGTGTATTAAGAGGGTACGATGCGCAACATTTCTCCATACAAACGTAATCCCCTGTTTCCTCACTAGATAATGGCTTAAAAGCCTATTTTTTTTACTGTGTAATCTGTATCTACCACGGTTATGCCCCTATGTTTCGTTTTTTTCCATATTTCAATTAACATAAGAAATATGAGCTTTCAAAAACTGAAAAAATTGCCCAATTTCAACGTCATTTTCAGACACTCATCAGAAAAGAATCCCACATATTAACAAAAAAAGTAAAACATATGGGCATAGCTAAATCTGTCTTCTAATTATTTTTGAAAAAAATAAATTTATTGGTCCAGTTTTCGAGAAGAAAACAGGGGATTACGAAATGCTGTTTTGATCAATTTTACGCGCCTATTAACGGTCTGAGCTGCAGTTGTCCCGCTCTCGCTGTACTGACACGGAGGGGTTCGAGCGAGACAGCGACATTTCATTAAAATTTCAATTTCTCAAGAGTCTCTCAGCCATCGTACTCTCTTAATTCCTAACAATGGAGAAGTGCGAGCCCGAGCCCATGACTCTTTGTTTCAGAGGGCGTAAGTCAAATCACTAGGCTACTATAATAATATGGCTTTTTGACTAAAATTAACATTTAGGACCAGTTAACACATCGTTCGTCATTATAAAAACCTTCGTCCCTGCCACATTCGTTCATGCGTTCAGGAATTTTTCAAGCAAATTGATTTTGCTGTCTTGCTAATCTGCTACTACTCGTGCAAGAAATGTATGAAAACAGACATAGACCTATAAGTATTGCACGTGTGGTTGCGAAGCAGCTAAGTAAAAGGTGAACAGTTATGAACGACCATCCTACTTACTAGTATTATACTTAAATGCTAAAGTTTGTGAGTATTGTATGTGATTGCGTGTGGGTTTTTTACACTTTGACGCTAATATTTAACTGCTGGAAAGATTTGCATGACATTCGATATGCAGAATGCTGGATCTCTGAAATAAAACAGATTACTTTTATCCCGATCTTCCTACCGGATCGGAATTTACAAGTCATCTAGAGGCATGAAATTGTACACTGGTGTTCTTCTTACGAACGTAAATGAAGACCACGTTGTCATGTTTAGGAATTCCTATGGAAAATCCTTGAGTTTCAATTCACCTGCCGGCTCTAGCGGTTTACGCGTGCGAAACACAAAGCGAAGATCTAGTGAAAACATTAATCTCAATAATAATTCAGGTGCTAGTAAACCGCCCGTCGCTTGCACCGTGCCGCGTCTCCCTTGCGGTCCAGTTTACAGTAGTCCTTTGTTTGGAAGCATCGCCCGCGGGCTGTCATCAACCGTTAAACGTTGTCGACCGACGAAAAACGAGGCCCGTAGCTTTGTTAATTTCATGGCGGTTTGCATTTGTCCTTGGGCGAGACCCTGCTACAAATATATTTACCGTTTGAAGCGTAAAAGGTGGTTAGAAAGGATACTCTGAACTGTGGAATATGTTTTTTCTCTTGTCGTTACTGAATAGTTGTATTTTATTGTTTTGCTAGCTGCCCTTGACAGCGGGAGTTAATTGCGAAATAACTATATATATTTATTATGATGTGCGTGCTTTATTGTTCATGATATAGCTTTGTGTTTTTGCTTTATTATTACAAACTTTAATTTTACTGTTTGCTCATTTAATTTAGATCTGAGGATTTTTCAGTAGAAACATTATATTTGAAGGAGAATCGTTGTTTGAAGTTTGTAACTTTTACTTGCTTCAGGGTATTAAGTCCTAGTATATACTTGCTTGCCTGCGGCTTTAAGTTTAAATTTTGAACATACAAGGTTTCCTAATTTGAAGATTAAAACGAAGACAGACTACATATAGACCTACGTACAGAGATCCTCTACATATAGAGGAAAACTTTGTAAAGAAACTGCGCATATTCTCAGGGCATAATATTTGAGCTCAAACACCTTTAAGAGGCTGTATTGTCAAAAGCGCGGACACTTGCTATCGCATTCACTATTTCTTTCTGTCAAACGGTATAAGATTTTTTTTATTTCTTTTTTATGTTAGAAAGGCCAGACAAACGAACTAGTGGGTTTTAAGATGGTGATAGAAAGGGACGGTGAAAGCGTCCGCGTGTTAGACAATATGACCTCTGGTCTCTGTACCACAAAAATTATAAGTGCTACATTCGTAGCACGACTGACGAAGTTTGTCGATTTCAACATGATATTTAGGTAACTTTCTTGTACAAAAAAATAGTTTTTAAGTAAAAAATAAAACCGTTTTCAAAAACATCCAAAAAGTAAAAAGCACTAACAGACGCGTTTCGAACTCTTTACTCTGAAGATGAGCTCTGGTTGAGTTCGAAACGCGTCAATGTAGTTTGGTGGTGGATCCTCAAAGGGTGGGTTTGTGTGATTTATGTGTGTTCATACAGTGTGGAGGTGCAGAAACTGCATGAACACGCATTTCTTACGTAAATGTAACTAACATGATTATAAGGTCGCGAGTGAGCAATAGTTATTTGTTATACAAGGGGGGAAAGTTGTATTTTACCTGCGAGTGTTCATTTGAAACACGAGCTATCGAAGGGATTCTATGATTGACCACGAGCGAAGCGAGTGGTTCAAAAATAGAATACTTTTGATAGCGAGTGTTTCAACACACGAGACGTAAAATAACTTTTCACCCGTGTATAACACAAAACTTTTCACCTCACTACAGCGAGGAAAATAAGAAAAAGGGTTTGTACTATCAATTATTATTTATTTACCTCTTTGTCAATACAATAATTTTGAAGTAGGTATAGAAATATTGGTAAAATCAAAAATAATTCAAAATAGCCCAAGCATATCCAGGCTTTATGGAACTACTCCAATACCGACATTCCGCAAGCTCAATTCCGCATTTTGCACGGTTTCCCGTAATTCCACAGGTGTTAATACGTCTTCGTCACTCGAATCACTCATTTTTAATAACAAAATAACTAGAAAAACATGCGAATATTTAACGTTGGTCTGACGGCTTCATTGAAAAGTTTTGATTGACTTAAGTTTTTTTTTTATTATTTCGGATGCGTTTTGTTCGCATCGCACATCGACAAGACAAGAATGAAGGTTAATGTTGAATGCTGATATTTATGAATTAAAATAAAGTTGTAAGACTGTATTTAGTGTTTTTTTACTCGATGCAATTCATTAATTGTGATGTTAAAAATTCAGCACTTTTAACATTTTGCGTTTTGATAGCTGTCAAATATCACTTAAGCTGCCTTCAAATGTCAAAACTCTTTCTTCGAAGTGGATAAAAAGCGATTTTCTCAATAGATGTCAAACAAACAAAAAGGGCTTTCCGAGCTAGTGAGGTGAAAAATAATTGTTTCAGTTCATTAATATGAACCTCCGAAAAGTAACGCCTGATTCAATAAATTATCGTTGTATAACCTCATAAATACAAACTCAGGCTCGGTATTCCCCTAGCATTAAAAAATTCAATGCGAAATTGGCAAGCGCCTGAAACTAATTGTGTTCGGGCAGCTATTGGCAAATTGGGCAAATTGTCTGGATTTTTCCGTTCAAGTGGTGGAAAACAGTGCGGAGACTAACAATAATTTTGGCGTACACTTCAGAGACCGACCCATTAGAAGATTGCAACTCTCCCTTTAACCTAGGGTTGGCTGATCTAGTTTTATTTCGTTCAATATGTGGACTGAATAAATAAAAAACTATTAAGGGCCCACCGAGTTTTTCGCGCTAATCGTTTTTTGGTGGTCGATTTCGGGCGTGGGGGAGGCACGATGGCTCAAGATAGGTTGGTTGGACTGCGCGTGTTTTTGGGTATTTTCATCTTATTACTAAAACAAATACATATTTTAAAAATTTAGCAAAACTACGCACTAGAAAACATCTTGTTTTATTAACATTCAAAAAGTCATGACCTGCCGTGCAGTATTAGCGTCGTACTACGAGTTTATTTTATTTTGTAGAGACGACTTTGGTTTTTTTTTCTATCGAGCGAACTACAAGTAATAGTGTTTCGATAAACATTTGTCACTAGAGTGAATCCTCAAATATCTTACATATGAATTTCAGGACTATGGCATTGCTAGTAATGATACAGCACGAGTTTAATGAAATTAATGCAATATATGCGCCAAAAACAGGGTAGGGCCTTAAGGGAAAATTTACACCAATTGACCGAGCCACGAACTAAGCATAGCTTGTAATAATACAAGTATATAGTAATATAAGTATCTTTATCTAATGCTTAATTGCTTTAGTATCCCTATGGGTAAAGATACTTATATTAATAAATAATTGCATATGTAAATATCCACGACTTGAGTGCCAACATTCGTATTTGGGATCGAATCCACAAAACTATTAAAGACCAGCAACAGATATTCATTTTACGTAACATATTATTAACACGAAACTGAATGAATACCTACTCTGTGCCTGTTAAAGTAAGGGTTAAAAAATATATTACTTTTATTGTAATAAAAATACGGACTAAAACATAACCAATGAAAATTAATACCTACATAATTAATTCGCTATTCAACTGACGGAAAATAACGAATTAAGTAATTCAAATTAATATTTCGTGTACTAAAATATGAACGGCGTAGAATTCTAGTTCTGTAAACAGACCGTAATGAATAATGATTAATCAAACGGTGCCGTTAATAATTCAAATAACAGACTATCATTTTGCCAAAAAGCTACTAAACACATCTGGGTCAGCTCATTCCGTATTTATTAGTGGTATTTTAATTGCATTACGAGACAGCCCTGCCTGATCAGAGATCGTACTTTATTACTCGCTTCATTAAGCAAAAAGTATGCTGATGTTACGATTCAGGAAAACAAGCGATTAATTAGTTTAAGTAATTGAAAGTATTACAGCCTGTTATTTTTCCTCTTCGGATTAAATCCTTTAGTTTCGAGTGAAATTTATTATACGCACTGAATACGTACGTTTTTCAGTCGTAAGTGCACTCTAAAAGATTATGAAGGCTTTTGTATTGTTTCCAGACCATAAACGTGTATAAAATAATTAAAGTACCTATGTACATTACGTTGGAAAAAAAATGGTGGTTCAATGTGAAATAGAACCAAGTTTACCCTACTAATTATAAATGAGAAAGTTTATGAAGATTTTTGGATGCTTGGATATTTGGATGTTCGTGTGTTTGAATGTTTGGTAGTCAATTAATTACGCAATAACGGCTGAACGAATTTAGAGTACTGCTTTTGCACTGCAACGTGGCCGCTAACGATGGGCCTCATAAGAAAGCTCAAGGTCGCTCAGAGGTCGATAGAGTGGAGAGGGCTATGCTCGGAGTTTGTCTGCGGGATTGCATTAGAAATGATGAAATCCGCGAAAGAACTAAAGTCACGGACATAGCTCGAAGATTAGCCAGACTCAAGTGGCAGTGGGCAGGGCACATCGCTCGCAGAATTGACGGCCGATGGGGCCAAAAGGTTTTTGAGTGGCGTCTACGGGCCGGAAGACGCAGTGTAGGTAGGTAGACAAGATAGAGCGACGACCTGGTTAAGGTTGCGGGAACGCGTTTGGATGCGGATGGCGCAGGACCGATCTGTTTGGCGGGCCGTGGAGGAGGCCTATATTCAGCAGTAGACGTCTTTCGTCTGAGATGATGACGACGATGATGATGAATTTAGAGGACATTTGGCGTAAAGATGGAGAAAGATCTAGATCTTTCTAATCCTGTCGCTAAGCCGTAGGTAATATTTGTGTATCGGTGTAAAAGTTACAGATCTAAAAGACATCTTGGTCCTCTACGTTGGCAACGCATTATGTAATCCTTCTATTGTTGTAGGTGTCTATGGGCCGAGACAATCACTTATCAATCATTTTTCTTTTTTGACTACATTTATTGCTATCCCGCGAGAATTATGCAACTTTTCGGAACAAAAAGTAGGTAGGTAGGTAGGTAAGTAGGTATGTCACTGTACTGTTTTTGGTGATCAATAAAGAATATTTGTATTGTATTGTATTGTATCGTATTATGTTATTCCAAGTTACGAACTACAAGTGTGTCATATTTAATTTTTCAGCTGTTTTTCCATGATAGAGTAAGTAGTAAGTAACATTAGTACCTACTAAATAATAATAAAAATCAATGTTCTAACAAATAGATCAACCATGGGTGCTCAGCTTCGGAGGATAAAACCGATTTATTAGGTATGTATAGTCCTTTTCAAATAGTTTGGGTACGGCGACATTTGCTTTTTCCATTCCACGCCATCAATGTTCGATCACTAATAAACTATCACTAATAAAATTGATTACATACTTACCCACTTATCGAAAATCTCAAAAAATTGATTCGAATCTACATTGTCGCCACCCGAACTGCTTGATAACATGTATTGCGTCACCGTACGTACCCAAGTATTTGAAAAGGATAAATCCTGGAAACAATTGTTATTGATCAAATACTGCCCGCGAATTATGAAAGCAGTCTTAAACAAGCCGATTCGTGAAACGCTTTCGCAAAACTCGCAAAGGTATTTTCGCGAAACACCCACACAACAGACGTGACTACAAAGTTCCGTAACGAAAAAGTGTAACCGTGTTATCTGTCCAAAAAGTTTTAACGACGCAGGCGGGAGTTACACAAAGTAGTGTAGTCATTTCTGATGCTGTTTGAGATTTTTTCGGGACCCGTTTCATGGGCTCAGGTAAATACAATGACTTTTGGATCCTGCATTCATTGCGTTGAAACGAGCGCTGAATGTTTTAACAGGAGTCACATTTCGAGAGCAACACACATGTTCTATTCTGCGAATGTCTCGGAACTTTAAAAAATGCGAGACCAGAAGTTTATCCGCTGTTTTTCCAAAATTTTCTGGAAATGTTTATATGCTAAAATCATCATCATTATTCCAGCCTATAGTCCCACCAAGTCCTCACAGAATAAGAGTGCTTGGACGGATTTGAAACTTCACACACACTATTGAATTTCACGGTAAACAAATTTAATTTCGCACACAAATTCGGATATACTAGGAAGGTGCGAGCCCGGGCGCGTACCCACGACCCTCTGCCTTCATAGGTGGCCATGGCTTTTACAATATTTCCATTTATTGTTCCTAAAATTCCTTTCCAATTTATTACCTAGTTATTATTATTGATATTACATTTTTATCTCTTTATTATGTAGGGTCAACGTCATATAGGTAAATGATTACTTTTGTACCCTATCACTTTAACGTCATATTTGAAAAGCCATATGAAATTATGTAACGACTAAAAGCGACAAGGTACATAAATGATCACTTATTTTTGACGTTGACTGTACCTATTGTACTTACTTTTAGTGTAGGATAATTGTATATAAATATTGTATAAAGTATTTCTTTGAAACATTTAAAAACGCTCAACATTTTTACCTTAAAATGTGTGTTTGAAGCTTGCCTTTGTCCGAAAGAAACGTGCGAAATCCCATATTATTTACGTGAGCAAACTTCGCATGCACACAAACACGTTCCTAAGTACGTAACTTCCAAGAAGCTTCTTTTTCCGTCATAATACACGTCCGTAAGCGCTGACACAACTCGCACTCAAGTTCGTCTAAGAAAACGTCCAAAACGGAGTCGACGATTTCACGCTACAACTAATTTCTCTCTCACACTCTGGCTTTTAACGCACATTTGTAGGTAAGAAAATTCGCTTTAAATTCTCATTCCGTTAACAAAATGTAAACAGAAACTCCAGGCTCAAGGCGTCGGCCTGAAGGAAGCACGGGCCGCTTACGCTACTTTGATATAATTGAAATTTTGTTCAACGCCGCTGCTCGCTATCTGTCCCATTATTTATTTTACAATGGGAATACTCTAATTATATTTTGGTGTATTTTATCCTTTCAGCCGTATAGTGCGCTGGAAATTGTACGACAATGTCTAATGTCAAAGTACGTAGGTATTTATTACAAATACAAGCTGTTGTCCGTGATCTCGTCTTCGAAGAATTCGTTTATCGGAATCCCGCGGAAAATATGCAATTTTCCGGGTTAGTTAATCCAGGCTATGAATCATCTGTGTGCCAAATTTCATCAGGATCAGTCAAACCGTTATAGCGTGAAAGAGTAAATAACCATCCATACATCCCCCGACACAAATTATCGCGTTTATAACATTTCTGAACTCCGTTTGGGCTGAGCTGGTAATTGACATTTATTACAGTCAAATAATATGAAAACCCGACACGTAAACAGTCACCAGCCAGGCCAGTAACAAAAATAAAAAAAATGCTGCATTGAAATCATCATCATCATCTGAAGCTTACTCAAGTATAATGCATACACAGGCCTCCTCCTCTCATATTGAAACACTCATACACACTGTAATAATAATTATGAAATGTTATAACAGATTTTTATTTTTTCGTCTTACCGCGTAGTTGTTACGTTTTACGTAGGTATATTAAATTGAAGTCGTATAAAATGTACACATTCTCTTATATCAGAAAACTCATCATAAACCTAGGTGCTCTCCTTTTATGGATCATAATAACGTCGGGCTTATGTCTGCGGAACAATACCAATTTTCCTTTAATATTAAACTTTTTTTCTATAATACACATATTATTGTACATCCTTATTTAAGAGAGTGCAAAATAATAAACATAATTAATTTATCAAGAAAATAAAAGTTTATTTAAAAAATAATAGAATAATGTTACTATGCCTTTGTATTTTCTGAACAGGCTAAAATTAGTTACATCTACCTAGTACTGATTTCGGTCCGATACTGGTCTCTTGTCAAATGTAATCAAACCAAACAGAACTTCAATATTGAACATTGCTGTTGACTATGTTAATTTACACTTGGCGTATCGTTTTAGGGGCTCCACAAAAACGATCTGATCCGGGTAGGCCAACATCGTTGAAAGTTCTGCTGACAAGGGTCTGTTCCAATGATCTCAAGTGCTTTTAATTTCTGACGAAGCGCTTATTCATTGTTTCATTGTATAAATAATTCATTCCGACCTATTACCTTGTCCACAAAGAGAATTTATTAGCCATTGTAGCCAGTGCTGCTTGATTTCTAATTAATGTAGCTGCTAAAATAATCATTACGTACGGAATAATTGGACAGTTAAAATAAATTAAAGTCTTCGAACACAAATTAACGAGAAAGATAATTCGGTTAATTGTGTTCGGAACAGTTGACCAGCCTTTGAAGAGCTATTTACGCAATTGGTATACATTTACACTTTTAAGGGTGTCCTACAGAATCGGTATACAATTACATTTTTAAAGGTTATCATTGAAAATGTAACTGTATACCAATTGTGATCGTATGATCACTTAGAAAGTATATTTTAATGTTTTAACAAGAATAGCCCGTCCGTCTTAAATGCTGAAGTTAAAACCTTACTGCACGCTACGTAATACCAAAATTGCTCAATTTCCTGTCCCAAGTTTCAACTTCGTTTAACGTCTTAATGAAAACTAACTTTGCAAAACTTCACCTTTTCACTTCAAACAAAATAATTAGTTTGTAAATTGTCTCCATCTTATGGAGCGTTTGTCAGTATTTCGTATCAAAGAAGGTATTTTTAGTAAATCTCGAGAAGGAAATGTTGTCCACTAAAATTAAATTACAGACCGAGGAGTTTGTCTGATATTTAAAAAAATGATTTAAGGGCACTGTACGAGTACTTACAACACGGGATTCTTGAGCCATTTGCCACCATTCGTAATTTTGCTGTGTAAATAATCGTGTTTATTAATGTCAATATCTTTGTCGCTTGTACGAGTATGTATTTATAATTCGGCTAAATTACGATTTATGATGAACTAGCTTTTGCCCGCGACTTCGTACGCGAAGACAATAACGTTAGTTGTTTGCATGAAATTTGGCAAACAGGTAGTTTATTACGTGGATTGACACGTAGGAATGCCAGGAAAATGCAAAGTTCCCGCGGAATTTGAATAAGTGAATTCTAAAGCCAGTAAGCCGCGGTGGCCTAGTGGTTTGACCTATGGTCTCTTAAGCAGAGGGTCATGGGTTTGAGCCCGGGCTTGGACCTCTTGAGTTATTCCGAATACGTGTGCTAAATTACGTTTGAAGTTTACCATGGGCTTTACAATGAAGGAAAACATAGCGAGAAAAGCTGCACACACCTGAGATGAAATTCAATGGTACACACCCGCACTGTAAAAATCGCACTGAGCCCAAGTGGAAACTACGGATTTTATCCCGGGAAAGTGCAAAGTACAGCATACCGCGGGATAGAAAAAACTCTCAAAACATTTTGAAAATCAGAGACAGTGTAGCTTTTTATTAGTGAAATAATTTTAAAAATCAGCCCCCACGTTCAATTCACTTATTTCTATCCCGTGGGAATTTTGCATTTTATTTTATTTTATTTTATTTTATTTTATTTGGAAAACCAACAGCTTAAAATTACTATTACATAATAAAACGAAATAAATAACAATAGAGCCAATTAAAGGTTTCCACAGATATGAAAATATCTAATAGATATGATTTTCCCGTAGAAAAGTTAGCCTATGTCAGTCAGGGATATCTTAGCTTTCAAATTCTAAAATATTTTTTAAAATCAACCCCAAAGTTGAATTTACTTATTTCGATCCCGCGGGAAATTTGCTTTTTCCCGTAGAAAAGTAGCCTATGTCAATCACGGATATTGTAGCTTTCTAATTATAAAATATATTTTAAAAATCAGCCCCTAAGTTCAATTTACTTATTTCTTTTCCGCGGGAATTTTGCATTTTCCCGGGAAAAGTACATACTTTATGTCAAAGAGGGATACTGTAGCTACTACTGGTGAAACTACTACTATTGGTGAAAGAATTTTCAAAATCAGCCCCGAAGTTGAATTCAGTTTTTTCTATCCCGCGGGAATTTAGCATTTTCCCGGAGAAAAAGTAGCCTATGTCATTTGGGGATAGTGATATTATATCCGGGTTATTATAGTGCCGAAGTTGAATTTATTTATTTCTATCCCGTGGGAATTTTGCATTTTCCCGGAAAAAGTACCCTATGTCAAACAAGGATACTGTAGATAAGGGTACTGTACTGTCTATTGGTGAAGGAATTTTTAAAATCAGCCCCAAAGTTAAATTCAAATTTTTCTATCCCGTGGGAATTTTGTATTATGCCAAAGAAATTGTAGCCTATGTCAATTGGGAATAGTCATATCATATTATATGATTTTTTTTAAAATCAGTGCCAAAGTTGAATTTACTTATTTCTATCCCGTTGGAATTTTGCATATTCCCGGAAAAAGTTCCCTGTGTCGATCAAGGATATAGCTTACTATTGGTGAAAGAATTTTTAAAATCAGTCCCAAAGTTGATTTCAAATTTTTCTATCCCGTGGGAATTTTGAATTTTCCCGAATAAAAAGTAACCTTTGTCAATCGGGGGGGGGGGGGGGGGGGGGTCTTTGTCAGTCATATCACATAATGTGAAAGAATTTTTAAAATCAGCCCCGAAATTGAATTAATTTATTTCTATCCAGTAGGAATTTTGCATTTTCCCGGATAAAAATAACCTATGTCAATCAAGGATAGTGTAGCTTTCTAATGCTGAAAGAATTTTTAAAATCGGCTCAATAGTTTCAGAGATTTCGCTACAAACAAATAAACAAAGAAAGTTTAGATATTTCCCTATCCCGTGAGAATTTCGAAAAATCCTTCCTTAGTGCACTTCTACAATGCTCAAGGTACATGTGTGCCAAATTTCAAGTCTCTAGCCCCAGTAGTTTAGGCTGTGCGTTGTTTGTCAGTCAGTCAGTCAGTCACGGTACTGTTTTATAGGTATAGATTAGTTGGTGGCTTTAAATTCGCGTAGTGTAACTGTATCTACAAACTGAATATCTTTATATTCTACATAGTGGTCAATCATCATCGTCATGGTCAATCTTTTTTTTCTTACATACTCACTTAGACCACCCTAAGTTAATGTGCTTTAGTTTTTACAGTAAATGGTATTTTCAAAATTCAGTAGAAGGTTCTAGCTCAAGTTCACACTGCTGAACATAATTATTATTTTATGTGCCACTATGTCATTAACAAAAGTAGGACTTATAATGTACCAGTGCAATTCAGGACCGATCTTTGTTCCGCCAACCTTGAAAGTCAGTTGACAGTCAATTAAAATTCTACTTTGTCGATAAATCATAGCAGAAAACTTCGCCTATAAAGGTGTTAAAAGACTTACCTCCAGCTTTAAAAAACTAAGTGAAGGGGATGGAAATAAATAATAAAAGTTGATCCAGGTTGATCTCGACTTGCCCTGGATTAACTTAAACCTTTGAACGTTGGACTGAGCTTTTAAAGGAAACTTTGAACGTTACGGCTCCAGTAAAGTTATTAAGGCAAATCTGTTTTTCCTTATTGGTTCGGCATATACTGTAATCCAGGTACATCTCTTTATTTTGTAACAAAACTAACGAAGTATTTTTCATCATTTTTGTTTTAGATATCTTGGGTTTTTAAAGTCTTTCTGTGGGTGATCCTAAGCCACTTCTGACACGACACTATCAATGAGAACCGTCTGGTCAATATACTTACTCGTAACTAAAACAAGTGACTATTGTGTGTAAATTACGTAATTATGTCACCCCAAGACTTTTCTGAGTAGTGTAAATATAAAGTACTATTTGTAGAACAGTTATTATAATCTCCGTCATCTCCGGTCACACAGCTGGGCACAGGCCTTACTCAGAAAGAGAGCCAAAACCAGCCGTGGTACCCTACTGGTATGACCTAGGGCCTCGCAAGAAGAGTAATTGGCTTCGTGTCCAGACCTCTGAGTTTTTCGGTGGTGGAAAACATCGCAAGGAATATGTAAACACTTGCAAAGATTATGTTTAATGGTGTGTGAGAATTTCCCAATCTACACTGAGCCTGCGTGAGAACTACAGTTCAACTATTTATAATATCATTGAACAATCAAACCCATTGCCACAGGCCCTCCGAATACCTAATAACCATAAGAGACAACACAAACACACTAGAAGTCCGCTGAAAATCCGTCGCGTGTTTTGGCATGTGCTCTTCCCTCGTTAGCGCACTTACACAGGTCCAATTATGAACTACTCGGAATGCACCAAAAACCATCAATTAGAGCCGATGCCAGGGAAATTTAGTGATGTTTTCAGAGGTTATTAGGTTTTATTTTTGTTATTATAATTATTATATTAAATTAGGGTTGGATGTTGCAAAGTTTTACGTCTCGTGTCTATAGCAATTTGTTCGATATGATCTGTATTTTTATAAAAATCGCGATCAATCTCTTTATAAAAAGTTACTAACCTTAAAACTAACACGATGACGACGTGACGTTTACATTTACATACGTTTACGTTTATTTACGTTTTAAGACGTGAGTGATCCGTATATTTCCACTATAAGTTACTAATCTGTTATAGCGAAAATTATGTTTTCTCTGTGCTTGAAAAATACTAATTTAAAAATGGCAGATAAAAAAACCGAATGCTAAAGTTGACGAAACATTAACAAGTGTCAAAAATAAGGAGGTAAGTTGTCAGCCATTCAGAAATGATATTAGTAAGGCTCTAATAAACTAATCATTTTTAACACAAGTTTTTAAGTGTACTTTTTATTGACTGTACCACTCACAAAACAACTAGGTACAACAACAAATACATGTGTCAGTACCAAGTTTTGAATCGATGTCGATAAATGTTGAAGCGTTCCGTCCTGCGGAGACGATCCTGGCCGGATCACCAGAACTTCGTTACCAAATTATTGAATTCTCATCGGATTTACATAATTATGCCAAATTTCAGCTCAATTGGATACCAGGAAGTGGTTGCAAAATAGTTTAGAAATTTTAATGCTTACACTTACAACTTTACATTAAGATCTTTGTAAGTTAAAATAGTAGCTTGTAAAAAGAGCTAACTAAGTAATGGATGTAACTGAATTAAAGTAGGTAAAGTTTTTACTTATCTTAATGATTATTTTATTAAAAACAGATTATGGAACAACTCCGACTAAAACCGCGAGTATCATCAACAAATACATTATAATGCCTTTTCTATCTCTAAAATCCGATTCATATACTTTATACTTCGCCGAAAAGAGTCCAACTTTGGAACATAATCTTAGTATGCTCTAGTGAAATCTCCGTTCTTAATTATAGACAATCTTACGCTCTTTTATATAGCGACAAACACCTACCGACGTATAAAATTATATTTACCTCTCTGTTTAGGTAGGTAATCAGTGCTTTGAAATCCCAGACTGTCATATTATAACTCGCGCTTACATGAGGCTTCGTCTGTACGACGTAGCAAGCACGTGTTGGGGCTTAGTTGCGCACATACCCAGTTTTGATTAGACGGGTTAGTTCCAAGGATATTATAAGCTGTTATTTACATGCTTCTTTGAGCTTGAAGCCTTCGCTGTATACATACTATAAGAGCTTTGCAGTTTTCATTAATAATACCGTAGAGTCGCTCATGAACAGCACGTTTATTGTCAAAGTTACATTGATAGCGTTTCACTTCAATTTTACTTTGCATTACTGGGAAACTATATTTGTAACAATACTTCGAACCATTTAATTCCTGAGCCACCCTAGAACATTCCCACAGCGTCATAACCGTTTTCCTTGCCAGGCAACGCGATATCAAGAACATTTTCTATGATAGTTTTCACAGTAGGCCCTGATTTAATTGGGTCAATTTGATAGTACATAGCAACATGAAGGTTTTATTGATATTAAAATGAAGTAACAGCTTTCAATGATTCACGTTTATTACAAGAGGCATATTTTCTACGCGGTGAGGACTGCGATTACCTGCAATTTTTTCAGTCTATCCGTAATCTTGCCATTAGTAAATGCGTGAAAATATCGGGAGTTCGTTAATGGTAATCGTAATCGCATCTACATCGCATACGAAATATAAAATTGAGAACTTTAAGTCACTGTTGTATCTCATTGTGACGTCATTGCACCGGTTTTGCTCAAAAATCTACGATCACTGTATAATTATATGATTCACTCGGGGGCAAATAAATCTGTCAATTGTTTTAGCCACCCGATGTCAAGTGGACAGCGCTTAGTGAATGACGTTTTTTCTAGCCTACTAACAACAACACAGCAACACACAGTTGTTAGCAACTGTTATATTTCACCAAAACAGTAGTGATGACTGAAAATTTCATCTGAACACGTACTAACAATATTATGTTTATCAATGACCAATGGCGAGCAAAGAACGTTTCCCTTTAGAACGTTCTTCGAAGAAGAAGGTAGAAGAAGGTTCTCGAGTAGAGACCTTGAACCGGAAGGCGATGACGTTGGTAGCTCTTCTGTATGTTTTGAACGTACGAGTGTTTATGATTAAAGGGGTACGTACAGACTATTCCAGCATCGTATCTTCTATCACATTAAGCACGTACTAACAATCTCATATTAATCCAGTTAAATGCGTGCCCATACCCATGAGCTCACTTAGCATGTCAAACCTTTAACAAAGACCTACTACAAAGCGTATTTGCGAACCTAAAGCAACTATTCACATCGGGCGACGCGAGGCTGGTCAGGCAGTCTGATCGATTATTTGCCAATACCGGGGACAATCAACACAAATTTGCATGTGAGCCTTATTGAATTGAGACAAGCGACCGTCACTAGTGAATCATGATGGGATACAAAGAAGACACGATACTGGAATAGTCTGTAGGTAACAGAACTTAAGCAACACTGAACTGAGTGGCACACTCGTCAAGTTCAAATTTATTTCACATTCGTTTGTTTTGAATCATCGCTTTGACTTTTGCTTTTTCTAGATAGGTACGTACAGTCGACTACAAAAAGATCGATGCAGCCAAAGTTACAAAAATATGTATACGCGACTTTAGTAACTTACCATTAAGGTCGTGTATACATATTTTTGTAACTTTGGCTGCATCGATCTTTTTGTAGTCGACTGTACAAAAGACACATTTTGCTTTAATCAACCAAGCAAGTTGCAAGTTGTAACTAAGTAATTAAGTTTGGGCTAAGTCATAAATTGGAAAATAAAAGTAATTCTCAATAGATAGATAGTTGTAGTGCTATAATTAACGTGTCGTTGGCGTTATACCTAAAGCCTTCCACACAACGAAGCGCAGGGCGTGCGGGTACGCCGGCGGAGCGGGCGCAGCGCACTTCGGTTTGTGGGAGGCTTTAGTCTAGGGGGCAAATTTTTAAAAACCACAACTGTGCAAATACCATTCGAAGTAGTGATAAATCTATTTTCCTACAAAATTCATGTTACAATTTTTTTTCTGCCTTGATGATAAGATAATACACGATGATTTTAAACAGTGATCAGGAGTTGAAAAATAATATTCCCTAGCCAAAATGGAATTTAATAGATGAGGTCTCAAGTAATTAAGTCTCTAGACGCCACATAGACGCGGTCGTCTATAAAATTATTTTTTTATTTTTTATTTTACCACTTTGTTGGCGTGACTGATATGTATATTCATGCCAAATTACAGCTTTCTAGTACTAACGATCTCTGAGCTTAGCCGCGGACAGACAGACAGACGGACAGACATGGCGAAACTATAAGGGTTCCTAGTTGACTACGGAACCCTAAAAATGATAGTGTATAGGTAAATTAGAGCTTTAGTTTTCTATTACTAGGATATAACAATACTGGTTTGAACGTCTCATATTTTAAATTTAACTCAAATTCTTACTGTTTTTAAATGGTATTTAAACAGGTGTACAAAATTACTGGTTCTTCTAGCTTGAAATTTAGTTCACGTAACGTACCCAGTAGCTCTCGCTGGGTAAAATTTGCAATTCAACCACTTGCCGAGAAAGGGAAAGATGGCCGTTGTTTAATTTAGAATTGGCGCCATGCGTATTTAAATATTTTAGGGACCTACTCAATTGTTCACTGTGAGACCTCAATAGATTGGAATTAATTTCTCTGCCATTAGTATGGAAATATGTTAGATTGTATCATTGTTAAAATTGTGGCTGACTGTTTAAACAAGCCAATGAACAAAACATTTTTCACTTCTCATGCTCGTAAAATTTTTGTTTTCTTTTTTTGTTTTGAGATAATGCTGCATATTCATATTCATATTCATATTCATCTATACATATAATAAATCTGTAACAAGTCGGTGTCTGTACATTGAAGATATTTGAGAAAAATTGTCACTAGGGCTATTTATTAGCGCAATAGAACCCAAAACAATGATTTTTAGAATTATTGTCTGTTTGTCTGTTTGTCTGTGCGTTTGTGCGCGCTAATCTCAGAAACGGCTTAACCTAGAAGGATGCGGTTTTCACTGATATGTTGGTATTTTCTTGGATTAACATTTAGTGTTTGTTTCATTTGAATCGGTTCACAAATAAGAAAGATACGTCTATTTTAAGAATTTATCGAACAGGTTTTTTGTTTGAACGCGCTAATCTCAGGAACTAATGCTCCGATTTGAATAATTCTTTCAGTGTTAGATAGCACATTTATCGAGGAAGGCTATAGGCTATATATCATCACGCTAACACCAATAGGAGCGGAGCGGAGCGGAAGAATGTTTCCAAATCGGGGGTTTTGGAAATAAAACGTCTATATCTCGGGAACTACTGCTCCGATTTGGAAAATTCTTTCAGTGTTAGATAGCCCAGTTAGATAGGGCGGGTTGGGAGCGGTTGGGGGGGGGGCGGGTTGAGAGTGGGTTGGGGGCGGCTTGAGAGCGGGTTGGGGGCGGGTTGGGAGCGGGTGGGTGGGGGGCGAGTAGGGAGCGGGTTTGGGGCGGGTTGGTAGCGGGTTGGGAGCGGGTTGGGGGCGAGTTGGGAGCGGGTTGGGGGCGGGTTAGGAGCGGGTTGGGGGCGGGTTGAGAGCGAGTTGGGGGCGGGTTGGGAGTGGGTTGGGAGCGGGTTAGGAGCGGGTTGGGGGTGGGTTGGGAGCGGGTTGGGAGCGGGTTGGGGGCAGGTTGAGAGCGGGTTGGGGCGGATTGGGAGCGGGTTGGTTTATTATGAAGTTTCACTTCTTCCGGAAGGATCTAAGGAGAGCCATAATTGATGAAAAAGCAAATTGGATAAAAAAATAAGCTGCCCAAATTACTAATTCCACGCGGACGGAGTCGCGGGCAAAAGCTATTTATTAATAAAATTACAAATTTTACAAGTCAAATTATATTATGCATTATATTATTATTATTATATTCTGGCATGTCATAAAAAGCATTTTTTGTTAGCCATTTCTTTAGTCGGTTGGAGAATGTCAGGTCGTTTTGAATATTTTTGATGCTGTCGGGTAGTCTATTGTAGATTCCTGGCCCCGCAATATCCACAGTTTTCCTGGATTTCGCAAGTCGACAACATGCTGAGTCCAACATATTTTTGTTTCTTTGCATAATACGTGCACTTTTAAGTGTTTTTGTTCGAAATAGTTGTATATGACTTCTAATGTACTTAATTATGTAAAATAAGTATTGTGATGTGAGTGTCATTATATTGCTATCTATGAAAAGTTGCCTTGTGGGGGTTCCGTGAGGGGCATAGCATATGATACGTACTGCACGTTTTTGCAAGATGAATACACGCTGCCATTCCGCAGCCGTGCCCCAGAACTCCAGACCATAGCACATCACCGAATGGAACAGCGAGAAGTAGCCTGCCCTTAGCTGCTGATGAGGTAAGATACGCGCCAACCTACCCAATGCGAAACATGCACCAGATAACTTGCCACATATCACATCGATATGCACATTCCATTTTAAGGCGGCATCCAACGACACGCCTAGAAACTTAGTGCTATGTATCTGAGGAAGGACGGCGCCATCCACGTTAACACTAAGTGGGCGGGGGGCCTACCCCCTAGGTTTATGTGCATCACCTGGGTTTTGTGTAGATTTAAAACTAAACCATTCGCAGAAAACCAACCCTGTAGTCTAGATATCTCCGAGGCTACAATGTTCTCTAGAGACGGAATTATAACGGACGGACGGACGGACGGACGGAAAATAGCTTTTTATACTTAGTCTTTTGCACAAAGTAAAATCTTCGTCTAAGACCAAACAGCCGCAAACAGCCACAAATAGTAGAAATTAAATTATATTTATGAGTTGATTTTTTTTTTCATATAAAACTGGTATTTTATATCACGAAATCAATAAAACTAGACAAATCTAGTACATTATTATAGAAATTGCAATGCACGAAAAATAAGAGCTTGTAAGTTTTATTTCCTTGCAATCGAAGTGAAAAGCAGAGTGTAAAAGTCGAGCATTAAAGCCATTTTCCCCTCGACGTGCCTATCCACCCTCGCCGTACCGGCGTGTATAAACGTCTCGGGTAAAATGGCTCGTTTTATGCTCTTGTTGTACAATCTACTATTTTTAGAACAACATTCCGATTAACAACGTAAATTAAAATTTAACTTTTAGATAAAACAAATCGCGTAACTGTTGAAAAGCATAACAATCATAAATAAATAAATAAATAGACAAGTTAAGTATGAAGTATCTTTTTCTATTTTTTTTTTCAACTTCATTTTTTTATTACTTTTACGGTCATCCCGTGAAACCATATATTTCAAACTAAATACAAACTGAAATATAGATGCACAGAAAAAACCCCCAGAAAAAAGACCAATGCTGGGGATCGGTCTAGACCAGTGATGGTGTAGGGGTAAGCACGCAGCACGGAACGCTGAGGACCTGGGTTCGATTCCCAGCATTGGTCTTTCTTCTGGGGGTTTTTTCTGTGCATCTATATTTCAGTTTGTATTTAGTTTGAAATAAATAAATAGACGTTAATACAAAAGTGAGCGAGACGGAATGATATGAAATTCGATTTTCGATCTTCGAAGTTAGGGGGTTACTTATTCGTACGTTGACGTCATTAGACAGATAATCTTGAGGCCATCATGTTGGATATCGTTTTCGTCTGCTCTTTAGTAGGTACTAAACTTTGTTACAAGCTTTTATTTAGTTATACCGGTCCCGGTGCATGTCTGTCAGTCAATAATCAAATTTTGCAAGTTAGATTTTCCACACATCTAGTGGTCAGAATGACTTGAAATTTGGTATAGATATCTAGATTGAATGACTATGTCACCATCATTATCCCAGCATATATAGGTACGTCTGTTTTTATTATTTTCAAACCAACAGTTTAGGTTTTAGAAGCGGGGCCCCCCGGGAGGGGGAGATGCTCACTTTTAACAAAAAATTGCACTTTAAAGTTGAATATCTGGAAAATGAATAACTGTATTGAAAATCGTCTTCGCAACCTAATGATTTTAAAAGATCTATCCAACGATACCCCACACTATAAGGTTAGACGAAAAAAAATCACCTCCACTTTGCGTCTATGAGAAGTACCATAAAAGACAGGCCAAGTGCGAGTCGGACTCGCGCATGAAGGGTTCCGTACCATTATCTATAAAAACGGCAAAAAAAAAACACGTTTTTTGTCCCGTGAGCCCCCTTAAATATTAGTTTTATTTTAATTAAATTATTTATTTTTAAAGTGAATATATAAGTCTACCTGTTGCCGTTATCAATATCGAGCAAAAACGAGCAAAAAAATCACGTTTGTTGTATGGGAGCCCCCTTAAATATTTATTTAATTCTAGTTTTTAGTATTTGTTGTTCTAGCGGCAACCGAAATCCATTATCTGTGAAAATTTCAACTGTCTAGCTATCACGGTTCATGGGATACAGCCTGCTGACAGACAGACAGACGGACGGACAGCGGAGCCTTAGTAATAGGGTCCCGTTTTTACCCTTTGGGTACGGAACCCTAAAAACAGCTTTCTACCAATAACAGTCTCTGCGCTAAGCCGCGGACGAACAGACGGACGGACGGACGGACGGACAGGCGGACGGACAGACAGACATGACGTAACTATAAGGGTTCCGTTTTGCCATTTTGGCTCCGAAACCCTAAAAAGTACTTAAGTTTTGCTGTTTTCTGTACTATCTCAAAATGTACCATGAACATATTCACGCTTTTACAAAATGTTTATAAAACATTTAAAATCTAGCTTAAAAACATGGAAACCAATTAACTTACCTATTTAAGTGATATTAATGTTCCACTTCAAAAGCAAACTGAACCTAATATAATACGAGATATGGCCTGTATTTGCACTAAAGCCATTTCAACGGCGAGGTACAAATTGGCATCACAATGAATTTAACTATGATAAAATAAAAGCAGCGTTTATGGCACTCAAGTAGAATGGGCACTAAACTTTTCGTGTTACAATTTGACAGCGCAACCTGGAGGTAGTTCTTTACTTTTATCGTCGCAAACACAATTCGTCTAAATTAAAATGCTTGAGAGACCAGTTCGAGAAATTGTGCAGGAGTATTTTTACGACATAAGTATGTAATATTTTTTTTATTTATGCTTTGTATGTTGTGTAGTTCAAACAAGAACACTTATAAAATCTGTTGCTTTACTTATTAAGTTGAAAGTAGAGCGATAATGATTTGTAACCAAGCCATTAAGATTTTTTTGTAATGTTGTTTTGTGTAATGAAACATAAATTTATGATTTTACAAGCACTTAACCGCGTGTACTTTTTCTGAAATTTATATAAAATATCCCCCAGTATCGTTTTATTAGTCATTCAAACATTTTTATTTATTTAGTAAAACGAAGGGGATCTACAGTTGCGATCAAAATGTAAATTGTATGAGCTCGCTCGTTCGTATACATATTTGTCCTTATAAAATATATTGTCATAATAATATTTCCAGGAGGTGCTTTTCGTTATGTTCAATGTGTATTTTCTAGCCCTCTCTTCATTTCACCTGTCATGAAAGAACATATGAGATTTTTTATCACACAATACGCCGTATTTTCGCTGAGGTTTTCAGGGATCTTTTTGTTGACGAAAATTTATTCGACGACGGAGGCAGCACTCACGAACTACGTATCTCTGAATCCTTGATAAAAAACGACCTAGTTATTTGTTGATAGGTACCAGATTAAAATGTATGAGGTTTCTTCTGAAATTAATTGATATTAATGGATATTAATTGATTGATTATCGCTAGATTGTGCAATTATAAACCTACTCGCAAAGATACAGCTTACAAAATAAAAAAAAAGTAAAAATAAATTGTCCTAAAAGTTCCGATCTGTAATATTTATTGACATTCAGCGTAACATTTTGGCAATATTGAAATATCCGGATTCATATGGACGCAATCTTGCAACTCAGAATATGAGATTTGTTTCCAAAGTAGGACGAAATTACATTAGACTTGGGCTGAGTTTTCTTTGGCAGATGTCCAGGCATTTAGTAAGGCCAACTTAGTTTTGCGGCGCTCGTCTCCAGTTTAATTTTAAGCTTTCAGTCTTTTATAGGAATGCCAATTTTAATTTACCAGTTATTGAGTTGACATTAAAAATTAAATAATTCATAATACAAAGTGTAATTCAGAGATCTTGCATCGAAATAAAAACTTCTTTGCGAATAGGCTTCAATGAATAAATCTGTTGTAATTAAAAACACATTTATTTTAAATCGAGATTGAACGGTATGTAGTTGGCACCTTGTAACTACCTGAGTTCGCCCACATCCTTCTACCAGTACCATCTTGTCCTGAAGTGGGCGAATGCAATTGTGAATACTTTCAAGCCATTTGTATCTTATAAATACTGGAATAAGGCAGACTTTAAGATATTAGAGCAGGTAGCTAAACTAAAAATAAACATGAAACAAAATGACATCAAATTGCTACTAGAATTTAAATGGAGAAACAATACTGGAGTAAAGGTATTCTTATAATGTTATGACTTCTCTTTTCCATGCTAATATTTTTTTACGATCGGCCCTCGTAAACTTTCGATGAATTATGCTCAGTATTAAATAAAATAGACATGCCATCACTTTCCTCAGTACAATATACCTTATAAGTTATAGCTAAGGACTTTTTTGGCCTGATATTGCAATGTAATTGTACTACATGTAGATATGCAATAAATAAATAAATAATTTCTATAAATAGCAATGAAGTTGGTCTAATAGGGTACGCCACTAACCAACTGACGTACTTACTTTTTATGGGTTCCAAAATGCAAATCATAAGCGCGATTTGTTAAGTCAGTATACTGTAGCCCAATTCAATCGACTATTAGCCATTTCTTTGTTTCGATGCATCAAAAATATAACTTTGCAGTTAATTGCAAATTAATCTGATTTCCAGGGCAACAATAAAGGTTTTAAATAGGTCGGCGTCTTGGAATTATTGTTTTATGTTATGCTTTACAATACCCATCATTATCATATCAGCGAAAAGACGTTCACTGCTGGATAAAGGTCTCCCCCAAAGAGGTCAACAACGATCGTTCGGTCCTGCGCTGTTCGGATCCAAGTGGTTTCAACAACCTTTACCAGACCGTCGGTCAACCCACCTTACCCTAATCTATAAAAAAAAGCAACTATTTGTATAACTCCATCAATGTTAAGTATAATCCGAATGAGTATTGGCCAGCCCCAATAATCAGCGGACTGCAGTGCACGGCGCGTTCGGGTTCTCATTATAGAAGCATTAAAGGCTGTACGAGTTGCTATCGCGCCGATGGCGATTTTATTTTAATTTAGACAGTATCCCGATTGCAAATGTATGCAGATTATTTGCGTGGGACGCGTCCGACAGCAATCAAATTAAGCGACAGCAAAAATACCAATAGCGTGTTAAAAACGGTGCCGGTTTTATTTAACTAAGTAGCTGTTTTATTTGTTTCCATTATTGGAAATGGTATTAAACATCGGAATAAAATAGATTAAAGCCTGCGTATACATATTTCAATAATTAACATTAAGACAGATTACTTTTAATATGCATTAATTTGTGTTAATTTAAATTAGATAGGAGTCTTAATTGATCTGTTGAAGCGTTAATAGTGTTAAAAAGGGATGATCACGAGCTGACTTTATTGCATACCCAAATTATGTAAGGAAAGTAATATTTTAAATTGGGTTATAAGACTTTAGCAGCACATTTCGCGAACAACCTAATTCCGGGTATCCCGACGACACTCAAAACAAACGAAAGTCTGATAAATGTTGCTATTAATCTTCCCGCTGGCTCGGCCTTGCGTGAAAGAGAAGGAAACAATTATTATAATAAAAATCTGGATTTAGGTCAAAATATGCTGAGACCGGCTTTTAGTTAGCGTAAGTTATGGTAGCAAAATATTAAAAAACCTAGTGATGAAGTGCCTAAGTAATTACTTATAAAGGCGAGGGTTTATTTCATGTACATGCTAATTTAAAACCAAGTTTATGCATTAGGTATTATCTAAATTTTTTAGGAACAAAGAATACTTCCAACAAATTATTGTTTAAGTAATTGTAGGGATTAAAGTCAGTGGTTTAAGTTTTGCCGAAACTATTTTTAGATTGAAATAAATTTGCTTTAAAACGTAACTAATAATTTTGTAAAATTCAAGGGCAAATCAAATATATTAACTTTCTCCCGATAAAGCTCGCCTTCCTCCAGGTAAGCGCGTGAATAAGCCACTCGGGAACGTAATAAGGTTACAAACGAGCTGAAATTAAAAGCATGATTAACCCAAAATCAAGTACTAAAGCGGCAGCCAGGTCGAATTGCATAGGGTTTCAGGCAACAAGTAGGTACGAGAACCCTCTGAAATATGATTATAATATTCAGGCCCGTATTTCCCTCACCTGCTCCGTAATGCTTTTGTTTTTTGTTTCCTTCCATAACGAGCATCCGTTTCGTGGTTAATTTGAATGCGTGTTTTTGTTACGTACTAGAATTTGTGATTCTCGTTTCCTCGTTTTGGTATGAGGGTTTTCGTATCATTTTTCCTGTCTGCTGTATTTATGAGTTGAGTGCCAATAATTTTGTTTGTGTTTGACACTGTTTTAAATGTTGGTGTATTTTAACTTTTTTAGAAAAATCAACCTTTACCTTGTTCGCGGGTTTGACTTAATTAAAGGGCTTCGGTCTCGATTCGTGGAAGATGGGATTTGGAGCCACACTTTTATTTAAAAAAAAACTTTATAATCAAGGTGTTTATGTTGGCCTGTTTATACGACTATTTTTAAGCATGATTAATCTAAAGAATATTTAAAATAAACACAAGTTTGACTTATTGTTATAGGCATCTATTTTCTAGTGGCGCTAATGTTTTTCTGCTTGTTATATTTATTAGGCATCTTTGTAGAGTCTAAATGTTATTAGGAATTGTTTATTGTAGTATGACGAGAGTTCATTACAAGCTTTTATTTAACTTGTCCTATTGTGGGTTAAATCTCGGAAGCTAAATTTGACCTTTTTTCCGATTCCCGATTGAGCTGAAATGCATACACGTTTAGTTTAAATGACAGTACATGATTATTTGAGGTTACAACGTTAACCACGTCTGCCAATAGGTTTTAGTGAGAATTGGTCTAAGATGTAAGTAGAAAGAAAGAAAGAAAGAAAGAAAGAAAGAAAGAAGACATTTATTCACTTTTACAAGACACATATTATACAAGAAAGTACACACAATTTCACACAAAAAAAAACAAAGATAACAAACAATGAAGTAATAGTAGGCTATATTTTAATTTACTATTATTGATAATTATTGTGTCTTTAAGTATTTGATTTTCCCAAAAAAAGAAAATAAAGTCAAAATACTGAATTCTTACTGTTTTCAATGTAGCTATGTAGAGCGAATATGGAAAAAAGTATCGTCATCAGTATCGATATTTCTTAGCAGGTACAAAATATTCAAAATTACTTACTTACTATTTTTTTGTTTCAATTTTAATATACATAAACCTATTCATAGGGAAGCCGTGGTGGCCTAGTGGTTTGACCTTTGGTCTCTCAAGCAGAGGGACGTGGGTTCGAGTCCGGGCTCGCACCTCTGAGTTTTTCGGAATTTATGTGCGAAATTACATTTGTAATTTACCATGAGCTTTACGGTGAAGGAAAACATTGTGAAGAAACCTGCATACACCCGAGAAGAAATTCAATGGTGTATGTGAAGTTCCCAATCCGCACTGAGCCCGCCTGGGAACTACGGCCCAAGCCCTCTCATTCTGAGAGGAGGCTTGTGCCCTGCAGTGGGACGTATTTAGACTGGGATGATGAAAACTATTCATTATATATTAAAAAAAATCTCAAATACCGGTAACACGCTACACATACCCAAGTTTAAATAAAAAAGAACACGATTGTAACAAATGAATGTAATAAAATGATTGGACAAGTTTGACAGACCCTTTTTAATGTTTTTAAGGGTTTTTCAAATTGTGATTAACCAATGCTTTCGTACTAGTGATTTCTTGAATCAACAATACTGATGAAAAAACTGTGCAGGGTTTTTCCGTTCAACTAATTCCAACCATCCACTGAAATACTCCGAATTAATCTTAAAACACGTTATTTAATAATAGTTTTTTAGTAGACAGAGTAACCTGATTCAATTGACACACCTACATCAACCAGTGGCTCTGTAGTCGCCTCCATTGAACGCATACGCACACTCCGTATCTTGCCGTCTGTGTCATCAGAAATCGTGCCCCAAACACAATCTTCCTCCGATAAGGTCAGAATATCAGTCGTTCGCTCTAAATGCAAATATTACCGCACCCCGGAGAGGTGTTATAGCCTCGGTTTTGAGGTAAAAAGGACGAAAACAGCGCTAAATGGCAAGAAAGCGCTTTTTATGCTGACGGAATTGGGTAGTTAAAGATAAAGAATGGATAGACCGGCCGTGAAGATGGCCTCTTTCATGTAGTGTTTTGTTTACCCGAATACAGATTCTGTATTAGAGTATATTCCAATACATGGTAAATACATACCAAGTTCAAATAAATATCTAGTAAAAATAATGTTATTTTGCAGCTCCGGATTTAAAATATTTGACTGGATTTTACTGATAGCCGGACATATCGATAATCGGGTTTTTGGTCTTTATAATGATCTAGATTTAAATTTATGATAGAATAATGCATTTTTATCAAAATCGATAATAAAGTTCATTGACTTTATATGACAAGCATAATATTCTCAAATGTTATGCTTGACAACCAACCAACTCTAATTTATTATTGCATATGATATCATTCAGCCGCAAGACGTCCACTGCTGGACATAGGCCTCCCTCATTGACACCCAATCATTACGGTTGAAGCAACTTGCAACCACCTTGAACCTGCGGCCTTCACCAAATCGTCCGTCCATCTCGTTGGTGGACGTCCCATGTTGCGCTTGCTGATCCGTGGTCTCCATTCGAGAACTTTTCAGCCCCAACGGCCATCTGTTCTGCGTGCTATATGACCTGCCCATTGCCAGTTCAACGAGCTAATCCGCTTTGCTATGTCTGTGACCCTTGTTCTTCTACGGATCTCCTCAATCCCGTAGAGAAACCCCAAGCATAGCCCTCTCCGTAGCTTGTTGAGCAACTCTGAGCCTATTCGTCTGGCACGTATCTCGTCTCGGATTATTATGTTATCACTGGCAACACACAATGGTTAAAGTCTTTCGTCTTAAGGCACTGAATTATTTTGGATATGATATGCTATGCTATGACATATTGATGAGCGGACGACTCACCTTTTTTTTGTGACAACTGCACCCTTCTTACGATTATTTATGTCGGTGCTCATTTCGAGTTTATTTTGTTTACAATTATACACAATGTTGATTTGGTGAAAATAAACGGATCACTCACGTCTTAAAACGAGTTTAACTCGACATGTTTCGGGCTAATCCGTAGCCCTTCCTCTCGGAGTCGCACGTCACGGCGGCTGCCGTGTTGAGTGCACGTTTGGCAGCCGCCGTGACGTGCGACTCCGAGAGGAAGGGCTACGGATTAGCCCGAAACATGTCGAGTTAAACTCGTTTTAAGACGTGAGTGATCCGTTTATTTTCACTATGAGTGAGTCTCACGGTAGTTTCATGTTTAAAATGTTGATTTGGAATTGTATTTATAATTTGTAGTAATTCCAAAATTGGCCTTTTTATTAAGTCCAATTCAATTAGGTAGGCACTAACAAAAAATATTCACGTATTATAATTTTTTTAATTGTTTTGTCTCAACGACTAACTACTTCAATAAACCGATCCGTTGTACTATGTCTATCGGATGCCATGTTTTTATGTATTATAAAATTTGAAATACATAATTGTACAATAATTAAAATT